>OW285239.1:95546004-96236837 GCA_935421215.2 Melolontha melolontha | reverse complement strand
TAACTATAAACGAAAACAGGAGGCAATGAGCAGATAAAGAAAACATTCCACATAAAAGGAAAAGAACCAAGTTTATTTTAACCGTTCTGCTAATGAATAAAATCTACAAGTTTAACAAACAGTAAAGAAAACGTAATATGTTTCCAATAAATTAATAATGGGTGAGGCTCTGTATATAATAATTAAATTAATAAGTACAGAGTTTAAATAAATTTCTAATCGAACACATCACATACTTAATTTTTGACTTATAAAAATCAAGAGGAACATTCTAGAGTCTAAAACTCTTGTACGTTAGTGTATATAAATATTTTTGTTATAAGCATCAAACAGAAGAAAAGAAGTTGTATTCTTAAGATCTTGATGGTAAACACTGAATTTAATTTAACGGAATTACAGTTTACAAAACAGTAAATAAAAGATCTTAAACTTGTAGTGGACTGTATATCTTTATTAAACTAAACTGACTTAACAAACTGCCATCTTGTCCCTTCTCTTACTTACTTTTCTCTCTCTTCTCTCACGGCATTAGCGCCCTCTCTTGATCGAGTACGCAACAGAAGTCTTTCTTTGGAGACAGTGATTAGGTAAAAACACAAAAAAGGTATAACACCCTTTACCACAATTAATAATCGTATCCTAAATACGTATTTCGACAACTAAGTTGTTATCATTAGTGGGTAAAACCACTAATCAAAGTGTTAACCATGGGGCACAGTAAAGCTAACACAGAGAATCCCGCACAACTTTACGCGGCGTCCACGTATATACCCAGTGTATACGTATACACTCAGTGTATACGTGTAAACACGTATACGCTAATGTATACATGGACGCCATCTAAAGTTGTAGCGCGATTCTGTGTTAGCTTCACCGTGCCCCATTGTCAACACTTTGATGGTGATAGTGGTTTTATCTACTGATGATGACAACTTAGATGTGGAAAGACGAATTTAGGATACGATTATTAATTGAGATAAGGGGTTTTATACATTTTTTGAGTGAGAACAAAAAAAAATACGAAAGGAATATAAGAAACGGCATGCACACAAAATCTTATGTAATCGTTCCCAAATTAATTTTTCCGCTTAAACTTAATACTACATATTTGATGACGCAATTCAAGTATAGCAAAAACGAAGGAATGGCATTCTTATGCACGAAATTCTGTAAACAATTTAATTCCACAAGTTTCTGATTAATTTAAATGGTAACATTGCCAATATTAAATGCATTAAATTATTTGCAAAACGGTAACTACAATACTAAGTATATTCAGCGAATAAGTGGACGATCAAAACTAACTGAAATAAAAAAAAGGTATCATAATTATTGTGAGAGTTACTGATGTTTATTTTTATCAACGGAACTAATTAATGATAATTTAATCGTAAATCTCGCATTACAATTAAATTATCATTCTTAATAAAATATTCGAACATAAAATTTACTGAATGTTGTAGATAGAACAGAAAAGAATGAACAAGACGACATGACTTGTTACTTCTTAATATTTAATATATCTAAATCTTTCTTATGGCTCTTTGCAAGTTTTTGAGGATTAATAAAACAGCACGCAACAACGTAATTAAGCTTCAAATCTCCCAAATCTAGTTATCTGGCATGAATTATAGCTGGCTGTTATTTTATTCTTATTGCACAAGGGTATCCTGCTGCAAATGTCGTTGCTTCCGGTACACGAGGTCTCATAGCGAGCTTTTTTACAAACACGTTGCTTGGAGTAGGTTCCAGACGGTTTCTCCACTTCCGACGTTTCAACAACACAAGTAGCGAATCGCAGAAGACATTTAGAATAAAAGTGCTACCGAAAAAGTTGGGATATCGATGAAACAACTATCATTAAAATATCCCGTATGAAGAAAGCTTTAAAATGATATGTGACTTGATATAATTATGAAGACGTACGTAATTAATTAAATAACTTAAGTTTAAAAACGAAATGTAAAATATTTGTAAGAATTGTTACCGAACGTAAGATACTTGAGTTAACCGTTCACGTTGAGGGTCGAGGGGGACATGTTCCCCTCGGGGGAGGGTCGGTCGTAGTACGATAACAAAAGAAAGACTTTCTCTTTGAAAATACGAATATACATAGAAAATGGCTAAGTGAATTAATATTTTAAATTCGAGATACATTTGCGAAGAAATATAATTTAACATTAAATTAAATATTGTTATATATGCGAAGTGTAACATTTTGTTTAATATCAAAAGCAGTAGATTTTCTAACGTTAAATTCTTGGGAAATATTTATAATACTGTTTCCTTTGTCTAAGTCCTTGGTCACAATGCAGTAAAAGTAAGACGTAAAGTTGAATATACGAGAAACCAATATACTTAGTCACAATGTCCTTAAGCAATCGTTACGCTTACGTTAATCTTACATGTGCCCGTAAGAAATACGTAAAGTTGAAATAGATTTAACTTTATATATTTCTTACGTTTATTTTACAGACAATTTTAGTAAAATAATGTTTTGTAAGTTTCAAAATTTAATCGATGTAACAAAATTATTGAAAAAGCGGAAAATGTGATGACAAGCGTTTCAATGTGAATTTTTGATGGTTTTCTATGTTCCTGTGTTAGAAATTTGTGTTGATTTCTAGTTGAGGATAGATAATAATTATAATTTAATATATGTATGTACTTTGCAGCAAGAAGTAGCCGCTGAGTTGATGATACTGGTTTTCGAATACTATTTTTTACTAACTGCAGTCAAATTAGTCCAATAAGATTTAATAAATTATCAAATAATGTTGGGGTCATAAAAAAAACATTATTTATCATTCGAATGTTACCCTTCGAAATTCTTCCCGTTTTTTCTCTATTTACATTTACATGCCTAACCCACCAGCTTTCCTTCCTTTCATATTTGGTAGCCTTATCTTCCACTTGACGACTTAATAATAATAAACTCAAAAGTTCAATTGTAATTAAATTTCTGTCAGCATTAGAATCCATTTTAGCTAATAGCACAAGGACAGGCTAATTCAATTTCAAAATTTAACCTTAAAGTTAACAAACGTCAAAAATATTCAAAGCAAATCAACAGTAGCGCTAGCGTGAAACCTTAAATTTACGTTTGCTTACGTTCTCTGTGAACGGTAAATAAACAGTGTTGCCAACCATAGAATTGCCTGTTTTACCAGATGGGGAAGCTAAAAATACCTAAAAATTACCAGATTTCCTCATGTTGCCAATGCCGGAATTTTAACTCAAAATCAATTTTTTTAAATATATTTTGTGTTAAACTTTTTAAGACTAAAACAATTTTTAGTAAAATAAAATTTATTCAAGACACGAATCCTGCCTATTCATACATTTTAATGTAAAAAAATGGCGCTACATTAATTGCATTGCCATATCGCACAAATCTATTGATAAACATAAAATTAAAAATACAAAAAATATTAGAAAAAGTAAATAAATCTTAAACATGTGCAAAATGTTCTTTGGCAGGCTCATTAAAACTTAAACTTAGTAATCTATCTTAACATTTATATTTAGTTAAATGTGATCAATATTTTCATAAGTCTCTTTGATTTTTAATCGTTCCAAAATGTCTTTGGAAAGATCAAAGTTTTCACAACACTTATTTGCCCTGCTTAAACCGCATTTTATATACCGGGTTTTTCCTTTGTCATTACATATAGGTATAATGCATTCACTGTTTTTCATTTACCCTTACACATAGACATAAATGTATGGTGATGGCTTAGTAAGCACCCAGTTATACACCAGTAACATTTTTCAAATTGCCATATATTTCTGTTTTTCATTCATACTTGAATCCTAAATTAAATACATTTGATTGAAAAATACATAATTTATTTAAAACAGTTAATTATCCCAACAGGCCCAAGGCGTATACCTTGTGCGAAGACAATTTTAAATATTTTTAACAAATTCAAAGAAGATGGTTGTTCTCTAAGACAAATTTTCTCAGAACACATGAAACTGAATATCCTGTGTTATGTAGAAGAACGGTCTGTAAGATATAGCCAGGTCATTTTGGAGTATCGTACAGTTAGGTGTTCAAAACGCTGAAAGAATTAAAATATAAGCCGTACAATATATCAAACTATCAAAATGTTTTCGAGGAGGATAATGTAAAATGAACTGATTTTTGTGATATAATGTTTACTTTGTTAAATGAAAACGAAATTTTAAATAAAATAATTTTTACTGATAAAGCAAACAGTTCCATAATAGATTTAAATAGTTTCATGTACATTATGTATGGCAATTTAAATAATTTCCCTTTGAATGTTTAAACATGTATATCTTTAATAGTTAGAAAGCATAGTAAGATGAAACCGATTGAGTTCTTCCTTTAGGTAATAGGAAAAGGTTGGATGTAATTTTAATAAAATAAATACTTAGGTTACTTATTAATATTTTTAAAATTTTTATTTAGGAACATTATCATCTTAACATTTTTCGGTTTTAGTCTTGCACACCTTTGTTCTATTATTGAACGAGATGTACTATATACTTTCACTTTCTGCTGAACTCGCTGGAATACAGAAGTATTTCCTAGCACGTTGTTTTAAGTGTTTCAGCTACAGTCCTGTTACCTGAAAGAAAATCCAAATAAAAAATGCAATTACCCTTTTTTTTTAAATTTGCCTTCCAAAATAAAAGAGGATGTACGTCTTGATTTGAATTTGGCATTTCGAGGTATTGCCTTTTAGTTATTATTACATCGGCTATTACATTCCCTTCCTCAATCTTTAATTCCAGTAGCAACGCTGTCAGATAATTGTACAGTCCAAAAGTTATTGGGATTATTAAAGAAATAGTAACATATTTATTACCTACAAGAATTTCCCAGCTTTTTAAAATAAATTTCTCCATTTTATAAAACCATTTATTCGTAAGATACCACGAGATGTTGTTTGTTTTTATCATGTTTCTGAAATGCCCCCAATACGTGAGTTGCGCTCGGTAATCATTACATGTAATACAATTCATAAAATGGTAAAATCTATTTGAACTTTTTTGTTATATTTTCTACATTTTTTGATGCACTGATTTTACTATCTTAGATATATTTCAACCTTAGGGAAATACTATCCATCTTTTTTGAATTTGTTAAAAATATTTAAAATTGTCTTCGCACAAGGTATACGCCTGTTGGGATAATTAACTGTTTTAAATAATCTATGTATTTTTCAATAAAATGTATTTAATTTAAGATATAAGTATGAATGAGAAACAGAAATATTTGATAATTTGAAAAATGTTACTGGCGCATAACTGGTTGCCTACTATGCCACCACCATATCTTAGCACTATGTGCAATGTAAAATCAAAAAAATCATTGCATTATACCTATGTGTAATGATAAAAGGAAAACCCGGTATAGTAAAGCTTTTGTTGTATCACAGTTTAACCTATTTCTTAATTTACTTTTAGTCAAGTTTAATTTGCTGAGCAGCTTCTCAACTACGGCATTAAAGTGTGGAAAAATTAACACTTCTTGTGCAAAATGACTAGTTTTTCGAAAGGATTTGTATTATTTGCATTCTTGTAAAGAGCAACTTCAAACTCTCTTTGCGCTCATAAGCGCTCAAACCTCTCCTAAAATCATAATAAGTTATGATTTGAACGTTGTCTCTAATTGATTCAATTTTCTTTTACTTTTACAAAATAAGTAGCTGAGTTATAACGAACATAACTTCAAGAATAAAATATCAAATGGCAGATAAAGAGTTGCTCTAAATAAACACTATATGATTGTTTTTCACAGTCTACTAGATTTTCTTAATCTCAATAAATTCAGCTTATCCCTCGTACTAAAGTAAAGCAGACCTTAAATTGCCCACTAATTAAATCTACTATAATATACTAAGGTCGAGAAATAATTACATATATATATATATATATATATATATATATATATATATATATTGTAGGAAAGCTGACCAGGTGTAAATACAAATGCAAACGAATTACATAAAAAAATACCAATAAGTTGTAAATTAATTGATGAGGTAATTTTTAAAATAATTCTAAAATAAATCCAAGTGTGGTTACAAATATTACCTAAAGATGGAGTTGTGTTTAAAACGTTATAGTAGTCGCCTGCGTATAATTCAAATTGTAAACAAACGTACATAAACGATATATACTTAACCTATACAGCTTTTTCCTCGTACAAACTCTTGTTGTTTATTTCTTAAGAGTAATTTTTGTTATATGTCCGGCTAGCAGAACAATGAGACTCTATTTAGTGCTTAATAAAGATGTTAATTGTGCGGGATCGGTACTCATTAGAATATGTGAAAAAGGTGGTAAATAAGTTATTAAATAATTGTATATTCTGACTGTAAAATCTACTAAATAAAACGAGAGAGTAATGGGCTAATGTAAATGGTTTAATAGAAGTATCAATTAATCAGGTAAGTGGTTGACATGATAATAGTATTAATATTAATTTGCATAAAGTCACGTGATCATTTGAATTCAATAAAATCTAGGTTAAGTATGATATTCTATGATAACGATCTAAATTTATTTATCTAACTTAAACTATTTTTTTAAACTAAAATCAAAGGAACTGTATTCTTCTAATTCTTTAAAAGTATTCTAATTATAAATTAACCTATTAGGCATACTTATAGTAATATCGACGATAGTGTTTTTATAAAATAAACTTATTCAAAATAGTTAAAATTTTTAGGAGAAATAAATAAATAATACTCAAGATGGAAACAGGTTGGAAACAGGAGGCTAGGTGTTCGTTTGAAATTCTAAAATTCGGGATGCAAGACTCGGACAGCGGGCTTTCTGACGGCGTCCCTATTAATGCTTCCGTTGGTTCGGATGGTGTTTCTGGGAAAATGCTAATTTCGTTTTTATACGGACTGGAAGGTTTGTGGATACGGAAAATACGTAGAACGGTGCTTGGTAAGTTGGTGATGTGTTGAATATACTTGTAGTATGATTTTAATACTTTATTTAATGTTTTTTTCTAAATTTCAGAGCGGCACTTTTTGAATACGTCGGCGTGTTTTTGGAATTTTCAACTACATGACGCCAACTATCGTTTGTTTTCAATGCTGGCTTCTCATTCGTATTTCTAGTATGTATTCATTTAATCTCGTTAAAAATATTAGTAAAAGTTATAATTGCAATTGCAACACGTGTTGATATTTTACAAAAATTATATATTTTATTTTATTTTATAAATAATTGTCATCTGAATGTCAAAAGTTTCATATTATGCCTATTCTTAATTGGGATATTTCCCGCTATATTCAGTTTTGAATCTGTACAGTTTTTCCTAAAATATATGTGACATTATTTATCAATCAATATATATATATATATATATATATATATATATATGAAAAATTTTTGTGAAAAACTTATCTGCGCGGAATGTGCATATATCGATATTTCACTGTTTTTTACAGATCATCAGTGCACCTTACCGAAGACAGACATGATATTCACTTCTATACTACGTGTATATATACGAACTGTAATGAACTTCATGTGTATGAGAATTAATAATTATTAAATCTCATTTTACATGCGATTGTCGCTATAATTTGTTGCATTTAATTCTACAATTCGGCAAATCACTTTTGCCCTAGATTGTAGACGCAACAAGCCGCGACATCAACTGTACAAGTTGTCAGTACAAATGAAAAATTTTGTGAAAAACTTATCTGCGCGGAATGTGCATATATCGATATTTCACTGTTTTTTACAGATCATCAGTGCACCTTACCGAAGACAGACATGATATTCACTTCTATACTACGTGTATATATACGAACTGTAATGAACTTCATGTGTATGAGAATTAAATGCAACAAATTATAGCGACAATCGCATGTAAAATGAGATTTAATAATTATTAATTCTCATACACATGAAGTTCATTACAGTTCGTATATATACACGTAGTATAGAAGTGAATATCATGTCTGTCTTCGGTAAGGTGCACTGATGATCTGTAAAAAACAGTGAAATATCGATATATGCACATTCCGCGCAGATAAGTTTTTCACAAAATTTTTCATTTGTACTGACAACTTGTACAGTTGATGTCGCGGCTTGTTGCGTCTACAATCTAGGGCAAAAGTGATTTGCCGAATTGTAGAATTAAATGCAACAAATTATAGCGACAATCGCATGTAAAATGAGATTTAATAATTATTAATTCTCATACACATGAAGTTCATATATATATATATATATATATATATATATATATATTATCGATACCTTATTTACCGTTAGGTGTTAAGGTTGAATACAAAAATCAAACAATTCCTTAAAGTTACAGTACATTAAATCAGTAAGTGCAGCCTATCAGAATCTATCATTATTATTTTATTCTAATTTCGTTCCGTATATAATCCTTGCTCATTCTTTCTTGATGCGTGCCATTCTTTTCGCCTCTCTCCCTGACATTCCCTTGGCTCTCAATATGTCTTCCATTTGACTGTCCCACGAATTCCTAGGTCTACCTCTTGGTCTTCTCTGATATCTTCTTGCTTGCCATACTTTTCTTATTGTTCTCTCCTCTCCCATTCTTGTCAAGTGTCCAAACCATCTTAATTGACTTCGTTGTATATCTTCCTTCAGCTTCCGTACTTTAAGTTCTTCCATTATTTTGCTATTTCTTACTCTGTCTCTCTTAGTAATTCCCATTATTCCTCTTAAAAACCTCATCTCCATTGCTTGGATTTTGTTTTCCATTCGCTTCGTCAATGTCCAACTTTCGCTTCCGTATATCAATACGGGCTTAAATATAGTTTTGTAAACTGAGGTCTTAGTTTTCCTTGGCACTTCTCTTCTTCCCAGGAACGAATTGTTCAAGGAGTAATAAAGTGCTGATGCTGCATCTAACCTGTCATTCAATTCTGCCTCCATAGTTCCTGTTTTGTGTATTTTCACCCCTATGTATTTAAATGTTTCTACTTGTTCTATTTTAGTGTCGTCCAGTTTTATTTGTAATTCATCATCTTTTTTCCCTGTTACCATTACTTTGGTTTTCTCTGCGTTTATTTTTAAATTCTTCTTTCGTAACGCCTCTGCCCAAATATCTAGATTACACTGAAGGTTGCGCTTATTTTTCGCAATTTATCAATCAATTAAGTTAAAAATCTTCGGTAACACAAAATATTGAAGTAAAATGACTTTGACAAATGAGTACATGTAAATAAATAAATATGAGATTTAAATTTAAGCAATTAAAAACGCGAAATTAACTTTATTGATGGACAGGTGAAAAATGCAGTTCCAAATATATCTTAAGTTCTAATATTAACATTCTAACTTTAAACGATCTGTATTTCATGAATCTCGGGAATCCTTATGTGTAGGCTTGACCTACCACAAAATATATATATATATATATATATATATATTGTTATGGGGCAAATTGCACCATTATTCCAGCCAACTGCAAAGGAAAAGACAGAAATTAACATAAAAATAACAATTGAAACAGACATGTGATATACATATCTGTAACTGTACACATGGACAATACACCTCGTATTTTCAGCATTTACTTCTGCTTAAGACACGTGTTTCTGCCATTACTATTAGGCGTCATCAGTTAAGCTAGTGAAGCAATGTAATACAAATGATACAAATCTTTATGAATAGATTTGTATCTGTATATAACATTAATCCCAAATCGCCTACAAGATAAAGCAAATTTCATCCTGTAAGGTGGCCCTTATTTAATAAGTGACATCTGACGGACGAAAGAGACTTTGCCGAAAAGCAAAGTCTCTTTCGTCCGTCAGATGTCACTTATTAAATAAGTGCCACCTTACAGGATGAAATTTGCTTTATCTTGTAGGCGATTTGGGCTTAATGTTATATACAGATACAAATCTATTCATAAAGATTTGTATCATTTGTATTACATTGCTTCACTAGCTTAACTGATGACGCCTAATAGTAATGGCAGAAACACGTGTCTTAAGCAGAAGTAAATGCTGAAAATACGAGGTGTCCATGTGTACAGTTACAGATATGTATATTACATGTCTGTTTCAATTGTAACAAAAGCGTTATACGTGCATAAACGTATAGATATACTTAAAAACTTTTTGTATATAAAAATAACACTCAATAGAATAGCTAAATTGGCGGACATAATTTGTAAAATTAGTATCGAAATGTAAATAAATTAATATTACGATAACTCTGTATATTTCAAATTAATTTATATTTATTTCAAAATTTACTTTTTATATTTTTATTAACATTTTCATAATTAAACATTTTCATAATTAAAGTCATTAGCGCGAAACTAACAGATAGCTAATTTATCTACATTCAAATTTTGTATCGATACTAATTAGACACGCCCACTTTTTTGAATTTTTAAAACCCGCGAACAGGTTATTTTCATTCCACTCATATAACATAACCCTACATTGAAAAACCCGTTACAACTATTTGTAAAATATTATATTAATTTTGTTTTCATGTTTAAATTAATATTTCATTTAAATTTAAATTATTATTCAGTGTGATTAAAGTAAAATTCGAGGCTATTTACATAATTTTTACAAGGCTTTGAAAGAAATAATTGCTATCGAGCGTCAGTAGTAAAATTTCATAACGATTGCCAGGAAAAAGTGCTACTCCAAAGTTAAAATTTAATAAAACCTGAAATACCTGCAATAGAATCCTAAAATTACGCAGAAATGAAGTATTTAAACTTGGAGCTACCATAGAACCAGATTTGGAGGCGATCATATCGAAGATCGGCAAGTGATCGAGCAAAGCATTTTTTTGTTGGAACACCGGCCCGAGCAATACCAACGCCTTCGGCCAACGCCAATACCAGCAACGCAGTATTGAAAACACCTTATTTGATCCGTACTTCGACTTTCCTGACCTACGCCGTTTCTATTCAAGATTGCATCTGCCTGCCTGCATTCTACGAGAAACAGGTTCACAGGCAATTAAAATTAAAAAAAGTCTTAGAAAACTATTTTTTAACAAAACAAAACTTTACTAAATTACAAACTCTTGATTTTACTTTTAAATTACATTGCTAACTTACTCAGAATTTGCGAAAGGACATTTATTATTAAGAACTGTAGTACTCACCTGAGTTTGTTTATTTATTTATTTATATTACCATATACTTGAAAATAACATTGCTATTTAAACATAACCTTTTAATTCACACGTGCACTCTATGTTAATTCCACATTTTGTCGTTAGGAACGTTATTTATTCATTGTTTATAGATATCTTACGTCAATAAATATTTACACTTATCACTTTAAACAAACTCTTTTATTTATCATTGCTTAGCTAGAGATAACTTTGTAATATTATTAAACAATTTTCCATCACACACATAGGGGTAAATCAACCGACAAGGATCCTAAGATAGTCAATTTTTGTAAAATATAATACTTGTTCTCCGACATCTAGCCGTAGCATGAGACATTACATGAGGGTTGCGGATGATCCAACATTATAAATTTAAAATAAAGGCGCCCAATTCAAAGTATTATTCTAATACTAGTCAATTAACATTATTTATTACATATTATAATTATATTATTTTATTATTATTATTACTCAGATCATCTGCGCGATGTTTCAATATATATATATATATATATATATATATATATATATATATATATATATATATATATATATATATAGAGTAAAATTACTTTCGGATGAGACTAGCGCAGAAACACATTTTAGTAATTAGAAAGAGAGCCACCTCATAAATGAGAGAAACAGCTAGTAGTATAAATCCGTATACTATACGAGCCACAAACGTTTATCGATTATTTGTCAGTCGATAACAGGCATTTGATATGTGCGTTTCGTAGTGGTCTTGTACGTACATTGCTCCCGCTGCCGACTGCTGCGACTGCTCAATGTTTTTAAGGTGTTCAGTATTTTTGTAATGTCATCGCTCGCGCATCTTCAGTCTCATCCGAAAGTAATTTACACATATATATATATATATATATATATATATATATATATATACTTGAGTTGTTGTTTGGGCTATTTCCATCGTTTGCAGAACCTTGATATTCCGACGTTTCGGCAGTCCGTCTACTGCCGTCATCAGGGTAGTCCTGAGAAGGACTGTTTTTTGCCAAACTTGTCATTTTTATAACAACTTTATCTGGCGGTATGTGTCTTCCCTATTTTTTAGTTAACTGTCCTGTGTAAGGCTTGAACCCGGTCGATAATTTTTCCGAATATCAATATACCAAACACTGTAACCACTCGACTAATTAGGGGGACAGAAACTACTATTTTAAACTTATATTTAAGTTACAGGTATATGCGCAGTAGGTATGCGCAGTGTGCATTTTTTCGTATAGGCGCGGTGGGTATGCGCAGTATGCCATTTTTTCCTTATTTGCGTGGTAGTAGTAGTTTTTAATTATTAGTCTGTCTCCGGTCTCGTGGGTGCCGGTCTTCGGCTAACACATTCTCTAATCATAGGGAGCCAGATATTCTTGATCCCCAGGCTGGGCGTACTGATCGTGTCAGGTGTTGTCTTCATATACGCTGTTTCTGTAATTTTTCTTTTGTAGCCGTGTTCTTGTTTGGCCAGGATTGTCGCCTCATTCCATTCAATGTTGTGATCTTCTTCCCAAGCATGTTCCGCCAGCTGCGATTTGTCTGTCTCCCCTAAGCGAACCATTCTTTTGTGTTCCTTGATTCTGACTCTTAGGGGTCTGCTAGTTTCTCCAATGTATGGTCGTCCACATTCGCATGGTATTTTGTATATGCAATTCTTTGTTTGTTGGTCTTCGTTGTCTGGTTTTGTTCTGGTTAGAGCGGACCTATTGGTGTTCATTGTTTTTATGGCCGTTCTAATCTTGTAGTTGTTGCCAATTCTTCTGATTTTTTCCGAGAGCCCTTTTACGTACGGGATGACCGTGGTGTGTACTTTTTCTTGTTGTTCTTGGGTTGTGTCCTGTGGTGCCCGGACCTCTTTGGCTTTCGACAACGTTTTCTTGGTGTAGCCATTTCTTTGGAGCATTTCGGTGATGGATTTTTGTTCCTCCTCTCTATCTCTTTCGTCGGAGCATATTGTTCGTGCCCTATCGTATAGGCAGCGTGCGACTCCAACCTTAACATTGTGAGGGTGGTTGGAATCGTGATGTAAGTACTGCCCTGTGTGCGTAGGCTTTCTATACACTTTTGTTTTTAGTGTGCCATTTTCGTTCTTGTTGATCAGGACATCTAGGAATGGAATCTTGTTGTTAACTTCCAATTCCATGGTGAATTTTATGGATTCTTCTAAGCTGTTCAGATGTTGTAGGAATCCTTCTATTGTGCCTTCACCGTGTGGCCATATGACGAAGGTGTCGTCTACGTATCTAAGCCACAGCTTCGGTTTGAAGTTATACGAATCAATTGCTCTCTGTTCGAAGTCTTCCATGTAAATATTGCTTAGTATGGGAGATAGTGGGGAACCCATAGCCATGCCGAATTCTTGTTGGTAGAATTTTTCGCCAACTTGAAAGTAGGTTGTGTTGACGCAGACGGCCAGCAGTTCTACAATTGCTTCTATACTAAGAGATGTTCTTTCATGTAATGTGGCATCCAAGGAGAGTCTGTTCTTGACTATTGTTAGTGTTGGCCCTGTTGGTACATTGGTGAACAGGCTAGTAACATCAAAGCTCACCAGTTTATCTTCTTCACCAATTTTTATGTTCTTGATTTTATTGATGAAGTGTTCGGTGTTTGAGATTGCCGATTGTGTATTCCCTGATATTGGGGTAATTATGTCCAGTAGGAACTTGGCTAGTGGATGACACGGAGAATTTCTGGAACTGACGATTGGCCTCAGAGGGATGTCAGGTTTGTGGATCTTGGGTAATCCGTATAGATGCGGCGGCTTACTATAGTGTGGAGTAAGTCTATATCTTATGTTTTGGTTCTGGAAGGCTGATTTGTATTTGAACAGTGTTCTATATATTCTGGATTCCACTGATGGTGTGGGATCCTTTGGTAATTCTTTGTATTTGCCTGCTCTTAGAACATCCTGTATTTTGTTGTTGTATGTTTCCACATCCATTACGACTGTTGCATTCCCTTTGTCGGCTGGTAGTATCTTTATCGATCTATCTGCTCTTAGTTCTTTGAGGCTTCGCTGTTCTTCCCTCGTGGTGTTCTGCTTGATTTTTCTTGATCTAGCATCTTCTATTGCTGTTCTAATCCTCCATCGGTATTCATCCGCTGCTTCTGGAGATTCTATTTTTTGTGCGGCTGTTTCTGTGGCAAGTATAATGTCCATGGTGGGAATTTGGTTTTTTGCTACTGCAAACTTCATGCCTTTGTTGAGGATTTCGATAGCGTGGTTGTTCAACTGTTTGCTTGACATATTGATGACTGTCTTGGAGGGATCTAGTGTTTTGGTCTCTCTTTTTTGTTGATGTATTAGAGTGTCCAGTTTTCTCTTGTGTATCTCTTTACGTTGGTTGTTTGTTCTTTGGTAGCTTCTTTCCACTGCTTGATGGATGTGCTCATAATCTTGCTCACTGGTTTCGTCTTTGATTTTCTGCCTAATATCCTCGCATTGTCGCTTGATTCTGAATTTTGCGAGTCGGTGATGGTTGATTCTTTCCCTAACTAAGGCTTCACTGGCTCTTTTTGCAATCTTTTGTGCTCTCTGACTTTGGACTGGAGGTTTAATCCTTAAGCCCTTGGGGATGACGTTGTGTTGTCTTGCTTTGTATAGAAAGGTAAGATGGTTTGCTTCCTTGGCAAGTTTAATCATGGTCTTTTCATATTGTCTGAAAGACCTATTTAATTCGGGCCCATACCGAATTTGTAACTCATGACGTGTAATTGTTGACGATGGAGTATAACTTGAGTTGTTGTTTGGGCTATTTCCATCGTTTGCAGAACCTTGATATTCCGACGTTTCGGCAGTCCGTCTACTGCCGTCATCAGGGTAGTCCTGAGAAGGACTGTTTTTTGCCAAACTTGTCATTTTTATAACAACTTTATCTGGCGGTATGTGTCTTCCCTATTTTTTAGTTAACTGTCCTGTGTAAGGCTTGAACCCGGTCGATAATTTTTCCGAATATCAATATACCAAACACTGTAACCACTCGACTAATTAGGGGGACAGAAACTACTATTTTAAACTTATATTTAAGTTACAGGTATATGCGCAGTAGGTATGCGCAGTGTGCATTTTTTCGTATAGGCGCGGTGGGTATGCGCAGTATGCCATTTTTTCCTTATTTGCGTGGTAGTAGTAGTTTTTAATTATTAGTCTGTCTCCGGTCTCGTGGGTGCCGGTCTTCGGCTAACACATTCTCTAATCATAGGGAGCCAGATATTCTTGATCCCCAGGCTGGGCGTACTGATCGTGTCAGGTGTTGTCTTCATATACGCTGTTTCTGTAATTTTTCTTTTGTAGCCGTGTTCTTGTTTGGCCAGGATTGTCGCCTCATTCCATTCAATGTTGTGATCTTCTTCCCAAGCATGTTCCGCCAGCTGCGATTTGTCTGTCTCCCCTAAGCGAACCATTCTTTTGTGTTCCTTGATTCTGACTCTTAGGGGTCTGCTAGTTTCTCCAATGTATGGTCGTCCACATTCGCATGGTATTTTGTATATGCAATTCTTTGTTTGTTGGTCTTCGTTGTCTGGTTTTGTTCTGGTTAGAGCGGACCTATTGGTGTTCATTGTTTTTATGGCCGTTCTAATCTTGTAGTTGTTGCCAATTCTTCTGATTTTTTCCGAGAGCCCTTTTACGTACGGGATGACCGTGGTGTGTACTTTTTCTTGTTGTTCTTGGGTTGTGTCCTGTGGTGCCCGGACCTCTTTGGCTTTCGACAACGTTTTCTTGGTGTAGCCATTTCTTTGGAGCATTTCGGTGATGGATTTTTGTTCCTCCTCTCTATCTCTTTCGTCGGAGCATATTGTTCGTGCCCTATCGTATAGGCAGCGTGCGACTCCAACCTTAACATTGTGAGGGTGGTTGGAATCGTGATGTAAGTACTGCCCTGTGTGCGTAGGCTTTCTATACACTTTTGTTTTTAGTGTGCCATTTTCGTTCTTGTTGATCAGGACATCTAGGAATGGAATCTTGTTGTTAACTTCCAATTCCATGGTGAATTTTATGGATTCTTCTAAGCTGTTCAGATGTTGTAGGAATCCTTCTATTGTGCCTTCACCGTGTGGCCATATGACGAAGGTGTCGTCTACGTATCTAAGCCACAGCTTCGGTTTGAAGTTATACGAATCAATTGCTCTCTGTTCGAAGTCTTCCATGTAAATATTGCTTAGTATGGGAGATAGTGGGGAACCCATAGCCATGCCGAATTCTTGTTGGTAGAATTTTTCGCCAACTTGAAAGTAGGTTGTGTTGACGCAGACGGCCAGCAGTTCTACAATTGCTTCTATACTAAGAGATGTTCTTTCATGTAATGTGGCATCCAAGGAGAGTCTGTTCTTGACTATTGTTAGTGTTGGCCCTGTTGGTACATTGGTGAACAGGCTAGTAACATCAAAGCTCACCAGTTTATCTTCTTCACCAATTTTTATGTTCTTGATTTTATTGATGAAGTGTTCGGTGTTTGAGATTGCCGATTGTGTATTCCCTGATATTGGGGTAATTATGTCCAGTAGGAACTTGGCTAGTGGATGACACGGAGAATTTCTGGAACTGACGATTGGCCTCAGAGGGATGTCAGGTTTGTGGATCTTGGGTAATCCGTATAGATGCGGCGGCTTACTATAGTGTGGAGTAAGTCTATATCTTATGTTTTGGTTCTGGAAGGCTGATTTGTATTTGAACAGTGTTCTATATATTCTGGATTCCACTGATGGTGTGGGATCCTATGGTAATTCTTTGTATTTGCCTGCTCTTAGAACATCCTGTATTTTGTTGTTGTATGTTTCCACATCCATTACGACTGTTGCATTCCCTTTGTCGGCTGGTAGTATCTTTATCGATCTATCTGCTCTTAGTTCTTTGAGGCTTCGCTGTTCTTCCCTCGTGGTGTTCTGCTTGATTTTTCTTGATCTAGCATCTTCTATTGCTGTTCTAATCCTCCATCGGTATTCATCCGCTGCTTCTGGAGATTCTATTTTTTGTGCGGCTGTTTCTGTGGCAAGTATAATGTCCATGGTGGGAATTTGGTTTTTTGCTACTGCAAACTTCATGCCTTTGTTGAGGATTTCGATAGCGTGGTTGTTCAACTGTTTGCTTGACATATTGATGACTGTCTTGGAGGGATCTAGTGTTTTGGTCTCTCTTTTTTGTTGATGTATTAGAGTGTCCAGTTTTCTCTTGTGTATCTCTTTACGTTGGTTGTTTGTTCTTTGGTAGCTTCTTTCCACTGCTTGATGGATGTGCTCATAATCTTGCTCACTGGTTTCGTCTTTGATTTTCTGCCTAATATCCTCGCATTGTCGCTTGATTCTGAATTTTGCGAGTCGGTGATGGTTGATTCTTTCCCTAACTAAGGCTTCACTGGCTCTTTTTGCAATCTTTTGTGCTCTCTGACTTTGGACTGGAGGTTTAATCCTTAAGCCCTTGGGGATGACGTTGTGTTGTCTTGCTTTGTATAGAAAGGTAAGATGGTTTGCTTCCTTGGCAAGTTTAATCATGGTCTTTTCATATTGTCTGAAAGACCTATTTAATTCGGGCCCATACCGAATTTGTAACTCATGACGTGTAATTGTTGACGATGGAGTATAACTTGAGTTGTTGTTTGGGCTATTTCCATCGTTTGCAGAACCTTGATATTCCGACGTTTCGGCAGTCCGTCTACTGCCGTCATCAGGGTAGTCCTGAGAAGGACTGTTTTTTGCCAAACTTGTCATTTTTATAACAACTTTATCTGGCGGTATGTGTCTTCCCTATTTTTTAGTTAACTGTCCTGTGTAAGGCTTGAACCCGGTCGATAATTTTTCCGAATATCAATATACCAAACACTGTAACCACTCGACTAATTAGGGGGACAGAAACTACTATTTTAAACTTATATTTAAGTTACAGGTATATGCGCAGTAGGTATGCGCAGTGTGCATTTTTTCGTATAGGCGCGGTGGGTATGCGCAGTATGCCATTTTTTCCTTATTTGCGTGGTAGTAGTAGTTTTTAATTATTAGTCTGTCTCCTCCAGTCCAAGTCCAAAGTCAGAGAGCACAAAAGATTGCAAAAAGAGCCAGTGAAGCCTTAGTTAGGGAAAGAATCAACCATCACCGACTCGCAAAATTCAGAATCAAGCGACAATGCGAGGATATTAGGCAGAAAATCAAAGACGAAACCAGTGAGCAAGATTATGAGCACATCCATCAAGCAGTGGAAAGAAGCTACCAAAGAACAAACAACCAACGTAAAGAGATACACAAGAGAAAACTGGACACTCTAATACATCAACAAAAAAGAGAGACCAAAACACTAGATCCCTCCAAGACAGTCATCAATATGTCAAGCAAACAGTTGAACAACCACGCTATCGAAATCCTCAACAAAGGCATGAAGTTTGCAGTAGCAAAAAACCAAATTCCCACCATGGACATTATACTTGCCACAGAAACAGCCGCACAAAAAATAGAATCTCCAGAAGCAGCGGATGAATACCGATGGAGGATTAGAACAGCAATAGAAGATGCTAGATCAAGAAAAATCAAGCAGAACACCACGAGGGAAGAACAGCGAAGCCTCAAAGAACTAAGAGCAGATAGATCGATAAAGATACTACCAGCCGACAAAGGGAATGCAACAGTCGTAATGGATGTGGAAACATACAACAACAAAATACAGGATGTTCTAAGAGCAGGCAAATACAAAGAATTACCAAAGGATCCCACACCATCAGTGGAATCCAGAATATATAGAACACTGTTCAAATACAAATCAGCCTTCCAGAACCAAAACATAAGATATAGACTTACTCCACACTATAGTAAGCCGCCGCATCTATACGGATTACCCAAGATCCACAAACCTGACATCCCTCTGAGGCCAATCGTCAGTTCCAGAAATTCTCCGTGTCATCCACTAGCCAAGTTCCTACTGGACATAATTACCCCAATATCAGGGAATACACAATCGGCAATCTCAAACACCGAACACTTCATCAATAAAATCAAGAACATAAAAATTGGTGAAGAAGATAAACTGGTGAGCTTTGATGTTACTAGCCTGTTCACCAATGTACCAACAGGGCCAACACTAACAATAGTCAAGAACAGACTCTCCTTGGATGCCACATTACATGAAAGAACATCTCTTAGTATAGAAGCAATTGTAGAACTGCTGGCCGTCTGCGTCAACACAACCTACTTTCAAGTTGGCGAAAAATTCTACCAACAAGAATTCGGCATGGCTATGGGTTCCCCACTATCTCCCATACTAAGCAATATTTACATGGAAGACTTCGAACAGAGAGCAATTGATTCGTATAACTTCAAACCGAAGCTGTGGCTTAGATACGTAGACGACACCTTCGTCATATGGCCACACGGTGAAGGCACAATAGAAGGATTCCTACAACATCTGAACAGCTTAGAAGAATCCATAAAATTCACCATGGAATTGGAAGTTAACAACAAGATTCCATTCCTAGATGTCCTGATCAACAAGAACGAAAATGGCACACTAAAAACAAAAGTGTATAGAAAGCCTACGCACACAGGGCAGTACTTACATCACGATTCCAACCACCCTCACAATGTTAAGGTTGGAGTCGCACGCTGCCTATACGATAGGGCACGAACAATATGCTCCGACGAAAGAGATAGAGAGGAGGAACAAAAATCCATCACCGAAATGCTCCAAAGAAATGGCTACACCAAGAAAACGTTGTCGAAAGCCAAAGAGGTCCGGGCACCACAGGACACAACCCAAGAACAACAAGAAAAAGTACACACCACGGTCATCCCGTACGTAAAAGGGCTCTCGGAAAAAATCAGAAGAATTGGCAACAACTACAAGATTAGAACGGCCATAAAAACAATGAACACCAATAGGTCCGCTCTAACCAGAACAAAACCAGACAACGAAGACCAACAAACAAAGAATTGCATATACAAAATACCATGCGAATGTGGACGACCATACATTGGAGAAACTAGCAGACCCCTAAGAGTCAGAATCAAGGAACACAAAAGAATGGTTCGCTTAGGGGAGACAGACAAATCGCAGCTGGCGGAACATGCTTGGGAAGAAGATCACAACATTGAATGGAATGAGGCGACAATCCTGGCCAAACAAGAACACGGCTACAAAAGAAAAATTACAGAAACAGCGTATATGAAGACAACACCTGACACGATCAGTACGCCCAGCCTGGGGATCAAGAATATCTGGCTCCCTATGATTAGAGAATGTGTTAGCCGAAGACCGGCACCCACGAGACCGGAGACAGACTAATAATTAAAAACTACTACTACCACGCAAATAAGGAAAAAATGGCATACTGCGCATACCCACCGCGCCTATACGAAAAAATGCACACTGCGCATACCTACTGCGCATATACCTGTAACTTAAATATAAGTTTAAAATAGTAGTTTCTGTCCCCCTAATTAGTCGAGTGGTTACAGTGTTTGGTATATTGATATTCGGAAAAATTATCGACCGGGTTCAAGCCTTACACAGGACAGTTAACTAAAAAATAGGGAAGACACATACCGCCAGATAAAGTTGTTATAAAAATGACAAGTTTGGCAAAAAACAGTCCTTCTCAGGACTACCCTGATGACGGCAGTAGACGGACTGCCGAAACGTCGGAATATCAAGGTTCTGCAAACGATGGAAATAGCCCAAACAACAACTCAAGTTATACTCCATCGTCAACAATTACACGTCATGAGTTATATATATATATATAAAACAATTGATAAATTATTGGAGTTTTTCGGCTTTTATATGAAATATTTACAAATATCAAATTAGAATGTATGTAATTGCAGAGTAAGTGGGGATGTAAACATTGCTGTCTACAAATTACAAAGCAAATCATACGAAATTTTTTTTTAATTGAAAAATATGGTCTACGTTGGGACTCGAACCCAAGTCTACAGCTTGCCGGGCTGTCGCTTTTACCGCTAAGCCACAATAGACCCAGGTTCAAGCTATTTAGAAATGCATTATAAAGTAACAGTGTCAATGAATCAGATGTCAGTTATTGAATGTAGATGTCAAGTTGAAAGCAGAAGTCAGTTTTGAAAGCTAATGTCAGTTTTAATAGCAGATGTCAGTTAGTGAAAGCAAATGTCAGTTTTGATAGCAGATGTCAGTTAGTGAAAGCAAATGTCAGTTAATGAAAGCAGATGTCTGATTTGAAAGCAGGTGTCAGTTATGAAAGCAAACGTCAGATTAGAAAGCAGATGCCTATTTTGAAAGTAGATGTGAGTTATTGAAAGCAGATGTCAGTATTTTGAGAGCAGATGTCAGATTTGAATGTTGGAAATGCTAATTATTACTCCATAGCTATATGAGTGTTTAGATAATTTCTTAGCCGTTTATTAAATATAACAATTGATAAATTATTGGAGTTTTTCGGCTTTTATATGAAATATTTACAAATATCAAATTAGAATGTATGTAATTGCAGAGTAAGTGGGGATGTAAACATTGCTGTCTACAAATTGCAAAGCAAATCATACGAAATTTTTTTTAATTGAAAAATATGGTCTACGTTGGGACTCGAACCCAAGTCTACAGCTTGCCGGGCTGTCGCTTTTACCACTAAGCCACAATAGACCCAAGTTCAAGCTATTTAGAAATGCATTATAAAGTAACAGTGTTAATGAATCAGATTTCAGTTATTGAATGTAGATGTCAAGTTGAAAGCAGAAGTCAGTTTTGAAAGCTCATGTCAGTTTTGATAGCAGATGTAAGTTAGTGAAAGCAAATGTCAGTTAATGAAAGCAGATGTCTGATTTGAAAGCAGGTGTCAGTTATGAAAGCAAACGTCAGATTAGAAAGCAGATGCCTATTTTGAAAGTAGATGTGAGTTATTGAAAGCAGATGTCAGTATTTTGAGAGCAGATGTCAGATTTGAATGTTGGAAATGCTAATTATTACTCCATAGCTATATGAGTGTTTAGATAATTTCTTAGCCGTCTATTGTGGCTTAGTGGTAAAAGCGACAGCCCGGCAAGCTGTAGACTTAGGTTCGAGTCCCAACGTAGACCATATTTTTCAATTACAAAAAATTTCGTATGATTTGCTTTGTAATTTGTAGACAGCAATGTTTACATCCCCACTTACTCTGCAATTACATACATTCTAATTTGATATTTGTAAATATTTCATCTAAAAGCCGAAAAACTCCAATAATTTATCAATTGTTATATTTAATAAACGGCTAAGAAATTATCTAAACACTTATATATATATATATATGTATATATATATATATATATGCAAATTTTTCAAGTTTCATTTCTACTAACAACTTGTACATACAGTTGACGTCGCGGCTTGTTGCGTCTATAATCCAGGGCAAAAATGATTTGCCGGATTGTAGAATTTAATGCCACAAATTATAGCGACAATCTCATGTAAAATGAGATTTAATAATTATTAATTCTCATACACATGAAGTTCATATATATATATATATATATATATATATATATATATATATATACAGGGTGGTGATAAAGTTTGAAACAAAATTCATGAAAGCATTCTATAATGTTTTTAAGAAAATCGCTAGAACAGATCAATTTTTGTTTTTAAAATGCCGTCTTTCGAGGAATTTTTTTTAATAATGAATTTTGGTTTTTGCACAATGACGTCATCATCTTTTTTTAAAAGCAACATTCACTTTTTTCTATTTTTGTTAGACTTTGTTACTGTTTAAACGATGATGTAAAAGAATTGGTACTTTACATAACAATTTTTTTGAATAAATGACACTTCAAAACATCAACGGCTATAATTTAGTAAAAATAATAATAAAAAAACAAACATACAAAAAATATTAAACAAATAATCAACAAAACTTAACACAAATGTTCAAAGTGCCCCCCCTTCAACTATTTGGCATTGACCAACACGATAGTAAATACTTTCTATACTGAGCTCAATAATATTTGGCCTAATTTGTTGTATTACATCACGAATTCTCTGTTGTAAATCTTCCAAGTTGTTAGGTCTATTGAAATAAACTTTTGATTTTCGATAATCCCATAGATAGAAATCTCAGGACGTTAGGTCGGGGGAACGTGCCATCAATTGGTCCCCGTCGCCCTATCCATCTTTCCGTATGCCAACATGAGGAGGCGCCCTTCTTGTTGAAACCAAATATTCTGATAAGGTATGTCGCCATTTTCATTATTAGGAAAAGGAGTTCCCACTGCTGGCACTAAATCAAACTGCAAAAAATTTAAATATTGTCCAGCAGTCAGGTTTCCTTCAAAAAAGTAAGGTCCTAAAAGCTTCGTTCTATCATTCCCATACATTCATTTAATTTGTCTTGACGTTGTCTGTGTGATTCCTATATCCAGTAAGGCCAATGGCTACACTTATGGCGATGTATTGATTCGTTAATGTAGAAAGTGGTTTCACCAGAAAAAATGTTTTTTAAAAGAACTGGGTCGTGAATTCGATGCACTTTGTACGTATGATACTTTTCTTTTTTAAATAATTTTATATTATTATGCCCTTCTATGGACAACATCTGCAACGGTCCTCCTTTATCAGAGCAAATACATAAACTAATTATAAATAGTTCTCGAATAACCCATGTACTCGTAACTGAATGATTCGAAAGTAACTTAAATATATACAAGAAAAAGAGCAGGCCGCCATTTTGAAAACATTGAATGTTGACAACAAAATAATATGTTACAAAATCTATTTAGTAAGGTAACAAGCGATTACAATTAGCATTACTAATGAAAAATAGTATAAATAAATATCCTAAATGTTATAGGAGATTTACATTCAATACTTGTTAGTTTACAACTCCAAAAAAGACATCAACCATGTTGGCCAGCACTTTAATCCAAGCTGTGCGAGCCCTTGCACACTCATTTAAACAGTGGTGGTGCCAGCAACAACAGCGTTAGTATGGGTTTGTTTAAACTCCGGACCAGGTAGAAGAGCTTTTTAATCATTGTTGACGCTAACGAACTGCGCTCGAGATAAAACGAATGTATTAACTCGTTTATTCCGCGTCTGTAATGCACGCTATTGGTCGTATAACCTTAGCACATGGACAACTAGACCTTTTTAATTAATATGCTACAACGATACCGTAGGAATTTTCGCACACTCAGAAAAATTTATTTGGATCGTTTGTCTTTCTCTTGCCGAGAAAGAGGCTTGTGGATACGGTGGTTTTCACTATTATTTTTCTACGGTTTTGTAAATTGTTTCGTGTTCGGTGTTCCTTTGCTTTTATGCAATTTTACGGACCTCTGAAACACGAACTATCATATTAAGCTTTTCATTTTACTTATGAAGTTTTAATGTACACTTTTTTGATATATTCCTTGCGAATGATAATTTTCGAGCACCTTTTTAACTTGAATATACATAAAAGATGATTTACCAATTTTTAACTCTTTAGTTCACTAATCTATCCTATGTAATAAACGAATAAATATATTATAGAAATTGAAAATTTTGTATATTATATATATATATATATATATATATATATATATATATATATATATATATATATATATTGTGGTGGTTCTCAAGGTCAGGAAATGGAAGAAATAAAAATTAAATTACTTAGTAATAAGCTGTTTAAACAAGTAAAAGCAACAAGATCATGCACAGGCAATGTAAATTATTAGATAAGTTAATACCGCGTTTTTAATTAGAAAATTTATTTGTAATAATTTTTATTATTTTTATGTAAGTCATGTCACTTTCAAAATTCATTAATTTATTTGTAAAACCGAAGATAATTAACTTGGTTGAAAAGAATTAATGACATATGGTAACCTATTTTACCGACCCGAATTTAGTTTGAATTTGAATTAGTTTTACCGCGAAAGTCATTCATTATGTACTACAACCATATGACATTAATAAACATTTAAAAACATCTATTCCTATCCTATACGAGTCCCAGAGCACCGTTGAACATCTCGTACCATACCACAGGAAGACAAGTAAAAACCTAATGAAAATTTATATTTTATATCCAAAAATACGAACATAACGCAACTTTAATTTTATACAATTTAATTTATATTTCGCTTAGAAAGATCAATTTTATAACCTTACCTTGTCATTGAATTGTCGTTCCTATAATTTAGCACGAAAACCAAGCGCATAATTATCACAATTTACTTGATTTATTGTAAAAATTATTTAATTATTATGTTTATGTATGTGTTCTACGCATAGTAAGAACAGCTGTTTCAGTTTATACTCTTTATGTTTAATTTTAAGCCTGTTAGACACTCATTTTGAATCAAAAACTTTTATTTATGGTTTACTTCAGATTAATATCTTGTTTGTTATTGTTAATTTTGAATCTTTTAATTAAACAGTCATACTTTTGAATCAAGATCGTTTCTGTTATAAAATAAGCATTGATATACACATTTAAAACACAAATTATTATACAGAAGAACCGACTCTCTAAAATAAGATCACTGTCGCAGGTAATTAACTAAATTGATTATAGCACCTTTGGTCTATAATCTGGCGCCCAATTAATTACGATCAAGTAAAATCAATTTATTGTAAATCGATTCGCTCAAGCACTACTTATAGTGAAATCTAACTTTTAGGGAAATAAATAAGCATAACTGAAGATAGGTAGAATTCTACCTTATATCGATTATCATCGTATATTTCATTACGATATTATTTTTAACATCGTTACAATCTTTATGCTTAAAAGAAACCTAAAACCCTTAATATATTATATCATTTGGCGAGCAACGTGAAGGCTCAATAATATAACAATATATATATATGTATGTATGTATGTATGTATAGTATGTATTACGATATTTGACAAGAAGCACCACAGTTGGGCATCACTATTATTATGGGCTAATGCTGCAGCTAAGTATAGTAGATGTGATTATTTAAATTGGTAATAAAATAATAATATTATTTCTTACCTTATTTTTTCTTTAATCTTAAGTTAAACTTGATTGTAGGTTCCTTTGTCGTGCCTCGGTTATTTTCTTTGCTAGCTTGTCGGCAAAGTGTAAGTTATTTTCTCAATCAACAGGGGGAGACAAGGGTGTATAAGCCTTTTTACTATTTCTCATTAATTGAAACTTGCTTGTGCAAATTTTCTAATTTTTATAATGTTAATTATTTTATAAGGTTGTTTTTTTTGCTGTTTGGTGTGCTTTTAGGAAAACAAGTAAGTATGTGCTAACTAGTAAGTTTATCATCTCAAACGAGAAAGAAATACGTTAGGAATAAAAAATGTAGGTGTTCTGTTATTCATGTGCGAACACATGTTTTTTTTTCACCATATATATCATGACGTTTTCTTTTTAAATATAAATGTAGCACTCGTTTTATAAAACAGTAAACTATACCAAGTTTGGAACTGATCAGTAAAGCTGGGAATTATATGGTCACGGAAACTGTATTATATGCGCATATATGTTTCAAAAATTCGATGAAAATATGCAGAACTTTTATTAAAATATGCAAAAATATATAAAGTTTAAGTGATAGCTACACAACTAAATTATTGTCAAAATATTAACTAATGTCAATATAAATTTAGAGATACTACAAATATGTACTACATCAATATTAAAAAATACATGTATAATAATAATAAGAATAAGTAAGTTGAACAATTTAACTCTTTGTATTTATATTTACCTTTATATAGTATTGTAAACATTTACAATTAAATGCTTTTCTAAATTATCAACTAAAAATTATCTTCTACTACTCGTCAACAGCTTGTATGCGGAAAAGTTTCGCTCAACGTCAATTGATGTAATTGGCGTATATTTGCAGATCGACTCATCTCAATAGTTTCATCATGGTTTCCTTGCAACATACTGGATATTCTCCTAAACTGATTAAAACCCTCATTTTTCTATAGAACTTGTGTTAATTTAATTTTGAACCGCTCTCCTATGGTACCTCTTACATTATATAAATTTTATTCTTAAAACTTTGAATCAATTATATCGATTCACTGAGTTCAACACCTTGAGTTTCAAGTTTTCGTAGTGTTTCACTAGTAAAACCATAGTAACCTTAGTTTGCTTTGATAAAAGCTAACTCTTGGCACATTTGCGGTTTATTTAGTATATTTTTGCAATCTGCAAATTGCTACCAAGTCGTTTGAAAAAGAGAGAACAAATTCTCGTATCTGTCCGAAAGTATCTGCATAAAATACAGCGACATGAAGTCACGTGCCCCATCTTGTTATTATGGGTTGTGGTGGCAATGCCAAAACAAGTAAATTATCTTATATATACCTATATATATATATATATATATATATATGTCTATATATATACTATGTCTTAACAAATACTTTTTTATCAAATTGATCAATGAATGAATATCTGGAAATGTCTAACTTATTTCTTTTGCTACTATGTTAACAGTATGGGCCAAACATGTTACGTGCAACAGATTCGGGTAAAAAGTCTTCAAATTATGTGCTGACTACACCATATATGTCGCAAAATCTGATAACATCAGTAATACCTTGTCACTTGGAACGCCATTCGGCAAATAAAACCATCGGTTATAAATCAGTTATAGTTAAGTTATTTGTTTTCTTGAATTCTTCTGTACCAATTATAAAGAATTGGCCGGCGCAATTTTCGTTGAAAATGCCAATAAATAAGATGACAATATAGCGTCCACAACTATCTGTTGTCTCATCGACTACGAAATAAATATAATTTTCACCTATTGTTTCCTTAATTTTCATCAGTTTCCTCGAACAATAAATTCATCAAAAATTTCATAATTTCTGTTCCTTCTATATAAGTGCCTTGATATTTCACATATACAACATCTAGTTGCAGAAAGATTTGGAAAATTTCAAATCTACAAAATATTTTCTTTTATTTATTTGTAATCAACTGTGATGAAAGGTCTTTATTAAGGAAGTATTCCAAACCATTGAATCATTGAAGGTCTTTATAAGGAAGTATTCCAAACCGTCGAATCTGAGAAGCAATACGAGCTTGAATTCATCTGCTTCAAGTATTTCTTCATTCAATACTAACCTTTGTGCTACATTTTTTTTCTTAGTCACTTATTCTTTCATCAAATATAGCTAAGGCGACACATTATAGCAATTAATAATTTTTTAAATCGCTGTTTCTTCAACTAATTTGTCATCGATTTTATAAGCAACCAGTTCTTAAAGAAAATTCACTTTTACAAAAGCACACTTGGACTTAAATAAACCGCATCCACGCAACGTTTCAGCAATTGAGCGGTATCCGTATCACTAATTTTACACTTGTCTAATTAAAACTGCTACAAGTCGAACAGTTAACATACCTTCCCTAGCTCTTTTGTTTTTTGCCAGTCGAAGGGCCACTTTCCATAGCTGGATTTGTATACTCTTCATCTTTGCCGTAACGACGTAGCTAAGAAACGTAACAGTTACGGTTGCAGGTTCCATTGCGTAATTCTCGGAACCTCTAGAAGAATATGTAGAAGAAGATAGATAATGTTGCATTGAAATAAAAAAAAGGTATATAATATTAGGAGTACAATCATAACGCTAATAGTACTTTTTTGTAATTCAGCAATAACCTCCTGTCAACTCCCAACATACTACCAGAGCGTCCTTTTCTTCTTTGCACCAATGAAAAATCCTTGTTTAGTTCTATTTTTACGCATCAGCATGTCCTATATCAAAAAATTAATTTTAAGTTCCTTCAAATTGTTTCTCTTTTTGCCTCTAAGATTCACTTTGTTTGCATTTATGCTTTTCCAATCTATTATAGATTTCATACATATACATATATACTTTTTTTACATGATATAATGAAGTGAGAGGAGTAGATTTAACTTAACTTCACGCATATTGTAAAAGAGCACATTTAAAACGTTTCTTCAAGATGGCAATTTACTACCAGTAATTTGACATTTTATTAAACCGACAAGAAAACATGGTTTCGTGACGTTTTTTAAGTTTAAAAAAAAATACTTAAGAAACACAATTTTTGTTTTTAATGAAATCGATAAGTGTTCAACCCTTGCTATATAGGAAGGAATTAAACATATTTCACTAAGCCCGCAAGCGCCAAACAGGCTCGAACTTGTTCTTTTGTGTCGAATTACGTCTATACATAAAGGAAATTGGTGAAATTCACAATATTGCAAAATATAACTTATTTTAATTATATTTCGGACTTTGAGCCCAATGGGGCACAAGTTAATGTTAATTTATTGATTTCCAATTTGATTGAGATTACATCTTTACGTCAGGAAATAATTTGAGAGAGTGCTACATAAAAATAGACTTAGTATCATTCACAATTCGTATCAAGAATAAAATAAGATATATTTTTTGTTTCAAAATGTTATAATAATAACATTTAATACATGTAGGTGTAGGTTTCGACGGTCGTTCTCTAGATGTAGATCTCGGTTTCCGGGTTGGAACCGCGTCGAGTTAGGCGTAATTGCCAACGTTTCGTCCACTGTTTCAAGGGACATCTTCAGGGCTATCCGTAGATGTTCGTCGTTTCGCAGTAGCTTGAAGAATGCTATGATAGAGACCGGCATAACTTTTAAAGGAGGGACCGGGTCAGATGGTGGCCTGCTATTTCTTTCTGAAAAATGATTTAGGCGCCCAAGACAAATTAATATTCATTTATTAATTACATCTTATCATTATATTAGTATCATCATTATCATTAATGTACATCAGATATATAACAATATATATTGAAGTAGATTTAATTACGTGTACATCAATGTTGCCTGGGAATGAGAAAGGTGGAAATTAGTATATGGTAAAGACATATTATAACACATCTGTATATGGACGCAAAATGTGAAAATTAATTTTGAACTGTTAATAAATTAATATCCCGACCATATCGGATATTTTACACATAAATTATATTTAATTCAAAATTTACTTTTCATTTTTAATCATTTATTAAAGTCATTAAATTCATATACGCGAAAATAAATAGTTATTTAAGTAATAAGGGAGGTAAGTAACATTTACTAGTCGAGGACTAGTTTGCGTCCGAGGGCTTGCCCGAGGACTTGCAATAGAGTTCGAGACTGGTAAATGTTACCTCCCGAATTGCTTATAACATTTTTCCCACTCCCCAGAAAATAAAATCCTCAAAAATTAAATGTAATCATGATAAACAGTAACGGTGAACAACCTCGGAATTTAATAAATTAGACACATCTGAAACGTTACTAGGCAGTTCCTACATACAATTGTTTATAAACACAAATAAAACGAAATTTGACAATTCAGTTGTGTTAATTGTGGTTTAAAAATGAGTGTTCCCAATGTAGAAGACGAAGCGAAAGAGGCTTGTTTGGATTTGCTTCCGGAAAAGTCGATGAAACGCTACGAGTTAACATACAAATTGTTCATGAAATGGTGTCAAGTTAAGGATACCACCATCGTTTCGGAGTCCCTGCTATTACCGTATTTTCTGGAGAAATCTAAAATATTCAAGGCTCCATCCAGTTTGTGGTGTGAATACTCGATGCTCAAGAGTACATTATTTATAAATGAAAATATTGACATATCAAAGTATCCCAAATTACGTGCGTTTTTGAAAAGAAAAAATGATGGATACAGGCCTAAAAAGTCATGTGTGTTCACAAGGGATGAGATAAATTTATGTCTTGAAAACGCTCCGGATGATATGTACTTACTTATGAACGTATGCTAAACTTTTAATTTGTAATCTCTTCTAAATTGAACATTTCAGGTAGTGATGTTAATGGGAATTGCTGGAGCATGTTGCGGCCAGGAGTTATGCGAAATGAAATTGATGGATGTGAAAGAAATAAATGAAATAATTATTGTTACAATACCAGATTCGAAAAATGGAATGCCACGTACATTTACAATTACAGTCTCTAAAGGAAATAACTATTGCTATTTGCAAATTGTCAAAAAATATATCAACATTAGATCCAAAATTGCAAATGTATGTTTTTTCATGCGTTATCATGGAGGGAGATGTTATAATCAACCTGTCGGTAAAAATATAATCGCGGAAATACCTTGTAAGATAGCAAAATATCTGAATTTAGACAACCCCAAACTCTATACAGGTCATTCGTTCAGAAGAACGTCAACAACATTATTAGCGAATACTGGAGTAGAAGTTCTCACACTAAAGAGGCACGGGGGTTGGAAGTCTAGTAGTATTGCGGAAACCTACGTAGCCGATTCTATTGCTAACAAAAAAGCGATTGCTAATAAGATTTTATATGATAATCAGGGTACAAATTATACTGAAGCATCTTCGGCGATGCTAGTGCCAATGAAACCAAGGAATTAAGTGTTTCTGATAAAGTAGGTGATAATAACATTGAATTATCAAGAAATATAAATAAATATCCCAATTTTGTTAATAATGTTACTAATTGTACAAACTGTAATATTACCATAAATATAAATTAATAGAACACGTGTTTTGATGCACTTTTTTTCCCTAAACGACGTAAGTAAATTACTTACGCCCCGTTGTCATAACAATCACAGTCATTTCAGTAAAACCAACTTACGTCTATAGAAACAATGTATTAATGGTATGCTTACTATAAGGGGAGTGGGAAATAGTTATTTAAGTAATAAGGGAGGTAAGTAACATTTACTAGTCGAGGACTAGTTTGCGTCCGAGGGCTTGCCCGAGGACTTGCAATAGAGTTCGAGACTGGTAAATGTTACCTCCCGAATTGCTTTTAACATTTTTCCCACTCCCCAGACAATAAAATCCTCAAACATTAAATGTAATCATGATAAACAGTAACGGTGAACAACCTCGGAATTTAATAAATTAGACATTAAGTGTTGCTGATAAAGTAGGTGATAATAACATTGAATTATCAAGAAATATAAATAAATATCCAAATTTTGTTAATAATGTTACTAATTGTACAAACTGTAATATTACCACCAATATAAATTAATAGAACACGTGTTTTGATGCACTTTTTTCCCTAAAGGACGTAAGTAAATTACTTACGCCCCGTTGTCATAGCAATCACAGTCATTTCAGTAAAACCAGCTTACGTCTATAGAAACAATGTATTAATTGTATGCTTACTATAAGGGGAGTGGGAAAAATATATTTAATTTCTTTACATTCAAATATGAATCGACATTAGTTTAGACAAGCCTATTTTTTAAAACAGAAAAGCACGCGAATATATCAGTTTGTAATACTCGCAGCATACATAACCTATTGTCTAAGGCACATGCATTAATACTTGTAAATTCTTAAAACAATTTTATAAATCTAGTTAAACGATTTTTACATTCAAAATTCAACTTAAATAATAATTTATTTCAAGGTAAAAATCAGGATAATTTGCTTAAAATAAGGCTTTGAAGTGAACAAAGGACAACTGGCGTCTATTCTCGAAATTTATGTTGTTCGCATCAAAAATATACTTGTCCGCTTAAATTTCATAAAAATTTGGTTTAAAACAATAATTTAAATATAATTGCCAGTCATAAAAGTGCATAAACCTTAAAATCATCGTTTAAACATATATTTATCTGTAAAAGTAATTTTTCTACGAGATATTCGACAAAGCATCATAAGAGGACGCTCATCCGAGCGACCGAGTACCTGGAAATACATCCAAAGTGCCAAATATAATAAACACAGTACCAAACAGAAGAATATCATCCTTTTTCTCCAAGTTGGAAATACCTTAACCTTTATTCCTCCTGGCGGTATATTGAGACCCGAACCGAAGCCACCTTCCTCCTGCCTGCCGCAACTCCTATAATCACAGGTCCTTAGTAATATTGAAAGCAATTATCCTTATTCTATATTATTACATTTACATTTAATTAAAAATCTTGATTTTAACTAAGAGATAGTAATCGTTTAAAGATAGAATAGTCAAGAATAAGATCTATTTAAAATTCATATAAATTCACTTACCTGTATTTGTTGCGTATTTTAAACAATAATATTAGTTTACTTGGTATTTGATTGATAAACATAACCATATCATCATTAGTATTAATTTTATTTAATCATAAATATATAACTCATATATCTACCGAAAGAGTCAAAGCATTTAAGTATATGTGTACAGTTTTCTTTAATCTAATAAATTATTCAATATATAAAATATAAAAGTGGTGTTTTTTTATTCATTTAATAATTTTTGTGTCATTCTTACAGCCCTATCTGAGTGTCACTAAAGACTATACCCTGAGATAAGAAAACTTAAATATTCTTTATTAATCTCATGTTCTCGGCGACATCTATACATTGTATACTGCTACTGAATCAGCTGATTATACGAAGAGATACATTTATAAAAATATATGTTAATCTTATAACAGCGCCCAATCATTATTTTAAACTTTAATTACACTATATATCTCTTATATTAGCTTCTAATACCATCAGTATTGTTACATTTGGCTTATCCCTATCGTGGTGCTTATAGCAGCATTGTCTCTTATGCTACAACAGAAAAGCAATTTATTTATTATATTTTATTTACATTAGATATTTTTTCTATCTTCTATAAGCCTTCCCGTCCTAGTATAATATATGTATATATATATATATATATATATATATATATATATATATATATATATATATATATATTGCAATGAGGCTACCCATGTGCTTAAGGGCCTAGAGCAAAAATACAGTATTAATATTTAAATTGTTAATTTAGAATAAGTCTTTGTTAGAACTGCATTTTTCACATGCCACGTCAATAAAGTTAATGCCGCGTTTTTAATTTATCAAATTTGTATCACTTAATTATTGAATTTCTTGTAACCATTCAATTTAGTCATTTGCATATACATTTTAATTTTCCCGAAGATATTGAACTTAATTGATTGGAATTATATGTCACATATTATGGGCATAGCTGTACCTATTTTGAATCAGATAAGGCGGGAATTATCCCAAACGAAAATAGGTAATTAGCGGAAATTGAACATTTAAAATAAACTTTTATCCATTGTAAAATTAATACAATAATTTAGATGAAATGTCAAAACGATTGGTTGTAGTAATTTATTTTATTTTGAGAAAGTTATTGTCGAGATTAAATAAATATAAACAACATTCAGAATAAGATGCCTGGAGAATGAACAAAAACAATAGAGAGTTAGCTTGTGTAATTAAAAATGGTACAACGCGTCTAATTTTTATAAAAGTGTATGTGGGGAATAAAGTGATATAAATCTAAAATAAATTAACGAAACCTTACCTAGAAGATATCCTATAAGTTCCCGATCCACTAGCAATGTTTTTTTTTTTGCGAAGGTTACCTTATCCTGAACCCGCTGAGCACTGATAACCAAAACTCCAATTTCTAAAGGACGCCAACCCGAATTTGGAACAAAACCAGCTTTTCTCCTGCACCTGAACCCGTTTTTCCTGTGTACCAAGACTCGAACATCCAACATCCATACAGAAGAACAACCAGCATCAAAATTGAGTATTTATTTAATAATCTCCTAAAATATAAAATTTTATTAGTTACATTGCGAAAAAGATCGTTTATATTTCATTTAAATTCCTAAAATGTTAGCATTTTATCACTATACAGTTTAATACCGAAAAATACAGTTCTTCTTACTTTGAATTTGTGTTACCTAATTTAAATATTTGAGTTATAACAATTTCATAATAACATTTAACCTTACTTTTATATCATATCGAATCACGTGACTTTTCATGCAAATGTAATACTATATGGTATTTTAACTTACCTTTTATGCTTTGAGAATCCAATTAAACTAGTGATATTTACCCTTCATCCTCTTGTTTTATTCTTTAACAACTTTGGAAAATCATTCAGTTAGTATAATTTAGTTTAACCGTATTACTACCTTCTATAAAAACACCGAACCCGCATTTACGTTAATCTTAATCACTATAATCTGAGCTAGCCACATTGTGATTAAGATACCCATAAAATACTTAGTAATAAGTTTAGCACGTAAAGGAGGCAGAAAAGAAGTTAAGTATAAACTGTTTTTATTATTGTATTCAAGTTCATATAAGTTACACCTATGTCAACTGTAAAAATATAACTTTAACGCCATCTATAAAGCACTTCTATAACTCCGTACGTGAATATTCAAATATATTTTATTTTTTGGGCAAAATTAATTATTACTTTAACTTTAATTATATGCACAACTGTAAGACCTTATAGGTTTGTTATATATCATTTGTCACCCCTACTTAGGGCCTGTTCCACACTGTTTTTATAATAATTTGTCGAACCAATTAAGGGCTATTTAATATACCAGCTCCGCTATATTTAACCAATAAATTCTGTATTATTTATTATAAGACTTATTGCTTTATATTAATATATATATATATATATATATATATATATATATATATATATATATATATATATATTAGTATAAAGCAATATATATATATATATATATACATTGTATGTGTGGTGTATAATCTTCCGAGCGTTGTACCTCCTTGAGGGATAGTCCTAATTCTTTGGGTCCTGACGTTTCAACGATGTGATCCATGATATAACGAATGATTACGTAGTGGGATAGACGCGACGCCTGCGATTACGTGTCATTGGAGCGGCGGAGTATTCAATGAGCTTTTGGTAATCTCATTGCTGCCATTTTCAAGTCAACACTGTTCTAGAAGGGGAAAGTTCAGTTCTACAGGATAGGATGTGAATTTTTTAACTTTTCGTTAAGGGCATAGAACAGTTTATCATTCTTGCCTAGCCGGCTACTTATTTCCTCTATATCTCCTCTCGTATTAATTATTGCTTCCAAGTATCTGTATTTGTCTCCTTGTTCTATCTTCTTGATATTAATGTTCATATTCATTGTTATATTCTCATCGTTTTTATTTCTTATTATTTTCATTATTTATATTTTTTCTATGTTTATATCTAATTCGAATTTCTTTGCCTCTTCGTTCCATATTTCAATGTTTACCTTCTGTATCTGCTATTAATACTGTATTGTCTACGAATATACACATTTCTACATCTACTGGATTCAGCTTATTCCATTACAATATATATATATATATATATATATATATATATATATATATATATATCTTAACACACTAATTATTTCATCAAGTACATTTATAAACAAAGTTGGACTTAAACTACCACCCTGTCGCACTCCCTGCATCGTGTGCATGGGTATTAAAGTTCGTTTTGGATTCCTATTTGATTAGTTGTTTTCTGATACATACTTTTATTTGCCCCCAATATCTCTTTGTCTATTTCGTTTTTTTTAATCTGCCCTACATTACCTCTCTCTTGAATGTGTCGACTGATTACTACATATCTACAAAACTTAAATGTAGCTTTTTGTTCTCCCTTATAGTTCTCTCTTGTAAATAACGTTACGATGCTTTTTAATCCACTTTTCTGATGTTGTAGTTTGTGAATACCAAGGATACTAAGTGCACAAACATAGTAGCTAATTCCAAGCTAAAAAATAGGGTATCTCCGAAGAATAGTAAATTTAAAATAAACAGATAAAATCAGAAACAGACAAATAAGAAATAAATTTAGTAAGTAAAAGCATGATAAAAATCTAGGAAAGGAAACCAGATTGATTTGGAGCCATAATTAGAGTGGTAGATTAATAAACTATTAGAGTATAGTGTAGGAAGCAAGAATTATAGAAGAAAATAGGAAGAGCAGACAATGCCAAAGATGGAATAACGAAATTATAGATGTCCTACAAATACGATGTAAGACGTGGCAGGAAGCAACGCACTCGACGCCTTACGGTAACAGAAGTAAAATTAAATTTAAAAAAGTTGTTTGCTGATATTTATAACCACCATTTTTTAAATAAATATGCAAGAATTTACGGATAAAAATATAATTAACGTAAGGTTAAAAAATAATTTTAGTAGAAGTTTTACATAAACACTAGCAAAAATGCTCTTGTATATCTAATCCAGTTGTATTACTATATTTCAGTAATTGTTTTATATCTGGCAAAAAGGCGATAACTATTTTTATCAAAAATACTTGCTAATATTAACAAAAAAAATCAGTCTCACTTCTTCCAGTAACTGAAGTATTTTACTAGCCTGTGTGATAAAGAATACTAACGCTATATTTTCTATTCTGCTTGAATTTCAGCTGTCCCGTACCGAGACCACTTGATGATGATCGGTTGGAATGGCTTCGGGCAACATTGGATAGAAAACGACAAGGAAAAAGGGAAAAGCTCGTGCAGTAGGAGTTTTATTGTCGTCTAACAGCGCAAATTTAGAAATACTCGACGAACTCGCACTAACACTTATCAAACCGCAAGGTTCATCCATAACGTTTTCATGCAATGCAGCACCGGCACAATAATGTGTCCCTTGTAGTAACCATTAATAATTCTGATTTATACTTGTACAGTTCCTGTGTTAACTTGTTAAGAGGACACACTTCTTAAACCCAGCAGTTATAAATTCTGATAATACAATAGTTCGTGTTTCTAAACACACACACCTACATAATATACAGGTAAGTTATGACAGAAATATTTAAATTAAACGTTTTAAATGAATAGAAATTAGACATCTTCAAAAATCGTAAGCTCATTGGAAGTTGCCGAGTTGAACATTAATTCATATCGAAAAAAGCAATTATTTACCATTAAATTTAGATACCTTTTATTTAACAAGCCTTCCAAATAAAATTACAAAACCAAGTTAAATTCGTATAATATTAAGTCATTGCTATTTTATAAATAGTAAAAAAAAACTAGTTAATGAACAAAATAATACAAAAGTATTGTTAATAATATAAAATATTATTAAAAATCAGTTGTGAAGAACACAATACAAGTTCATATATTTGTGAAGGTATCTCTCTCCAGAGACGTAGTGTGTTCCTTCTTTCTAAAGAATCGTCGGTACGCCCCAGCTGGAGAGAAATATGTTCACAAAACAACAACTTCGTTATATGACAGAAGTTATTAAGACAGAGCATAGAAGAACATTCAGCAGAGCGCCAAAATAACTATCACTCTCTCAATAACAAGTGCAGAACTAAGCAAAGTGCTTCCATCTGACGGTGCCACCGTGACTTGCAGAAACTTTAGTAACGTATCTTCACTCTTTGACGGACAAACTAAATATATACAGGGTGTAACTAAAATAAGGGAACGAACTATGGGAGCGAACTCTCCGCACAAAAACTTTAAGAAAAGTTCATATCACCATATGTCCACAAATGCACTGTTCATGAGATATAGGTAAAATAAACGTTTATTAATATATATTTTTTTCAGGTAGCTTTATGGCGAATTATATATTTCGTGAAAGAGCGGACATGATTTTCATGTATGGTCGCGCAAACGACAATTAAATATTTCGTGAAAGAGCGGACATGATTTTCATGTATGATCGTACAAACGACAATGCAAGGCACTACCAGGAATCTTTCCCAAACCAGCACCAACCAAATCATAAAATGTTTGCTGCATTGTTCGAGCGACAAACTGAAACCAGGACAGTATGGCGTAATAATCCACTTGCGGACAAAGGAATATCGTGCAGTCGTCGTACAGTTGATTTTGAAGAGGACGTCTTTAGATCGTATTGCTGAAAGTCCAGGTGTTAGACAGTTAGCAGAAATGTTAAATGTAGTTCGCTTGACTGCTTGGAAGACAATTCATGACCAACTTCTTCATCCTTATTATTATCTCTCCAGCTGATTACCCTCAGCAAGGCACTTTCTCTAGATGGTTTCTTCAGCAAACTTCTAATTCACTGTTCATCGGGTCAGTATTATTTATCGATGAGACAACTTTCGGTAGAGATGACATCACAAATTTACATAATCAGCATATGTGTATATACGTGTATTACGACAACGTCTTACGGGCGATATGTATGAATGTAAGAATTAACATGTGGTACATGTACAGTGGAGCTCCTTCACATTTCGCTCGAGCTGATGGCATCACAAATTTACATAATCAGCATATGTGTATATACGTGTATTACCACAACGTCTTACCGGCGATATGTATGAATGTAAGAATTAACATGTGGTACATGTACAGTGGAGCTCCTTCACATTTCGCTCGAGCTGTTCGTGCTGTACTTAATAGCACCTACCTAAATACATGGGTAGGCAGATCAGGAACAGTTGCATGGCCTTTAAGATACCCCGACCTCAATCCATTGGATTTTTATCTATAGGGACACTTGAAAGCTGTAGTGTATGCGATTCCAATTAATAACGCAGAACTGCTACGTGAAAGCATTTTTGCAACTTGTGAATCTGTTCGTAACCGCCCCGGGATCTACGAAAGGGTGCGACAGTCAATGATGCGGCGTGTCCATGCGTGCATTGAGTCAGAAGGAGGACACTTCGAACATTTACTATGGATAATACGTTTTACAATTATTTAATGTACAACGAAATTATGTTTTGTAATAAAAGAATGTAGCTATATTTTTCTTTCTATCTCATGAACAGTGTGCTTGCGGACATATGTTGATATGAACTTTTGTTCATGTTTTTATGTGGAGACTTCGCTCCCACAGTTTCTCGCCTCATTTTAGTTATACCTTGTATATATTAATATAATATATATGCGTATATAAATAAAATAATGGATGATGTAACTTTCAGCATTTCAACAATCTGGCTGCATTCCAACACGAATATGATTTTTTCAGATTCTAAGAAAAGTTAAATTATTTCCAACTAAACCGTTTTGTATAAAATTAAATAGGGAGAATATGGAGAAAAAAAGTTTTGTAGTTGAATGACCTCAACTGCCGTTGGATATACACTGGTATATGTGTGTGACTTCGCATTACCATGATGAAATGTTTTTTTTCTTGAATTCTCTGCTTTAGCAGACCCAATTGATGAAAGAGAACACAAAGAGCAATGGCAAAAGAAATATATTTTTATATGTGTTCCTTTAACATCTATACACTTATTCCAATACTTTTTCAATAACGAGATGTCTTCAAAAACAATTATTTCGGTAACTAATAGCAGTTTTCAAATCATCATCTGAAGAAAATTCTCGTCCTTTTTCAACTTTTCAACAACATAAAAAAGTTAATAATCGCAGGGTGCTAGATCCGAATTGTAGAGTGTCTCCTTTAACTACTTCTTAGAAATCACATTTCTCGATTACTTGAACATTTTAGGCCTTATGCACTTGGCAATTGTAGTGCAACGGTATGGTCTTTTCAGCAGAATTTTGAGGTCTTTTAGCTTTTTTTGAGCCTTATCTACTTAGTAATGGTAGTGCAGGAAAGCGGCATTAAGGGTTTTAATGGTCTCTGTATAAACATCACCGATAATTTCAGTGTACTTCTTCTTATACTCAACCAATACTTTTTTATGAAACCGCAGTTTAATAAAGATATTTAGAAGGTATACTACACATAAGAAAAAGAATGATCTACGCAAATTCAAAAGCGTAAAATGCTTGATTATACCTCCAAAAAGTGAGGTTAGTGGGCTAAATATTTAACTTCGTTTAAGGCAAAAATATATAGCTGATTTATTATAATGTTTCCTTCCTTACATCTGGCGTTAACGTTTCCCTGAAGGTTTCAGGCGGAACCCGCTTTTATTTAGCCTTACCCGATCATACAAGGCTCTGCTCGAGTGGACAGTTATTTCCTTGCTGCTCATGAGATAAGTATGGGAAAAGTACAAACTAACATAGAAGAAAAGAACATGTAAGCCGTTCTAAAGCTGTAGTGCAAGAACTCTCCATTGTAAAACCAAACCAGGAATGTAAGGATGTACGAAGGTCATCACATACAAGCAAACTTTGAGAATCGATAACACCGATGAAGGGGAGGAAAGCGAGGCCGCAGCGGAGAATCCGTCGAACACAGATGCCTCTTGGGATTGAACGGAGAAATCAAGGTCTTTCAGTAAATCTCCAACATATAAAATTCAAATCGGAAACGCTAGTTGGGGGGTTAAAGCTGTAGTGCAAGACCCTCCATTGTAAAACCAAGCCAGGAATGTAAGGAAATACAGAGGTGATCCACATACAAGAAAACTTTGAGAATCAACACAGATTAAATGGGAGGAAAGCGAGGCCGCAGCGGAGAATCCGTCGAACACACACGCCTCTTGGGACTGAACGGAGAAATCAGAGTCTTGCAGTAAATCTCCAACATGCAAAAGCCTCATCGGAAACACTAGTTAGGAGATTTGAAAAAGAAGGCCTGGATATAGCCTTCATGCAAGAACCCTGGCTATACAAAGGGAAAGTTGCAGCCGCATCGCTTCAGCAAAGTAAAGTATTATACAAGGGAATGACTACAAGAGCACAGCTTGTATAGTGTATAGTAACAGGGTTAAATGTACACTCATACCAGTGCTTTACACCGACGATATAGTTACAGGTTTTCTATCAGCAAAAACGTAAGAAAGAGAGAAAAGCTGAATTATATGCACCGCCTACTTTTCAGGGAATGAGGAATGCCCACCTCGCATACTAAGCGACATAGTTGCATACTGCGAGAAAAAGAGCAATCAACTCATTATTAGATGCGATGCCGATGCTCATCATATAGTGTAGGGAAGTACAAACACTAACAAACGAAGTGAATCCCTATTACGACTCATATTATCTAACGGGTTACTAATATTCAACATAGGCAAAAAACCTACGTCTTAGATTTAACACTTTGCACGAGCAAGGTAAGCATGATCTGAAAATGGCATGTATTCGTAGGCCCTTCATGCCCAAACAACAGGCAAATCTGTCTCGATTTAAATACTACTCTCACTGAGACGAGAGAGAAACCCAAAAGGTACGGGCAGGCAAGGATGTAAAAAGCCCCTCGGTGTCGCTTTCGAGGGTGGAGTGCCTTCGTCTAAGGAGACATGGGGTTCAGAACTAGCAGTTGAACAGGAAACGAGGCTGTCGGGAAAGGACAAGACACCAAATGACTAATAATACTGTGATGTGAGTCATCCGACACGTCAGGCGAGCGGTATCACGTGCCGAATACGTCATCAAGTCCCCCGTACCTCCTAGAAGAAAGCTTCTGGAAGGCCCTCGAATGAGCATAACTATATAAGAACTTGAAATGAAAGGAGACGATTCATTCAACGAGTAATAGCCTTCGTGTGATACTATATAAATGTAAATAAATAATTATTGTGAAATAAATACTCCTATTATTAGTTACTAGTTTTTAAATTGTTATTTAGTGCGTTTTGTTGTTAGTATAACGTGTTTTATATTACCGTTAGTTTTATTTAAAAGAATCCAGAAAAACAAATACTTTACAATACGTTTGGTGGAATAATAACGTAGTGGTAGTAGTTTGAAGGCTATTTAACAAGGTCTAAAACAACCAAAACTGCGATATTTACAGAAATAAGCTAGCTCACAACGACAAGGCGAAAGAGAACTCGTGGAGGAAATTTTGCGAGAAGGTGAATAAAACTCTTTCGTCCTCCAGAATTCACTATGGAATTACCTACTACAGAAGGTAATTCCATAGTTGATACTGTTTAGTATCACTAAACAGTATCAGGCAGAAATTAAAGAATGTGTGAAAAATTGTAATGCAGTAATCTCAAACACAGATAAGTACAAACTTTTCCATATGAATCCTTCCCCCCCCTAAATTATACGGTTTAGTGAAAATTCACAAAGAGGAAGCACCCATCAGACCAGTTGTTTCGTTTATTTCTTGCCCCAATAAAAAATTAGACGGAAAATTAAACATAATAATTAGACAATATACCGAATTTGCAGATAGCTCTTCCATAAAAAACGCAATACAGTTAACAGCTAAATTAAAAGATTGTAATATACGAAAGACAGAAATCCTGGTATCATTTGATGTTTCCAACATGTTTTCAAAAATACCACATAAGGAAAGCTTAAGGTTAATAGAAAACATATTAGTAAATAAAAATACAAACCTGGTTGTTATACACGAAATCATATCTCTAACGGAGTTAGTCACCACCCAAAGTTACTTTACATTTAACAACAAATTCTACAAACAAACAGAAGGTCTGGCAATGGGCTCACCCCTAAGTCCTCTATTAGCTGAAATTTTCATGAAGCATATTACAGAAAAAATTCTTTCATCACAACTAGGTAAAAAACATATTAAATTTTGGTATCGGTATGTAGACGACATCCTAGCTTGCTTTAAGGGTACTCATAGACAACTACAAACATTTCTGAACTACATAAATTCAATCCATTCAAATATCAATTTTACAGTAGAAATAGAAGAGAATAACAGTATTAACTTCCTGGATTTAAAATTAAACAAATTAGATCAGAGCTTAGAATTTGATATATATCGTAAACCTACTTTCACTGATTGCATTATTCCCAAAGATTCACTACACCCTAAGACACAAACATTCATTTTTTAATTCTATGATACATAAAACATTAAATATTCCTTTGTCTAATGAATCTTTTGTTCGTGAAATCAATATTATAAAACAAGTAGCGGTAAACAATAGTTATAAAAGTAGCGTAATTGACAGTATACTAAAGAAAAAACAGTTGCAAGTGGCCCTTAGTTTAGTATATCCTAAAGATAGTGCTAATTTGAAACAATTTGTCTCGTTAACTTACTTCGGTAAAATAAGCGAGCAAATTGGAAATATAATTTCAAAAAATAATAGTAATGTTAGTATAGCTTACAAACCATATGTAAAAACAAGTAATTTCATTTTTAACGCAAAACCTAAAACAGATATCAATAATAAATCAGGAGTGTACAAATTATATTGTAATGATTGTAAAAGTGTATATATAGGTCAGACTGGTCGAAGTTTTATTATACGGGTAAAAGAACACATGAGGTCATATAAACTAAAGAAGACAGATTCAACATTCGCAAACCATCTTATTACAGAAAGGCATACATTTGGTCATCATAAAATATTGCATTTGGCCGAGAAAGGTCGTAAATTAAATATTTTAAAGTCACTTGAAATTTTTAAAAGTGGAAACAACCCAATAGATATTGTTCTTAACGACCAGTTGGATCTTATATATACACCTCTTTTCCAATGTTGTATATAATAGTTAAGTATATAGTAGTAATTTTAAATAAAGTCATAAACCACCCCCATACATTTTTATGTCATTTATAAGATCTACGTAGGCCTGTAACTTTCGCAGTTTGATAATGACATTGTATGTCGAAACCGCGGTCACTATTACATGTGAATAAAGTGGTATAACAAAGCTATTGTTTTATTTTATTTTATTATTTTCAAAATGAATTACCAGAAAGTACCAGTATTAATTTTCACATACATTATAATTTGATATTTGTAAATATTTCATATAAAAACCGAAAAACTCCAATAATTTATCAATTGTTATATTTAATAAACGGCTAAGAAATTATCTAAACACACACACATATATATATATATATATATATATATATATATATATATATATATATATATATATATACAGTGTGGTCATAAAGTTTGGAACCAAGCTTATAACCGCATTATTTTACATTTTTAGGAAAAACGCTCGGACACGTAAATTTTCTTTTTTAAAACGCCATCTTTTGACATACAATTTTTTTCTATGACGTCATTGGTTTTCGAGTGATGACGTTATCAACACTTTCTTTAAATGGCAACCATATTATTTTTTTCTCGTTTTTTGGTAGACCTTTATATCCACCAGATAGTGATATAAAACAATTGGTATGTTGCATTACAATTTTTTTGAAAAAATGATATAAATTTAGAAAAAAATGCGAAAATTTTATTTTTGTACAAAATTAAAATTAAATTAAAAAAAATACATCTGAACTTAAATTTATTATAACAGTTAACGTAAATTTTCAAAATGGACCCCACCAACCAACTGACACTGTCCCAGCCGAGTGTAAACACTTCGTATACTCGCCTCAATTATGTCTGGGGATATTTGTGTAAGTTCTACGCGAATTAGTTCTTTTAAATCTTCTAAATTGTTCGGTTTGTTAAAATACACTTTCGATTTCAAATAACCCCACAAAAAAAAAGTCTAACGGAGTCAGGTCAGGAGAACGAGGTGGCCATTCTATGGCGCCTCTCCGTCCAATCCATTTATTGGGAAATATTTCGTCAAGATAGTGGCGAACCTCTACACCATAATGGGGAGGCGCCACATCTTGTTGAAACCAAATATTTGGATGGGGTACATCACCATCCTCGTGATTTGGGAAAATAACAGCGAGCGCTGGAACCAGTTCAAATCTTAAAAATTCTAAATATACAATCATTCAAATATACAATCATTCCAACCCATACGTTAACTTTTGAGTTAAACTTGAGTCCAATGCGGATTGTTCTGCGACCAATATCTGCAATTATGGCGGTGAACAGATCCATTTAGGCAGAACGTAGCTTCATCTGAGAAGACGATGTTTTCCAAGAAATTTGGATTTTGGTCACAAGTAATATTACGTCTTCACAGAACTGCAGTCGACGATCTTCGTCATCCTCATGTAATTCCTGTACAAGTTGAACTTTGTAAGGACGATAGTCTTCTTTTTTAAATAAGTTGACGACAAATGAGTGAGCCACCTGATTGGCTAACGCAAGTTGTCTGGTGGAAACATGATGCCTTTCTTCTGGTTTCTGGTTAAACAAATCGCATGCTTCTGCATGCGTTCTTTGTCTGTCCCCATACCCAACCATAATTAAAATTTCGATTCTTTCTCGCTCAGATAAATGTTCCATTTTTATATTAGCAAAATGAACAATTTTTACGCAATATCTCAAAAATTTAACGTCAAAAATAGAAGTAAATAATTGAACAATGTTGTCGCCATAGAAACAATTTCAAACTAAAATTTTTGTACATAAATTGTATAAAAATAAGCAAGAATGTCATAAAGAAATATCTTGCAAAAAGTGCGTGTTTTTGTTTTTGTAAATTTTTTGCATAGTAACATGAGTACATGTGCTTTTGACGATCCGGTTTGTTCAAGAAGAATATTTAAGTCCTCACACAAGACATAAGTGTGAAAAAAACTTACTTACATATTTCCGTAAATTTTGTAAGCTTAATTAGTTTTTGAAATCTTCAATTTTTGGGCGATAATTTTAATTAAGAAATAGTCTGCCACATCATGTCAATTTTTTAAATAAATTAAACTTCTTTGGCCCTTTTTTGTGAAACTATTTAATGTTAAATAAGATTTTTTAATAAGTAATTGGCCGATTGGGAAGACGAATTTCTTTTGACCTGGAGCGAATAACGCAGATTACTATTGATCGCAAAGCATTTACACTCGGCTGGGACAGTGTCAGTTGGTTGGTGGGGTCCATTTTGAAAATTTACGTTAACTGTTACAATAAATTTAAGTTCAGATTTTTTTTTAAATTTAATTTTAATTTTGTACAAAAATAAAATTTTCGTATTTTTTTCTAAATTTATATCATTTTTTCAAAAAAATTGTGATGCAACATACCAATTGTTTTATATCACTATTTGGTGGATATAAGGATCTACCAAAAACGAGAAAAAAATAATATGGTTGCCATTTAAAGAAAGTGTTGATAACGTCATCACTCGAAAACCAATGACGTCATAGAAAAAAATTTTATGTCAGAAGATGGCGTTTTAAGAAAGAAAATTTACCTGTCCGAGCGTTTTTCCAAAAAATGTAAAATATTGCGGTTATAAGCTTGGTTCCAAACTTTATGACCACACTGTATATGCGACAGCCTTATTACTTATTAGATTAGTCAACTCGTACAATATTTTGTTAGAATTAGCACAAGATTTATATAGTATTTAGTTAGTAGGATTACACGCGAAGTTGACTTCGCGTGTAATAGATATATATAATAAATAAATTAATATTTGTTTATCTCGCCAACACTAGCAATCTCAGTTACTTACGTATATATGTACGACATATATGTATGTATATACAACGTACAGCGTACATACACATGAAGAACACAGATAGGATGCCATTATATCATGTTAACAAATCATGATACAACATTACGTTGAACAATATACAAGAACTAGGCGCAACGTACATATAATAAATAACCAGTTTATCAGAGAGAAACCCCCGTGTAGTAGAATTGGCTTTATGTTGAAATGTGCATGTATGTGTTTAATAATATGTATTACGTGCACATGTGTGTGCTGTATAGCGTGTAACAAGTAACCTGCTGGCATGCACTTTATACGTCTAGCACGGGTACTCGCAAATAGCGACATTGTTCCAATGAATGCACCAGTAATGGGAAACAGTTCTGCGGTCATCCAGTTCCGTCATGTCAGCGGACAATGCGGCTTGTCTTTTCCAAACTACTGTCACCCGGACAAGCAATCGTTTCAGTTATAATGTCATACACTTTCAGTACCATTCTCATAATGTCCGAAACTAGAAAGTTGGCGGGTGATTCTCTTTCGCGTGGATAGGATTTACTTTAATTTCAGAATGTCATTTCGTAAACTACACAAAATTAATGTAATTGTGGAAAATATATGCTTCGCATCTTGCTATACAATGATCACAATCTTAGTTTGGTATTTTATACCTCGACTAAGCACTTAATTTCATTTTAGTTAATTCAATTTTATTTTATTCCTCAAAACGCATTCCAATACCATATTTTATTAGAAAAACCTGCATAATCTACATATTGCACTACTTCTACTAAGAAACATATCCAAATGCAATTTAAACTTAAATTTTTTTCAATCCAACACAAATCACCTATACAGGATGATTAAAAAATGAAAGCTTTATTTTTAATTGAAAATAATACACAGAAATTACAAAAAAATTGCGATAAAAGTTGTAAAGTAACAGATATATTCACACTTACAGTTTTAGATACTTGCTATACTGCATGGCTACCTAGATCACCCGACTTGAAATCGATGAACTTTTATGTATGGGGACATATGAAAAATTTGGTGTACAATAACGATAATGAAATTAAAAGCATTCAATTATTGACCATACGTCTTCAAGATGCTGCAGATACAATAAGCAGCCAAGATATCCGAGCGTGTTGTAACTCATGGATACGGCGAGCACAAGCTTGTATTCAAGCAGAAGGCGGTAACTTCGAACATTTGCTCTAGGAGGTGTTCCTATGTTGCTCGCATAAGTGTAAATTCTCTGTTACTTTACAACTTTTATTGCAATTTTTTTAGTGTAAATATCTCTGTTACTTTAAAACTCTCATTACAATTTTTTTTTCATTTATCATTATTTTCTGTGTACTCTTTTCAGATAAAAATGAAGCTCCAGTTTTTTTATCACCCAGTATACTAACTTACATTTAAGTAGAAATTCACGTAAAGTAGGCACAGTATCAGATTTCAAACAATGAAACTCTACAAACTGAAATTATTGTGAGGAAATTGGCCAGAACTTTTTGATTTGTAACTATTCAAATAATATGATCTAATTGCAAAACTGAGACATGAGATTTTCAATATTTTTATTAAGAAATTTTTCTTCCATTTGAAGAAAAATGACTATGCTAGTATTGACGTTTGTCAAAACCATGAAATCTTTCAATGTATAAACACTGTATGAAAAACCTTTAATTAATATCTTTATTATACATTCGCGCCGAAATAGCAGAAAACTTTAATTTTACCAGTAAATGAAACGGGGGTAGAAAATACTAATCTTGAGGAACAAGTTTTTATACACTGTACTATTCACCAAAAAAGTTCAAATTGTGTTGTTTGCACTTTTTATTAACATATAGGAAAAAAGATGAAAAAACATTAATAAAGTAAAGTCCATAAAGGTTGCGCCGAAAATATACAAGAAAACAAGAAGCAAAGATGAGAATAAATCCTTGTTACGCTTTAATTTCCCATTTTATATCGATTAATAGTCTTCATTATGTATTGACGAGTCTCGGTATCTTATATTAGATACGTTCATTCGGATACTTGTTCCGCTGTCTGTGGTTAACTTTGCTAACTATATCATCCCTTCCGCTTACACGCGGGTGAGATTCGAGGATTAGCAGACCATGGTAGTGTAAAGTCGTTTAAAATATTACGAGCGTACATCTTCTTAATGGAAGTTAATTCACGCGTCTTTGACCTTTACTTAATTCATTGTTCATAAACGGATCATATCAAAAGATTAATTCTAACTTTTGGAACATCCAATTTGCTGTTTGCGACTTACGTATGTTTGAGGAAAATACAACCCAACCTTGGTTTTTGCGTGGGCGGTCCATTTCGTCTTCGTAAACGGAAAAAAAGGAACTTCCTGCTGAAGAGTTCACGAGCACTGCAGCCTATACTTCAAGGACAATTTATGGTCGTCTGATTCCCCGAACAGCGATCGACCTGAGGAATTAATTACCACCTTGGACGGACAGGGACAGGATATCAAGTAATTCGTATTATTAAGGTTTTTGTGTAATTTAAACTTAATTTTTTTTATATATATTGCTTTCATATTTTGCAGTAATCAATTTAACTTCTTTTAGAATAACTTAAATTCATTTATGTAATATTAATATAGTTATTAGCATTTTTAATGCCATATTAATCAATTTGCATAGCGGTTTAGAGCCCAATTAATTTAAAAATTAATATATCTTGTATAGTATAACTCAAAAGAATTCATTCTTGTGAATTAAAGTATTTTTCTTACTTGCATTTAAGGCCAAATTGTTCTTTCGTATTTTTAAAATTAAAATCTAAATTTTGTAGCATATTCCGATATCGATATATTTTATAGTAATTTCTTCTGCGGTCACAATAGTTTTTGCCGTGTCGTACGTGACCACAGATGTTCTTTTTGAATACATGCAGGTGTCGATAAATGAAGACACATTTTTGTAATTTCATAATTTTGAATTTAGAATTTAAATCATTTGTGTTTGTGAGTAGGATATTTTGACTATTTCTGTTTATAAAATTATTGTAAATTTATCTCTAATGGTACCTTTAGAAAAAAATCTGCTGGAATAAACTATGTAATTAACCAAAGTAATTATTTTCCATTTACTATTAACATTATTATTACGTTCAACTGTTGAGATATTATGTTTACCGTACTATGTTCACCTTTTTGCGATATCTAGTTTTGGATTTTGTATAGAGTTATATACATATATATATAGTAAACTTAATAAGTCGGCGATTAAAAGTTTGGTTTATTACTTCAAAGTATATATATTTAAAACAACCCTACATGTTTCGGCAATGATGCCTTTGTCAAGGATATAAAAAATATAAATATATTTATATTTTTTATATCCTTGACAAAGGCATCATTGCCGAAACATGTAGGGTTGTTTTAAATATATATACTTTGAAGTAATAAACCAGACCATTAAGTTTGGTTTATTACTTCAAAGTATATATATTTAAAACAACCCTACATGTTTCGGCAATGATGCCTTTGTCAAGGATATAAAAAATATAAATATATTTATATTTTTTATATCCTTGACAAAGGCATCATTGCCGAAACATGTAGGGTTGTTTTAAATATATATACTTTGAAGTAATAAACCAGACCATTAATCGCCGACTTATTAAGTTTACCATATCATACCAAGGTCACGAAAATATTATACTTATATTATTTACCTTAACATACAGTCGGTATAATTATACAGGGTGAAGAATTCAATTGATTAATATTTCTTTATTTGATTTTAGTCAATGCTTAAATATAATACATCCATTTCCTTAATTTTATTATAATCATTTATTTTCCTTTGATCGTGAATATACGAATTATTTGTTCATAAGTTTTTTTTTTGCCTTGGCACTCCCGGTAGCAATTTCCTTTCCCGATATCCTGGGCAGCAATTTTGGAGTTAGTACGTAGGTACTTAGTAAGTCTAGATATATAACGTGAGTTTGAGTAGTTTGTACGTCCATGCTCCGAAGGTCGCGCAATCTCTTTTCTCAGTTTTCAGTATGAGCTTCCGTAAGCAAAACTGAATGACGCTACATTCTAACTTTTATTTTAGTCACACACACACCCGTCTCCACTGACTAAAGGCATATATAGTAACTAGAAGCTCCCATACTTTGTGCGATACAACTACAGTTTTTTTTTATCTCGACCATCTTCAGACGTCTTCGCTGTGCCAACTCCGCGAATAGGTAGCATCCTCATGAATTTATGGAGTTTTTTCGCACATGAAAAGCACGATTTTTAGAACGCCACAACATACAATTGAAGAAATTTGCGATAGTGTTAGAGGAATTCGACCGCCAACTCCGACCAGCGCAAGACCAACTCTAGAAGATATCAGTGCGATCTCGTTGAAACGTCGAGAAAATCCTTTTCAGGACATATCTCACACGCGGAGAAGAACCCGAGTAAAAACAATTTCCATATATATATATCTAGGATCTAGGCATTTTGCTATATTCTAAGTTAGGGCTTGTATGTTAGATACCATTGGTCTTAAAGGGATATCATTTTTGTGGATTTTTGTTATCCATATATTAATGGAGGTTAGGAATTAAAAAATGCGAAATTTTTTTTTTGTGTTGAAATCTATTATGTTTTGTCTATGCCATTTATTTATTAAGTTATTATTTTCTCTTTGAATTTTCTCTGTTGGATTATTTCTTTCTTTTTTGTATGTGAATTTATCGTCTGTTTCTGTTTCTTTAATAAACTTATTCATATATAGACTTGAGATAGACTTGAGATATTTTTTTTATCATCTATTTTCTTATGTTTATGGTGATTATTCTACATATTTTGTTTGGTATTTCGTAACGAAAAAGACACTATGTAAGATTGCTTTAAATAAATACATATCAAAGTAAACCAAACCCTAAATCGCCGACTAATTTAATCTACTATAACATACAAAGGACAAGAAATAATTATCTTTATACTTAGTACAAGGCGTGAAGTGACAAAATGGAAAAATTACATCGTGGAGTATACAATTACACAAAAAACTGGCAAACCAGATCAACAGAAGAAACTTTTTGGCAAGATGCAGATCGTTACAACAAACACCTAAATTTCTAAAAATGAGAAAACTAGACAGATTTCATTTCAAAACTAAAACAAAAATTTCAAAAAATTATGAATTCCTGTTACCTACAAATTTTAAAATCACAATATCCCAAACCATTTGTGACATTAATACATTCAATAAAATTATTTCAAACGTGAAAAATATTATCATATAGAAATTGTCTCCTCAAATTTTAAACAACTTCGAAAAAATAATCTAAAAAATATAAATCTAAAATTTACAATAATAATTTCCTGACAAACAAAAATAAATTAAAAAACAAAGTAGAGAAACTAATAAAGAAACAACACTTAGAAATAAATTATAAAATTGACAATAACTGGATTATCAGTTTGACCAATATAAATATTCCGGATAATGTTAAATACATACTTAGCCTAGGACCCAAATTTAATATGCCACCAAATAAAATACCCATTAATGACTATATAGCTAGCATTGAAACTGGAATACAAAGTTTACCACAAGACAAAGAGAACGAAATACGTAACAGAATCTGTAATATAATCACTAACCATAAACATATGAAAATATATAATAAAAAAATATCTCAAGTCTATATATGAATAAATTTATTAAAGAAACTAAAAGATTTATCCAAAATAATCGTCACATTATAATAACAACAGCAGATAAATCAAATAAAACAGTGATCATTCCTAAAAAGGAGTATGAAGAAAAATAGATAACCAATTAGACGATAAATTCACCTACAAAAAAGAAAGAAATAATCCAACAGAGAAATCTCAAAAAGAAAATAATAACTTAATAAATAAATGGCATAGACAAAACCTAATAGATTTCAACACTAAAAACAAACTTCGCATTTTTAATTCCCAACCTCCATTAATATATGGATTACCAAAAATCCACAAAAATAATATTCTTATACATATATTGATTCCTGCCTGGCTGCTCGAGTAGGTTTTCGTGGTTTTCCTTCTCGTTTAGGGCGAATGCCGACAGCTACAGCTTTACATCTTAAGACGCTCCACGGGCGCATACATAATAATAACTCATGTCTTGTGTTTCCCTGTTTTTGTTGTCTATCTATTTTAGAATACTAAGGCATGATTTATTATTATTCAATTGGAATGTATCTTTGAATAATTTTATCCATAGCAACTGCAAATGTATGACATTAATATACTGTCATTTATATTTTATATTCCTTGATAAAGGCATCATTTGCCGAAACATATAGGATTGTTTTAGATATATATACTTTGAAGTAAAACCAGACCTTAAATCGCCAACAAATTGAATTTACTATATATATATATATATATATACAAGGTAAACTTAATTAATAAGTCGTCGATTAAAGATCTGATTCATTACTTCAAAGTATATATTTTTAAAACAACCCTACATGTTTCGGCAATGATGCCTTGGTGAAGGGAATAAAAAATATAAATGACAGAATATAAATGTCAAATAATTGAGTTGCTATCATTTAAATTATTCAAAGATAGATTCCAATAATAATAATAAGTCATGCCTTAGTATTCCAAAAAATAGATATCAAGGTGTGAACATATGTGTTGTTCGCTGACAGCAGCTTGTGTCTCTTTCTGTGTATGAACCTGTGTGTTGGTTGCTGCTGGCAGCTTGCGTCTCTCTGGGTGTGTGATTTTGTATTTGTGTGACCGCGTAAGTGTAGGGTTTTGTATGTTAGTGCGCTCGTGCGTGTGTTTAGTGACCGGTCGCGTAAATTTAGAGAGATCGGATAACCAGCCGTTGCGTAGGGCCGCCAACCCTTTCCCGGCAACTTCTTTACTTTTCCGAGCAGTAATTCGACGGCCCGACCCCCGCCCCAACGAGGCAAGGCGCAGACCAGCGAAGCGCACCCTGCACGGGGTTGCTCATCGCCAACCGAGGGAACACTCTTAGTGGCTACCTCAGTCGACGACGGTCACACTTTGTGCCATCTTAACGATTTCCGCAAAAGCGGGGGCAATGCACACACGTCGAACGTGTGTGTGCTGTTAACAGCAGCCTAGCCAGGTTGCCGCCCAGGACCGGTCCTAGTGGTGGGTGCATTGGGCGGCGCCGTGATTTGCGCCGCGTAGTTTGGTTCCTCATTCCTGCTGGAAAGGCGGAATGGCACCTGACTGCCCAACGGGCAGACCCCCCTAGAGTTTGGTAGCGCATATGCTAGGCTACAACCCAGTAGAGGACCACATCAGCACAAAACAGAAAACAGGGAAAAGCAGGACATGAGTTATTATTACGTATGCGCCCGTGGAGCGACTTAAGATGCAAAGTTGTCGGCATTCGCTCAAAACGAGAAGGAAAACCACGAAAGCCTGCCCGGACAAATAGACAGGAATCAAAATACGGAACAGTCAGCATGATAAGCAAAAGTATATGATATTTAAATGTAATTGATATTTAAATAGCATAAGGTATATAACAAAAAAATATATTATGATGGTAAATTGTAGATCGTTACAAAATTAAGTTATAGTATATACTGCTTAAATTTTTTATATCATTTCTGTTGTTAATTGAATTTTTTTCCTGTTCAATACTAATCATTTCTTTAATTTGTCTTTTCATTGTGTGTTGTTCTTTATCAATTATCTGTGTGTTCTCAAAATCGAAATGGTGATCGCGTTGTAGTTTGTGTGTAGACAAAGCAGTTTTGTTTGTTCTAGAGTATTTGTGGGCTTGTATTCTTTTGTATAAATATTGTTTCGTTTGGCCTGTGTAGTAACTATCGCAATCGCGACATGGTATTTTGTATATGACATGTGTTTTTCAATTTTTTTCTATTTTAGGTTTAAGTTTTGAAAATAAATGTTTATTAGTATTACTAAGTTTATAGTTGTAGCTATATCATATTTTTTAAAGTGTATTTAATTTTTTCCGATAGTTGTGGAACATATGGAATCGTGATATATGTTGTGTCATTGTTCAAATTTTTATTGGTGTCTGCAGTGTTGTATATTTGGTGTACTCTTTTTTTAATAGTTTGGTCTATAAGTTGTGGTGGATAATTATTATCAGTTAAGATTGTTTTAATTTTTTTGATGTTATCTTTTCTGTATTTAGTATGTGATAGTCTACATAGGCCAAACGAAACAATATTTAGAATACAAGCCCACAAATACTCTAGAACAGACAAAACTGCTTTGTCTACACACAAACTACAACGCGATCACCATTTCGATTTTGAGAACACACAGATAATTGATAAAGAACAACACACAATGAAAAGACAAATTAAAGAAATGATTAGTATTAAACAGGAAAAAAATTCAATTAACAACAGAAATTATATAAAAAATTTAAGCAGTATATACTATAACTTAATTTTGTAACGATCTACAATTTACCATCATAATATATATTTTTGTTATATACCTTATGTTATTTAAATATCAATTACATTTAAATATCATATACTTTTGCTTATCATGCTGACTGCTCCGTATTTTGATTCCTGTCTAGTTGTCCGAGCAGGTTTTCGTGGTTTTCCTTCTCGTTTTGAGCGAATGCCGACAACTTTGCATCTTAAGTCGCCCCACGGGCGCATACGTAATAATAACTCATGTCTTGCTTTTCCCTGCTTTTCCCTGTTTTCTGTTTTATGCTGATGTGGTCCTCTACTGGATTGTAGCCTAGCATATGCGCTACCAAACTCTAGGGGGGTCTGCCCAATAGGCAGTCAGGTGCCATTCCGCCTTTCCAGCAGGAGTGAGGAACCAAGCTACGCGGCGCAAATCACGGCGCCGCGCAATGCACACACCACTAGGACCGGTCCTGGGCGGCAACCTGGCTAGGCTGCTGTTAACAGCACACACACGTTCGACGTGTGTGCATTGCCCCCGCTTTTGCGGAAATCGTTAAGATGGCACAAAGTGTGACCGTCGTCGACTGAGGTAGCCACTAAGAGTGTTCCCTCGGTTGGCGATGAGCAACCCCGTGCAGGGTGCGCTTCGCTGGTCTGCGCCCTGCCTCGTTGGGGCGGGGGTCGGGCCGTCGAAGTACTGCTCGGAAAAGTAAAGAAGTTGCCGGGAAAGGGTTGGCGGCCCTACGCAACGGCTGGTTATCCGATCTCTCTAGATTTACAAGACCGGTCACTAAACACACGCACGAGCGCACTAACATACAAAACCCTAGACTTACGTTGTCACACAAATACAAAATCACACACCCAGAGAGAGACGCAAGCTGCCAGCAGCAACCAACACACAGGTTCATACCCAGAAAGAGACACAAGCTGCTGTCAGCGAACAACACATATGTTCACACCTTGCTATCTATTTTTTGGAATACTAAGGAATGATTTATTATTATTATTGGAATCTATCTTTGAATAATTTAAACCATAGCAACTCAATTATTTGACATTTATATTATGTCATTTATATTTTTCATTCCCTTGACAAAGGCATCATTGCCGAAACATGTAGGGTTATTTTAAATATATATACTTTGAAGTAATGAACCAGACCTTTAATCGCCGACTTATTAAGTTTACCTTATCACACCAAGGTCACGAAAATATTTTATATATATATATATATATATATATATATATATATATATATATATATATATATATATATAATAATATAATCACTTCGTGACCTTGGTATGATATGGTAAACCTAATCAGTAGGCGATTAAAGGTCTGTATATTACTTCAAAATATATGTATTTAAAAAACTCTACATGTTTCGGCAGTTCGCCTTTATCAAGAGAATACAAAATATAAATAACAGGATATAAATGTCAAGTAATTAAGTTGCTATGGTTTAAATTATTCAAAGATACATTCTAGTAATAATAATAAATCATGCCTTAGTATTCCAAAAAATAGATAGCAAGGTGTGAACATATGTGTTGTTCGCTGCTAGCAATTTGTGTCTCTTTCTGGGTATGAACTTGTGTGTTGGTTGCTACTGGCAGCCTGCGTCTCTCTATGGGTGTGTGGTTTTGTGTGAGAGCGTAAGTGTAGGGTTTTGTATGTCGGTGCGTTCGTGCGTGTGTTTAGTGACCGGTCGCGTGAATTTAGAGAGGTCGGATAACCAGCCGTTGCGTAGGGCCGCCAACCCTTTCCCGGCAACTTCTTTACAATTCCGTGCAGTACGTCGACGGCCTGAGATAGCCACTAAGAGTGTTCCCTTGGTTAGCGATGAGCAACCCCGTACAGGGTGCGCTTCGCTGATCTGCGCCTTGCCTCGTTGGGGCGGGGGTCAGGCCGTCGAAGTACTGCACGGAATTGTAAAGAAGTTGCCGGGAAAGGGTTGGCGGCCCTACGCAACGGCTGGTTATCCGACCTCTCTAAATTCACGCGACCGGTCACTAAACACACGCACGAACGCACCGACATACAAAACCCTACACTTACGCTCTCACACAAAACCACACACCCATAGAGAGACGCACGCTGCCAGTAGCAACCAACACACAAGTTCATACCCAGAAACAGACACAAATTGCTAGCAGCGAACAACACATATGTTCACACCTTGCTATCTATTTTTTGGAATACTAAGGCATGATTTATTATTATTACTAGAATGTATCTTTGAATAATTTAAACCATAGCAACTTAATTACTTGACATTTATTTCCTGTCATTTATATTTTGTATTCTCTTGATAAAGGCGAACTGCCGAAACATGTAGAGTTTTTTAAATACATATATTTTGAAGTAATATACAGACCTTTAATCGACTACTGATTAGGTTTACCATATATATATATATATATATATAATTGAAAAGAAATTATCGACCGTGATATATTATCAAAAATTAATTAAAATTCGGGTAAGCGGTCAATTAAAAAACTCCTTTATTAAATTACCCTATATTTCGCAACACTTTGTCGCTTCTTCTGGGGTAAAAAATCTAGAGTTAAAAAATAATAGTCAATTTTATTATTTTTTAACTCTACATTTTTTACCCCAGAAGAAGCGACAAAGTGTTGCGAAATATAGGGTAATTTAATAAAGGAGTTTTTTAATTGACCGCTTACCCGAATTTTAATTAATTTTTGATTATATATATATATATATATATATATATATATATATATACATATATATATATATATATATATATTGTTGTGATACGTACAACTTGGTTATTCCAGCTAACTGTAAAAAACTGTAAAAAAATTAACATAAGGGAAACATCCTATTGAATAACTGGATTGTGTGGACGCACCTGGTAAAAGTAGTGTCGAAATGTTAATAAAATAATATTACGAAAACTTTGTATATTTCAGATTAAATTATATTTATTTCAAATTTACTTTTTATATTTTTAATTTTCATTTTTGTCATTCAAGTCAATTATGCGAAATGAAAGAAGATATTTAATTTATTTACATTTGAATTTTATATCGATACTAATTGAACACGCCCACTCTTCATACATAGAAAAACCGCGAACAGGTTATATTTATGTTCAAACTTGTAACCTAACCTAACATCTAAAAGCAATTCATATATGCATGTAAATTCATATATTAATTTTATCTTTCCATCGAAATCATTATAACATTTATAAATCAATTAAAATAACTAGCTTTAAAAAGTATAAACCAAAATAATTTTTGCTTTCTGAAAAGGCTTTGGTAAAAATAAATGAAGGTTGGCGTCGGTATTAGAAATTGCATAGCGTTGTATCGAAAATATAGTTCTCCGTTTTTCAAATTTATTAAATACAGAAATATTATTGATATATTCAAAAATATATACAAAAGGAGCCCATAGTACTAAAGCAACGTTTAACACAATTTTTACCAGATAAAAATCGGTTACCTGCTAGAAAACTACGATAGCATCATTTAGTGTTGGTCACCGAACATCGAAGCTACTGAACGTAATAAAATTTTACGTACCTGCTTTATACCTATTGTACCATACCCAACATCGAGCCTTACACAGAAATACCTGAACTATTCAAGAATATCTTTTCCATTCCAGCTGGCAGCATATCCTGATTTGCCGTAGATATCCAGTCACATTGCTGCCCTTTTCTACAAATCACAGGTTCATTTATTATCTTGTAAAAGCATAATTAATAATTTCTTTTTTATTATCAATTCAAAATTTACTTAAAATATCTTGATTTTGCTTTAAAAGAACAACTATCTTGATTAATTAACGAAAAGAATATTTTCTAATGAGATTCCTATAGTACTTACCATTTAACATTGCTAACTTATTTATATTATAATAGTCTTTGCTTATAAAACAACAACTGGTAAACATAGCCACAATTATTCACATATGTTATTACAAACATAAATTTATAATACCTTACTTTGCCGTTTAGCTAAGTTGCACATTTAAGTATATAGATATCTTGTGTTGAATCAATATTTGATACTTGTTATTTTAAAGAAGTTTTTTTTATTTATCTATGCGTAGCTAAATCTATCCCAATTATATTCTTAATTTATTATTTATCAGCTTTATAAGAGGGTAATTACTTGCGATAATCCAAGGATAAGAGTCTAATAAATTCAGTATCTTTCTCATGCTCTAACGACTTCTATTTGTAATCGAAAACACTGCGTACTATCAGCTGGTAGACCAATATTAAAAGTTCATATTAAGGCGCCAAATACATACATAATCTATTAGTTGAAGTACTATTATTTATTTATTATTATTTCGTAGCTCGTCAGCCTCTTTTCAATTGTCAGCCCAACGTGAGGCGGAATATCTCTTCATTTTGTCAACTCTTCATGAGGCAGTATCTTTTAAATTGACGCCCGTACTTGGAGGCGTATTTTGTCAATATATATATATAACAATTGATAAACTATTGGAGTTTTTCGGCTTTTATATGAAATATTTACTCTAATCAAATTAGAATGTATGTAATTGCAGAGTATAAAAATCGGGTGTGGAAAACACAATACAAGTTTATATTTGAGTGAAAGTCTCTCTCCAGATATATAGTATATAAATATATATATATATATGTATATATATGTATATATATATATATATATATATATATATCAAATGATAAATTCTTGGAGATTTTCGGATTTTATATAAAATATCTACATATATTATCAAATTAGCAAGCTAAGAATCTAACGAAACATATATATTTATATATATAAATGAAAGTATAATTATAGAAAATTTCTTGACCGTACTAATATAAATTCACTATTATTTGGGTTATCGGTCTGTTTACATTAAAACTCAAATGTTCTTTCGCAATATTTCGTCATCTATTAATGACTTCATCGAGAGAAGCTATAAAATTGCAATATTCACTTTACTCTTATACTCATATATTCAAAAAAGAAAACTTACAGCTAGAGTTAAGCGTTAGCAGTCTTATTAATTACTTTACACATAATTGTCACAAGCAACTCATAAATAAAACATAAACATCACATTTTTAAACAACAACTAAAACTGTAAAATTTCAATTTAAGCTTTTTTACATATTATGCAGACATGCCGGTGAATACTAACAATACTAATAATAATATAAAATAATATTAAATATCGGGTGTGGAGAACATACTACAAATTCATATCTGTATGAAAGTATCTTTCCAGATGCGCAAACACGTGTTTCACCTTGCTACTGAATCATCAGTGGTCAATACTGGAGAGATACTTTCAGTAATAACACTCTTACCATATTACATAAGTTATAAAAGTTATTAAGACAGAGCCTAGAAGAACATTCAGCGCTGCTCATTGTCTGTCTGGCTTGGTTTTTCACTTGTTATAAAGACAGTGGTGATTGTTTTAGCATTTTTATTTTTGACCTTAGTCAATGAGCAGCGCTGAATGTTCTTCTACGCTTTGTCTTAATAACTTTCGTAATATGGTAAGAGTGTTATTACTGTGAAAGTATGCCTCCAGTGGTACACACTGACGATTCTGTAGCAAGATGAAACACGTGACTATATATCTGGAGAGAGACTTTCACTCAAATATAAACTTGTATTGTGTTTTCCACACCCGATTTTTAATAATATTTTATATTAATAAAAATATTTTTGTTTTATGCAAAGTTTGGTGAGGTTTTAAATATTCAAGTATGTTTCAAATTACTTTGAAAACAATAACATCGCCAACCATGAAAACTTTACAGATGTTTGGTACGATTCAAGATAAAGCGTCCATAGTACTATGTAAGATAATTGATTTTTATAGTAGCAAGCCATCATTATTTTCATTTAAAAAAACTTGAAATTGTGTATAATATTAAAGAATTATATTTAATTATTATTTCGAAATTGAAAAATAAATACGCAGTTTTACACTATTCACAATAATTATTATAATTTACAATAAAATAAAACGTAGGATTAATGTAATCCGTGGAACAATTTTCATTAAAGCTTTAAAATAGTATATAACGCATAGCGATGTATATATGCTGTTCAATCATTTCAATCATGTACTAAAAGGGTAAAATATGTTCACTTTTGTATACAAACGAGTTCAACTGCATATACATCAATGGGAACACTTAGGTTAACGGTTTGCCGCTTGTTTTCTTCTTGCATGAAAAAAAGAGAGCCAGAACGGACAAAATCTGTTACAAATACACGTCTGCCTGCATGCTCCTGTGCAAAAAGGACAAAACAAGAACAAGCAGGACAAGCAATGGTATGGCAGGTCGCTATTTTGTCTAGCGACCAGACAAGAGTTTCTTTGATAACCGAACCGTGGACGTGGAAAAATATTCGGTCACAAAATAGATAGAGATGATTTAGGATATTATATATTGTGGCTAGGCAAAAGAATGAATAAAGTATATGGCTTTGTTTGAAAGAAATAGCGAATTAGAAATAAAAATGTGGTCAAAAATAAAAATACAAATAAATCTAATATCACAACGTATTTTTCGAAACATAATTTACTTTATATTTTTATTTATTACACTAAGGTTAGTTTGGATAGTAACTATTGAATTCACGTAGTGCATTTTGACACATACCGGAAATTAGAAAATCAATAGCAATATTCACGAGATCAAAAATTATATTGATAAAGGATAGCCATGGAATATAAAACGTCCGTTTCAATTTATATCATTCTTTTGAGATAATTCTGATTAAATTATCAGGTTAACTGTCATACTGACATTTGACTGACAAAATTTGTAAATATATGTTTATCGTAAATGATTTACATGTTTGAATAACATTTTATTAAAAATTAATAAACAAAGCACAATAAATATTCGAAGTGATCCCCGCCTTGTTCGATTCACACGTTTACGCGCCTTTTCATGCTATCAAAAGCATTTTATAACATTTGTGGCGATATGTTTGCACATAACAAGTGTTCATTTGAAAAGTCAATCTAGTAGAATGTGATTTACTGAGAACATTTTGAAGTATGTCGTAAATTAAAATTTACTACTTAACCTACGAATTCGTATATTTTGACAGTTTCATACATACAAATAAATAACAAATAATAGGTATTTATTGAAAACTATAACAAATGTTGAAAATGTTGTCCTTCAAGATCAATGCACTTTAAAATCCTCCGTTCAAAATTTCTGATGATATTCTGAAACATTACTGGATTGTTATTAATTTCCATGCATTTCTGTTCGATTCTCTGTAGCATATCATTCAAATTCAATATAGGTGTTCGAAATATGTTATTTTATAGATAAGGCCACAAAAAGAAGTTGCTTGTTGTTCACTAAAAAAAAATTTCGTATGATTTGCTTTGTAATTTGTACACAGCAATGTTTACATCCCCACTTACTTTGCAATTACATACATACTTATTTGATATTTGTAAATATTTCATAACCTTTGTATGTTATGGTAAATTCAATTTGTTGGCGATTTAAGGTCTGGTTTTACTTCAATATATATACAGTGTGGTCATAAAGATTGGAACCAAGCTTATAACCGCATTATTTTACATTTTTAGGAAAAACGCTCGGACAGGTAAATTTTCTTTTTTGAAACGCCATCTTTTGACATACAATTTTTTTTCTATGACGTCATTGGTTTTCGAGTGATGACGTTATCAACACTTTCTTTAAATGGCAACCATATTATTTTCTTCTCGTTTTTGGTAGACCTTTATATCCACCAAATAGTGATATAAAACAATTGGTATGTTGCATCACAATTTTTTTGAAAAAATGATATAAATTTAGAAAAAATTACGAAAATTTTATTTTTGTAAAAAATTAAAATTAAATTAAAAAGAATACATCTGAACTTAAATTTATTGTAACAGTTAACGTAAATTTTCAAAATAGACCCCACCAACCAACTGACACTGTCCCAGCCGAGTGTAAACACTTCGTATACTCGCCTCAATTATGTCTGGGGATATTTGTGTAAGTTCTACGCGAATTCGTTCTTTTAAATCTTCTAAATTGTTCGGTTTGTTAAAATACACTTTCGATTTCAAATAACCCCACAAAAAAAAGTCTAACGGAGTCAGGTCAGGAGAACAAGGTGGCAATTCTATGGCGCCTCTCCGTCCAATCCATTTATTGGGAAATATTTCGTTAAGATAGTGGCGAACCTCTACACCATAATGGGGAGGCGCCCCATCTTGTTGAAACCAAATATTTGGATGGGGTACATCACCATCCTCGTGATTTGGGAAAATAACAGCGAGCGCTGGGACCAGTTCAAATCTTAAAAATTCTAAATATTGCACAGCAGTCAAATTTCCTTCAAAAAAATATGGTCCTAAAATGCGTCGTCCAATCATTCCAACCCATACGTTAACTTTTCCTCTGCGCTGAGTATGACACGCTTGAGTCCAATGCGGATTGTTCTGCGACCAATATCTGCAATTATGGCGGTGAACAGATCCATTTAGGCAGAACGTAGCTTCATCTGAGAAGACGATGTTTTCCAAGAAATTTGGATTTTGGTCACAACGTAACATTACGTCTTCACAGAACTGCAGTCGACGATCTTCGTCATCCTCATGTAATTCCTGTACAAGTTGAGCTTTGTAAGGACGATACTGTTCTTTTTTAAATAAGTTGACGACAAATGAGTGAGCCACCTGATTTGCTAACGCAAGTTGTCTGGTGGAAACATGATGCCTTTCTTCTGCTTCTAGAAGCACATTTAATTTCACATCTTCTCCTACTCGAGGTCTACCTTGCCGTGGTCGATCTTTTACGGATCCAGTTTCGGTAAACCTTCCAACTAGTTTTGTCACCGTAGACCTGGTAATTGGAGGTCTATCAGGGTGTTCATGGTTAAACAATTCGCATGCTTCTGCATGCGTTCTTTGTCTGTCCCCATACCCAACCATAATTCAAATTTCGATTCTTTCTCGCTCAGATAAATGTGCCATTTTTTATATTAGCGAAAATTAATAATTTTTAGGCAATATCTCAAAAATTTAACGTCAAAAATAGAAGTAAATAATTCAACAATGTTGTCGCCATAGAAACAATTTCAAACTAAAATTTTTGTACATAAATTGTATAAAAAGAAGCAAGAATGTCATAAAGAAATATCTTGCAAAAAAGTGCGTGTTTTTGTTTTTGTAAATTTTTGGATAGTAACATGAGTACATGTGCTTTTGACAATCCGGTTTGTTCAAGAAGAATATTTTAAGTCCTCACACAAGACAGAAGTGTGAAAAAAAATAACTTACATATTTCAGTAAATAAAGCTTAATTAGTTTTTGAAATCTTCAATTTTTGGGCGATAATTTTAATTAAGAAATGGTCTGCCACATCATGTCAATTTTTTAAATAAATTAAACTTCTTTGGCCCTTTTTTGTGAAACTATTTAATGTTAAATATCATTTTTTAATAAGTAATTGGCCGATTGGGAAGACGAATTTCTTTTGACCTGAAGCGAATAACGCAGATTACTATTGATCGCAAAGCATTTACACTCGGCTGGGACAGTGTCAGTTGGTTGGTGGGGTCCATTTTGAAAATTTACGTTAACTGTTACAATAAATTTAAGTTCAGATTTTTTTTTAATTAAATTTTAATTTTGTACAAAAATAAAATTTTCGTATTTTTTTCTAAATTTATATCATTTTTTCCAAAAAATTGTGATGCAACATACCAATTGTTTTATATCACTATTTGGTGGATATAAAGATCTACCAAATACGAGAGAAAAATAATATGGTTGCCATTTAAAGAAAGTGTTGATAACGTCATCACTCGAAAACCAATAACGTCATAGAAAAAAATTATATGTCAAAAGATGGCGTTTTAAAAAAGAAAATTTACATGTCCGAGCGTTTTTCCAAAAAATGTAAAATAATGCGGTTATAAGCTTGGTTCCAAACTTTATGACCACACTGTATATGTTTAACATTGATATACTGTCATTTATATTTTAAATTTCTTTAAAAAAGGCACTTAATGCCTTTTTCAAAGAATTTTCAATTATAAAATTATATAAGATTATTTTAAATATAATAATAATAATAATAATAATAATAATATCATGTATTACTCAACAAAGACCATTTACAGGGTATAATACAAATGTAAATAATGCACGTACACAATACACAAAACAAATTACAAAAAACATAAGTAACTAAAATTAAAATTGATACATAATATAAAATTAAACTCAAGCAAAAATATCCAAATTAAGTAATAAAACGAAAAAATACAAGCAAAAAGTAGGTAACTAAAGTAATAAGTAACACAAAAGCCAACACTTATACGAACAAGTCGTCGTAAGTGCTATCAGCAGATCGGCTCATTCTGTAAAGAGGCGAGTTAAGTAACACGTTACTTCTGGGAGTCGGATGGATAAAAGTATTGACAAATCTGGAGGATTGGCGTTGGACATAGAATTTTAATTGCGATAACGATGGTGCGCAGTCAATAACCCCATGAAGAATCTTCCAAACAAACCGCGCACCATGCGTGTTACGGCGACTAGTGAAAGATTGCATGTTGTGCCTTTCCAGCATTGGGCCATAATCGATTCCCCTTGGAGGATACATCCCGTCAGGCTTGTAAGACAAAAATTTGAGGAATTTCCGCTACAGGCGTTCAATAGAAAGCTGATGATAAACGTTGTAAGGTGACCAGACGGGAGAAGCATATTCCAAACTAGTAGCAACGAATGCAAAGGAGAACGATTTAAGTATGTCAGGATTAGTGAAGTACTTAGCAGCACGCATAATAAATCCCAATTTTCTGTCGATAGAGCTGCAAAGTTGTTCGATGTGGATAGAGAATCTAAGTTTCCTATCAAAATATACACCAAGATCCCTGAACATATCGGATTGTGTTATGAATTCATTATGTATTACATAAGAAGAAGGGATTGAATTTAGCTTTCGCGTGAATGAAATAGAGCAACATTTAGCAACATTAATTTTTAATTTGTTAGAAAAGCACCAACCAGTCAAACGGTCAAAGTTTTGTTGAAGAAATACAGAATCATGCTCAGACTTGACGGAAGTATAAATTTTGGCATCGTCAGCGTACGCAAGTACATGACACTCAATACAATCAAGAAGATCATTAATGTATGTCAAGAAGAGCAGAGGGCCCAGATTAGATCCTTGTGGAACGCCAGATGTAGAGACGAACTCATAAGAGCAAAATCCATTATAATAAACATAGTTCGATCGATTACTCAGATACGATGCAATTAAATTAAGGAAAGTGGAACCCATTCCAAAGTTACCAAGCTTCGCCAATAATATTCCGTGGTCGATAGAATCGAAGGCAGCTGACAAGTCAGTGTAAATTACGTCCACCTGCTCCCGCCTGTCCAAACACTTACTGATATATTGAGTGATAGAAACAAGGTTGGTCACCGTAGATCTACCTGAAAGAAACCCATGTTGGTACGGAGATAAGTATTTACGAACATTTAGCAGAAGGGATGAGTATATGACATGTTCAAATACTTTTGCAAAGTTTGACAATATTGCTATGGGTCTATAATTATTTATGATAGATTCGGCACCCTTTTTGAAAATTGGGCTAATTCTGGCACGTTTCCACAAAGTGGGAAAGGTTGCACATGTAATAGAGAGATTTATGATTTTTGTTAATGGTATAGCAAAACCAAATCTGGCATTACGTACCAATATACTTGGAACAGAGTCATCGCCAGCTGTCAAATTACATGGAAACAGCCATAATTTTTAACAATTCCTCACCAGTAATAGGTAAAAGGCGGAAAGGCAATCTGTCGGAATGAGAATCATAATTATTGAACGAAGAGCTTGGCATTTGGGTGTTCGAAAAAAGATTTGCAAAGGAATTTACAATATCTTGTGGTGACTCAAGAATAATATTATTATACATCAAGTTACCAGGAATTCTAGTTCTGCCCTTTTTACTATTAATGAATTTAAATAATTCTCTTTACATATTAAAGTAAAACAGACCTTAAATCGCCGACTATCTATATATATATATATATATATATATATATATATATATATATCTATATATATATATATCTATATATATATATATATATACATATATATATATATATATAAATATATATATATATATATATATTATAATAATATATGTGAGATGTAAGAAAAGGAAATACTTTAAGAACAGATTAACTCAATTTAATAAACATAAACTTAAATAATACAAATAATAAAATACGTTACAATTTGAACCCCCCCCCCCCTAACATTCTTGAGTGCATGTGTACTCAAGTACTGACAAACAACGGTAAGTATGTTGATGGAAAATAAGCTTATTCAGAAAGTAAATAATGTTAAAACACGAACAGAGGTAAGTAGATATAATATATATGTTTCCAAACAATTGTCAATATAAATAATTCCCTTTAGGTGGATTGAAAGAAATTAAAATAATAATCAATGCAAATCGATATGATTTAACCTAAAAATGGAATCTGTTCTCTATATTAATGATATCTTAATCTCAGGGTAAATTAAGGTAAGTCATGTCTTAATTATCAACCAATATGTTTTTGAAAATACTAGCTCAGTAATTCTACATTTAAATATTCAAATAGGTGATATTTTATTTAGTGGACCTGTACTATCTACGATCAATAAATATAATACAAAAAAAATGCTTTATTTATAGGGTAAATTCTACCTTAACTATGAGCACTGAAAAACTCGTACAGAAAGTTCCCTGGCTTTGGGTATAGGAACCATCGGGAAGTATTTGGAACTGGTTACAGGTATAGATCTTCCGATAAAGTTGCAGGTAATAGGATGTTCAGCACAGTTAACTGGATGGCTTATATATACAATAAAATTAAATTAAGTATTAGAAGGATTATTTGTAACAGGATACTGGCTCGATACTTGTCTGATGTGGGTTATCAATACTTGTAAATGCGCTTAGTAATCAAAGGTAAATTTATAACTCCCACGTAATATAAATTTTTAAATGCTAATGTACTTAATTTTTCAGCTTCTAAATGCGATTTTAAACTTAGGAATCGCCTTTTAAATCTTGAAATCGCTTAATTATATGAAAAGCGACGCTTCACCATCTTTGGTTGTTTATTAATTAATTCTTTTTTTTCGTTACCTACGAAACCACGTTCCCTTATTTTAACACGATGACTACCTGGAAAAATTGCCGCCGAAAAGTAAAAGGCGTGGCCAATTTGAAATATAAGATTGAACTTCTAATTTAAAGTGAATTTAAAATAATATGAAGGTATTTAAATATCCTAAATAATAAACAATAAGTTATAAGATAAATTGACATTTAAAATTGTAAATAACTACATGATAGATAACCCTACTTATGTTATTCCAAAATAGATGGCGTGATCAGACATAATTTAAATATAATAAGATATAATATTTCAAATTTAAACTTGAAATATTAACAAAAAAAATTGTTCATAATCACATAAATAATAAACTGAAGGCACAACCAGCTTAATATATATAGAAATACAAAGATGTAATGAAAGATATTTTAATGATAACCCTGTATTGTTCGATACATATATTATTATTTTACTTACATTAATTTAATTAATTAACTTCTTTCTTATGTAAATATTTAATAAAAACTTTAAGGAGACCATTGTTGTGTTGTCTTTTATTTAATAAGTTGTAATATATTTATTTCAGTACACGCGTCCTGGACCTTTTATACTCGTCATCGCACTATTATTTATTTTAAATCATTTACATTATTGTGAGGACGCGTGACATTTGAAATATATAAGAGGTTTTAATTAAGTCTAAGACGTTGCAATAAATAAAAATTTATTGCCTCCTTATTGATCGCGCAACATCCGTCGACAAATATAAATACAGTACAGTGCAAACTTGTACAGTTTATGTACTGCTAGAGAGAAGTCCTCCATAGTCCAGTCCATTAAGATCTAGAGATATACACCAGCTAGGTGAGAAAATATCTGTTAGCGCTCCGCAAAATTAGTTCCTTTCAGACCGACACACAATAGAAAGGGCGTGTTTGCCAAACGGATCACCTCTCGACTCACCAGATTGAAACCTCGAGGACGAGCAGAGTTCGTAGTCAAGTGTTCCATTGAAGTCGAACAATAGTCCGTGTACCCTTCACCGCTTTGCGAATATTGATAAGCTGTTTTGCAAAGCTCATCACGATTTCCGTGTCATCGGCAAAAACGAATAGTAAAGAAAGATGAAAATGAGGTGCTGTTTTGCGAAAATATTTAGATGTATTTTTCAGAGTTATTATTTAAAACTACACCGAATTGTAGATGAACGTGATTGATAATTTTCAAGAAATCTAATAAAAGTATTTAAACCTATGAAATAAATTTTCACCAGCACCGAAAGATTACTTGCTATTCTTATTTTGTAATTAATGGTATGTCCAATAATTTAAATACAACAATTCATTTAATTAAAACATGTTTATATATACGAGGGGTATTCTCATACTGAGCCTCATATATAATGCGGGAAGTTTAAATTACATTTTTTTCTAAAAGTTTCCGACTACATTTAATACACATAGCTGGAAACGTAGTGGTAATGCACTGGCTTATCGTGCCGGTGGTTCCGAGATTCAATCCAAGGCCTGCTGTCCAAGAAGGTTTTCGCGGTTTTCCTTCTCGTTTAAAGCCGACGGACTAATATCTTAAATCGCTCCACTAACGCGGGTGTAATAATAACTCATGGCCTGCTAATACACGCTGTAATTGGCATTAAACTGTTAATGAATAATTCAAGCCTTAGCATACACGAATTATTATTTTTATTAATTAAATAAAAATGAAAAACCAATATTACTTAATTTCCACTTTATTGAGGTAAAATCCCATTACAATTGTTTTGACACACAGTGTGTTCGTCGGATGGAGTTGTATTGCAAACTAAACATAAAGAGTGTTAAGAAATTTAAACATAGATGAATTATTATAATAAAAAAAATAATTATACTTAGAAGGATGGTTCAATAATGGGCACTTTACATTCAAGATGTGAACTTTATTACACAAAGGGGCCAAAGTTTACCGAGTACGAATATAAAAACAGGAAAGCCAAAATAAAATAAAGAATCAGTTGTAAAATAGCCCTAGTAATAGAGAAAACTATTTTTATTATTTAAAGAGACAAGTTTTCCAAACATTTTTCTGAAGACTGATCATTTATATTTCTTTCGTAAACATTGTACCTCACCGACCAAAATGAGTTGAATATTGTAGATCTCGGTTTCCGGGTTAGAACCGCCTCGAGTTAGGTGTAATTTCCAACGTTTCGTCCACTGTTACAAGGGACATCTTCAGGACTGTTAGTGGATGTTCGTCGATTCGCAGTAGCTTAAAGAATCTAGGACAGAGACCGGCACAACTTAAATAGGGGGACCGGGTCAGATGGTGATCTGCTATTGACTGGAGACAATGAGCCAATCGCATGCATCGTATGGACGCGGGATTTCGTAGTTGAATTCAATAGAGTTACCCACGTAACATATAACCATCGTCTCTATTAAGAATGCGGGGATGTGTGAATTTCAATTGATTCACGGATTTGTTTGGGAAATAATGCGGTTAACGTGACAGAAGCTTGACAGCTTTGAATAGAATTCTATTCAAAGATGTCAATGCGATTGGCTCATTGTCTCCAGCCAATAGCAGCAACTGACTCGGTTCCTCCTATATAAGTTGTGCCGGTCTCTGTTCTAGCATTCTTTAAGCTTCTGCGAATCGACGAGCATCTACATACAGCCCTGAACATGTCCCTAGCAATAGTGAACAATTACGGCTACCTCGACGCGGTTCCAACCCGGAAAGCGAGATATCTACATTTAGAAAACGACCGCGGATACACCTACACCTACGAGTTGAATATTATTAATCCCTGCATTAATTAGTCTTTGGATAGTAATTCTAATGATTTGAGACTTTAAAGAATGTTTAGCTATGTCTATTAAGTATGTGATGTGCTCCACTTTATCTTGAAGTACGATGTCTTATCTATTATTATATTTGCTGAAATTTGTTTGTCTGTATGTATTGTGATATCCCAATAAAGTTTGTATCTTTGGTTTTCAAGAATTGTTCCAGGTTTATATTTATAGTAGGGTGTATATGTATCATTGAGGCTGTATTTTTGTGATATTGCTTGGTGTATTATTTTAGCTGCATTATTATGTCTACTAATATATTCTGTTCCTGCTAGTGTTTTAGATCCTGCAGTAATATGGTCTATGGTTTCAGGGTGTAAATTTGCAACTTCTGCAGCTATCTTTCCGAATGTTTGTTTTTTTTAACGATTATTTGCTATAGTTTCTTATACATATTACTTGATCTTATGTTGCTGAGATGAAACCTTCGGCCTCTGGGAAAAGTTGTCCACTTTCAAACACTTGTAACCATCAGCCACACTTATGTATTCTCTTGCCATATGGGAGCAATGTTTTCCATTGAGTTTTTTCTTTTCCCATAGCGTTTTCTTCATTTGGATGTACGTTAAATCGTTATATCAATTGTGTCTGTGTTTGTTTAGTGGTAATTTTAACGGTCTCTAGTTTAGATTTACTTATTACGATATGTAGATAGTGTTTGTCGTGAAAGTATTGTTGTCGAAGATAGTGTATGTATTTGTTTTGTATGGAGTGCGTGCACATCAGATACTCTTGTTAGATTTTTAGAATTTAGATGATTTGAGAATGGCCATTAGTCTAGGGCATCGTTTCTCAACCTGAAGGTTTCAGTGATATTAAAGGTAGGTCACGTAGGTTATTTTATGAGAAAAAATAATTTATTATAAAAATTTTGCTTACAATAACTACCATGTAAGGAAAAAAAATTAATGTGTAGGTTGCATTTGTTTTTTATTTAAAACTTTCTCCATACGTGGATCTACGTTAGAAACACACAAAATCAAATTGTTTTCGAGTGATGAGAGACGAGTCCAGTATTTAGATTTTTGCACAACCATAGACGAAAACCCCTTTTCACAGAGATAAGAAGACGTAGCAAAAGGGATTAATATTTTCAATGTTCCTGTGGCTAAATTTCCATATTGATTTTGATGAGCAAGCCAAAACGTATTTAAATCTTCAGATGTAAATTGCAGTTGTAGCGTTTTGTCGGCAGACATTTCGATGAGCCAGTCGTGAATCTCAACTGGTAACTTCACTGCGGCAGCAACGTTTTCATTAAACGCATTCAGTACTCATCTCTTCGAGAAATAATTTTTATCTTCCGAGAAATACTCCGTTAACTGAGATATTAGCTCACGGAAATGCATCTCTTCATGCAATCCAAACTATTGTTAATAATAGTGTCTTGTCCATTCAAATTGTTCTCAATATAATCCGAAGTGACTGGTAATATATCCAAATTTTTACCTTGAAGGCAGTAGCCAGATATCAAGCTTCTTGATGAAAGCATGAACTTTGTCCGTCATCAGTAAAATGTTTTTATCACGTGCTTGTAAATTGACACTAGAGTCGTTTAAATGCGAAAATATATCAGCTAAGTAAGCCAACAACAACACGCACTCATTGTTCTGTAAAAACAATGAGAATGGCGTTTGTTTATCCTGAAAAAATATTATTAATTCATCTCGCAATTCAATATCCAAGTAAACACTTTTTCAATCATCTAACTTCTGTATGGAAAAGAAGAGATATTTTTATTTTCGCCCATTTCATCGCATAGTTCAGCAAACAGCCTGTTCTGTAACGGTAAGCTTTTAATAAAATTAACCATTTTTACAGCTTCACGAAGAATTTTATTGAAATTTTCCAGCATGCTTTTTGCGACAAGAGCATGCCTCTGAAGGAATCAGTGCGCCTATTGCATCCTTGGTACAAGAAGATCTTTTAATATTTTCGTTAATTCACTGTTCTTGTTGTTAGTATAATTTCTAGTAGCTTCATAAAAAAACATCAAAAAGACATTGTTCTGTTGCATGACCCGATACTGTTTTGCAAAACAACATATTTTCTTTGATTGATGTGTCCCTAACACATTCATACCTCACAAAACATAAGAACTGAGACATTTATCAAATTGAATACTAAAAAATTCACTTGAACTCACTTGCTGAATTATCTGATCACGAACATCGGCAGCCATATCATCGTTTGGCCTTGATATTACGTGATCAGAGAGCGGATTTTTTTTTCAATTTTTTTGCTTCTTCCACGCCTACTAAAACACTGACCATATCAGGTTTGGACATCTTAGCTACTCTTAATGCTACAAGAAAAGATGCTTCAAGTACACTCTTATCAGTACGGCTTGAGTGACAAATAGAAGTTTGTTGATTTCTGAAGATATGTAAGTTTCTTTCGAAAAATACCAAGGGTTTATTTTTATGAGCCGGATGTTTAGTTTCCAAGTGTCGAACTAATTTTGATGGGTTTATACTTTCGTCGGAGAAAATTTAAAAGCAAACAACAAAATTGTACAACCTTGCCTTTTTACCAACCGATTCACTGGATGTAGATGGCTCACTTCGTTTTTTTATCCAAATTTATCCATTTCACAATTGAAAATAAAAGAAAACAATTCAGTTTCACTGTTGACTGCACAATAAAAGCACCAGGTGCGCTTCGCATTCGAAACTTACGCATTCGCAGGCACCTCTTTTATAATGCATTGTCAAACATGCTCTCACAGCGAGTATTATAGAAGGAGACCTAATTACAAAAAACACGTTGGAACTTGTAAATTGCTCATGTATGTACACGTCATACATGCATGTTCATACCCGTTGCTATAAACGCAGCAACATAAAATAATAGAAATAATCGTATTACATTTTTTTATACTGTCGGAATTAAATAATACTTTACATTTATAATTATAGTCAAAATTAAATTAGTAATAGTGAGGCTTGCTGTATTATTCCTTGGACGGGGAGGAGGCGAAATATTAATTTTTTTATTTTTTTTTTATTTATTTATTATATTATATTTTTTATTTATTTATTATTATTTACTTTTACTGTTTTGGGGGATCGCAGAACTAAGAAAGTTGAGAATCGCTGTGTTAAGTTAGTCATTTTCTAAATTATTTTAACTTGCATACCAGATATGATTATACGCAAAAAGGATTGTTATAAAAAGTATATATCATTCATTATTAATAAAAAATCCACAGGCTACAAGACCATCCAAAAGTGATTTTCAACATTCCTCAGTTCCCAAATTTTAATTTTATTTACATTTACTATTTGGGGGTTTGCGGAGCTTAGAAGGATGAAAATCTCTGGTCTAGAGGTATACTGTTTCATTATGAAACAGACATGTAAATAAATTTACATATCTGTAACTGTATACTTGGACAATACCTCGTATTTTCGGAATTTACTTCTGCTTAAGACATATGTTTCTGCCATTTATAGGCGTAAAGAAGTAAATGCCGAAAATACGAGGTATTGTCCAAGTATACAGTTACAGATATGTAAATTTATTTACATGTCTGTTTCATAATGAAACAAAAGCTTTATACGTGCAAATACGTATAGATATTTAAAACATTTTTGTATATCTACCGCCACCTGGCTCGTTTTTGAAGGACTACCCGTATTTACTTTTGATTCGTACGAGCATAGCTTGTCAATCGAAAGATCGCTTTCTTTGGTATAGTCTCTTTTGTCCGTAAGATGTCACTCGTAAATAAGTGCCACCTTATAGAATGAAACTTGCTATATCTAATGAGCGGTTCGGCTTAATGTCATATACAGATACAGATTGTATTTATAAAGATTTGTATCATTTGTATACATACATTGCTTCATTAGCTTAGGTATACTGTTGTTTTAATTATAACTTTATATGTGTGTGATTTGTGTTTTTATTTTGATGGAAGCCAAGTATTTCTAAATGTCTTGTTCCTCTATAAAGTCTATTTCAATATTATTTGGTGTTTCTTTTGTAACAGCCTGCTTCCATTTTACTTTTTTCTGGATCATCCACGGTCTAAAGCACAAAAAGTGGACAAAAAATTTCGTGCTTTCTAAACCTAGCTTTATTAACTTAGAAATGTCATTAGTGTCAATGTAGTGATTCTATGGAATATTAAATTATTAAAAGATCTTGTATTTGTTTAAAAGAATAAGCATAATAAATATTAAAAAATAATAATAACGAATATAAACATTAATATACGGTAATAGAACCGTCTTTAATTAAAACTTCGTTTATTCTATTGGGAATGAAGTTGTAGAGGTTGACACAATAATTTTCATCTACAGTTCATAAATTATAAGTTTTCAGTTCGTACTGGCCAAGTGTGAACCGCAAATTGTACTTTATCTCTTTCTAACACGCATGAATACGCGCTGTAATACTAAACACGTTTGTCATTTTAAGTTAAGACATACGTCTTTGATATATTATATTAAATAAAAAAGATAAGTTGTCCAGGAGATAGTCTTATGGTATTCAGCTTGCCGTCAAATTATTTTAATATTGTTGTTTATTGACTTTATTTCCGGTATTCTGACTTCTAGGTTAAGCATTCTTCTAATTTTAATATTTATTTTGTCATCAAAGTTACAAAATCGGTTCTTTTGGAAACAATATTGATAATAAATAGTAATATCAATTAGTGGCAATAAGTACGAAATTGTTTGATTATCACTTTAACATTTCTAACCTATTTATTTTACAGAATATTTCTTAGATGCCTGGTAAACCTCTTGGTTCTCAAGCTCAACAGCTTGTATTAAATCCTACAGCCTGTTTTGAACGGAAAAAGAGAATGGTGGACCATTTATGTCCATCGATCGTGTTCACGAGGTAATTCACATAATCAGTTAGATAATGCAGTGCTATAAAAAAAGTTTTATTTTCGAGGGTAGCAAAAGCCCTTAATATTTCTAGTAGAACGGTCTACACTACTAAACATCGTAGCATTCAGAATCCAGTATTATCGTCTACTGGCAAGAAAAAGTCTTGTAACAAGCCAAAAACTAAGGACTTACCAGAAGCAACTAAAATAGAAAGAAATTCGAAATACTCTTTGGCATGTATGATAAAATATTTTTGTGTTTATATTTTGTAGAAGTTTAATATGGTAACTTTAATACTGCCATAAAAATCATCGATGTGTATCATTTGCATGCACATAATATGAAGCAGCGAAGAAATTACTGCCACTGGTTCAAAGAAACATTGCATGATAAAGATCTCGAGGCAACGTTTTATTAGAATGAAGTTTGTTTGTCTTATTGGGGTGGACTAACTTGCAAAATTATCAAATGTAATTATCAGAAAATCCTCACGTCTTTGTTAAATATGATCTTCATCTAATAAAGGATAATATGGATTTGGATTGTATTATCTGCAAGACGAATTATTATTCCATTATTTTCTTATGAAACAATAAATATTAAATGTAGATTATATAAATGCTTTCTTTTATGTATAATTTTAAATGTAATTTGAGAACATATATTGACAACTCTCAGAAGGTTTTAATTCTTTTTCGAGGAGTTACAAACATAAATTTTACATTCTTTTCCAATATATTAAAACTTATTTTAAATATAAGTAATATATAAATTAAGTAGAAACCTAAATTATACACCGAATTCATACATTCCCAATATTCTTAGCCCATATATAGTGCAAGAAAGTAGGTATGTCATTCTTAATAGTGCAAACATTTTTTAACACTAAAGATCATTTTCAATATCTGTGCATTTCACTATTGATATCTGACTTGAAATATTTCTTTTTAAACAAATTTTAGATGAAATATTCTAGTGAGTTTATAATTATAAATAACATTTAAAATAATTTGTTCGAATATTAAAGTAATAATTTTCGCATAGTTTTCTTGGATAGAATATATTTATACAAAACTAGAAAAGAAACAATACTTATGAACTATTCATGTTCCTACTTTACTCATTATTATTATTTTGACACCTAGGTTATGTATATGCTTTCTTTGGTTATATTGCAAGTAACATACAATATTGCAAAACTTGACGTTTATATTTTATGATGACGAATAGTTATTTCCGCGATTGAATATTGACTTCATTTGACTCTGCAGTACTGATTTGAATCACATGCTTTGAATTTGGCTTTGAACTGAAATCTTATACTTATATATAGTATGAACTATACATTCTCCCAAGCTGAAAGCCTGCAGAAACCCATGCAGAACCCTGAAAATTACTAACATCAGCTGCATTCACTGCTAAAGAAAATGGATGTTCTTGAAGTACATTTGTGAGATGGTGGTCCTGCTTAGCTGCAGATATTCTTTTGCGACCAGAACCAGGAGTTTTCTATGGTAATATCGCCATTTCATAATCATTTTAAAAGCTGTGCTTTTACTTATATTAGTCCGTGCAGCAATTTTTCATATTTTTAAACCGTTATTTAAATCTGCAATAACATTTACTTTAATATCTTCATTTATGAAAGGCATCTTTCAAATAATTTAATATCAATTTTGATAGATTACAAAATTTTGACAGGTAACTTTGAAGCCGCACTTACACCAAATCCTTTTGAGAATATCTATTGCAGAAAACTGTTTTTGTCTACTTTTTTTTCTTTCGACTGTACATAATTCTCCAGAACTACAATATTTTTTAAATAATTTCAAGTAATCCTATTTTACATTGTGTTCTATTTCCGAAACATTTTGACCAAATTTTAATTTTTGAACCTAGTGTATGCTATACATTCTTCGTGGTGAATTAATATTAAATATTTCGTTTGTCTGAAATATTTCTTTTCATAATTTTTTCAACTCATTTCTTAAATTACAGAATTACCTCGATTTTCATTTTAGATGTTTCTCAAAATAGTTCCAAGTTAATTTTCGGAATATTCTTGAAATTCTAATTCCCTATTTTTTTGTATTGCAATAAGATTGAGAAACATTTTCTATATTTTGTATGTCTTTAGGTATTTATAATTAATTTACGAATCATTATTTCTCTGTAACATCCGTTAGTTGTTTGAAGCTACAAAGATTTAATAGTGCACCAGACTATTTATAAAAGCTATTTTCGAGAAAGCTTTTCTAAACCAACGACCTTTTATAACTTTAGTGAAAGACTGATAGAACTTCAGAATGTATATTATGATAGGTAAGTTAGAAGAGATATCGACAATGAACGAATAAGAATAGCTAGTGAAAGACATTGAACCATTTCGCTAGGATTTTCCCGCATTAAATTGATACTGCAACTTGCAGGTAGTGAAACACTTTTGTTCGCACGGTTCCTGCATTTTGCCGATAAGTCCTCACTATAGGTAGATTTAGATAGATTAAGATTGAACGTCGACCATTCTGCTTTCTATCTCTGGAAACTCGTCCCGAAACTCCATTATCGGATCTTTAATTTTAAAGCCGTAATTGATTGATTAACTGTTCGGAGAATTTTCATTCGATAATCTTACAGGCAAAGACACGTGTATTATAACGTAAGGGGAAATTCAATTTATTTATATATAGAATCGGTATCTTAAAAAACAATTATCAAAATTTAATTGGTAATTTAAGGTTTTGTAATCCAGCTAATATAAATTAATACAACGATATTTGTATTTCATTAGCAATTTTAGTTATAATGTAGGTATATATGATTTACATAAAGTCAAGATACAAATTTAAATAAATCAAATAACGATTCGCTAGAGAAATATTTGATAGAATAATAATACAAGAAGAATATAAGCCTATCCAAAAATAATTTCTTTCGTTGTACAAATTAGAAAATCATTTTCCCAGACCGAATGCATTTACAAATCATATTAGTTTGACATATAGGAAATGTCCAATTCGATGAGCAAAACATAAAACTATTTAACAAAAACAATTTCAAACGTACTTGAGTGGGTAAAACTTCACAGTTTGTATAAAACAAAAGCATTTTTAATAATATCATAAATATTATCAAAATTATGTCTTGGTAAACACAATACAAGTACATATTTGGTGAAAATTCCTATCCAGACATCCAGACGTGTTTCGTCCTGCTATGGACTCATCGAAGCATGATACCGAGATAGGCAAATTTCTCAACAACGACTCCCTTGCCGCGTAAGTTAAATCATTGTCAAAAATATAATCCACGCCCGATTTTGAATGATATTTTAATATTATTAAAATACAAGTATTTTTAATAATATAAAATATTATTAAGAGACACATTTACAAAATCAACAACTGCTATCTCACAGAAATTGTTAAGACAGAGCGTAAAAGAACATTCAGCGTTGCCTCCATAACAACTGCAGAACTATCAAAATGTTTCCATAGGCGATAACAACCATATCCATATAGAAACTGTATTATAGAGTTTTATTTTTATATAAAGCATGCTGTTGGTCACATTGATACTTGACATTTTCAAATTTAAATCTTGCTATCCGCGAAGTATATTATATTACATATTATTTATTAATTTTCGTTAACATTACTTGATATTTTATTTAAAAATATACACATGAATGACATTGAAACTAATATATCTTGTTGTCAATTATATACAATATACGTTGTTTCAGTAGAGTAAGTACATATATCATATCTGTCAAATGTACTTAAATTCCTGTTAAATTCTTAAAATCAAATGACAGCAATGATATTTATTTCTGTGTTCGAACAACGCCAACATTGAAAAATGATAATGAGTTCATTTCGAACGCAAAATATAAAAACATAATTTGAACATACTTGAGTAGGTAAAACCTCACGAATTTTGTATAATACAAAAGTATTTTTAATAATATAAAATATTATTAACAATCGGGTGGGAAGATCACAATACAAGTTCATATATTTGTGGATGCATCCTCTCCAGAGATGTAGATACGTATTTCACCTTTCTATAGGTTCATCGGTACGCCCCTGCTACCGATGAATTAAATTAATACAAAATTAATAAATAATATATCGCGGACAGCAATATTTTAATTTGAAAATATCAAGTATGGGCTATTCACGATACGAAGAGGTGCACGTCATTTATTGAACTTTCGGCATGACAAATATGTTCCAAACAAAATACCTATGAACAACTGATAAATTTCAACGCTAATATCGCCGTATAAGCTTGTAGGACTGAGAAGGAGCGACCATTGTTGACAAATTTGTTCTGTCATTTTAAAAATGTATTATGTCATTTAACAAATTCGCAGCTGCAATCACGTGTTTTACGGAAGTACGTGATAATGTCGGGCCGTTGTTACCATTAACGGCAATACGTTAGGTGATTTATATTTATTATTTATACAATACTATAACTATAATGAATAGCATTATTTATAGCCCGTATCCACATTAGGTGTAAGCCTTACAGCTGTTAGCAGAATATCTACTGATGTTGAAAAGGGCAATACACTGGTCAGCTCCAAACGGAAGCATGGCAGGAAGGAAGTAGCTATTCATATTGACAACTTTACTGAGTGTGCTATCAGGAAGGAATTAGGGGTTACCACACATGGTATTAAAACGTGTGCAGTTTTTATCAAATTATATACGATTGAGAAATCTGGAATTTATCAATTTGTATTTGTTGATGAAACTTGGACCTTCCAAAACGGCTTAGTGACACATTCATGGAAGATAATGATCGTAGAAGTGTTTGCAAAACCAAAGTTGGTGGAAAAAGGTAAAGAATATTAAATTATTTGATTATTGGAGCTTCTTATATTTTGTTCTAGATTGTATTGCATGCCGGTAATACAAATGGGTTCATTGATGATGCTGAACTTGTATTACCATCAGCAACTGGTGATTACCATGGTGAAATAGATAAAAATAACTTTTTGCAATGGTTTGAGCATCAATTACTTTACAATTTAAAACAACACTCCGTGATAGTTATAGATATTGCGAAAACTTACCATACTCGAGATGTAGGCGAAACTGAACGTTCCATTGATAATTCAAAAATAATATGGGAAAGGGCATTGAATACAATTTTATTTGAAACTTGGCAAGGCAGCATTCATCATACGGAGAAACTAGCACAAGAATGGTGGGATAGGGAAGTGGGTATTTTTGATTAATGTTGGAAATGAAAGTGACGATGAAAACAGTTCATCAGACGGGTGTTTAATTTGATCATTAACGATTATTAATATCCTTCTCTACGTTTGTTTACTATTTTATTGATGAAATGTATTCCATATTGTATTATTTGTATATAAATAAATAGCATGTGTTTCTATTTTATAAAATCGTGGAAAAAGCAGTTTTCTTTATTAAACACAAAGGTTATATTTGATAAATAAACAATAATAAATGTATTTACCAATATGTATGCATCCACTTCATTTGTATATATTTGATTATGAATGATTACTTCAACATAACCTAAATATCTTCCATGTCATGTCAATTATTTGATACATATAACCTATATTAGAGAATAATTATTCATTACAATCATTATTCATTACATAACAAAGAGGCACATCTTGCTACACTGTGCAAACGTCACCAATGACGTGCACGTCTGCGTATCGTGAAAGTCTTTATCAATGTGACCAACTCCGTATTTTATATAAAAATAGAACTCTGAACTTTCTGAATCTCTGAATTAAATAATTTCAATTTATTAATGTAAAAAATACAAAATAGAATAAATAGTATCAAAAACTCGATTCAATAGGCCTTTTGTTGCACTCATTCTTTAGAAAACTCGTTTTCTAAACAGAACTCATGCCACAAAATAGTGCCTTATGAAACTTGTGTTTTAATATACTATTGTTTTATGTAAATTGTAAAATTTTACCCACCCAAGTATGTTTGAAGTTGTTTTTGTTATGTACACTGTCGGAGCTGTATAGTGCAAACACGTTAATAGTTTCCCAAATTATTTTCCCAATTACGATTTTGTTCGTCCACTGGAAACCACTTACCAAGTCTTACACTTGTTATGACGATGGCGTTGATTAATTTGGCGTTCATGTTAACGTTAGTCAAGTAGCGGCGCCATGCTGCCCTTTATGACTTGACTCCATTAAGGGAGTCATTGTTGTGAAACTTGTCTGTTCCAGCATTATGCATCAATGAGTCCCTAGCAGGACAAAACACGTGTCTGCATGTCTATATTGCGATTTGTAATCCACACCTGATTTATAACAATATTTTTGTATTTGCATTTTTTTTATTATTTAGTTTTTGGAAAACAAACTTTTATTAATAAAAATCATTTTTATTGGCGTAAACACGCCTCTGCTAACGACTAATGCACAGACACTATTTTTTTTAATCTGTTTCTCTGGAGCTGACGAATCTTTCGACGGTGTTTTTAGCTTCTTCCAGAGTCTTGCATTAACCTGGAACAGAATAAATTGCAGGATATTTATAACGAGTTTTTTATAAATATCAGTGACATTGCCTATTCACTGTTGTGTTTCCACCATTGGAACAGAAGTAATAACACAGTCTAGCCAATTATAAATTTTCATAAATTTTCTATGAATGAGCTGAAGGCTTCTGAGCTCATATTAGAGCTCTGTACTTATCTAACCAATAATATTATCTCCTGTAATAACCATTTTTCATCAAGTATCACTAATCGACCTAGAAAAGGTCCGCAATTGTTTCTTATCAAATGCGAAGAACAGAAATGTTTCAAATTTTTTCTTCGAGAAAGTTGATCTAGTAACCAAGTATAAGTATGCTGCAGTATAAATTGCAATATATAAGTTTACCCATAAATAATGCCACCATTTCAAGGACGTTTAAAAAAATAACATATCGCCGAGTACTTCAAGGTGCTTCTAATAATCACATCCGAACGTGAATTACTATCCAAAAGCAGCATTTAGCACACTTCGTTCCCGAAAGATCAAGTAAAATTTAAATGCAGTCTATGATGTTCATGGACAAAGCATCAGTCAATAAAATAACATAAATCCTAATATACATTTGAAACAAACTATAGGCTAAAAGTTATGGTTACAGTTTTTTTTAGGATTAGAGGGTACACTTCTGGTCTATTTTATGCCAAAACTAGAAGCCTACTGCCGAGCCCTTCGTGTACTTCACTGTGCCATTTAGAACAAGCACGTGAGTTTTTCTCTAGCGGCATTATATATTATTCGCCATGATGCTCGTTCGCATATTGCTATGTTAACATAGGCTTGCTTGAATGGCTCAATTGGGAAGATTTTAAACATCCCTCGTAGAACCTGTTCTTAGCGCCTAGTGAATTTCACCTTCTCCTCAAACTTAAAGATTTTTTAGGCAGTAATTCACTTAGTCATGATTTGCGAGATGAAATAAAAATGGCCGTTATTGATTAGTTTAATTACTAAGCAAGTATGAAGAAGGCGAAAAAAAACTTATGAAACGTAATGAGAAGTGCTTGAACTCGAACACAAAGGAGTAGTGTAGTATAGTATACGTATAGTATAGTAAACGTAAAACAATTTTAGTTATATTGTCAAATCTAATAAATATCTGAGAAGAAGACATTCTTTACTTTTGAGATAACCCTCGTATTTAGCAATGATTAAGGTAATCCTCAGACCTTCATGATTTTCTCTATTTAAATTACCATCTTTCTTGCAAATAAGGCTTTGCCGGATTTTAAAATTAACTCATTGAAAATGTAAAACAAAGAATCATTATATCTGTTAATTGTTAAGAGATAGGTAATATTTACTTTTTTATCTTCGTGTAATAAATACAAGTTTTTAGTTTTAAAAATTGAAAAATAGGCTTTAAAAAATTGTATTCTCATAAATTTAGTTTATACGAGTTTTTAGTTTGAAAAATTGAAAAATAGGCTTTAAAAAATTGTATTCTCATAAATTTAGTTTAAAACTTTTATCTCTTTAAACAGAATCAAATAAAAACTAAATCTATTTAATTTTTTTTATTACCGTGATAGTCCGGAGTTTTCGAAAATCCCAGCTTAAATTTTCATTTTAAATTTGTCAGCGGAGTTGTTGGGAGGCTTTCGGGTTATTAAGGAGTGAAGCGGTAGTTCGAAGATAAACCCATAAATTTCAACTAACCAAAATGATCTATTATCAAACATTCTGCAGTAAATAATTTATGTAACGTAGGTGGATTAACCTCTGATTTAGTAACGCCAGTGGATTACTCCTCTAACTGAAGGGGGTAATCATTAAAGCCGATTTTAACTGGATCTCATAAATAACTTTAATCGTGTTGACATATGTATCATTGCGCCTGCTCTACCGGAATATCGGTGCGCCCCAAATCATTACCCTTCCTAATAAAATCGTTTAGTTCCCCCCAAATGTTATATCGCCGCTACCGTTTATATTTTTGGGATAATTTCGTAATAATATTTAGGTCTGTTTGGGGAAAATTTATGGATTTAAATTTTGAAATTGTCATTCCTCGAGGTATATTCCTTCTGTGAATATATTTCATGAAAATTCCAATTAATAATAACATACTAACTTACACACTGTTCATCTGAACTGATATTAGAAGTCGTTAACATTAAATAAAAAAAAAATACAGCAAGCACATTTTACATATAGTACCTATTAATTTTATGATAATTTAGATTTATTTTTTGAATATTCTCATAAGAAAAGTGCCTTTCGTAAATATTTTTACGGTTCGTACCTTCAAACTAGTTTAAAATATATCAGTTCTATCATATCTCAAACTATTAGTGCATGCAATACCGCACAATATTCGTAATACTGCAGTACCGCGGTATCGGAACTACTGATACCGCGAAATTTGCAAAATTCGCTAATTTATGGGGGTCAAAATAAAACTAGTGCAAATGCACAATGTTAAACTTTATTTTTAATTGGAAATGTTGACGTAAAAAGAACAAAATAGCTTAGGTACTACACAAGCCAACAAAATTAAATTTTTTCTTGGTGCCGAGAAACTGACAACTGATTTTGGATATATTTAATGTGCTGATTCCAAATATACCTGACGTTTTTTCGTAACAGCTTTAGTTTTTCAGATACATTCCGTTTTAGTAACGGGAAAAAATAATGAAATAATGGTACCTTTACACAAAATATCCTTGTTGTTTTGTTTTCGGGACAGCAGAACTAAAGGTCAGCACTGGGTTAATAAAAATTGACCCTCATGAAACGTCATGGTTCCAGGAAAAGAAAAGGTAATCAACTAACCTTTCGTTGTGAGACAGAAAATCATATTTCCACCGTTGCATATCAAGTTCAACTTATAAAGCAATACGTGTAGGTCTTAAATGATATGGACTTTGCTTTGGGTACTTAATACGTAAATTTGCTGAACCTAGCATGGAAAAACTGAATAAAGATGGCTGTCGGATAAGACAGCTTAGAAAAGATCACTTGCCACAGCAATGAACGAAATTGAATCTAATGCTCGATATTCATTTGTTCAAGAAGTACAAAATTTTCTTGGCAATCATAAAGCAGCGAGTTACACAGAATCAGTGGAATATATGCTTTCTAAATTTAATATTCTTGATTGTAACATGAGCATAAAACTTCACTATCTCCACAACCACTTAGATCAATTACCACAAAACCTAGGTGATTACTAGGGCTGGGCGATACCGCCGTTTTCGGTATCGGGTACCGATACCAATCGAGGTATCGATACTTACCGATGTATCGGGTCTGTGCACGGTATCGATTCTGAGTACCGGAATCGGTAAAAAGTATCGATGCTTTGGAATCGATACCTTGGAATCGATACCTTGGAATCGATACCTTGGAACCGATACCTTGGAATCGATACCTTGGAATCGATACTTTGGAATCGATACCTTAATTCGATACCTAGAAATCAATATTCATGACCCGTTTTCTAGGCGCTGATTGTTTGATATCGGTTTCAAGAGATATAAAATTAATTTACCGATTCTACCATAACTACGGTAGGAAATTTGCGCTATTGTGAGATTTTTTTTTTGTAATAATTATAGTTATGTCATAATAAGGATATTTGCTACACACAATAATAACATCCTTTTAAATATATATTATATAATATATATAATGCATATATACTTAAAAATTCTTTACTTAAAAAGTTATTGCATCCTTTATGTACATTTAAAAAAATGCACGAAGGTAAGCTATCCGATACATGGCTACCCGATAGATCGCTACCCGATACATCGCTAACCCGATACATCGATACTTAGCGAGTACTGGAATCGGTAAGGTATCGATAGGTATCGATGCTTTGGAATCGATGCCTTGAATCGATACCTTGGAATCGATACTTTGGAATCGATACCTTGGAATCGATACTTTGGAATCGATACCTTGGAATCGATACATTGATTCGATACCTAGGAATCAGTATTCATAACCCGTTTTCTAGGTATCGTTTGTTTGATATCGGTTTCAAGAGATATAAAATTAATTTATCGATTCTACCATATCTACGGTATGAAATTTGCAATATTGTGATATTTCTTTTTTGTAATAATTATAGTTATTATGTTTATGTTATAATATGGATGTTTGCTACGCATAATATAAAATTCAACAACATCCTTTGAAATATATACTATATAATATATATAATGCTATATACTTAAAAATTCTTTACTTAGTTATTGCATCTTTTATGTAGATTTAAAAAAATGCATAAAGGTACCCGATACATGGCTACCCGATACATCGCTACCCGATATATCGATACTTAGCGAGTACTGGAATCGGTAAAGTATCGATAGGTATCGATGCTTTGGAATCGATTGCTACCCCTAAAAACGTGTAGGCAGCAAAACCCCAGTTGGAATTAGGATGTGTCCTAATTCCGCCCCTGGTCTCAAAGGCCCTTCGAATAACTTGCCGGCCAGCTCAGTTAAAAAATAAAGCGGGAGCGTCGTGGGCCAACACAACGCAAGATCTTATTTGGGCACCACTACGTTTGGTCTGGCAAGTATCTAGGGCAACGTAGAACACACTCGGCCTTAAGGGCTTAAGAACTCATAAAAGGGGTGTTCGACTTCCAAGTAACAACTCAAACACTTTTGCTCGTTAGGGTATCAAGGCAAACAAACGCAAACTCGGATATATCAGAAACAAATAAATTTATTGAACAGTCAAATGATTAAATAAGAAAGTTACAAACAAATCTAACGCAAAACAATTGAGTAAAGAAATTTGAAAAAAATAAAGTAATCCCAAAGATTGTACTGTAATTGATAAGATAATCACATAAGCATTAATAAAACAAAGTGTGTTAAGATTTTGAATCTAGCGTTAGTAGATCATCAAAGCTTTGAAGTTCTTCACATTGCTTACGCATCACCCAGTATTAAATCTACAGCAGTAATTAAAAAAAACAAGAAAAGTTAAACTAAAGTGACGTAAACTAATTCTAAGGAAATCAAAAATTAATTGAATCAAACTATTCAGGACACAGCCCGTATATATTTAAGAAAAACATCAATTGAGTAACTTTCAAAAATAAACACTTGGAGGTGTTTTAGATTATATAAGTGGCAATAGAGACATTGGTTCTCTGACAGGAATAAAATTAATTATATCAAGAGTAATTTATAGAAAACATAAACGTTACCCAAGTATGAGTAAAAGTAAAACTAGGTTCAAAATTATATAATTAGAGCGCTTAAGCCACTTGGATTAATTATAAGACAACATAAATTAAACTTAACGTAAGCAAATTACTTAACAAAATTAAGTCAATAAATTAGGTGAAATTACAAAAGTATTCGGAATAAATTTAATTTAAAGTAGTTTTTCTGTTTTCGTCAAAATGGCGTCTCAAACCTTGCAGCACGTGGTTGCACACAAATTTGATTTATTTAATAGAATAAAAACTTTAAAAGCCAAAAATTACGGGAACTTCGTCGTGAATCTGGATTATGCGATAATTTAGTAATTTATCACACTACCTTGCGTGAATTCAAAAGCAGTGGCTTCCAGAACGTGGTTACCGGAATCCCGGAAAACGTGAATGTCGGAACCCTTACTGCCGGGATGCTGTCTGAGTCGGGTTTTCCCGCGCAGAAGCTAATTGGCAATCTTCCCCTGAGCCGTAAACTACAGCCCTAAATCAAGGAAAAAGAAATCGAATAAACGGAAGTTCATACGAAACAAAAGAAAAACTGAGTACGTTGCTGCGGAAAATTACAGCCGTCCGCAAGTTTAAAACTCACCTGAAGCACGAGGTCGAATAAAATTTACACTTCACTAATGAATAATTAATGCCAATAAGTCAAGTAAGAACAAAGCCTGCCTACGCAGAAAATTGAACTGAAGAAAAAACAAAACTTGACTTAGGTTTCGAACTTCTGAGTACTTCAGAGCTAGCACGATAAAGATAGACCTCTTACATTCGGCTGTACGACATTTATAGGAGAAGGTAAACTGCGTCATAGTCACAAAAACCTAATTCCAACGGAAAATGTGAAAAATAAGGACATAATTAACCAAAACCCAGACAACGATAGGGTGCGAATACAGAAGCTAATAAACTAAAATTCGGAAATAAAATCGCAACAATAAAAGGGTAATTGACCAATTTGAATTACAGAAAAATGCAAAGCAAACTAAAACGGAAGGAATCCTATATGCCGCGTAGATGGCGTACAAGGCCAATGACATGGAAAACCCCAAAATAAAACTTAAAATAAAGGTTAAACAATCAAATAAATCGTCCTGAAAGAATTACCAAAATTCCATAATTAAAATAATGACTCGTTCAGTAAGTAACAATCGTTTAAAAGAAACGAATCTCGCATAAAGCATTAAATAAAAAAAACATGAGTACGCATAAATTACACAAGGAGGCGACTGCGCAGAGAAGGCAGAAAAATACTCCGGTAACATTAAGGATATACGGTCATCGAAAACATTTGAACATAAGAAACTTTTATAATAATAACGAAGTTTGAAGAAGCCTAAATGGTTCGATATTTAGGGAATATGACAAATAAAATATAAATTAGCGGGAGGATAAAGTTTGAAAAGGCTACGAAGGTTTAAAGTAAACAAATAAAGTAATAACACGTTCAAAAAATTACCAAAAGGTCTCAGAAACAATTTTCTGGGCGTAACAAGATACCTTCGTTATATGAGGTATCGGGTATTGGACGATGTATCGATACTTCGCCCAGCCCTAGTGATTACTGTGAAGGACATGGTGAAAGTTTTCAGTAGGACCTTCAGACGATGGACGTTGGATATCAAAAAAGATGTGATACCCACATGATGGCCGACTACTGTTGGAGCAGCAAGACTGTCCTACTGAACTCCATGCTAGAAAATCGTATACAAGATTCTTTTTAGTAATTAGCCATAAATTCATATTTATATCTATTTTGTGAATTAAATAACTTACTTTTTATTATTTGATTTTTGATGAGACTTTGTCGAAGATATTGGTACTTATAACCGGAAATGTACATGAATTAAAAAGAAGATGATTTTTTTTCAAAAAGAGGTCAGTGTAGCGTACCTCAAAAACTAGGTCTGATGGACTAAATCTGACAGTTCTTTTGGATTCACACCTAAAAATTACCTAGAAATAGTTAAAAGAGAGCAGGCACCAAAATGTGTGTTGAGCTGTGTTATCATTCAAAGAACTTCTAAATCTGACAGTTCTTTTGGATTAACATCTAAAAATTACCTAGAAACAGTTAAAAGAGAGCAGGCACCAAAATGTGTGTTGAGCTGTATTATCATTCAAAGAACTTATAATTTTATTGCATATATAACCAACTGGCGAGGACACCCTTTCAGCTTCTATGCTCGTTGGCAGATACTTATGCACAGTCCCCAGATATTTGCCTCCTATTCCTCCAGTTTGATATAAGGCAATCTCTTTTTTGAGTATTAAATCACACTTAAGCTTGGAATTAATGTTTCCTAATGTCCTAAATTCTGACTTGAGTTTTTGATTAGTTCATCTTTGAGAGATAAAGTTGACGTCGATGCTGTATGTTCATTTTTCCTGTACGTAACACAAACGTTGATAACGATCCATCATCGTCTAAAATCTTGCTAATGAAATCACTGCGCCGAAAAAGTCCGAGAGAATCTTTTGCCTCACCAGTTCTGGAAGTGGGTTCAGAGTCAAGCTTTAACTTCTTTTTTAATAGTGTATTCACTCGGCAATGGAAATGTTTCATCGGCATTATCGGCATTTTTCAAATCATCAGGATACTTTGAGAGATTCTGAAGGTATAAAAATATGTTTGTGGTTTACGCGTCATTGCTTAATTCTGTTTAATTTAATAAGTTAATAACTTTTCAGGAAAGGCCAAAAGCAGCCTTCTGTAATTTTTCTATTGTGAAACGGAGGGTTGTTTCAGCCGTAGGCAGGTTAGGATCTCGCCGGCCTAAGACTTCCACTGCAAACTTGATTGGTTAAAGAGCTTTGTTAATATCACTTATAATTGTATCTTCGTTTTCTGTGATCCAATAATCAAATCTTAATTCTAAATCAATCAAACCTTTTAGAGATACATGGTCTTAATTGAATAAATCTTTCTATCATTATAGCTAAGCTACTTCAACGAGTTTCTTCTAAAAAAGACTTATTTCTTTCTCGAACTCTTGCTTTACATAATTTTGTAGCAAAGTATTTTGAGTTGGGTACCAGCTGTGGTAGCTCTTTTTCCTAATAATGAAGATGACAGCATACCTTATCAGAAAATTTGGTTTCAACAAGATGGGTCGCCTCCTTATTTTGGCATAGAGGTCCGGCAATACCTTGATACTATATTTAGAGAAAGATGAATAAAGCGGCGGCGACAATTGAGTGGCCATTGTGTTCCCCCAACCTAACGCTCTTAGATTTTTATCTATGGGGTTAATTAAAATCAAAAATTCATTTCAATAGACCTAACAACTTGTTTAAAGATTTACAACAGAGAATTCGTGATGCAATGCAACAAATTAGGCCAAGTATGATTGAGCGCAGTATAGAAAATGTTTACTATCGTGTTGGTCAATGCCAAATGGTTGGAGAGGGACACTTTAAACATGTGCGTTAAGTTTTGTTGATTAATTTTTTTAATATTTTTTGTATGTTTGTTTTTTTATTGTTATTTTTACTAAATTATAACCATTAAAGTACTGAAGTAAATGTGGCATATATTCAAAAAAATTATTATGTAAAGTATCAATTCTTTTACATCACTGTTTAAACAGTAAGAAGGTCCAACAAAAAAAGAAAAAAGGCAAGGTTATCATTTAAAAAAAGTGATGACGTCATTGTGCAAAAGCCAATGATGTCATTTCTATTTTTTACAGTGATTTGGTAAATGCTGATCATAACAGACAAATGATTTTAGAGCCGTTTATCCATCAGTAAACATCGCATTCACTAGGCTTAACACATATTAATGTTTCGTGTTTGGAGATTTAAAGAATACAGTATTTAAAATCGACTTCATGATTGAGATGAATTGACAGTCGGAATTAAACAAGCCGTAAATAGTAGTCTTGCAAAGATGTGGAGGAAATATGAGAAGTCAAATTTGTGTCTTCAGATTTGCAATATGGTGAATTTTAAATTATTTATGTAAAAAGGGTGTAATCATTATTTTAAGTACAGATTTTTTATTAATCCAAAACTGTACTATTTCGCAAATGACAAGTCGAAATTCAATTTTTCAAATATCATAAATTATCTGTTGTGAATGCAAGTATGTAATATAAAATTCCTTGTGTTGTTAACTTGGTCAATTGAATAACTTACATGCATTATTATGATAAGGTCAAATCGGTCACTATCGGTCAAGGAACTGTAAAAAAATATAGCCGATGTTACAATAATGTCAATCTAAGTACTCTATTGCTAACTGCTTGCTAACTTGATATTGCTCATCCGGTAGTCAAATACACTGACCGTAAATATACAGTACCGAAATTGTAACTCTGTTCACAGTTGTTACGAAAATGACACTTCTGTCAAACTTATTTTAAATAAACATTAACCTGTTATCTATTAGGGTAGAAAACACTGCCTGTGAATAAAATGCTCACAACCGAAGAAAAAACTTTTATATGTGAAGCATATAATCGCTCATACGAGTTTGGCAGAAATAATGGGCCCAGGATTAAATGGGTTGGATCTCAATTTGACCACATGTTTCAAAAATCCTAAACCATCAATGTTATTTTGTACGTTGTTAACAAATTCAAAACTACTGGCAATGTTAATACAACGAAAAAGCAAGTCAGGAAGAAAGAAAATCGTTCGAGTAAACGAAAATCAAGAACGAGTAATGCTGCAAGCCTTAAAATCACCGCAAAGAAGCATACGAAGAACTGCTTTAAAACTGGATATAAAAATGGAATCTGTGCATTTAAGGGCCAAGGATATTGGCGGTTTCTCTTACAAAATTCAAAAGTGCCATAAACTGAAACAAAATGATAAAACACGACGTTTAGTTTACTATGCTACGATCCTGGCTTACATTTATGAGATGATGAGTTCTTTACTAATGTCTGGTTTTCAGATGAGTCCCGTATTTCACTTTCTGGCCATATTAACAGGCAGAGTTTCAGAAGCATTGAGTTTAGTCCTCCTGAGGAATTCATTTAAACACCACTACATGAACAAAGAGTGACCATATGGTGTGCAGTTTCTAGAAATGGGTTTATCGACTCTTACTTATTAACTAATCATGAAAGGCGAACTGCCACCGTCAACAGAAAGATATCAGCAACACGTTCTGATACCTGTTATAGAGCCACACCGCTGGTCAATCCTTGAGAATAATTAGGAATCATTTTGGTGACAATCATTTTCCTAAAAGCAGATTTTAATTATCCTTCACATAGCCCGGACCTAACTCACCCCGATGCAAACATCTGGGGCATGATCAAAAAAAAAATTTCAAAAAGATCAACCCACTACGATTCCAGAATTAAGAATGGCAATTATTCGTTTCTTCTGAACTTTGCAACAACTACATTTGAAAACATGGTACGAAGTCTGCAACACCGCCTTGAGTTGTGCGTCCAACAGAATGGTGGGCATATACAGCATATCATTCGCCATTATAATGGCGAATATAACGAGCGTTCAACTAAATTTTACCTCGAAGTTGCCCATGGAAATTATACGTATATCTTAGCTTTTTACTTAAGTTCTTAATATGAATTTTGTTGGTTATGAACTATTTGAATGACATGATAAATGTCAAAATAATAAAATTAAAATATTTAACTAAATGAGATACGTTTATTTGCAACAAACAAGTAACATTTTATTAAAATTGTTGAAAGTGGCCACCACCTTGTTCGAGACATTTCTAACATTTTCTTCTAATGAAGGAGAAAACGTTTTGTAGTAGCATATCGTCGATTTCGTTAATTATTTCAGCAATTCTGATCTGAAGGTCTGCAAGATCAGGTATCTGTACCCAAAAAATTGAGTTCTTTAACAAGGCAACAGAAAAAAATCACAGGGGTTAACATCACAAGATCTTGTTGGAAATTCATGTTCGATAACTTATCAACCGATTTTGATAAATTTCCGTATCATATTAATTGTTTCACAAGCTGTGTGCACTCTAGCTCCGTATTGTTGAAAGTAACCCTGATTTATTTCTTCTTCATTAAGCTGTTCAATAAATGTCATAATAATTTCTTGTCGATACCTTTCTCCTTTAAAGAAAATACGGCCAATGATTTTCCTTCGACTAATCGCACACCATACACCAATTTTCTGTGGATGAACAACATAACAGTCATGCGGTTTCTTAGTATTCCACATCCTTATATTTTGTGAGTTAACATATCCATTCAGATAAAACCATGATTCATCTGAGAAAAATTTTGTCAAGAATGTCATTATCAAAATTATTTAAGAACCACTGACAAAATGTTGTTCTTCTAGGATAGTCAATTTCTTTGATTTCTTGATAATAGGCCATGCGATATGGAAATAAATATAAGTCTTTTTTCAAAATTGTATGACAAGTGCCAATTGAAACACCCACTCGTGGAGAGAATACTCGTATGGATGTTCCTGGTGTATCATTCATAATTTGCGTTACATCGTCAACTAGCTCTTCCGTACATTTTTTCGGACGGCCACTGTCTTCTTTCCGTATAACACTCTCTGTTTCTCTGAAAACCTTAGTGCAATATTTAACTGTGTACCAAAAACTATCAAAATCAAAGACGAAGTTTGGAAACATATTTCTAAATTCCTCTAAGCATTCTTCAAGAAAATAGTGCCATTGTCCGTTAATATTACGTCCGTTCCAAAAATAAGATTCAACCATGAATGATTTGTGTTGAACAGTGAAAACCATTTTAAATCAATTTTAAATTACAAAGCAATTTCAAAAAGCTCCAACTAAGTATACATCAGAATAAATAGTCTGTCAAATTGACAACTGATGCAAATGTAAATAGTACAAGTTACGACAAACAGTTTTATTGTCATGGACTACTAGAGGTAAAATTTATTTGAACGCTTTTTATAATAGAATGTATAATAGATATTAACTTCGCCAATTTTGTTAAATTAAGTATTTCTGGTCACACTGTAATTAGGTAGCTGTTCAGAGTATATTCCTAATATCTCAGTTTGTTGCAATTTTTCCTTGACAATTTTTACACATAATTCAACTGGTAAACTTCCAAATATACGAACTAGCCCAATGTTCCAAAATACAGGTTTTTCATCAATAAATGCATGCGCATTTAGATTTAAAGATCGCCTGTTACGATTGGACGTCCATTCATCGAAAGCATATTCTGAATTTCTGATTATTTCGTGTTTTCAACAATGAAAACTGTTGAATCAATTGTTTTTTCGCTTTAATGTCATATTTAATTACCATTTCTTTGACGGAATTGGGGGGATTTAGACAACATATATCCAGACGTTCCAAACAATAACCGTATATCTTCCGAGGTAACGAAAACTGTAAATGGCAATTCATCTTTAGCCACCATACGTGATACTTTCTTAAAAAGAGATTCATTATAAAATATTGTGTAATCTTGTTTTTTTTCTTTGTCGATGGCTGGCATAGCTCTTTACGCAAAACTGCAAAAAGTTTATCTCAAACTCCGTTAATTTAACGTAATGAATGAAGAATTGAAGACTAATGAACTCAGCTCTCGATCACTACTAGTCCGAGCGAGACGTAATGACTAAGAACCGGACACGAGAGGCCGAAATTGTGATGGACCATGTAATTAATCTATAACATCGCTAAGCACAACACGCAGTTATTGAATAGCAATATTCATTCGGTTAACCGCACATCTATTCTTTGTCGTTGAATTGTGATGCAATTACTTCAATTTTACAGTTAAATTCCTTTCTTCATGAGCGTAGATAAAAGCCGGAGGAGTTTTATAATTTATTTTATTTATTAGTTAATATTTCGTAAGATAAATAAATTACGACGACTTAGTTTCTTTTCTTCATTGTTTTAACTGTTAATTACATAATTATATACTTCGTAATTTTTGGTAATAGATCCTGTTTAATATCGTTTCATCGAATTTATTTCTCCCAATTATTTTGACGTAAGTGTCCAGAGAAGTTTCAATAACTTAAGCATACATTTTTAATTTTCATTTATTTAGATCTAGAACATTGTTTAAGTTACATTTTCAGATATGATATGGAATCATGAAACAATGGCGAGTTGGATTAAGGTTCAAACTGATTGCATGTCCATTGCCAGTGATTCCGAAATTTATTGCAAAGTTTGTAAAATATCGTTTTAAAAATTCCAAGAAATCGCACGTAAAACGTCACTTATCATCGCAAACACATACACAGAAATTAGACCCGTTGGAATCTGATAAGTTTAACGAAGAACTCTGTGAAACTTTAGTGGCGGCAAATATCCCATTAAAAAAACTTAACAATCCCACCTTCAAAAGATTTCTCCAAAAATATACTGGTCGAAATATTCCTGATGAATCCATCTTACGCAAATATTATGATTCTAAGTGCTACACAAAAGCAGTAGAACGCATTAGAAGCCATCTTTCAAATCAGTACCTATAGATAAGTGCCGACGAAACTGTCGATATATAAGGACACTTTGTGGTAAATGTTGTAGCTAGTGTAATACATCCAACTATTCCATATAACGGAAAGTTTTCGCTAAAAAAGTGAAATAATTTGAGAAATATTGGATAGTAGCGACGAGTGATATTAGTTACACCTTACATTAAAGAAGCTGCAAGGAACATAACATTCGATTTACTTCCAGCAAAGTCCAAGAGAAGATATGATACGGAATATTCGTCTTTTGTGAATTGGAGCAAATAGAATAAGGCCATATCATCCTATTCTGAAAATGTACTGCTGCATATTTTGCCTAAAATCATCAACAATGTGATCCATTTATTCGATGCTCAAAACGATGCTTTCGAATATAAATAACATTTATATTAGCAAAGACACTAAAATGATTGCCTTTTTAAAAAAAGAAATCGGTGGGCTATAAACCCATGAAATCTAGAATTTTTACAATTTTTAGTTCCCTTAATATTTGGTGTGTCTGGAGCTTGTCGTCGGGACGAACTGGCTAAAATGTTGATTGGCTGCATAGAAGACAATTGGTCAATTCTTATAATAAAAATCCCCAACACTAAGACCAACATCCAGCGCACAGAAGATTTGGATTATATTTAATTTTACCGTAAATATATCTCCATATACAAAACACAACGATTTTTTTTTTGTTTTATAAAACGATCTTCAATATTTCAAAATAATAATTATTATAGCTGTCATAATGTGTCATGTATAAGTCATTATATTACTATGAAGCATTCCAAATAAGAACCAACCGTTGGGAAAGATAGGGCTTAAAATAAGAGCTTATGATTGGCTAAAATAGAGGCCACTTTTATACAGGCAAAATTAAGTTTATTTTGTTCTGTCAAATTATCATGATCAGTACTGATCAGTATTTCTGTCAGTGCTAGTCAATTGCGCGTTTTACTAGTTGTGTATTGTACTATTTATTATTAATATTCGTTAAAAATAGTTCTTTATAGAGATTATACAGGTTGATTCATTTTCGGCCCTCACCATGGGGATCTCGCTTATTATTGGAGATAGAGTATAGGTTTAAATTTGGCAAAGTTGTTAAATTTTGTGTTTGTTATAAATCCGTAAAGAAAATAGACCTGTGACAAATGACCTTCGTTATTTAAAAAAAAAACGCGAAAACCCCATTTTCTTCTTTTACCTGTAGCACCGACATTTGGCCTTGTAGAGAAAAAATAAAAACACATCCTTGTGGCCATTTCTAAACCTCTATCCAGTGGTGTTCTCTAAATTTTTATACGACGTTTCGTTTCTTTCTGGCCATCATCAACTATCTAATTTCTTAAAGGCGCTATATTGGATTTAGACATCTTCAGAAAGAGTTTTTTTTTCTGATTTCAACCATGTACCACATGCTGACTAAAGTTTTTGACATTAGGTTTTACTTGAAGAAATAAATTATAAGATTAAATAAGGTAGCCTTTGGAATTTCAATCTGCCAAACATTTCATTTATTGTTCATTAATAGTACAAAAATGTCATACACTAACGAAGAGAAACGAGATATGATAAGTATTTTTTATTCTTCGAAACGAAATTCAACAGTAGCGAGTACAAGATAACACAAGATAAAAACATTAATAAAAATACATAGAAAAGTAAACAATAAACAATTACAGTAAATGTTCAATTATCTGGCCATCTTCGGTAATGCACAATTGGGCACGCCTTCTGGCATTTTGTACTGCCCTTTGTATAGTTCTTCTAGGAACTGCATCGAAGGCATTCTGAAGTCTGTCTCGTAATTCTTCAATGTTTTGTAGCGCATCTACTTAATAAATATTATTTTTAACATATCCCCATAAAAAAAAATCTAGCGGACTTAAATCAGGTGATCTCGCAGGCCATTCAACAACTCCCCTATTTCCAATCCAACGGTTTGCAAACTCTTGATTTAAGAAATTTCTAACAACAGCTGCATTGTGTGCTGGTGCGCCATCTTGTTGCCACCATAAATATTGTAATTGATTTAATGGGATATTGTCGTCAAGATAGTCAGATACGTATGTACGTAAAATGTTTAAATATCTTTCTCCATTTAAATGTTCTTCATACATAACTGGTCCTAAGAGACGATTTGCCAAAATACCCATCCAAACGTTTATTCCAAAACGATGTTGTGGTCTTCTAGCCCTGTTTTGTCGGGGATTTTGTACTGCCCAATAGTGCTCCGTATTTCTGTTGAACATTCCAGAATTTGTAAATTTTGTTTCATCTGACCAGATGATTTTGCTTAAAAAATTTTCGTCATTTTCTATCCTTCCCATTAACCAATTACAATATTCTAGCCTTCTCAAATTATCTCCAGGCAGTAAAGAGTGACTAACATGGATCCTGTATGGTTTAAACCTACTTTTATGTAAAGTTCTCCGAACTCTGGACTGGCGCAAATTTAATTCTGACGCTACTTCGCGTGTAGAATTTGATGGATTATTATTTATCTATAAAAATACAAGATTAACATGAAATTTGAAAACACGCTTTTAATTTACCATTTGTAACATATCTTGTCGATTTTCATTTAAATTCCTGTTGTCTTGACCATTACGCGGCTTAGTAAACGATCCATTCTCGACCAAATTTCTGTCGAGATCTAGAAAAATGGTACGATGAGGCTGTTGTCGTTCTGGATATAATTGTAGATATCTTGTACTCGCTACTGATGAATTTCGGTTCGAAGAATAAAAAATACTTATCATATCTCGTTTCTCTTCGTTAGTGTATGACATTTTTGTATTATTAATGAACAATAAATGAAATGTTTGACAGATTGAAATTCCATGGCTCCATAACAAAGTAATCATAGATGGAGTGGAGTGGAGATAATAAAACCACTGAACAACTAGAAATCCAAGAAGCAAAAAACTAGGAAGTAGAAACGGTGGAGACATAGATGATGACCAGGATAACGAAAAGGACATGAATACGGAAGAATTAAAAAAAAGATCGAAACAATCACAAGCATGCAAGAATGAGAATGAAATAAACACAACGGGAAGATTGAAAACATATGCGGAGAACAAATTAGATAAACTACGTAAAAATATCGAACGCGGCAACCGAAAGGGACATAGTGATGGTAAATGCAAATAGACAAAAGGAAAAAAACGGGATAGGCAAAACAAAAAGAATAACAAAAAGCTGGAAGATGGGAACATGGAATGTTAGAAGTTTAACAGGAAAGGAAGAAGAATTTGTGGAGGAATTGGTAAAGGTCGATATGGATATACTTGGTATCACCGAAACGAAAAAAAGGGAACAGGTGAAATAATATTAACAGAAGGACATTTGTTGGTGTATAGTGGAGTCAAAATAGAAAGGAGAGCCAGGGAAGGAGTAGCTTGCTATATAAAAAAAGAAAATATAAAGCATTTACAGAAATGGACTGTGGTCTCGGAAAGAATTTTGACGGTGGAATTCGACTTTGAAAAAACAACGAAAACAACAATCATAGTAGCTTACGGACCAAATGAAGATGAAAATGTAAAAACTAAAGAAACATTTTGGGAACAGCTATCTGAAATAACAGAAGAAACCAAAGGAAGGGTAGTAATATTGGGAGACCTAAATGGAAGAGTGGGAAGAAAGGATAATGAAACAGGAGAAACGATTGGCAGACACGGAGAAGAAACTAGAAACAATAATGGAAGAAGACTAATAGAATACTGTATATTTCACAACTTAGTTATAACAAATAGTTTCTATGCACATAAGGATATTCATAAATACACCAGGGAAGTACGAAGCAGAAACGAAAAATCGATAATAGACTATGCCATAATAAACAGAGAATACCGGAGAGAAGTAAAGGATACGAAAGCAAGGAGAGGGTGTGAGATAAATACAGATCATTAGTTGGTTCTCTCGAAAATAAAAATAGATAGCCAAGAAACAAACGAGAAAGTAAAAACAAATATTAATAAAAGAGGGAAAGAGAAGAAGGTAGTTAGGACATACAAACTTAGAGAAGAAGAGACCGTTGAAGTGTACAAAGAAAAAATTGAGCGAGAAATGAGTAGAATCAAACAAAAAATAAGTAAAAACATAGAAACAGAAACGCTATGGAAAATAGTCAGAGACACAATAATGATAGTATCGGAAGAAAGTTGTGGGTATAGTAAAATAAGGAAACATATTAAGCAAACAAAGTGGTGGAATGAAGAGATAAAGCAAGAAATAAAACGAAAAAAACAAGCATGGAAAAACTACTTATGCAACAGAAATAATCAAACATACAACAAATATAAAGAACAGAGAAGAAAAGTTAAAGAACTGATAAAAGATGCAAAACAAAGGACATGGGAAGAATTTGGGGAAGCAATGGAGAGAGATAGCAGAGGAAATCAAAAACTGTTGTATGGAGTACTGAAACGATTAAGGAAAGTAAATCAAGTTAAAACCTTGTACATAAAATCAAAAGAAGGAAAAATACTAGAAGATGAGAACGACATTATGGCGAGATGGAAAGAATACTTTGAGGATTTACTAAGCACGGAAATTAATGACCAAGAAACAAACCGGAAATATTGCACGAGTCGCCTACAAGAAAAAAAGAACACACGGAAAAGGACAAAATAACCATGGAAGAAATAAAAGATGCACTAAAGAGGCTAAAGAGAGGCAAGACAGCAGGAATTGGCGGAATAACAACAGAGATATTAAAGAATTTGGGAGAAAATGGAATAGAAGTATTAGAAATACTATTTAATAAAATATGGGACGAACAGAAAATACCAGAGGATTGGGAAATGGGAGTTTTGTTACCGATATATAAAAAAGGAGACAACAAACAGTGTAAGAATTATAGAGGAATTACACTATTGTTTGTCTTGCTAAAAGTTTATGAAAGAATCTTGGAAGAGAGATTAAAAACAATAATCGAGGCGCAACTCGAAGAATCACAGAGTGGATTTAGAAAAGGTAGAAGTGTACAGGACAATATATTCACATTGAAGCAGATGACGGAAAAGAGTGCAAACAGCACGATATACATAGGTTTTATAGACATAGAAAAGGCTTTCGATTGTATACCTCGAAACTTGGTGTGGAGGAGCCTAGAAAAAAGAGGAATAAATAGCAAACTGAGGAAAGCAATAGCAAGCATATACAAATGTACAAGAAACGTGATGAGAGCGTGTAATAGGCAATCAGAAGAGTTTGAAACAAGGGAAGGATTGCGGCAAGGAGGAGTACTTAGTCCTATACTATTTAATATAATACTTGATGACGTACTGAAAGATATTAAAAACAACACAAAAAAGATACAAATAGGATATAGAAATATGGGGCTGGTGGAGGCAGCGGAGAACGCGTTTGCTGATGATTTGGTGGTATACGCAATTACCGAAAAGGACCTGCAAACAAACTTGGTAATTTGGGAAACAGCACTGAAAAAGAGAAACATGAAAATTAACGCAGACAAAACTAAAGTGATGGCGATAGGGAAAAACCATAAACAGTTAACAATTAAAGTAGGAGGAAAGGACATCGAACAAGTTGAAACATTTAAATACTTAGGAGTAAACATTCATAGAGAAGGGAAAGAAGACACAGAGATTAATGGCAGAATTGAAAGCACGACAAAGTTGTACTATACACTCAACAACACTTTCATCAGAAATAGAGAAATTTCAACGAAAACAAAAATGACTGTTTAAAACCGTATATAGACCAATACTAACATATGGGTGTGAAAGCTGGATACTAAATAACAAAACAAAATCCAAAATACAAGCGATGGAGATGAGGTATTTAAGAGCAGTCAAAGGAGTAACACGCAGGGACAGAATAAGAAATGAAGTGATAAGGCAAGATCTGAATACGGAACCGATCCTCGAAGGTATAGAGAGACAGAAATTGAAATGGTTCGGGCACGTCGTTCGTATGGCAGAAACAAGGCAGACAAAGAGAGTATGGAAGGCTAGGACAATACAGAAGAGGAAGAGAGGTAGACCAAGAAATACATGGGACAATACAGTAGCGGAAAACCTGCAAAAACGTGGAATGACATGGAGAGAAGCAGAAGTTGCGGCAAAGAATAAGAAGGAATGGGAAAAATTCATATATAATAAAAAATAGAATTAAGTTTCAGAGTGAAAATTAAGTCTATACCTTGACACCCGTAGGGCAATTTCAAGGTTTATTGATTATAATAATAAATTTTAACACACTGTCACTGTATTTACGCACAAATTTATTGTAAATGCAACACCTTCAAACAAAAAATAACATAAGATATTGATTTAAATATTTTATATAACTCTAATAGCTTGCATTGGTATATATTTGCCGCTTCTTGCTTGAATAAAATTATTAAAGTCTCAGCTTTCTTAATAATATGTTAATAAACAAACGTCAAAAAATAATCTTTTATATAGGTTAGTGGGTATATAACCTCACATTTGAAATCAATCATGTGATCTACTTTTTTGAAATTCCTGTGTAAATTATACTCAGATTGCAGCGCCATCTGGTCTATTCTTATTTGGAATGGACATTACGATGGTCTACTTAAATGAAGTAAGTATAGCCTCCAAATTCGCAAACCTAATTCACACCATGTAAATATACTTAAATATAAGGTCAATATGATCAGTTTTTTGTCATCGCCAGTTTACAAACCAAGTTGTCGGAATAAATACTTTTGGAAACATGCCGAACAAATAGCAAGTCTTTAAATTTAGCTGATGTTGTTAGATATACAGGTCATTGTTCCCGACGGTCTTCGACTACTCTACTGGCCGAGGCTGGTGGGGATATTACCAGTTTAAAGCGCCATAGAGGTTGGCGATCAGCAACGGTGCCCGATGGCTATATAGAGGAATCATTAGAAAACAGGGTGGCATAATTTTAGGATCACAGTCTCAACCCGTTGAGTCTGGACATGGTTTTGTTGAACATAACATGACAACCTCATCAGTAGTTGTAGGTAGCAAAATGATCCGATACTTAATCTAAATTGTTAAAATGTTTACAATAATAGTAGCGTATAAATTTCACACATTAGTCTAATTATTGTTAAGTATTATGTCGAATAAAATTTAAAATTTTAAAATTAATTTACATGTGTTAATGTTGTCCGTAGAAGGCTCGGTGAGTGGCAAAGTACATTAAAACGCTTTAAAGCGGCAAAGTAACATAAAAGAGCGCTCAACGGCGAATGGTCACTTTTTGTCATCAACCTCTACTTTTAATGACAGTCGTCGAAAAAATATAAATAATAATCTAAATGCTTGCTACCTACGCGAGAAGCAGACGCAGCGATGGCGTCTGAAAATGGTCGAAAACCAACAAAACCGTAGTCGTATCGCACAATGTCTGGGAGCTTCTATTTACGGTGTATGTCCTTAGTCAGTGGAGAAGGGTGTGGGTGACTATAATAACAGATAGAAGGTAGCGCCACTCAGTTTTGCCTATAGAGGCTCAGTCTGAAAACTGAGAAAAGGAATTGCGCATGCGCATGCAGACTACTCAAAATAGACGCTATATAGTTACTTTAGTATTAATACTAAAATGCTGCACAGGATACCTGAAAAAAAATCTCTAAAAGAAAAAAACCAAAGGCAAAGAAGAAAAATACCTAGAATTAATTAGCTCGTATATTCCCGACAAAAAAAAATTAATATGTATATTTACAAAAATGTAATATATTAAAGTCTTGACTAACATAAGAATATTGAATTATTTACTTTTTCTCGTATATATATATATATAAATATATATATATATATATATATATATATATATATATATATATATATAAATATAGTAAACCTAATCAGTAGGCGATTAAAGGTCTGTATACTACTTCAAAATATATGTATTTAAAAAACTCTACATGTTTCGGCTGTATACGCCTTTTTCAAGAGAATACAAAATATGAATGATTCATATTTTGTATTCTCTTGAAAAAGGCGTATACAGCCGAAACATGTAGAGTTTTTTAAATACATATATTTTGAAGTAGTATACAGACCTTTAATCGCCTACTGATTAGGTTTACCATATCATACCAAGGTCACGAAGTTATTATATATATAAATATATATATATATATATATATATATATATATATGTATATATGTATTGATAGAAGGCTGTGTGATGGTCTAACTAAGAACAAAGTGAATTATAGATGATGAATGATAAATATAAGTTAACGTTGATGAAATTGAATTTATAAATTGGGCGCCATAAATTTAAATAGTTCTAAGTTAGATCAACGCTATCTAGGTACTCTCTTTATAACCTTCTAGTAGTCGTAGAGCAAGAGTAATTAAAGTAATTATGGTGTATCTCAAGATCTTCGTCGGTGTGTATTACCCCATAAGAATAATGTTATTAGAATATCTATTATGCAAAACTCAACAATTAAACAGTAACAAATAAAAGATTAAGTTAAAAAAAATAAAAATTTATTGATGTAAAAATAAGGAAACTGTAACAGATATTGTCTATAACGTGATATGTGACAATAAATAGTATTAATGAATAGTGCACATGTATTCATAACAATAATAAGGTTATGTTATGTGAAAATGAAATAATTAAGTGTTAAGTTATACTAAAATTAAACACAATACAGGTGACTACTACGTTATCTTAAAGAAATATGTGTGTTTCAATTGTAAGATTGTAATTGATGTATTAAAACGTAAAAATTCAGGAGTTTTCTGGATATATCAAGTTGTTTTGAATAATTTTATTAAGAAAACTATTAACTTTTAGGCTTTATTTGTAGAATAACATTGGATGTGAACCTGTTTTCCGATGTATTTAGCTGCGAATCAGGCTGGAGACGATGTGATCTGGAAAGGCGCAGAGTACGGCCCTCCAATTTGGTAACGGCGTTTGCTGCGAACGACGGCTTCGGTTCTGCCTATTCGTCGGGGTTGCAATTCCAAAAGATGGTTTGCTTGATAATGTTTGTTTTCTACGTGATAAGCACCAGGTTTGTTTATCAAAAGTTGGGCCGATTATTAATGTTTCGATTGAGCGAAAATTTGGTATGATATACTTGGTATTTAACTTATTATTTAATTTAAACTTTTAGTTGTTCGAAAAATACGGCCATTCGTTGTAAAAATTTTATATCAGACGCCGATAGCGGCTATTTTTATTCCAAAGCCTATTTTAATCTTCTCAAAAAGCCTCGAAGTTTTTACTTTTTCCACATCAATTAACACATGAATATAAATAATGTTTTAATTTCAACATGATCATAAAATTTGTAGAATTATTTCCAAATATTTAGAATATACTTTTCAATATAAGGTTAAGTTACAATGCGCATAGTAAAATATCGTTTTCGCGGGTTCATTTTATTTTAAATAGGTGGGCGTGGTTAACTAGTTTCGATACAAATTATTGATGTAGATAAATTAGATATCTGTAATTTTTCGTGAAAGATTTGAATTATGAATTTGAAAATTTTAAATATAAAAAGTAAGTTATGAAATAAAAATAAGTTAATTAGAAATATAAAAAGTTATCGTCATATTAATTTATTTACATTTCGATAATAATTTCACAAATTACGTCCGCCAATTTAATCCTTATGCAATGTGTTTTATCTGTTGTTTAACTGTTTTTCTCATTGTAGAAGCTGGAATTCGGGTGCTGTTTGACCCATAACAGTATGTATATATATATATATATATATGTATATATTCATACTGTATATCAAAAGGAAAAATAAATTATAACAATACGAGAACCCATAGACTACAGCAAAATTATGTTAAAACTAGTTCGGAAAATATTAAATTCTCAACAAGTCATAAAGAAATAAATCCGGTATAAGAATAAATTTTAATTACAGTCCGTTTGCTTTTAAATAAACGTAGCTTTTTCTAAGGTACCCCAGAAATAACCTCACAATTTATTACAAACAGAATATAAGCGGTAATATATATTTTACCAAAAATAATTTTATTTTAAATTCAAAAGTGATTATAATATGCAGCTGGACATGAAAAAAACATTTAGTTTCACAGGCGGCAATAAAAAGTTTTCAGCAAAAGAAATATGTTACAGAAAAAGATCTATGTACGAATATGACACAAAATTTAGAATTTAATTTGAATTAAGGAAAAGGGTCAAGGTTAGTTTTATTTTTAAATGCTGATGAAATATATGAATTTAAAAAAATGATTTTTAAGTTGAAATATAAAAAGATAGGTTAAAGTTACAATGAGTCGAGCTCTAAAATATTACGTTAAATTAATTACGGCAGCATATAGAAAACAAAAACAAAATATCAAATGAAATTAGTCTATACAAATTAATAATAATCATACGAATTACTTGGTTCTCTAAATACGTCTTGTCCTTTATAGAGGATAGTTATCAAGGAAAACTCGCTACGATACGGTTTTTATTCTTTCTGGCTTGATGGTAACCAGCTAATTTAACCCTGTGATAGTCCCAGATGTTATAGGATGCAGTTCCTAGATGCAGTCTTCAACAAAGAGCTTACTTTTCTGGAGATCGGATTGGAACGCCGTTCTCCACACAGTTTTGTTTAATTTATTTTCCCCAAACTTCTAAAGTCGCTTCAATCAAAATTGGCTATTCCTAATAATTTTAATCACTTTACAGTTATATTGCATAATGCGGATCAAGTTGGGGAACTTGATCCAAATTATGCAATATAACTATATGTCGAAAAGCCGTGACTATAGCTTTCTTTACTGAAGATTTGCACTACTTTACAAGACTTAACTTAATACCACGAAGGTCGGAGCTCGAATCTCGCAATCACCCGCTGGCATAGAAAACTATAGGGGGATGATACAGTTACCAAATTTTAAACACAGACAGCGATATAGGGTAAGAACGTGTACCTTTGGACATTTATTAAAACACTGATTTTGTGATTTTTTTAAAGAAAACTGATAGAAGCTAGGAAATTAATTTTTGTGCTGTGTAGCAATACGACCTGTTCTGTATTTAAATCCTTAATGAAGTAATGATAAAGTATGATAATTTCCTGTTAATAATTATTTTACAGAAAGTCTGCATTTCGTCCAAAGGTACATAGACTAACGGATACCTTTGGACTGATTGGTTTGTACCTTTGGACGTAGTACACATAAAATATTTAAAAAAATTAATACTCAGATTTTGCAAAAATATATATTATAAATTTATTTATTAACATAAAACAAAAATTCTGACAAAGTTACATAAAGAATACTCTACAAAATCTTTAGAATATGAACAATTTCTAACACAAAAATTAAGACATATTGTAATTGTCGAAAGAAAAATCAAATATAATATGAGAATGTAGTCTTGCAGAGTCACCAGCCGCTCGAGGTGATGGTAACTTCAGAATAATACCATCAGCGTCTATTTCATAGGGATTTTCTTTCCCTTCTAAAAAGTAGTTACTATCCTTTTTCGTCTCGTAAAATTTTACAATGTAAGCACAATTACTAATATCTTCCAGCACATTAGCAACATAATGTTTTATGAGTTTTTTGGAAGCTAGTTTTACTAATACGAAGTCTCCCTTCTGTATTTTGCTAGGCATTCCTTTCGACACCACAACTTGGTCATATTGCTCTGGCTCAAAATAAAGCTGATCATCAGAAATGTCAATATTAAAATCATCGTCAGAAGTATCTTGAAAAGATACATCATCGTTACTTCCATCTTCGGAAGAGGAACTACATAACTCATTTCTTGCCTTTTTTTACTTTTGTTTTCACTTTCGCTTCAGTCGCTTTCTTCTTTTTTACTTTATTAGCGCTCTGTAGTAACAGCTCATTCTTCTCGGGTGTGTCTGTTAGAATACGTGTCTTTCCTTTCTTTCTACGCCCTCTGACACTATTATTTCTGGCAGATGATTTTGGAAATGGTATGATAGATTCAACAGACAGAAATGGTGAAGACGTAAACGGGATCTGCTTAATCAGAGATGCAGAGTTTGCATTTGTACTTGAAATTGCTGCAGTCACAGTCAAAGAGCTAGTACTTGGAGTTGATTCAAACTGTGGTACAAAGTTGGAACTTGCGCGTGGACTGGGATCCGTAAATATATTAGAATTTAATGGCCACAGACCCGTTACTTCAAAGCACTTAATAATATTATTGGGCGTAAATGCTTGTAAATAGGCCTTACCAGCAATCTCTGCAATGTCATAAATTGTAATGGGTTTGCCGGGGTTGCAAAGCATCCAGTCTTCAGCAGCTTTGTTATAAAAAGCCTTGTACAGCCCAAACACCGTGCGCTCTAAGGGCTGCATTTTATGCGAGGTATGTGGATGCAATGTCAACAGTACTATACCATTATCTTTGGCTTTCTCAATTATAGCAATAGAGATGTGGGTTTCATGGTTATCCATTAGCAGCAGCATAGGTTTCTCTTTTATAGGTTTAGCTACCGCAATTATATGTTCTAAAAATTGGAGAAAAATGGTTTCTGTAGATTATAGCAATAGAGATGTGGGTTTCATGGTTATCCATTAGCAGCAGCATAGGTTTCTCTTTTATAGGTTTAGCTACCGCAATTATATGTTCTAAAAATTGGAGAAAAATTTCTATAGACCACCCAGATGGATTCGCTGCTCCTACGCTACCATTTGGTCCCCCTTTCAACATATGGGCCTTGAAATGCACTCGAGGGAATACAAACAATGGGGGTATCGCCTGACCAACTGCATTTATGCATGCTAGCATTGTTACATTCACACCCCTTTCGGCAGATGTGAAACTTCCCAGTTGTTTAATCGTCTTAGGTGCCAATATCTTAGATGGTTTATGTACAGTAAAGTTCGCAGTTTCGCCCATGTTGTAAATGCGGTCAGGAGTAAAATTATACCTATCCAGTACATCTTTGTAATTATTAAAAAATTGTTGCACATTGTTTTTATTAAAGCTTGTTGCCCGAGACAAGCTGGTGGCTTCAGGTTTTCGTAATGATAGAGCTGGCCAACGTTTTCTGAATTGTACTAGCCATTCTCGACCAGCTGTCCTTTTAGTTTCCCATGAAGATGGCATTTTTTTATTTAGAGCTTTAGCATACTCAAAAGCTAACAGTCTTGTTCGCTGCTTTGTTAAACCAAAATGAAGGAATGCGGATTTTTCCAGATAATTAAAAAATTCTTGCTCCTCTGCAGCATTAAAAACTTTATGAACGGCATAATTAGAAACCGCAACTACAATATCTTCCACAGATGTGATGTTCGGATTTCTTTTTATATATAATTATGTAATGTAGATTTACTAATATTCCATTTTTTTGCCACATTACATATAGATGCTTGTTTTTCGAAAACCTCTCGCACAGCTTCTTTAATTAACTCAGGTGGTACAGTGTCACATTGTTTGCCAAATTTGCTTCGTGGCACTGTAAAAAACGTTTCATAGATTTTATGGTTACATATGAGAATAATACATGTATCTTTGGACTTGTCCAGAAGTACATGAAACTCTCTGTCCAAAGGTGCACGACACAAACAATCCTAACGAAAAACTATATAAGAATTATTAGGTTAGGCTTTCAAACAAGCTATTATCAACAAATTAGACATTAACCATTACTGTATTCATTATTACATGAAGTTAGCGAAAATCGACTATGGCTACTGTGATGACATTAGATTAGATTTATGAAAAAACTTACTTTTAGCACTGAAAATATTCCAGCAGTATTTGGTAACACGCACTCAGACAAAATGGTGGATCTCTACAAACAGTGCTGCCGGTTGACAAAAAGTAAACACAAGGCGCGTTCCGAATATTTTTAGGTATATGCTACGTTCAGATATTTACTCTGTCCAAAGGTACAAGCGTCCAAAGGTACACGTTCTTACCCTACGTACTCGTTGAACGTATTTAAATGATTCGCAAACACATTAAGATACCAGGACTTGACATCCCAATAGATAAGGGAAAACTAAAAATGGAAATTAAAGAGTAACATGCTAGGGAAAGAGAAAACGTAAAAAACTATATTTTATTATTTTTATTAGGTATTAATTTTAATCAACCAAAAATATAGCTATAAAGCAAATAGATAGGCAAATGTGCATTTGTGAAAGAAAGGAGAATATTCTAGGCTTAAGATCTTTAGGATTTCGCCCACATTATTCGACAACGAAAACTGATTAGTTATTATGTTATTAAGAATATGTTGTACATATACATATCGTATATAAAATATTACTAACATAAATCACATATCCAGCCATACGTGACGACAAATCGCTTAAATCTTATTGACCGTAAACTAGTGAGATCTTTTTTATATACGAAACCGCCATCCTTCTACCTCCGTAATCACACAGACCACCACAAATACCATTGGCCTGTATTTAAAATGATAAATTGTTACATTTCTACTTATACATTTTATATTTACTGGCCGGGCGCGATAATGTAATGCTATCCAATAAATAACGCGGCTTGAGCGGATGTTAAAAATTCTCCCATATCGCATTTTACTCGCTGAATTTGGCCAGAAACATTTTGCGCCGGCGTTATTTTCTCAAAATATATTTTCCGCCACTATTTGTTTGCATTTATGTATTGTTATGTAACGCATATATAGTTCTCTATGAACGTTATAGATCCCATGGGCTTCGTTTTAAAACTTATTCATCCAATATGAATATTATCAGATTGGTATTTTCCATCTAAATGCCAATATTTGCAATTTATTTGAAAATAACACCAAAAAGGTCATGATAATTACAACTTTTTTTTCTTAAATTAACACTCTCTTAACTACAAGGAAAATTATAAAATAAATATAACTACATCACTATGGTAAACGAATAACAATACATAATGAATTTTGAAATATTTATGAGGAGTGAATAAAACGTGAATAAAGCCCGAGTTTTAAAATCTCCTCTCCAATTCGAACTCATATTTAATTTAGATTTTTTCAAGTCTATCTTGCAGTTTATTTCTTAGCAGCTTTTGGCAATTAGTTGAATCAGTTTCTATAGCATTTTGATTAACATCAGCCTTAAAGCTTAAGTTTAGCTTGCAAGCAATTGTAAATTATGATAGTTTTTATTAATAGTTCGCATTAACTCCTTGAAAGAGTCCGTTCAATCTCAAGCATTCGATTTTGTATTAGGAATTATTATGCATGTGGCATCAGACAGTAGTTATCGCCTGATTTAAAATATCCTGAAATGAGGAGAAGAATAAAAAATATAAAGATATCTTCTAAGCAAACCACGCCCCAGTTGCTATATATTTTCTTATATTCTTCAGACACTAGAAAGATGTTTATTATATATTTGACAAGTAATAATGTTTTGACTTATCAGATGTTTGTAAACATTTGCATTTCAGTTTTATGTACAAAATTTGTTACATCACGGTCTTCTCTTTTATTTATAGCGCTACGATGATTAGTTTCCCGTCTCTGATCAACATAATTAGTTCTTGATACAAGTGCACTATTCTAACGACAGAATTCCGAGGAATTTCAAATCTACTCAAAATTTGATTATTTAACAGGCCTTTATCGCACAGTGCAGTAATTACTGCTCTATTAAATGCATAAATCATATTTTCTGACATTTTTCAGAAAAGTTTATTTCGAACGAGTGATAATTTATTAAGACCTTCTTTTGTAGACAACAAACTACAATAAACTAAACGAACAATGCACAAAAAACGGGTCATAAGGGTCCTAGGGAAGAACAAAGAAGTAATAATTGGTTGGGTGCTTAAAATTTGTCAACACCTACCAAAGTTTCGTTATTAATTGGCAAAGATACAGTCTAGTAATGTCAAGAGTTTGGATAGTGTCACTTTTTCTACTGCAGTCTAGTATTATTAAGAGTTTTGATAGCATCACTTTTTTTACTGCAGTTTAGTATTGCCAAGAGTTTCAATAGCATAATTTTTCGGTTATTACCAAGAGTATCGATAACGTTACTTCTCTCTACTGTAGTCTAGTATTGGATAACGCTACATTTCCTTACAACAGTCTAGTATTGTCAAGAGTTTTGACAGCATCACTATTCTCTACTGCAGCCTATAGCTCATTCAACCTAAGAAAGGAGCATTGTGAAAGATAGGGCTTAAAATAAACGATTGTGATTAGTTAAAAGGGGGGCGAATTACGCAGGCAAAATCGAGTTTATTTTGTTCTGTCATATTTTCTTTTATTGTAAGTACTAAAAATAGTTGACTCTAGAGATCATAAAGTGATTTGAAGATATATCACTTTCATTAACATTTTCTTTACATAATCGCAAACGTTTTAGAGCATGGATAACGCAGCTTTACCAGATCTATCAAAAAATACTAAAGGAAAATATGTAAAAAGTGGAAAGAGGCAGATGGCTTATAATGTGTATTTTAAGCACAAAACTAATATGTCCATAGCAGCTGCTGTTCTTCAAGCAACAAGGAAAGTAGGAGCAAGAACACTGTGTTTAAGATTAGCATACAAATTTAAATTGCTGGAGTTTTACATTCTCTTTTAAGAAAAAGAAGTTACCAGGATGGTTACAATAAATCGATCGAAAGAAAAGTACAACTAGAAGACGCTTGCATTCATTTCTCCTAACAAATAAGTAACCAACTTGCACAAAAATGTGTGAGCTTATTAGTGGAAATGGCAGTTTACATCCTTAAAACGAACATCGCTTTAGAAAATCCTAAAGAAACTAGGATGCAAGTGGAAAAGACGCACACGAAACAACATATTAATTTAAGAAATGATATTATCTTATGGAGACGTCGTTATTTGACAAATATAAGAAACTTTCGTGCAAAGGGTAAAAAAATCTATTATTTAGATGAAACAAGGGTGAATGCAGGTTACACAAAAACAAAAATATAAACGGTACTTAATCCAAGGTAAGCATTTGTTCTTTTCTATTTTCTACTGGTTTAAAAGACAGGAAAGCGATTAATTGTGCTTTACATTGCCAGCGAAATTGGTTTTGTGAATACCGGTTTGTTATTATTTGAATTAAAAAAAAAACGAGAGGTTATCGTGAAGATATGAATAGTGAGGTGTTCATCGCATGGACCCAAAATGTATTATCTTCTCTTGAGCCCAATTATGTTATAGAAATGTGCATAATATTTGTGCATCTCTTAACATTAGCGTTTGCTTAACAAATATAGCATTTTACAAAACACAGGTATTTTAATAGTTCTTATAATGATAGAGCGATAAAGAAATTCATTTAACTGCACATCGTTTCATATAAATTTGGGTAAAAATTGGTAAACATCAAAAACGGTATTTATTTAAAAACAATTTGTTTTATTACAGAATAAAACAAAATGTATGATTTGAATAATATTGTTGATATACCCTTTTTAATATGTACTTACCTTTTTTCGTAAAACAAAAATGTTTTTAAATAAATACCGTTTTTGATGTTTACCAATTTTTACCCAAATTTATATGAAACGATGTTCAGTTAAATTAATTTCTTTATCGCTCTTTCATTATAAGAACTATTAAAATACCTATGTTTTGTAAAATGTTATATTTGTTCAGCAAGCGCTAATGTTAAAAGATGCACAAATATTATGATAATTATAATACACATCATTGTCACTTCTTTAAATTAGTTTTACATCTTCTGTGGGTACAATTATCACTTGAACACCAACATATCTGCCATAGTGGTTATTAAGAACAACCCATACTTATTCTATCACATAAAAAAAATGATTAAGATTCTTATGGCAAGAAATAGAGGTTCTCTCTTAGAGTTACATATATTTTCTGTGAATGTTCACAATAGTTCTGTTTGCTGGAAAAATCAAAGTAAGGTAGATATTTCTTTTGTGGTAATTTTAACACATTCTTTACATGGTCATTATATTTACACACAATTTTGCTGTAGATGCAACACCTTCAAATAATAAATATGTCTGTTCGGCCTTGATGTACCAATGTCATGGTTGGTGTTGGCTCGTGGACCAAATGTTTGCAACAACTCCGGTTTCTAGCGGTGATGCTTCAACGTCAGTTACTAGAATTACGATTTCGATTTTCCTTCACCGTGCACAGGTTGTAAGGCTGTATACACTTTACTATTTAAATTCTCGGTGACTGTTTGTTAAATGAATAAATGTATACCGATAGAACCAGCTCTCAGCGGGCCATACCCAGCAATAAGTGGCAACAGCGAATCCCCTCTACGCGCAGTAGCTTACATTACAATACATTGCAGAGTTATGAATTTAGTAAGACTTAAACCGAGCAAGGATATAGTCGTTTGCATATTCGTTCTGTATACGTAATTTGCCCATTTGTTTCAGATATAATAAGGTCGTTATATCTCCAAGTTATTATTATTGTATTCTTAGCTGCTACGGAAAAGTAATTTTAAGTAATAAAAAAACAATAACGTTTTCTAAAAGATAAAAGTAAAAAAATCAATAATTCTGCAAAATAAATTTTAATTCTAAGAAAGTCACTAAATATAGGATTCGAAAATACCGCCCTCTCTCCCCAAACAATAGCCGAGCCTATTGTAAAACTCCCGCCTCACTCCCTCGAGATTTCTAGGGGTTATTGTCTCGAAAATTCTAAACAATTGAACTTGCAACTGGTGCAACCTTTACGTTTGCACAGCTAGATACGAATGACGGGCAATCTATTGCTCTCGATCATCGGACTTATGTATGCGCACGCGGAGTGGCATCTTACATACGTTGCCACATCGCATTACGTTCCATACGTATATTGCTGCGTATGGCCCGTAGCGGGTTGGACCTATCGGTATACATCTATTTTGGATCTACAACGACTTATACCAACATGAAAGTTATTAAAGTATGATTGTTATGATGCTACGAAGAAGAGTGTGTGTCTTATACTGATGTTGAGTTGATACTGATCTATTCTGTTTTACAAGTAGGTAAAAATATACCTCTACCTCCAACTATTACATATTAACATATGTGGCATGATTAAACAGTGTATTGTTTGACGTCATAACGGGGAATTTTTGTGTTATTACTTCGTGGAAATTGCGCCTACAATAATACCGAAGGTATACGATAGTGTTTTAAAAATCTTACTAATAAATAAATAAAATATCATTACTAATTAAGTATTAGTAGGTATCATAAACCAAAGTATGTAGTTCCGGTTAATTCTTTTATACAGTAATGGAACCGTATTATATATATTTAGTTAACAATGGGTAATCATATTAAATATCGTTTCTTGAATTCGTTCACTGATAACCCTAGGCAATAAAACAAATGGTCTGATGTATAAAACAATAAATAAATTTGGAAAGGATACCGATTATTACTAACTCTAGGTAATAAAACTAGTGATCTAAATTATAAAGTTGGTAATAAATAAATTTGTAAATGTAAAAGATATTGCTTGCTTAGGATTTAAAGAAAGCTTTACCGTTTGAATGTGTTAATAGAAGTATGTTATACAGTGGCTTAAACTCGAAAATGAACGTTAAATATTTATAAAATTAGAAATCTTATGTTTGAATTCTATATCCTAAATTTATACTTAACCAAAAAAACGTTTGAAATTAAATGTATCTTCAACAATATCTAATACCTTCCATTTGTATATATTTGCCGCTTCTTGCTTGAATAAAATTATTAAAAAATGTCTAAGCTTTCTTAATAATAAATATGTTAATAAACAAACGTAAAAGTCAAAAAATAATATATCCTGTGCAAATTTCACTCAGACTGCCGCTGCTCCTTTCTTACGACAGGAGTTTTTTATGTTATCTATTTAGCTATGAAAGAAATTAAATAAAAAATTTTTAACGTAAAAACCATTAACATTCACACATTTATTCTTTAATAACGAAAAAAAATAGTAGACATTTCCTGTTATTACAATCCCTTTTGGCATATACTCAATTGAGAGAATTCCTCCGTCTCTCAGAAAACTGTGACCATCACTTTTTCTGCAGAAAATTTCCTTTTTTACTTCTTGGACGGTGGAGAGTCCTTATAAACCCATTGCATGGACTCTTGTTTCGTGAAAGGGTCACAGTGGTGTACCTAAGTTTAATCCCCAGTTAGAATTTTATTTAAGAAGTCTTCATCTTGGATAAAATATTCAAATTCCCTTCACAAATTTGTCGTCTATACAACTTTTGTTCGAAACTGAGCAGCCTGGAAATCCATCGCGTCGATAGTTTGCTCATTCCCAAATCTTCGTTTAGAATTTTTAAAACACTCGTTTCTGATATTTCTATTTCTCTAGCAATAACTGAAACTTTTACTCAGCAGTCAGTTAACACCAAATCTTCAACTTTGTTGATGATTTCTTCAGTTCGTGCTTCCAGAGGTCTTCCACACTTTGGGTCATCATGAATTGATTCTCTGCTCCATTTACTAAAATTTGACTAGGAAATAGGACGGGCTATTTTCTCCAAACACTGTCACCATTCTTTCATGAATATCCTCCGAGCTACTGCCTTCTTCTGATAAAAATTTCATAACGCTTCTGTTTACAAGTTTAAAATCACTCATTCTCTCTTCTTTAAACGAATGTAAACGTAACAAGTGTTAAGTGATTCAACCCTAACTTGGAGATGACACTATAAACTGTCACAGAAACTTGACGTAAGAAATTTGTCACGATAGCATATTTCTTTCATAGCTAGGGTAAATAATATAGGAAACTCCCATCGTAGATTGAATTGAGTATAATATTGCCAAGAGTTTCAGTAATGTCACTTTTCTCTACTCCAATTTAGTTTAGCATTAGTTTGTAATATCAATAGACTCAAATAATGAGCACTTAAATTAATTATTCCATATCATTCATCTTTCGTAAATATGAATAAACTAGTAGGATGGGAGGCTCTGTGTTTCTTTTACTGGTCCTACGAATATTTTAATAATAATGACGAGCTACCAATAAATAATTTGAAACCATTAATACCATCAAGGCAGCACAATGTGATTTCTGAAAACCTTCATTCGACACATAATCTTTGTTTCATAGGTACCTTAAAAAAATCGTGATAATGTTTTTTGATATTTAAAAATTATTCTTAATCTATACAACCCTCGTATAGTAGCTACCCGCTAATTTTGAATGTATACGCGCTTTGTGTTTATAGGTAATACATATAGTTAATTCGTTCTTTGTGACAGAATTCCATTTATGTGAGTAGAGAAATTTTCCAACGAACAAGCACGCTCAAGTACTTCTTGACATACATACACCTCATGAATAATTTTGCAAGTCGCGATTCTTTGTATAGTTTTAATTATGAGTATAACAAAAGATCGTGCAACGTTACATTTTCAGAATAACCTCGGAATGAACTCAAATTGCCACGAGATAATCCATGTATACGCGGAACAACGAGAGGCAGAGAACGAAATGAATGTTTCATTAATTCTCTAGGTATTACTGCTTCTTCCTATTGCATGTTTCTTATTGTTAATTACGTTCAAATTAATATGAGGTCGACAAGTTGCAAATAAAGTTATTATAAAAACCATCGCAATTATTTAGCTAATTCATACGCCATCTACTTTCAAAATAGTCACTAATTAATTATATAAACCCCTATTTCTTATTACTGACTGTTCAGTATGCCATAAAAGTTCATCTCACATATGTCTCAATTTATGATCTGTAACTAAACGATGGGCGCGATTCCACCAAGACCATTGTCTTGGTGGTAGACTTATTAGTCTAAGTCTACTATAGTTGAAGAGCGTCTATAATATGTACTGTATGTCAACTCTTCAGTGATGGATAAGTACAATGTACGTTCAAAAAAAGGGGTTCTACCGACCTGTATATGTGGCCTTTACACATTAGGTCAGTTCTCGAGACATTGAAGTAATTATTTCTTTACGGACACTCGAATCATATTTTGTTAGGGTTTACACAATAGATCATGTGCGACGGTCGACTTCCTGACGATTCTCAATACTTGCCTTTTTGGGTGACACGATTTCAATTTATTAGCTTTTCTACAAGTTCGAAGTTAATTACTGATATTCGGTTTGTCACACTAAATTTATCGGCAATAGTTCATTGTTGTATACTGCAACTCTTTCTTGGTCTGTACTTAAAAAAGGGCTTTGCGTTTTATGTATCTTCATCTCCCTCTCGCCAATAGCAACTACATATTTTAAAGTTATATTTACATAAATTTGAAAAAGGAGGAGTGGAATGTTTCTCTTTTGCGCGATTCTAAATCTAACCAAATTTTAAATGAAATTAAGATAATAGAGAAACAAGATGATCTAAAATGAATCTCTTTATAAAACTAAAATTAAATACGGACTTTCTAAATTGATATACGTTTTATTACATACATTAATTAAATTAAGACAAAATAATAAGTCAAATTCTGTTAATCAAGTTGAACAATTCAAGAAAATAAAAAGTAAATAATTATCCTACACAGCATCGGCATTAAAAGAAAAAAAAATAACGGTAGAAATCTCTTCCTTATTCCTCTTCACATCAAATAAAGAATTTAAACTAATTCGCCGTTAACTAAAGTAATATATAGTATATCAAGAAGTCACTGGTTTCAAAGCCATCAAAATAAACACAGGATAAGTATATCATTAACAAAATTACCATAGGGTATTCTACAAAGTTAAATAACAAGCGATCATTAAAATTTTCACTCGTAGCTGGCCGTGTATATAAAAATTATGTCGTAGCTTTAGTCATTAAGATATTATTTCAAACATCTGTCAGTGTCAAATATATATTTTAAAGTTTCATCAAAAGAAAAAGTAATGGCCTTTAATGATATGCATAAAGCGTTTATGGTAGAATGTTACTTCCTGACATCTCAAAAAATTGATGGTATTTGGCAGCATTCAATAGAAAATTGCCTTACGGAGTTTGAAGAGAGATATCCAAATACTGTTCCTAGCTATAAAACTTTCCGTGATACGCTAATGCATTGTATAAATCTTTTTCGTCAAACAGGCAGTATTTTAAGGAAAAAAGGAAGCGGTCCTCCTCTCAAGAGAAGTCGCGGCGTAATTGAAAATGTTAGACAAATTATTAACGAATCTCCTCAAACATCTATTCGCAGAGTTTCGCAACAAGTAGGGCTTTCGAACGGAACATGTCAAAGAATTTTAAAAAAGGACTTGCACATGTATCCATATAAATTAACTTCTGTACAAAATCTATTACCTACGGATTATAAAAAAAGAACACAATTTTGCCAATGGTTTATTCAAACAATGACAGACAATATTTGAAATCATACTTTTTTCACCGATGAAGCTTGGTTTTATTTGAAAGGTTATGTTAATTCGCAAAATATGCGTATGTGGTCCAGTGAAAATCCTCATTTCTACAGAGAAAAAATAGGCGTATGGGTAGGTATGAGTCGTCACCGATTAATAGGACCAATATTCTTTGAGGGCACGATAACATCGGAGAAATATGGTAACGAAATTCTCAGTGTTTTTACTAATCAATTGAGTAATGATGAACTCCAGGTCGGATATTTTCAACAGGATGGGGCTACATCTCACGTTACACTTGAAAATATTCAGTTTTTTTCAATAATTTTATGGCGATAGGATAATAAGTAGAAATACAGCGATTCCATATCCACCACGATCATGTGATTTAACAGTCATGGATTTTTTTGTGTGGCCATATATAAAGAATATTATTTATGAAACACCAATTAATAATCTACAAGAGTTAAGACATAAAATCATAGAAAAATGTGAACACATCGATAACTCACCGCAAATACTGATCAATGTTTTCAATGCTCTACGAAATAGAGTGTGATTATGCTTGGCGGAGAATGGTCAACATTTTACACATTTTTTATAATATTCTATTACTTTGTATAAAAATTATAAATATATTTAATATAAAAGTCAGCATTTCAAATTATTTTTTAACAATCATGACGTTTGAAATTATAATGACAGATCTCCTCTAATAACTTAAGTTGGACATACTTTTTGTGTACATGGCTTACTTGAGCGAAAATTTTAATATGATCACTCGTTATAACCAAAATCAATTGGACGACTTGGAACTTTTGAATGTTGAATGGAACTTAGCTAGTGAAGTTGGCAAAAAGTTTGCTGATTTAGATCTTGCGGGTTTCTGACAGTCTATAAATAAACATAAAATAGTTTAGGAGAACCAATGTTTAATAACCTAATGAAAGTGGTAAATAAAGTTTTATCTTTGCCACATTCATCAGTTGCCGCTGAGCGTGTAGTAGTGAACCTAAAAAAGTTAAGACAAATAGTAGACTGAATGTAAAAACAGTTTCTTCTATATTACTTACAAAAGAACTGTTAAAACAGTACACTAGCAGCTATAATTTTGATCTTAAAAATCTTGTTTGTTTCAATAAATCTGTTGAAGAGATCAATACCTTCTGATGATGTGGTATTAGCTTGGCATAAAATGTTATGTTCCTTTTATTTGCGTTACGAGTTTATTTTACGTTCAATGAGTATATTCTGAGAGTTTTATTTATGAATATGTGTATGTGTTATTTTTTAATAAATGCATTTTAAGAAACTTTTATCTTCTATTATTTAAGTTTCCCACTTAAAATTTCTTGCAAAATTTTGCCAATTTTAGCACTCAATCACCCTAAATCTAGTACTAAAAATTATGTGCCAGGAACAACCCTGGTCGACAGTACTTGTAGTGTCATGACTAGAGTGGACCAATCCGGAGCGATATTGGTAAATATTTCATATAAAAGCCGAAAAACTCCACTAATTTATCAATTTATATATATCTATATATTAATTGATAAATTATTGGAGTTTTTCGGATTTTATATGAAATATTTACCAATATCGCTCCGCATTGGTCCACTCTAGTCTTGACTGTAATCACTGCCAGATCGTGTCTCGCTATATAGCGCTCTACAAATCTTTGCTTAGTACCGTTTGTATTTAATATGGAATCATGCTTCGCCTTGCGTTTGCGTATGTCTGATATAACGCTGCTTGCCATATTTACAGAAGGCGTTAGGCATCGTCTCGTTTCTTCATGTTGTTAGGTCACATATCTATTTCGATAGTTTTTCGTGTGTCTCGGATCTTGAAATTTTCACTTGTAACTATCGCTTTCGTATTATCAACGTGTATCTTGTGACCTGTAGAGAGACTGTGAAGCTAGTGACGATGTTGTAACCATTTGAGAAACGTTTTTATTTTCTTCTAATCTCACTTAATGCGTTTGTTAGTTTGTCCTATGCATGTCTGGTTACATTCCGTACATGAAGTTTTATAAACTCCTTGATTCTCTTTGCTTTATCTTTGGAAATCGGTAGTCATTGGCCTATTTTTATTGCCAATTCAAAGATCGTGTCAATGTTGTGTTTACGTGTTGACCTGTCGATGGTATCTTTTACATACAGTGGTACAGTGAAATTAGTCCCTTCAATTTCTTTAATGTGCTTCGTGGTATACAACAGTAGAAGTCGTTTGATAGCTGTGGATGATATTTGTTGTTTTGTAGTATGCTCCGTGTGTTCCACATTTCTTCGGCTTGTCTACTAATTCTGGGGATCTATGGGTTGCTACAGTAAACAGTTATGCAGGACGATGATGCGAACGAGCATTCAAATACCTATATGGGTATGTGTCAGCTTCCAAACACTGTGTGGCCTAGTATGCCAATCGGTTTTTTTGAGAACTAACACGCTTGGAAATCGTAATTTGTCCTCTTTTTTATTGTTGCAAAAGAGGGCAAATTACGCAATCCATGGTAAACTGGATGGTGGATCCAATTAAAAAAAAATATGTTAGTATTACTTAATTATAAGGTTTCTGTTTATATTTGTACAAATGCACTATAAATATAGGTTATTTTGTAATTCATTGAAATGTATCGTACCAAAAACTGCATTACTGACATCACGCGAAATCGACACGAATAAATATGTAAATTAAACTTTTTAAAATATTCATCACAAGCAGCACAACAACAAAGCGTATGTTCTTCTTTCATTACATTTATGATTTCCAAGAAATACAGTTCAAAAATATATTTATATGATCCGAATTAAAATATGAATAAGCCCTTTTTCAAATTTAAAAACAAAATAGAAAATTAATAAACAAAGTGTACGTATAAAGCTAATGGTGCTACATTTCATATTTTGTAAATATACTCATGTAAAGATTAAATCATCTATTTGAAACACTGGAAATAATAGGGATTGTATGCATTTGAATAAAAAAAAATTACTCGTAATATCCTTTCCATTTTTCACAATTTACCAATCAAAAAAACGAATTGTCATTCCATTCGAAGCTTTTTTTAGGTGTCCCGCTATTTTTCAGATTATATTTTACATACCGATGGCCAACGTGAATTGAATATGACAATGAACGCGAGTGTATGATGTAGATATCGGAAGTCAAAGTTCCGTGTGCATGTGTTGGTCTATGCTTTTCTGGCTCGCCCGTCTCCGCGTCCATTGTCCACGTTGTTTCGAACTGCCGGAGCGAGGAGGAATTCCAATTATTGTATTGTGACATTTTAATTTATTTGCAAAATATTGCGACTATTAAAACTATACCTATTCTAAGTTCGTTATTGTTCTGTTGTAAATTTCGTATCCAAGCTACCCTTTATTGGCCATGACTTTTTTTCTTTCGTTGTTTTATTCAAAGGGATTTCAGTTTAAATTAATCTCGGAATAAAGTAGTTATATGTTTTCAGAATATCTTAATTATTTTTCTTCCATTTATTTTCATAACCTTAAAAATTATTGTGATAATAAAAAACACTAAAAAATACCATTACTTCTCGAGTAATATCCAAAAATATGCATCCATTAGTATTTCATTCAAAAATTAACATAATAACAATTATATACATATAATTAATGAAAATTCACTTTGAGTTCAAAATATAATTTTATTCAAATTAACTCTCTACTAGATCATCATCATCATGATGATAATTGTAATACAAAAATCTTAACAGTCTTCATTTTATAGCTATAGGTTAAGGATTTAGGGTGGGGGGGGTCAAACTAATTTATACCATTACAAATTGTTAAATTACACATATGCCTATAACCACAGAATTATAATAACTCTAATGCTATTACTTTAATATACGAAAAATTGTGCCAAGTATCAATCAGTGAATTTATGCTTATAATTTAGGTACAAAATTAGGACAATATCAAACTTAATATAATGCCATTTTTTCGACAAACATGATTTTAAATATTTATGTTTAATGACGGAAAGTTATTAACCTCTAATTGGTCATTTAAAAAGGGGTTTAGTTTGTTTAACCTATTTATTTCTAAACTCTCTAATAAATTCCGTTTACTGCTCTTATTCTGTATGTGTAATATGTAAAATTTATTACTAAACTTATGTTTATGTTCCATACCGGGTTGTCAGCTAAGCGCGCGTTGGTCTCTAGCTCTAAACCAATGAAGTTAGGAATTTCGTTCATATCTCAATCTATTGTATTTGTTAGACTCTATTTTAGGAAAATATTTTTGAGTGTACAAGCTGGCTCATATAAGTGTGACTATATTAAACTATTTTTTTTTAATGAGACACTGTATTTTTTCCACATTTCAGTTCATCTTAACGCACTTTATCAATTCCCAAATATTTATTTCATTAGTTCTGGTGTTTTAGGAGAAATAAATTAAAAATCATAAAAAAAATTTTTTTGGAACTGTAATTGTATTCAAATTCTCGACGTTTTTCTAGATATTTGCGAAAAATCATTTATTTTGCTTTCCACAGTAAATGTTTACTAACAGAATACCTATGCGGCTATGGAAAAAAGCTAGTCATTAGTATGACAATGTTATATATTATTCTGACATTCGGTGACATCTTGTCCATATTATCCTTTCTTTTGTAGTAAAAATGAAGTATACGATCCAAGAATCAGTTGACATGATTTATATCCTCGGAGAATGCTTAAAGAATTGTCTTCTGGCATTCCGAGTGTACGGCGAGAAGTTTCCTGATAGAAGGCACCCAGAAGCAAGATCATTTCACGGATTGATGAATAGATTTGACAGGACTGGGACAGTTAAATATGAAAAGCATGACAGAGTAAAGCCTGTAAGTAAATGAAGAAAATTAATTTAACATTATTACAAGTGTTGTTGAAGATCCATATAGAAGTACAGCAGACATTAGTGATTTGTTGCACATAGCTCAAACTTCTGTTAAAAACATTTTGAAAAAGCATAAGTTCCATCCATATCATATACAACTGAATCAGGCACTTCAAGGGCACGATTTTTTTAAATAGAATAAATTTCTGTAATTGGGGTCTAGCTCGAATTCGAGAAGATGTACGGTTTTTTAATACTGTATTGTTTACCGTTGAGGCGACTTTCCACAATAACGGTCATGTGAACAGGCATAATCTTCATTACTACGCCAATGTGAATCCAAATTTTACGAGGGATATTGACCGGCAACACAAGTAAAGTGTAAACGTCTGGGGAGGCATAATTGGAGACCGCATAATAGGACCCCATTTTTTATGGACATCTCAATGGGGATATTTTTCAAATATTTTTAGACGATTTTGATAATCTTCTAGAAAATATACCATTAGGACTATTAAGAAGAATGTGGTTCCAGTTAGCCTGCTAATTTTAGTATTGGAGTTCGACATACTTTGAATGAAAAGTTTCCAGGCCTCGGGATTGGAAGACAAGGACCTGTTCCGTGGCCTGCAAGATCACTAGATCTGACTAAACTTAATTATTTCCTATGGCGATACGTTAAAGATCTGGTCTACCGAATACCCCCAATTACACCAGAAAACATGCGGGAAAAAATAAGAGAAGCCTCTAATACAATTACTCCTTTAACGTTAGAAAATGTAATTTAATATTTATTAATTCTCATTAACATCGTACCGTATATATACACGCAGTATAAAAATCAAAGTCGTTTCTATTCCCGGATAATGTGTACTGAAGATTAGTAAAAACTATGAAATATCTGTATCTGCACATTCCAGGCGGATATGGCTTTCACACATTTTTCATTTGCCCGGACAATCTGGAAGGTTGGCGCCGCGACGTATTATATCTGTATTCTTAGGCAAATGTGATTTTGTCATTTGTAGAAATTAATACAACAAATTAGAGCGGTAATAGCATGTAATGTGGGAATTTAGTATTTATTAATTCTCATTAACTTCGCGTGTTTCATATATATATATATATATATATAAATATATATATATAAATATATATATATAAATATATATATATATATAACATTTGATAAATTATTGGAGGTTTTCGGCTTTTATATGAAATATTCACAAATATCAAGTTAGTATGTATGTAATTGCAAAGTAAGGGGGGATGTAAACATTGCTGTCTACAAATTACAAAGCAAATCATACGAAATTTTTAATTGAAAAAATGTCTGTGTTGGGACTCGAACCCAAGCCTACAGCTTGCCGGCTGTCGTCATTACCACTAGACCACAATAGACCCAGGTTCAAGTTATTCAGAAATGCATTATAAAGTAACAGTGTTGATGAATCAGATGTCAGTTATTGAATGTAGATGTCAAGTTGAAGACAGAAGTCAGTTTTGAAAGCTCATGTCAGTCTTGATAGCAGATGTCAGTTAGTGAAAGCAAATGTCAGTTACTGAAAGCAGATGTCTGTTTTGAAAGCAGGTGTCAGTTATGAAAGCAAACGTCAGATTAGAAAGCAGATGCCTATTTTGAAATTAGATGTGAGTTATTGAAAGTAGATGTCAGTGTTTTGAGAGCAGATGTCAGATTTGAATGTTTGAAAATGCTAATTATTACTCCAAATCTATATAAGTGATTAGATAATTTCTTAGCCGTTCATTAAATATAACATTTGATAAATTATTGGAGGTTTTCGGCTTTTATATGAAATATTTACAAATATTAAGTTCATATATATATATATATATATATATATATATATATATATATATATATCTGGATTCCCTTCAATGCGAATAAATCTTTCGCCTTTTACTAAAGATTTCCGTGGAGGGGATCAACTCAAATAGGTAAAAAATAAAGGACTCTAATTGACTAACTAAAGGTTTTTATTGCCGGATTCCCCAACAATTTTTATTTTACATATATATATATATATATATATATATATATATATATATATATATATATTTAGTGTTAATAAGAAGTAAAATTTATTTCTTATTTATTTTATTGGCCGTATCATAATATTAAAATAATAGACTTTTTCTTGGTTAAGCGACCTTTAATGAATTTCAGTTTTTTTACTACGACATTTCGACATTTTTATTATTAAGTCTTTTTCAAGTGATTAGAACTAAAAAATTAATACAAAGAAAGGTAAGAAATATATTTACATTTGTATGAATGAATTAAAATTAAAATTAAAAATAATAATTAAAGTAAAGAAAATTAAAGGATACAAAACTAATCAATTTATTTCGTGTCAAAACACATATTTTGTGTAAAATGTATGGCCAGATATGTCGAACCTTTTTATAGGGTCGAACTGCCTTTCTCGGAATATTTAGTGTAACTAAATGTCTTGGTGCAGAAATGAAATTGTCCTGTACCATCCTGTACTTAAACATATAATTTTACATATACAGGCTGAGCCTTTATGTTATTTTACTATCTGATTGGAGTATTCGATTTTGTGAATACATTGTGTATTATTATTTTTCACATTATTAATTTCTAACTATTTCTAAAAATTCTTTGCATATACTGGGTGTAACGCAACCTATATAAGGTACATTAAAGCTTTGATGGACTATTATGCAATCATTTATAGCATAAAACACGATGTTTATATGACTTAAGATATTCCAACTATTTAAATCTATTTTGTTGATTCAATACTTATACCTCTCTGGTATATTATATATATATTTTTTATTATTTTCTTTGTTGCTTAATAATAAATATAATTGTTATTGTTATGAACTCTGTTTTTCTTTTCTTTATTTTTTTGAGTACAATTTATTAGAAAATTACTAAGTTATCCACTTACTACGGCAGAGTCTGTGTTCTCTGTTGGCTAAAGGTAAAACATGGTGGCGCCCTTTTTATGTAAGAACCTCCCCGCAACTCGCCTCTTAACTGAGTTAGTCCTTCAGCCAAAAGATCTCCGGGGCAACCATGAGTTGTAGGTAAGTTGGGTAAGTTTAGAAGATTTTGTCGGCGCAAGTCTAGTGCTCGTGGGGGCACATAGCAATATATATATATACAGCGTGTCCTTGAAATAAAGAGACAACGTATATTAAATTGAAAGATGTAATTATATAGAGCATAAATCTAAAATATTGTGAGTCAATTACGACGCTAACACCAAAATTAAAAACGCTCTTAAAATTGTATTACGTGACGCCTATAAATTCAAAATATTCAGAATGTGTACAAATAATAAATACCTCACACACACACATACGCTACAGCGTATGTTTATCTACGTAACTGGATGAGATGAACAATAACAAAACTATTCTTTTTGTTGTTGTCGGCCAACCTTAAGATATCGTCTTTTATAATATAGTCGATCGCACAATGTCGCGACAAAAATTTTTTAAATATATTTTTTAATTTTTTTCTCGCTTATGAGACGGAATGTTGGGAAAGTATTATATTCTATATAATCTTTCCATTTTTCATGCGATACCTTTTGTTTTCAAGGACACGCGGAATATTCCATTTACTTTATTCAGAAAAGAACCTCTATTCTTATTTTACAAATCGCCTGTTATTAAAAATATCGCTGAACACATCAATTTTATGAACCTGCCTTATGAGAACTTAAGTGTCCACGCAATTCATATAGTAAGTATCACACTATATATAAATATGTGTGTGTGTGTGTATATAATAAACTAAAATTGCATGTTAATCAACAGATTTAACAATATAATCATGCTTAAAATCAAGATAATCCTTTTAGAAAGACAGCTTGTACAGAGATGAAATTTTCATGACTCCATTATAAAATTATATATTTTTAATGTATAATGCAAACTTTTTAACTGCTCCAGTGCATGTGCAACGGGCATCAGAAAAGCTCTGAAGAGAGAGCTAAAGTAATTAAAAGCGGAAAGTGTACCGCCTCCCCTTCTCCTAACACGTTTTAAACGAAACAATGAAGTTTAATTTGCAAAAATAGTGCATTCACCATCTCACGCCCGTATCTCAAACGGAAATCTGAACTTAGTACGAAGATTCTCGAAAACTTCGAAATGGGTCTTTAAAATCCTTAATTGAAAGTTAACTACCACGTCATTTTGGCAGTAATTTTATTAGATATACAAAAATCACAGTACCATTTCTTCATTTGTACTCCAATTCAATCGGTGCAATTTTTAGTAATGCGTATATTTTCATTCTCTATTATCATTTCAAGCGTTTCGTTAGAAGTGTTAAATTTAAAATATCTGCAAACGGTAGAAGTAAATATTCTGAAATAAAATACAAAACGTTTAAAGTTGATATCGTGTACTACATTTCGATTTAGTATAAAGAATTGCTCATCTTTATTTTGTAGTTCCTTAGACTAACTTCTATATAATTTATCTGAATTTTACAGGAGGTGTTTACAATAATTAGATCAATCGTTCTCAAAATCAACACTATTATTGCTTTATTTTCATTATATAGCAATTACAAATTTACTGGCTCAAGACATCAAAGATGTAGAGGTAGAGCGATAAACAAGACAAATTACAGAGAATGTATAGACGAACAGCTTTCAAACTCAATTTTGAAGCGTCAATAAAAAAACGCTATTTGTCTAAATTGTTTTCCTGACCTAATGCTACGATTAAATCCTCAAGATTGTAGCAAAATTAAATACCATCTTCCTTTGAAAAATACTGTAGCAATTGTTGCTAGCGATTACAATATGTAGAAATATATATTCCTCGAGCTTCCATCCTGCTCTCTGTTCAACAAATTTAAAACTACTGATTCCGTGTTTAAATATAACAGTTATGTTCTTCGTTTGAATCCATAGATCTTGCATAGGCAGTATTTACAATACTGGTCGAGTAGTACATAGTCCATTAAAATAAGTAATATTCTTCTGGAAACCCCGAAGGTTTCCTTGCAGCAAATATAGCAGTTATGTTTCGTTCGCGCCAAATAATAAGACGTGTAAATCGCACAGCGACGTTCTTACCATTTAATCAGCCTCACAAAGTAACAGTACATTACATTATGCACAGCAAGTGTCTGCCCACGAACTGTCCTGTTTTCTAATTTTTAAACCAAAATAACGGCAATACATTTTATCTACTAGAGATATATTTGGCTCATACTATGAACAGCTACACGTATATCACATTGTTAGTACAAACGCAACTATCACCAATTAATTTTATTTTATTTTAACATCCCGTAGGTAGCTTCTTATACATCCATATAGCAAAGAACTATTAAAATAGAAATAAAACTAATAGCTAAAATCTTCACATTTTTAATATGTAATCGTAAAACGACAATTGTTTCGCCAGCACAGTGGCTTTAACAAATACTTACAGCTAAAGAGCACGCTACAAACTAAATTAAAAATATAAAATTAACAAGGTTAGTATTTTTTACAACGTTTTTAAAAAATCTAATAATTTACACAAATATTATAGGTAGTGAGAAAATGTGGTCCATCTGGTCGGCCCTAACTGTTATACTATAGGGTACTAAACATGTTCACGCATAAAATTTGTTTTAATAAACTAAATGTACATTTCTATTATCATGTAAGGAGTTTTTAAATGAATAAATTTAACAAAGGCGAATTATTTAAATCTAATTGAGCACTAAGTAAAATTTGTGATTGGTTTAATTTATTGATTTATAAACTTTCCAGTAAATTTAATTTATTGCCTTTATTATCTAAATGTAGAATTTGAAAATCCTTATTGAAAGTGTGGTTTTCTTCTAGTAGATGATTAGTAAAAGTGGAATCTTATTTTTTTATTTCTAAACGAAGAACAATGTTCGGCAGTGCGTTTTTCAAGCGATCTTCCTGTTTGACCAATATATATCTTACCGCATCCACATATTAACTTATAGACTACAGATTTCTTATTTTTACCTGTTTTATCTTTATTGTTTTTAATATGATTTGATAAATTATTATTAGGTCTTTATATTAAGTTTTTTTAAATACATTGAAATATGAATTGCTGAAAAAAACAAGTCAATCAACGGGAAACGCACAGACGCGTTTCCTTCTGGTTGGAACTTTTCAATGCACGGCATTCCTCGAAGACGGACATTGCTTTTCATTTCTATACTTTCTGTATATATAGTTAACATTTTGAACTTACTGCAAGTGAAAATTAATGAATATTAAATCTCATTCTTACATGTAAATGTCGACTTATGTGATGCGTTCATAACTACAATCCGACAAACTAAGTTTGTACCAGTATGCAGAACACACCCTTTCGCGACAACGAACTTCCTGGTAATTAGGTTAATTAAGAATTGCTGAAAAAACAAGTCAATCAACGGTAAACGTACAGACGCGTTTCGTTCTGGTTGGAACTTTTCAATGCACGGCATTCCTCGAAGACGGACATTGCTTTTCATTTCTATACTTTCTGTATATATAGTTAACATTTTGAACTTACTGCAAGTGAGAATTAATGAATATTAAATCTCATTCTTACATGTAAATGTCGACTTATGTGATGCGTTCATAACTACAATCCGACAAACTAAGTTTGTACCAGTATGCAGAACACATCCCTTCCCGACAACGAACTTCCTGGTAATTAGATTAATTATGAATTGCTGAAAAAAACAAGTCAATCAACGGGAAACGTACAGACGCGTTTCGTTCTGGTTGGAACTTTTCAATGCACGGCATTCCTCGAAGACGGACATTGCTTTTCATTTCTATACTTTCTGTATATATAGTTAACATTTTGAACTTACTGCAAGTGAGAATTAATGAATATTAAATCTCATTCTTACATGTAAATGTCGACTTATGTGATGCGTTCATAACTACAATCCGACAAACTAAGTTTGTACCAGTATGCAGAACACACCCTTTCGCGACAACGAACTTCCTGGTAATTAGGTTAATTAAGAATTGCTGAAAAAAAACAAGTCAATCAACGGGAAACGTACAGACGCGTTTCGTTCTGGTTGGAACTTTTCAATGCACGGCATTCCTCGAAGACGGACATTGCTTTTCATTTCTATACTTTCTGTATATATAGTTAACATTTTGAACTTACTGCAAGTGAGAATTAATGAATATTAAATCTCATTCTTACATGTAAATGTCGACTTATGTGATGCGTTCATAACTACAATCCGACAAACTAAGTTTGTACCAGTATGCAGAACACACCCTTTCGCGACAACGAACTTCCTGGTAATTAGGTTAATTAAGAATTGCTGAAAAAAAACAAGTCAATCAACGGGAAACGTACAGACGCGTTTCGTTCTGGTTGGAACTTTTCAATGCACGGCATTCCTCGAAGACGGACATTGCTTTTCATTTCTATACTTTCTGTATATATAGTTAACATTTTGAACTTACTGCAAGTGAGAATTAATGAATATTAAATCTCATTCTTACATGTAAATGTCGACTTATGTGATGCGTTCATAACTACAATCCGACAAACTAAGTTTGTACCAGTATGCAGAACACACCCTTTCGCGACAACGAACTTCCTGGTAATTAGGTTAATTAAGAATTGCTGAAAAAAAACAAGTCAATCAACGGGAAACGTACAGACGCGTTTCGTTCTGGTTGGAACTTTTCAATGCACGGCATTCCTCGAAGACGGACATTGCTTTTCATTTCTATACTTTCTGTATATATAGTTAACATTTTGAACTTACTGCAAGTGAGAATTAATGAATATTAAATCTCATTCTTACATGTAAATGTCGACTTATGTGATGCGTTCATAACCAACCAGAACGAAACGCGTCTGTACGTTTCCCGTTGATTGACTTGTTTTTTTCAGCAATTCTTAATTAACCTAATTACCAGGAAGTTCGTTGTCGCGAAAGGGTGTGTTCTGCATACTGGTACAAACTTAGTTTGTCGGATTGTAGTTATGAACGCATCACATAAGTCGACATTTACATGTAAGAATGAGATTTAATATTCATTAATTCTCACTTGCAGTAAGTTCACATTGAAATATGTTTCTTAGATTTAACAGTGTACGTTTGTAATCTAAATTTTGAATTTTGCTTATCCTTTAATACAGGATATACCATAGAGATAGCTTTTTTGAAAAGTTTTTTCGTCAGCATATTTTCAATTAGAGTATCTCTGTAGCCGTTATTGTTTGCTAGTTGTTTGACTAAATTTAGTTCTTTTTCATCATTTTTTTAAGCAGTGGAAAAAAACTAGAAACTCGCTAATTTGTGTTATATGGGATGTGTTGACGAATTATGTATAGTTATGTTTCTATGAGATTCTTTATGGTAAATGTCAAATTCTAATTTATTGTTGATTTTTTTAATAGTTACATCCAAAAATTAATGATATTGTTTACTTCTTGTTCCATCGTAAATTCAGTATTTCTATGAATAGAATTGACGAATTCTAGTAGCAAGTTTAATTGTCTTTGTGTTTCGGTAAAACAAAATACAATATCGTCTCCATATCTATACCAAAAGAAAATATGCTTAGTACCCTACAGTATAACAGTTAAGGCCGACCAGATGGGCCACATTTTCTCACTACCTACAATATTTGCATAAATTCTTAGATTTTTTAAAAACGTAAAGTCATACTAACCTTGTTGATTTTATATTTTTAATTTAGTTTGTAACGTGCTCTTTGGCTGTAAGTACCTGACAAAGCAACTGTGTTGGCGAAACAATTGTCGTTTTACAACTACGTTTTTAGCCATTAGTTTTATTGCTGTTTTAAATTATTGGTCTTCATCTAGTAAAAACCGAATCAATTCAATTATTCAAAAAACTAATAGTAGAGCAACCAAAGCCGGGTCTGAGTTACATTATGCTGAGTAATGTTAAACTTGTCGAAAGGCAGTAGTACAATACTTCTTATAATATTTTGCACTCGAATTGTTGAAATAAAATATTTGTTTAAATATATTAAAATTCAGCATAATTTTGAGAAAAACTATTTTGGCAAATATCTCAAGATACTGACGCGATGGAGAAGTTTTGTAATGAGTTTCATAATGTGACTAGAAAATCTCGTAAGGCATACTTAAAATTAGTTAACTGCCACAACATTTTGGTAGGAAATTTATTGTAAATGGTAGAGCAGAGGAAACGTTTTTCACTACCGAATAACTTGCGCTGTTATATTTATAGAAAAACAAAGTTTTACATTAAATAATAATATTTTTATTGTATTTTTGTAATTTACTATCGAATGCAAAAAAAACCGTACAGCAGTGAAGTTATATGTAAAGACAATTTTTAAACATTTTAGTATTGTGACATTGCTAAAGTACTTAAGATCGTAGTAACGTGCAAAAGTCATTTTTGACACTTACACATATCTGTATATCAACGTATATGCTATTTGGCACTTATAGCTTATTTGAATATTTAAATTTAACGCCTACATTTAATATGTATATCTACATTCACGCAGCCTAATTTAAACCGATTAAAATATGACTGTACCACTTTTTTGTTTGCATTCGATAGTACATAGGACATTAATTAGATTCAGAAGAAAACGTCATTAAGATGACGTCCTTCTTGTAGGCCGTAAACTCGGAGTCCTCAAAGCTCTGCACGGCTTTCTGCAACATTTCATTGGACACAGCTTCAATTTCTTGACGAATGGAAATTTTCACGTCACGATTGTGTGGGGCTTGTTCACGTACACTCCTGATTTCAGGTAGCCCTACAAAAGGAAGTCATCGGGAGAGCGTGGGGGCCAGGAAACATCGCTGAAACGTGAAACGATATGTCCAAGAAACATTTGTTGAACCATTTCCATGGATGCTCACGCCGTGTGAGCTGCCGCACCATTCTACTGGAACCACATTTCTGTCATCTTCACTCAATGCCTTTCCAGTTCTAGATGCAGGAAGTTTTCTTCCGTATTCCGTATTTCAATGTAGCGCGCTGATGTCACAGTGACTGCTCCCCCCCCCCTCTTCAAAAAAGTGAGGACGAACAATCCCTATCTTCGAAACACCGCGCCACGCTGTTACTTTTGAGATGTGGAGCGGTTTTTGGTGTAGTCCAAGTGGGTTCTCCGGCGTCCAGTACCGACAGTTCTGTACATTAACATAGCCATCCAGGTGAAAATGGGCTTCGTCACTCATTATTATTAGGACGTCTGCATCTTCTGTAAGAGTGGCTTTCATTATGCCACAAGATTCTGTGCGTTGCATAAAATCCCTTTCACTGGCTGCTTGACAATCATTATTTTGTTTGGTTGAAATTTGAGATCATCAATATGCGATGAAGCGAACGACGTGACATATCTAGCACTACAACCTGTCGCCTAGCGGATTATTTCGAACTATCATGAACTGCTCTTCCCTCCCTATGTACGTTTTCCGAAGTTCGAACTGAACGCGGAAGACCAGGCGGTTTTTTCTTCATCGCCATCGGTGTAAGGTGTTTTGATCTGAGACTGCACCTCGACGTTCGACATTAAAATTTCGACGGAAAAGATGTTGAACCGTGACCACAGAATTATTGTTTCTAAAAAACTACTCGACATCAAACATATCGCTATTCTACGAGCTGTCCGCCAGTGGTCGCCCAAGATCAATACATCCACTCCTCGCGAAGTACTAGCGATTTAAAAATCATGCGTGGAGCAGAGGAACTCCACCTTTATACCGTGAGTTTTTCTTATCTCTATACATAGCCTATGTTCAGTTTCAAACAGAACGTCTCAATGCATGGGAATGTTATGCAACCAACATCGCTAATTTATGTGTTTCAACAAATGTCAAAATCAATGTAAGTAATGTCAATGTGCATAAACAAAATAACATTTTAAATATTTTAGCATTTGACATTTCTATTCACCTGATTTAAAAAATATATATATATAAAAGATGAAAAAATAGAAATTTTGAACTAGTATAAAACTGGAAACAGTTTAAGGAAAGTACGGGATCTGTTTTCTATCAAATATCTTGACAGGCCCATACCATCTATCGGAAAAATTCAGGCGATTACTAGAAAATTTGATTCTGATGGCTGCATAATAAATAAACGCAGAAAGAAAATTAAAACATTGAAGAATGCCTCATAACACCATTAAGTAAAATAGCACAACAATTTAATACTTCTAAGACGTCTGTATTTAAAATTCTCAAAGAGTACAAATACAAATCCTACAACTTTTCTGATTACTGACAATTATTTCATGAAGATAGAATAAGACGTGTTGATTTTTGCGAAACACTATTTAGTTTATTAAATGAAAATTATAATATGTTGAGGAAAATGGTTTTCACTGATGAAGCGTCTTTTTCTTCGAACACGTATTGTTCCTCGATTTGAAAATTTAGCTATTGAAGGTTCCTGGTATCCAATCGATTGAGCCCCAATTCATTCAACTGCAGCAATTACAAATTTTCTAAATTCAAGTCTTCCTGATCGATGGATAGAGAGGTTTATCACCAAATGACTTTTGTTTGGGGATACCATAAATCTAAGATTTATGATAATGTAATTTTCACTAACATTGAAGATTTAAAGGCACAGCCTGCGACAAATTACGTACCAAACCGGATTTTTTAACACACTCTTTGCAGAAATTTCATAATCAACTCGCATATTGTATGGAATGTGAAGGTGCATATTTCGAACATTTATGAAAAAGTTAAAGAATTATAAATAAAAACAAACTTTTTTACCATAAAATTCATATTAATATTGTTTGTGTAAGTTAAATGTTAAATAAATTATTTTCACACTTTATTGACACTGACAACTAAAATTCCTTATTACGACAAGTTATGACACTCGCATTGTTGCTTAAACTTCCCATGCATTGAAACGTTTATTTTAAAACTCAACATAGGTGTATTCATGTATTCATTATATCACTGAACATAACAGTGATATAAGATACTCACGGTATATAGAAGTTACAGAACGATTTCTTCACTTTAACGGTGCAATTTTTAATAATGTACGGGGGTGATATAGCGCAAGAGTCACTTTTTAATAAAATACTTATTTTAGGATAAAATACTTATTTTAGGATAAAATAAATATTTTATTTTTTAACATAATTTTTGCCTAAAAATTAATATTTCAGAAGCTCATCAAAAGAGGCATTCCTTGCAGCTATAATATTCTCATTTGATCCGAATCTCTTTTCATTAAGCCATTTTTTCAAATTTGGAATAATACAAAATCAGTCGAAACCAAATCTGCCGAATATTGGTAATAATAATAATAATTTATTTTTGCCCAACAGACTAAATTAACTAGGACAACAAAATGTTCACTCTATGTGACAATACAACAATACATAAATAAATTAATGAATTAAACCCATAAAAACATAGATACATCGTTAAATTAATTTGTGTTTCTTGACGAATGCACCAATAAAGCCCTGCACAATATATTAGTTTTTGGTGTTGAAAACACAAAACATGAGGAGTGTCTAACAGAATTGCGTGTTACCAGTAACAGCTTAGAAGTCTATCTTTGAAGTAGCAGCCATTTTAAAACATTTCATACATTGGGTTAGTGTTGCAAGCTACCAACATAATCACATTACCTCAAGACGTATTAATGGACATTTGAGGAATCATAAAGGTTTAAAAAATTGCAAGTTCTATGAAAAGGCGGCGACCTAATGTATTATCATGCAAAAATATCTTAGTGTAACTTGGATTGTATATTTCTTCTGAAAGAACATTGTTTGGGCACGAAACGAAAAGGTCTTGCGAAAAGAGCCTTTTTCGAAAAATAACTCGGTCAGAAAGCACAATTTCAAGTTTCTAGAATATCAACATCATCAGACATTATGCTTTTCTATAAATAAATCATGTGACAAGTCTAAACATATCAAATATGGTAAAAATGTGAATATATCGTTGAATAAAACGGTTAAATTTGGGACGAAAGATTTAGATTAAAATTGATTCGAATAATTAAAATGTACTTTCTAGTTTCTGTTCTCTTTCTGTTGGAATGGATAAGTGCAGAAAAGCAAACAAGATTTACCATTCTGAAACATTTTCTAGACTTCAACCTCGACGGAGCTAGGAATCCAGTTAAAACCCTGCTATTCTTAACGACCCTAAACATGTATCAGAGTAACAGACGAACGCAATAAATAGAGAGATATCTAAAGAACAATTACACCTAGCTTAATGGTGTACTGACCCCAACCAATAAACTAGGTCGGAGAAGAATGGAACGGTATTTGGGAATGAAGCACCATCCAAAACTATGGTTTACAAACGGTTTGCAGAATCAAGCGTGGAAGACCAACGTTTGGTGACGATCTTCATGAAGGGCGTCAATGCACCTCCCTCTGTTGTTGCGAAAAATATCGATGCTGTGCGTGAAATGATTTCATCAGATCGACATGTGACACACAGTGAAATAGAAGCGTCCTTAGGCATTGCGGCGAAACAAATACATACGATTTTGCACAATCATTTACATGTCAGGAAGCTTTCCAGTCGTTGAATCTCTCAAAATTTAAAAGCCGAGCAAAAACAAGCACGTGTCAAGCGGTAAACGCAGCCTGTAACCATATTCCCCAACATGTAACAAACGGCTATGATGATTCAGGTATTTGGGAACACAATAGAAACACTGCCTTTTTACTAGCAATTAATGCATTTACTCGTGGATAACATCTACGAATCGTTTGTACCACAAGATTTAAAGCACGGATTTTACACGTTACTAAAGAATTTGAAACACCATAAACAATCAAAGTTGCTTTGTTGAAAGTTCAAATTTGTTCAATGAGTTTAACACCACCTTTACAACCACATCGGCAGCAGAATTTTCAACTCCTTTGGAAGCAAGTGAGATAGAAGATGACGGTTGACGTGGTTCCATTGTACGTACCATTATATTAACCACATAATGTTTTTTTGCGATCGGGTTTCATTTTTTTTTTAATATGTTCACAAACAGATGTCAGTAAATTAGGTAACGTTTTCCGACTTGGTAATTTACAGTACAGGTACTTATTCCACAAGAAGACAAAAACTTCGTTGACTAGTAAAGTAAACGGTAGGTTTCATATAATAAGGGTAGCACATAAATCAAATTGAAATGTTTCACTTGATCGTTAGACCTTTCTTTCTAAGAACGCTGTGCGCTATTGACGTGACGTGACAATCCCTTTTGGACCAACATATTGGAGGTAAATTATAAACTCCACAATTTTTGCGCCATCATAAATTAAATCCGGCGTATCTGCAATCGAGTTCTTATTAACTGTATCTGACACTGGTCATTTTCGCGAAATACGTAACTGCGACATATTTAGAACAAACATATAACAATAAAGTAGTAGTTACGGCACCCTAGATGTCCGAATTAATACAGGACACACTCCATATACATCTGGTATCCAGCTAACGCCGGGTACTAGAGCTGGATATATAGAGCAAGGAAATTGCGCCAAGCGCCAGTGCGTGGTGCATATATAGACCAAGTAAACTTGGTCTATATATGACCACTAATTCTTTCTCAAATAGAATACCCACATCTCTCACCATTTCTTGAGGAGTGAGACACGACCAACAATTCTGTAATTAAAAATAGTAGGTACATCTTTTCTCTTCGTGTACACAACACTTGTCAATTTTCAATGAAAGTATGTTCGTGACACCAAATCAATTTTGCTCTGTAATGATAACGCATTATCGGCATTATTAATACGATGATAAGTTTTAACGTCATCCTCATAAGGAAGTTCGCTGCATGTTAGTTATTGATATTGCCAACATATTGTTAAACTTTTATGCATTATAAAATCTTGTTTATTTCATAATAGTAATACAAACAATAATTTATTTATGAACAGCCAATGTATTATTAATTCACCAAACTTTGATATAACATACTACAAGGCTGGGTTATATGCGTTTGTCATAGTTGCATAAATTGTACGGAAATTCGACATATCCACATAAGACCTCTCTGATGTCCCAGAATATACAAACATTTAAGCCAATAATAAATCTCATCGTATTGTGCAGTTGTATTTATGTTCGAAATTGGTTCTAGTGGGAAGGAGAATTGTCCAGAAAACAAGCTATACGATGCCAATTCGCTTGTTGAAGTATTCCGAACATTCTAACTATCGCAAGCGAAACACTCGATTGTATTTAAACGAGAAAACAAAAGAGGGAAGCATAGATTTGGTGTGAGAAAGTGATATGTGTATTTAGCATACGGGCATTGTTGTTTCGCGGAATTTCATTTGTAAATGAAATTGTGTGAAGTAATAGTGGTAGTTAAAATACATTCATATGTACTTAGATTTACAGAGTTGTCAATAGTACCTGATAAATGTAAATTTTAGTGACGTATTATTCATATAAATTTAACAATCGGATTTATATTCAATCAATAGCTAGCTGTACTTCAAATGAAATAACAAAATAAAAATTTAAAATCAAGCCAAAGGAGCAGCAAATAAAATGCTTATATGTTTATAAGAATGTCAAAACGTTACATCAAATTGCTCGATGTACGAGGGTGTGTCGAGAAGTACCTTAAAATTAGAACAGATGACGCTGCCATTTCAAATCCATCATTGTGCTTGTCAAGAAGCATCTTTCTAAAGAAGGCGCCCTAATTTTCAGACTGATCTGTCAAATAGTTTTGTTGCGACAGCCATTTGAAACAGACGTCTACGACCAGTTTCTGTAAAGATGGAAAAAAGTAAATCTCGTGTGCTCATGAAACACTATTCTTTGCGCGAAAAAACCATCACACAAACGAAGGAAAGCTTAAAAAGTATTATGGAGACTCTTGCCTATCGATTGGAACCATCCACCACTGGTTTACTCATTTCGGTGCGGTCGTACCAACACAAGTGAAGGCGAACGTTCTGGTCACCTAATTGAGGTTACCATACCAGAAATGGTCTATAAAATTTACGGTTGATATTGGACGATCGGCGAGTGAAGGTGTGCGAACTTGAAGAGGCTACAGGGATATCGCATGGATCAGTGATTTCAATTTTGAATAAATATTTGGATATGAAGAAGCTATCCACAAGATGGACGTCGCGTTTACTCACAATTGACAACAAACGCAATCGCTTAACAACTTCAAAGGAGTGTTTGGCGATTTTCAATCGCAATCCGAACGAGATTTTGTGCCGTTTCGTAACCGTAGACGAAACATGGATTCATGGACACACCAGAGACCAAAGAGCAGTCGAGACAGTGGACTTCTCGTAATGAATCAAAGCCAAAGAAAGCCAAGGTGGATCTGTCGGCCAACAAGGTCATGGCGACAGTCTTTTTTGGATACGCACGGTGTCCTTCACATCTATTACCTTGGAAATGGCGCATATTATGCAGAGCTGTTGGATCGATTCGACGTCGATTTGAAGCAAAAGCGACCGCATTTGATGAAGAAAAAGTTCTCTTCCACCAGAACAATATACCGGCGCACAAGTCCGCAGTCGCAATGGCAAAATTGCATGAATTAGATTACGAATCGCTCCTTCATCCCACATATTCTCCAGATTAAGCCCCCTGCGACTATTTCCTGTTTCCAAATATGAAGAAATGGCTATGCGGTAAGAACTTTGGGTCAAATGAAGAGGTCATCGATGAAACAAATGCCTATTTTGAGGGCCTCGAGAAATCGTATTATTTGGACAAAAAATTGGAGAAACGTTGAATCAAGTGTATCGAGCTGAAATGAGAGTATGTTGAAAAGTAAAAAGTTGATTTTCCGAATCGAATCTTCCTTATCTCAATTTTCAAGGACTTATTGATCCGCCCTCGTATGTATAGTATACAGTAATATCACGAGGAAAAAAGTTCTCTTCTACCAGAACAATGTTTACAGAATATAACGAATGAAAAATTCATCTATAGTTTCTTTTTAAATTAGGAGGAGCATTTTAATTAAATGCGCTAAAATCTGCCGAAATGTCCAATAAATTGCGTTTTAACGTATAGATGTCAAACGTTTGTCAAATATTGTCTTTGCTTTTGTGTTCCGCGTTGTTCTATTCAATTCTACTGCTCTTTAAAACGTAAATAAATCCGTTCTTTTTAAAATTTGCGAACCGTTTAATGAATCATCCTATTGTTCTTGATATGGGTACTGTACCAACAAGTTCAGCATCATTTTCGCCTGCGAAAAAAACGCAAACACTTAGATTTAGGGAGTTTTCAGTTACTGAAAAGCAGTGTAAAACAGATCGAATAATGTAGCATAATTTTCAACTTTTAGACGTTGCAAAATCGACAGATAAAGGGATGTAATGAGACTGGCACAGTTACTGCATCTAAACACATGATGAAGTAGTTTAACACTCTGTGCGGCAAATAATGCCGCACTGTTCTTCTACACAAGAACGAATTACGTACTTTAGACAAAATTTTGATGGAAAGCGTCCTTACAAATGTGCCGTTCATCACTTTACAAATTTATAGAGCAAATTAACTAAAATGCAAATACATGAAAACAAACTGTAAAAGTATTCTTGTAGAACGGGGTAATATCATAACATGATGACGAAGATATTTAACTAAAATTAAAAAGTTTAGAAGGGAAGGTAGACCAATTTATTATTTAGACTTGGGTTAATGAAGGTCACACAAAACAAAAAATATGGATAGACAACAGTATAAGAAATCGACGTCAAACATTCATAGAAGGGCTACAGGGCTAAGAAACCCGTCAGAAAAGGGGAAGAGACTTATTCTTTTGCACGTTGGATCTGAACATAGCTTTATTGATGGGGGTTATGCTTTTTAAAGTAAGAAAACTACAGATTACCATGAGATGAACACAGCAGTTTTTGAGGCATTATTTGATAATTCGTTACCAAAATTACCTGACAATAGCCGTAAATTGGAGAGACTTCCTACAACAGGATCTAAGAAAAACAATATGCAATAGTAGCTGCAAGCTAGGCAGATTGATTTTAAAGAAGATATGGTACGAGCTGAGCTTCTGAATTTAATCAAAATTAATAAAGAACGGTATAATTTGTATGTGATTGACGAAACGGCAAAACGTAATATATTTATTATATATTGATGTAGGTCAAGCCTACGGATAAAAATGCCTTAGTTAGCAAGAAACAGATTTTTAACGTGTATATGTAATTATTATAAAAATAAGAAATTATTGAAACTGAATTCTTCTTATGTCATATCAATAAAGTTGATTTCGCGTTTCTAATTGTTTAAAATTAATTATCATATTTATTTATTTTTATGTTTTCATTTGCCTTAGTCATTTTATTTCGATATCTTGTATTTCCAAAGATATTTCAACTTAATTGATCAATAATAAATGACGCCAATTATTTAGGCGAGACTATACTAATTTAAAATAACTACAGCGGGAAATATCCCAACTATAAAATTAGCATTATATACAATTATCAACATTCACACGTCAACTATTTATTTACAAAAATAAAATATGTAATTTATATTAAGCATATGTATATTTTGAATGATTAAATTATCATTTTCATTATAAGTAAGTATCGAGAGTATAGAAATACATACAGATTAGACGAATAAGAAGCTAGCATTTAGAACAAATGAGAGTTAGCGTCACTAGGTAGAAATCTCCATTAAACACCTCAACGTATTTAAGTGCCTCTCTGAAAATCAGAAGAAAAATCATAAATAAAATTAGAAAACCTATACAACGAACCTAGTCAAACCTTACCTGTATATCCAGTTCCCTTTTGACACATTTTGCGAGTCCAGACGATAACCAGTGCCTCAGAAACCAAAAACTACATTTCACCGGGAAAGCCTGCAGTTAGATCGGAATCAAGCGGGGACGCCATTAGATTGCCCGTCCAAACTTGTATCCTGCATTCACGGATCTACTTGCCAACTCCAGACTAACCAATCCCGGTCTATTTCTATATAAGTATTCTTTTAACCTCCTACAAATTTTTGAAAATGTTAAATTAATTCACTTCACCAAATAAAACCTCTATCAAATTATTTTTAATAAATATAACTGATGATACATTTTAACATTAGTATAATTTAAGTTAAGTCAAGGAGAATACAGTTTCCTGTTGAATATAATTAAATTTAATAATAGTATTATTTATGCATTTAGTCTTATTAATGTCACGTTCATTTAGTCGTTTTGTTTAACCTAGAATTTATTTCATGTTTATTTTATCACGTGATCTAATACGTTTGACTATTCATAATTTAATTAATTTGATCACTTACCTGTTATTCAACATCTTCATTAAAGTCCTTTACATTATTCCTTATCTCACTCGTTTTATTTAGTAGATTTGAATATAAAAATACCATTATTTATTGTGTTGTTTACTATATAAGTTTGTTCGTATTCGTATTGTTGCACCGAACCTACATTTTAAAGTGTATTTTTCCATGCACAACACAAGAGTCAAATTGTTCTCAGAAGCCGGACATCTAACACAAATTTAGCCCACCCGAGTATAACTTATAAGAAGTTATACACATGAACAGCTGTTTAGGTTAAGTATATTTCGTTATTTAACGACTATGTATCTTTGAATTGTACGCAAGTAACAGATTTAATATGTTAAACAACCCCATCTGTGTGTAACATTTGATATCATATTTTATATAGAGATTTATAATTCACATTTTTAAAATTATCTTACCAGTTTATTTAAACATTAAATTTTGTAAATATCATTAAGCCTTTCAGCTATATTTCAATATATATATATTTTTCTAAGTACATGTCAACATAAAGTTGTAGAATTGTTGCTTAAGTTACAAACTTTAAATCATTTATAGTCACATGTTATACAAATGTTGTCATTTCATTAAATATTGAAATGCCAAACAGTGTCTTAATTTATTTTATTTGAATTTCCTAAGTTGAGCCTGTATTTATTTCATATACCTATGTACGACTGATATAACAGGTATTCACACTCCTGTATGCACCTACTTATTCAATTTAATCTTTGTCCTCGCATTATAAGAATGTTTGATTTTAAATTATTGAAACTTTTCAAAGGTAGTTTTATAATTACGTCTATGCTACTTATATTAAAGACTTCGATAATAATAGAAACAATCAAACTGATATGAATGAGAATCATACTGATTTTAAAGTAATCTTTAATTAATAATTCATCTACTACGCTTTTACGTTAAAATGTAGGTAATAATTTACAAAAGCAAAGTGATTCCTTTTGTTGTACGTATGAATCAAACTATAAATGGACTTAATGTAGAAGATAATGGGACAGGAGAAACGTACACAATAAGAAGCTTTCCGCTATCATACAAGAAATTTGATACTGTCAACTCATAAAATGGAAGCTCGTTAAACGATTCAACTGCAACTATATAGTACGTATGTAACAAGGGGAGCAATAATAGATTCATACTGACTTAAATTAGTAAGTAATGTTCATTAATTTTTTTTCATATAAAATGCATTACACTACTATATGCACTTAATATAGTATGTAGAGTCAGAAATAACAAAATGCAATTAATTAATTTGAAAATAAAATCTAAAATAACGTTATTTCAACTATTTATTACTCGTAGACTAAATATACCGGGTGTTCTTAAAATAAAAAGAAATCGTATGAAAAATGGAAAGAATTATTATATAGAATACATATCCAATTACGATGCGAATCACAAAATTAAAAACCTCTTGAAAATTGTATTATGGAACGCCTATATATTCAAAATATTCTGAATGTAAATACCTCTATTGAAGTTACACACACATACACCACAACATATGTTTATATACATAACAGCTATTGCAGCATAAAAACTATTACATTGTCATATACTAAGGTCAATAACAACGTACAAAAACAGGTGTTCATGCATTCAAGTGAACCATTAAAAAATTAAAAATGTGTTTTAAGTGTATTACCTAAATGTTTTTTTTGTTAGGAGAAGTAACAAATATAATGGATTTAAAATGTCTATAAAAAATACTGAAATTGAATGCAATGTTTATGTTTACAAAACTAGAAGATAACATTGTGTAGACAGCTTTGTATGGTAAGGGTACGAGAATTTTTTTAAAGATGATATAAGATGTGTGCTCTACGGGCATTTAGGGTCCGATTTGGTAAAGATCTATCTTTAAAGCTTTAAGGCGAGGTGAAAAAAAGAAATCTATTCTTTTTGTTATTGTAGGCTAACTTGAAGATATTGTCTTTTATAATATAGTCAATGTCAAGTGGTATGACAAAAATATTATAAATATGTTTGTCATTCTTTTTCTCGCTTATGAGAAGGAATTTTGGGTGTATACAGGGTGTCCTCGGATGGAATTCACAATAGGTATAATAGAACAAAAATTTTCGAATTGGAATTACATATTTTGGGATTTCGCCCTACTTAGTCCGAAACTTATTTTTAGTTTACTTTCGATTTTTTAAAATCAAGTAGGCCTTTACAGTTGAACAAAAATTATTGTCGTTTCAGGTAAACCAATTTTTCGTTCACATTACGCCAAAGTGTTACTTAGAAAAGTTATTCAAAATGAAAAGTTATGGCGTAATGGAGATTTTCAGAATGATCAGCTCACTTTCATTAACTCTGCGTTTTTTTGTCGTATGACCGAACAATTGCGTCGTAGTAAAGCAAACAATTATCAGTCATTATCTTAGATAAGCGTCAAAACTTCGAAATATTTGTTCTAAATTGATTACTTATCTCAGTAATTTGTAATTTACTTGTCCCTCATAGTTTTTTGTGTTAAAAATGTTGACCCTCGAACAGCGCATTCACCTAATACAATGTTAAAGACTTGGGGAAGCATCCTATGTTCATGTTATTAACAAGTTTCACAAGCGATTTCCAATGGTGACAATTTCTGTCAATGGAGTAAAAAACTTGTGAAAAAGTTTACAGAAACTGGAAGTGTGCAAAATGTGAAGGAAAAAAGCTAGTTCATGATCATGAAGATGCAGCTAAACTCTTGGTGAGAGAATCCGTGTGAACACCCATAAATTATCATTAGAGACCGGACGCATGAGACCGAAATTACGATGGACCATATAAATAGTCTGTAACACCGCTAAGTACAACACGCAGTGAATAGCACTATTCATTCGGTTAATCGCACATCTGTTTTTAGTCGATGAATTGTGACGCAATTACTTCAATATTATAGTTAAATTCCTTTCTTCATGGACGTAGATAGAAGGGTGAGGAGTTTTAATAATTTATCTTATTTATTAGTTTATATTTCGTAAGATAAATAAAGTACGGTGAGTTAGCTTCTTTTTTTCATTGTTTTGACTGTTAATTGGGAAACAAACGGGTGGTGATCTATAAAATACGAAATACATTTTTATTTATTCATTTTGTTGTTCAAGTTGAGTAGAGGAGTAATAATATTAACTAGTAATACTTTCTCAAGGTTCTCTTCTGTAAAATTTGGTCTCTTTAAATGAAATACATCCTTGTTGATAGAAAACATCCTTTCTATCGCAACTGCTTATATGTACATATTGGAAATATTCTTTTATTTCAGCGTATTTAGCAGTTAGACTTTGAGGCATTGTCCCCATACACAGTTGCCGCAATGTTATTAAATCTGGATTTCTATTAAAAACTGCGTCTAACTTTTACCAAAAGCCACATCCGAAGTCACTTGAAATATTTTTGAAATTATTAATAGTCACATCTAATGTGGTTAATCCATAATTTAATTTGAGATTTTGATTTTCAAAACAAGTGATTAGTTTTAGCTAATTTCCAAAGTGTTCCTGAAGAAAGTATAACTGACTTTTTAAATTTGGAATTTGTATTAGTTTCCTGCACTCAGAAATACCTCGAGCATCGTCATTTAAACATGTAACGAAATTTTATAATCTATCGAAATTCTCTGCATAAAAACTAGTAACGTTCAACCATGTTCCCCATCTAGTTATTACTGAAAAGGGAGGCAGTGACAAAGATGGAAGTTTTTCCCTGTAAAGAACTATTCTCAATTGTGCTTTTCTGAAAACTTTTTTAAAAGCGGATACAAGTCTATCAACTTCCGGAAAGGTGTCTCTGAGGAAACATATTCTAATATGCTGCATATTACTTGTGTAGCACATGCCCTCCATAGAATCTGTGAATATATCAAAGATACCTTTCCGGAAGTTGATAGACTTGCATCCGCTTTTAAAAAAGTTTTCAGAAAAGCACCATTTTCACGTTTTCGTATAATAACAAACAGTCAGCGGTACAAGAAAGTAAATGTATGGTGTGCAATAAGGTGCAATAAAATTATTGGCCCATACTTTTTTGACACTAATTTAAACCAACATTCCTATTTGGATGTGCTCGAAAACTTTTTTTACCTGCCATGGAAGATATGAACTTAGAAGATTTCCATTTTCAACAAGAGGGATGTCCAGCCCCTTCAACTCGTTTAATTATGATATTTTTGATTTGGCACTTTCCTAAAAGGCGGATTGGACGACATGGTTCAATACATTGGCCAGCGAGATCGCCGGATTCGACCCCTATGGATTTTTACTTTACTTTATAACATCGACTTATTAAAAAACAAAATTAGGGATGCCGTAAATGAAATTAACTCAATGACCACAGCGAAAGTGTACAATTATTTTGGAGTTAGGATAGAAAAATGTGCAGCTCTTGGAGGAAGTCAAATAGAGTAATTGTAGTTTAATTTCTTTTTTTTTTTTTTGATGAACTGTAAAAATTTTAATTTTAATCTAATCTAATGTTTTTTATCATGTAATCATAAATAATAATAAAAGCTTTCCTCCTATTTTCAACTTCTTTTATCAAAGTAGGCCGATCATTCTGAAAATTTTCATAACGCCACTTTTCATTCTGAACAACTTTTCTAAGTAACACTTTGGCGTAGCGTGAACGGAAAAGGTACTTTACCTGAAAAGACAATAATTTTTGTTCAACTGTAAAGGCCGACTTGATTTAAAAAAATCGAAAGTAAACTAAACTTAGTTTCAGGCTAAGCAGGGCGGAATCCCAAAATATACAATTCCAATTCGAAAATTTTTGGTCAGGAATGAATACATATAATACATGTGACAGGCTGGATTGTGAGATTAAAACACTCTGATATGTTTTACATGTCACAACTCTCCTGCTATAATTTTTGAATGCATGTTGCTGACACCAATAATGTATATATGTGTCTGCAATGAAGGTTTTGCAGGACGTGGTGTCAACGAAATAGGTTCGTGTTTGCTGCAGCTTCTAAATATGGGTATTACAGAGAAGAAAAATGCAGTGATTTGATGCGACAAGTAAGGCGCCCAAAATAAAAACAAATACACACTGTTTATTTTGGTATTTTTACTGGTTGCTGGGCTATTCGACTCAATAGAGCAAAGGTTTCATGTTAGCGGTCGCAGCTTTATGCCCTGCGATCGAGACTTTGCGTTGATCGAAAAAGGTACATAAAAGCCTTTGTCTCAGAAGATGTGATTCGTGTTATCGAATCCGCAAAATATACTCCACCGTTTAATGTTGTCAATATGACAAAAGGGATATTATAACGTCTACTGCTACTTTTGTAACACATCTACGTTATAGATCAGTAAAGCTGTCGAAATATGAGTTGAAAACGACAATCCCTTAGTCATTAAAACAAAATGTGCTTATTCGAGCCCTTGGAATGAAGCTAATATTTTAAAGAAAGGTAAAACCATCGAGCTCCTCAAGAGACTAAAACTTCAGAAGTTACCATTGAAAATAAAGTTACTGAGAATAAGAAGAACTTCAGTTCCATGTTACTCTATCTTAGAAGTCCTGCACACCAGCAATTTTCTGAAGATCTGCTGGACAAAGCACTAGCAGTGTTCTGTCAGCTTTGTGAAGACATGCTATTTGGCAGTTATCACCTCTTATTTCGTTAGTTTTTTATTTTTTATTATTAGCGTATGCCTAAAATGTATGGTATTATTTCATAAAATAGATTTCTGTTCTGTATTAAACGTGCATGTCTCATATATTTAGAATAAAGTTTTCAGTTTTCGTTCTAAGAAGTTTTGTTTAAATACCTATCTCGAAAGTATGTTTTTTATGCTTACCACCTTTGTAATTTCCACTCTTCAATTATTCTTACCTTTTTAACGTCATTTCGGTTATTTTTATAACAGTAAATTTATTCGCTGAATGTACAATGTAATTTTTCATAATAAATCTGGGCTTTCAAATTGAGAATGGCGATACCGCTTCAATCTTTTAAGACGACATCACTACTTTCTGTACTTAAATACAATTATTGTTATTCTACATTTCAACTTGAGAATATATTATGGTAGAATATAATGCATATTAGCCATAGTTACAGGAAGGACAAGGACCATAGGCAGACTTCCAATCCAGAAGTAAAAAAAACCTACAACATTTTTGCTCGTTAGAACAAACAAAAAGAATGAATGAGAATGTGTTTGAATATAAAATCGTACCTATAAAATATTAATAAAATGAATGGTAAAAAATTCAACAAACAAAAGGAAAATCACCATCCTGAATGTATATATACAGCGTAGATGCAACATTCCGAGAATCACATCACGGAAGCACATTTTCAATTAAAATTGGATTTTAAAAAATTCACAGTTTTAATTTGCTTCAAATCGTATTATTTCCACGTAGATATGTATAATTCCAATGCGCAAATCTGCAGCTGTTCAACCGATACCAGCAGTTGAAATAGTAAAAAAATATATATACGTCCGCGCCATCTAGCAGGGTTCGATTTAATTACCGTCACAAAAGCTTTGTATTTCGCCTGTAAACTTTTTAAGTGCTAATTCGTGTTCGGAATTTAAATTGACAAAATAATTTATTATGTGACATGACATTGATTTTGTCGCAACCGAAGTTTATATTGATCTTATGCTATCTACTGTTGTACATACGTACATAATAGTAACAATCCAAATGATATACTAAAATTGTTTTATTCGCATCTATCTATGTGAAACGCAATTACGAAAATTGTCAACTTCAGTTTCAATACAACATGCAGCATATTAACACTTTTTTTGTGAAACCTGTAACGATGATATCAAAAAAAAACAATATGCCAAAGGTACCATCGAGTAACACACTATAACAGTAAAACATATTTTTGAAAAATATAAAATAACTTGCAATCTAATTAAGCGCATACGTTTCACAAAAGTTTTAAAATTTGTCATAGATTTAAGATCTAATAATGTTTTTAAAACGTTATCATCACCCAACCAATATGATTTGTCAGACATGACCCCCCCCCCCTCTCTCTAAGCGTTTTGAAGTTGCGTAGTTGCAACCAAATTTATCAAACTGTTTCTTAAATCTTTCCTATCTATGGGAAAGTCTCGCTTGACGCAGTTCTTCGTCTTCCATCTCTCTGTCTCCTAATATAACAAGCCCACCACTATACTATTTTAACCGACCTATTCTTTCCATTTTCTACTCTCATTCGTCAAGTGTCATTCCTTCCTTTACTTTATCTTAAATACTTAGTTTTCTTATTGCTGTCTTTATGAACATTTGACTCTCTTTCTCATAAGTACTGACAAAACACGACAGTAAAAATTTCCATTTCAATCTCATATAGTTATCATCTTTAATTGCCTACCATATGCTGCCCATCCCAAATTTATTCGTCTAAGGAATTCAGATGCTTACTTATCGCTACTGATTCTAATCATATGCCCTAGATACATATATTTGTCAACTAGATCCCGTGTTCCGCCTTCAATTTATCTCCAGTTCAAAGTAGATAACAGATGTATCTGAAGACAAAGAATGTGCCCCTTCTTTGTTTTCAGATACATCGAGGGTTACGTAACTTAAACTCTGCGCTTGATTAATGTAGTTTAAATAACGCGTCCCTTGTGTGTTGACGCCACTGATCCCTTGTTAATTAGCGGTTGCTTTGAATATTAATGATGGTTTGAAGTATAATAATAATAATATTTTACGCCATAGCACGCCCCAACAGCTTGGCGCCAATTACAGGGTGCAATGGCAGGCCACGAGTATTAGTATGGCACCCACGCCCGTGGAGCGACTTAAGATGTTTATCTGTCGATATTCACCTTAAATGAGAAAGAGAAGGTTCCGATCACGGGACCTCCGGCATTATAAAGCCAGTGCGTTATTACCAGGCTATCCGCCGGATACAGTATATGCTAGTACCTCTGGAATAGCTGGAAATATAATTTCAAGATAAAAATTCAAATGAAGCCGAATTTTTTTGTGTTGTTTCTTAATCATAATATTGTAAAAATGTTTGTGAAAGAAACTAACAAGTATTCTGAGGAACTTTCATACGATTTATCTCCAATTATTTTAGAAACGATAACAATTATGGTACGTGGAAAAAACTGTTCCGCAAAATATTGGTTCAGTCACGTTATTATTGAGACACCCTTCTTCAAAATCTTCTTCTTGCAGGATAGGATTCTTTTCTTACTAAGAAATTTACATCTTGTCGATATGATATTAATAACTTGAATTGATTGCGTTTAAATTTTTATTTACAGTAATGTTTTTTGATGTGAAACATCTAATGGCGCGGCACGGGGGTAAACTCGGCTCTTGAATGCCATCACGCGACGACCGCTCAATAAGCGTTCCCCTCTCTTCTACATAGCGCCCAATCAGCGCTCCCCTCTGTTCGCCATACCGCTGGCGCTCCCCTCTCTCTGCAGCGCGTATACTGTGTGTGCGTGGATATCGATTAACGCTATATTCTGTGTGTATGCTGGCGCCTCCTCTCTCCGCTAACCCGCAAGCTATATACTAGGAGTTCACCGCTTTTATGTGTGTGTATTCATCGGTGCGCGCTATAGTCGCTCTATTTTCTACACTGCGCTACATATAAAACCCATATAACTCCTATGAGCATAAAATCAGAGATATTTATTTGCGTAAACAGGACAAATATATTCACGCTGTTACTTATAGACTTGATAGGTTAGACATACATTGCTAATACCTATAAAACTTAAATCAAATTTGATTAGCCTGGCTTATATTAATAATATGTTAATGTACGGGTTCGTCCTTTCGAGCATAACAAAGTATTTCCAATCGAATACGTTGCAACTTTTTATTGATTTTAAATATGAGTGATAGCAAAACTAACAGTGATAGTGACAATTTAAATTTTTCTTTACTTTACTTGATATTCCCTTCTTTAAAGAATAATGGCTTTCGATGTTTCATATCTGCCAGGCGTCCCGTAACGGCAAATTTTTTTCTGAATAATTTCTGAAATTGGAAAAATAGTAAAAACTTTAAATATAAGACAAACCAACTTCCTAAATATAGGTTAGTTCGCTAAAGTGCACTAATATTACAAGACAAGAACGCATTTTATGTCAAATTGACAGTTAAAGTTTAGCTGCCACCATTTTCAAATGATCGGACAGGTTCTCGAGATTTATAAAATAAGTGAACGTCGTAAAGGAGAAAAGCGATACTTGAAGGCAATGAGATTTATTATAATAAAAAAATAATAATAAAGAAAATGAATTTTAGTAAATGCTCCCTAGATGTCTCCCTAGAGAATTTGTTGACAGATTCAAAAAAGCAATGTCAAACTTGATAAATTTGTATTACAATTTTTGAGACATATTGATAGTAATGAATATAATGATAGTGCAACTAACAAATAATGGTCTATTGTTTTCATCAACGATGTTTGATGCAATTCCATAAGATGAAGTAGGTCGTTGGGGTTGATAGAAGGGTCTTAGGGCTGACGTAGAAGGGCTTGATATTTGGCAAACTCCAAAAATTTTGTCGGCAATAATTTTCTTGTTATCAATATTATTTTTCAAGTTAAGCACGGTTTTAACATTGAATAGTGGGCTCAAATCGTAGAAGCAGAACTTTTTTTTGCATTTTCATTAAAAAATATCAGCAAAACGTCTTCTTTAAAATCAATCACTTTTCTTTCACGGCACCGTTTCAAAAACATTTCATATTGTTGCTCGTAAATTTGACGAGATTTGGAAGGCAGTAGGTATTCCAACGCCTCTTCGGCAGCTTTCTCTAAATGAAATTCTTTAGAATTTTGCAATTTTTGCAAAATGACAGGGCTTGTTGGCACCAGAACTATGATGAATTTCATGGAAAATCGCATATTTAAAATTTGCAATAACGTTCATAATTTTCAATGATCAATTATGGTGATAATATCTTTGTTTCGAAAGTGCCCAAAATAGCGTAAACACCACGGGACTAAAGTGATAAAATCACTTGAGCGGTTGTTGCTCTTGGGCAACAATCTACACTCGCGGGATTAAATGCTGCATTTTATTCCCTGGGTATATAATATACTATTTCCAACTACCAACTTCGTAAGTTGGCTCTTATTACTCTGTTTGGAGGGAAGTAACTGCTACTTACGACTTATGTACGTTTATAACCCTTGACAGCGACATGTAATATTTAACTTCCTCCCTAGGGAGGTAAGGGAGGTAAATAATTTTACATTAGATTTGGCAGTGAAAGATGACAGAGTAAAAAACTTTTGGAAATTTTATGCATACGATAATTTCAATATATCTGGTAACAAGGACCTACAAACAGTATCAGCTACCTCTTTCACTTTGCAACTACTGGCATATTCACACATGTTTGTGAATTGTTTATGAATTTATTTATATCACTTAGCTTACATAGTGATAGTTATACGACGTTGGTTATACATAAATATAAGTAAGCGCCAAATAATATGGCGAGAGGAGGGGGTGCGCAGAAGCCGTTTTTATAAACTTCCACGTTATATATTTTACTCTAATAAATTATTAATTTAATAAGTGATAGATGTGTAGTTTACGTCACCTACAGTATCTTGTAAATTGATGTAAAAGTAAATACAAATCTCCCCAATACTTCCAATCCTGCGCAAACTTACTCCTCCGTTCGCCAACTTATCTGGCGCTTGCTATACATAGCATTTTACACACCTACTACTTTGACAATTATTGACGTACATAAGCAAACCTCAAACAGATTATACTTATTTTCTAATGATAGTTCAATTAGTTTTTACGTCCGGGGTAGCTATGTATTGTAAAACGCATGTCGTTACTAAATTATAAATGTCATGAATTACTACTTACTTGACAGAAGTTTGACTTAAGTCAAAACATTTTCTATATGTTTTTCTATATTTTCTATATGTCACTTAATAGGTTACACTTAATAGGTTATATTAATAATTTAAGCACAGACATGCGATTACAAATCCACGACTGCCCAGGATAAAGACTAATTGAACGCTTGTTAGTATCTCGAGCCCGTAGTAGGAAAAATATTGTATGAAACTCGGGATGTAAGTGCTTTTGCAGTCTCAAATATATTGTAGACCTCGACCGCAAAATTGCACTTACATCCCTTGTGACGCTACATCCCTTGTGACATAATAGTTATTTAAGTAATAAGGCAAGTAAGTAAAATTTACCAATGGAGGACTAGTTTTCGTCCGAGGACTTGCCCGAGGACTTGTAATAGAGTTCGCGACTGGTAAATGTTACCTGTCGAATTGCTTATAACATTTTTCCCAGTCCCCAGACAATAAAATCATCAAAAATTAAATGTAATTATGATAAACGGTAACGATGAACAACATCTGAATTTAATGTTAGATACATCTGAAACGTAACTACGGAATTAAGTGTTGCTGATAAAGTGAGTGATAATAACATTGACTTATCAAGAAACGTAACTAAATATCCCAATTTTGTTGGTAATTTTACTTATTGTACAAACTGTAATATTACCATAAATATAAATTAATAGAGCACGTGTTCTAATGCACTTTTTTCCCTAGAGGACGTAAGTCAATCACTTACGTCCCGTTGTCATTAACAACCACAGTCATTTCGGAAAACCAACTTACGTCCATAGAAGCAATATATTAACGGTATGCTTACTATAAGGAGAGTGGGAAAATAACTATTGGTCCATGAGATTCAAAATGAGTGTCCTTGCCGCTAGTATAAAAAGTGACATAATCTATATATGTGTCGTCTTTTTCCAACACTGTTAAAAACCTTTGCAAACACTTTCTGTTTCATTGAATCTCTTAACAATTTTATAAATATCTCTAATAAATGTGTCATCATAAAATTCCTCAATAAAATAAAATTAAAAAACCCTTACCACAATAGAATTTAATGATTCTAAATACGTATTTCTACAACCACGTTGCCATATTCAGTAGAAAAAACAGTGTAATACTTGAACGCACAAAAACACTCACAGAAGGATTGTTCTGAACGTCTTCTAGTTTAACACTAAAATCTTCAATCTTAAATGCTACAAAAATTACCTACATTTTGGTAAACCCCACCTATTCATGCAAGAGCATTAACCCATTATTTGTAAATTCTATAGAAAAACCGTTTAGAAATATTATAAAAGCCGTAATTTAACATACATTAAGAATCCAATTATGAAGCTAATCCTTAAATTATGTTGAAATATAAATTTGGAAATTAATGTTGAGTCAGAATATTTTAATGGCAAATATTGTAATGAAACGAATTTAAAAATAAATTCCATGAATTCGAATATTTTTTAATGGCTTTCCTATTTTTCTTGCTTTAATAACATCTAAACTGTCAATTAACTCAAATAAAGAAGAACCTGGTATAGGACCCAAATCTGCGTTAATTACGTTATTCCTATTTTTAAAGATAACGCTCTCAAAACTACGACGTTTTTTATTAATCTCAGACAGTCAGATGTTACGTTGTGATCTGATTCAAGAATATGTCCGGCAACACTTGATTTTTCCGGTCTATTGAATCTAATATGCGAAACATGTTCTTTATAACGAGTTAGAATCGAACGTTTTGTTTGGCCGACATATTTTTTATCACAATCCTTACAATTAATTTCATAGATTCCATATTTGTTGTTTACCTCAACTTTGTCTTTCGCGTTGCCTAAGAGAGATTTTAGGGAGTCATTCGACCGAAATGCTAATTGAACATTATACTGTTTAAAGGTTTTACTTAAATTTTTCGTAGTTTCGTGAAACGGTAAACTAATAAATTTTTTGCTCGAATCAATTTGAGGTAGCAAACATGTGGAATCCTTAATTGTTTTTCTTACTTTATGTTTTCTAACTAGCTTGTTTATTATTTCTGAATCGAAACCGTTGTAACTCGCCATTCTTTATTTGAGTTAATTGACAGTTAGATGTTATTAAAGCAAGAAAAATAGGAAAACCATTAAAAAATATTCGAATTCATGGAATTTATTTTTAAATTCGTTTCATTACAATATTTGCCATTAAAATATTCTGACTCAACATTAATTTCCAAATTTATATTTCAACATAATTTAAGGATTAGTTTCATAATTGGATTCTTAATGTATGTTAAATTACGGCTTTTATAATATTTCAAACGGTTTTTCTATAGAATTTACAAATAATGGGTTAATGCTCTTGCATGAATAGGTGGGGTTTACCAAAATGTAGGTATTTTTTGTAGCATTTAAGATTGAAGATTTTAGTGTTAAACTAGAAGACGTTCAGAACAATCCTTCTGTGAGTGTTTTTTGTGCGTTCAAGTGTTACACTGTTTCTTCTACTGAAGATGACAACGTGGTTGTAGAAATGCGTATTTAGAATCATTAAATTCTATTATGGTAAGGGTTTTTTAATTTTATTTTATTGACTTATAAGCCACAGTCTCCGATTTGTTAGATAAAATTCCTCATTTGAAAAATTAACATAAAATTCCTGTAAACAAGCCAACAGAATAAACCCACGTACCCTCTTTATTTTGCTGTCCATTTCGAATATATAATTTCAAAATGAATGTATCGTGTTCTATAGTATTGTAAAAGTAAACTAAATATAAGACACTTCGATGAGGTATATAGCTTTGAGAAGTATTGCATATTTACTTATACTGTACAATGCAATAGATTTTCTTGTAACCTTTAAAAAGGCTTTAGGTATATAATTATAATGAAAAATGGTTTTGAGATAAAAAAAAACGTGAATATGTTAAAACTATAACGAACGTCTATAACAGAAAACCAATTAAAATCAATGGTATTTCTGTTACTCCTATATTCATGCCTCAAATTTAAATACACTTTTGATATGGAGTTTGCAGAAGACAATATTTTTTACGATAATCATTTTGAATCTCATGGTAATACATATATTTAAAGTATGAGACGCCTTACTTCGGGTGGCTTTTATTTCGATTCAATTCGGTAGTTTATTTTAATGAAAATTTACTCGTTAGTAGAGACCGGAATAGTGGAGTTAAATAACGAAGTAGGTTTGCTTAAATTCATAAAGGGGACAGCTCATGTACCAATTTTATTCATCCACCTGATGAAGTCACAGTGTGATGAAACGATATTGTAGTGGAAAGTTAGATTAAATTATTTGAAACTTAAAATCAGTGCATTTTTTATACTATCATTATTAAAATCTGTGTCGTAATAGTTGTAGTACGTGTATGTGAGCCTCGTGTCGATTTAGACGTTAGACGTTTATAGGTCATATCTATATCTAAGTTGACCAATTATCCAATTTCCAAATTTCTAAAGGCAAGTTAAGTACATTCTCATTAAAGAAAATAAGTGACAAACCAATGTATTTTCTGACTATAGGTAAATAAAACTACATTTTTAAGTTTATTATTTTAACAACCAAATACCATCAAATGATTTCGTGATGGCCAACATCTTTTGTTAATAGTTTCTATAAAATAAGTTAAAATGACGCCAAAATTATAATTTTTAATTAATATTATTCATCGAAATAATCCTACAATTACTATTATATACATATAATATATTTCAAATTAATAAAATTATAAATTTAGTAGTATATAAGACTAGTATTTTTGGTATGAGACTGGCAATACAGACGTCACTGTTTTTTTGTTGATGACAGTGGATTGCTTCGTGCGTTCTGCTAATCATTATTCTTTTGAAATAAACACATTTCTAAATATTGAAAACTCTTTTCCACGTTGCAATTCGTAAAATTTGAAAAAATATTAAATTCTTCATGTGGCAAAGCTCTTATAAATTAATTATGTCTGTATTTTACAAAATAGAAAATTTACTTTAGTGGAAAGACAATAGCCAAAATCTCCTAAAATATGTTTACATGAAGGCGCCATTTTTCGTCACCAGTATCAATGTGGTACAAACACTATATTGTTGACGAGCTAGCAAAGAGGCACAAATGTTAAGATATTGATTCATTTTAAATCGCTGAAAATATGCCGCAACCAAACACCCAGTTTTTAAACTTGACAATTCAGGGTGAGCACGTTAGTGCATACCCTAATATTCTTGGCATAATGAATGCTGGGCCACCTCCCATGGTATAAGTGATATAAGACCCCAAACTTTGGAACCTCCTAAATCAGTCAATTTTGAAGCTAGAGCGTCGCGGTGGTACCAATGGATTCCTTTCAGCGAGATACACTTATCTTGATAATGGAAAATGATGAACTCGTAGAAAATATACTTCAAAGAAAGGGCAGAATTGGAACTTTGTCCCCCCGACTTCTTTTCAGTGAAATGAATTTTGCTAGACGGCGGTATGATTCACGTAGTAGCGAAAAAATTATTTTTCTTGATTCGAGTCCGGCTTTGTCGCAGATAAATATACGGGCGGCAATATGAGCTTCCACCTCTAATTCATCAGTAATTTTCTTACCGACTAATTATTTTGTTCTTTCGATATTTGTCAGTACCGCCACAAATATATATATATATATATATATATATATATATATATATATATATATATTGTTATGGTTCAAACTGCACCCATATATCTGCATCTGAAACGGAAAAACAGATAGAACAATGCATATAACACAATTATAAAAAGGGTGAAATTGGCGAATTTCGTTTGTAAAATTAGTATCAAATGTATATAAATTAATAACAACGAGAACAGTATAATTCAAATTAACTTATTTTTATTTTTATAACTTACTTTTATATTTCTATTCTAAATTTCATAATTCAAATAATTCGCGCGAAACTACCGGTATCTAATTTATCTACATTGAAATAATGTATTGATACTGATTGGACACGCCCTCTTTTTAAATTTAGCATAAACTCGTAAGAATGCAACTTTGAACACATGATAATAACATAACCTTATATTCAAAAGTAAACAAATTGTATTTGTAAATTATTTTAAAAATTTAATAATTTAATTAAAAATGAAATATCAATTAAATCCAAAGCACAAAGCGATGTTATGATAAACATATGGCCGCGTTTTTTGTAATTTTAAAATTAAATTACCATTATAATACTTAAAATATCTCGTCAAAAATATATAAAATTGAAACGCAAAATATTGGCCAACCTTTTAACGTAAGAACCGGCCCGGCATCATCAAAAATACGCCGAATATCAAGAATAGCATCATTGCAAGAATCTTAACTGCAACGCGTGGGCAACTTGGACGATCTAACGACGCCAAAGCCGACATCAAGAATCCTAACGCCGTACTTGGTGCTGTACAACGAGCAACGCTCCCAGCCTGATCCTACTCGTAATATCTTGGAACACAGGTTCTTGAATAATCGATTTATTCTTTTCATTGCCTACAAAAATTTATATTTCAATAATCAAGATCATCATAACCAATTAAAACATTTACAAAACTTCTATATTTATTATCCATACATCGTCTATCCCAGCTTTATAATAACAAACATAATTTAATTGAGTAATATAATCGTAGTACTTACCAAATTTGTATAAATAATATAACATATTCAATAACTTAGTTTTTTGTTCACCAACACTATTTTTAGTATAATGTGATACACACATGTTAAGATAGTAATTCCTTTTATAGACACTTGTCAACGTTAATATAATTGTTACAGTTTTCTAATTTTTTTTATTTCAATATATTTTATTTTTATCTCTTCAAACAGTTTTTTTATTTGTTAGCATTTAGTTGTTGAGTAAAACATACAACATAGACATCAAACTACAATTAAGGGAGGTAATTCACAGACCGACGAAGATCCAGAGGTAATTAATATTAAAACCATTTAATAATCTTGCTCTCCTACTGCTGGTAGTGCTATTGTATGTACACAGAGGACGTTGTATTTATTGTGATTAATTTAATCGCTGGCGCCCAATATTTAAAATTCAACATCTTCAACATAACTTATTATTCATTGTTATATAAATTAAAACGTCCCTTATGTATTACTACAATATATATATATATATATATATATATATAGTATATTCGTGACCTTGGTATGATAAGGTAAACTTAATTAGTCGGCGATTGAAGGTCTGGTTATTACTTCAAAGTGTATATATTTAAAATAATCCTACATGTTTCGGCAATGATGCCTTTGTCAAGGATATAAAAAATATAAATTTATAATTTTTATAATATTTTTTATATCCTTGACAAAGGCATCATTGCCGAAACATGTAGGATTATTTTAAATATATACACTTTGAAGTAATAACCAGACCTTCAATCGCCGACTAATTAAGTTTACCTTATATATATATATATATATATATATATATATATATATATATATATATATACACATGGTGTTACAAAAATGTAGGGCTGGCTATACATAGACGGTTTCAACAACTAAAAATAAGCAAAAAAGTTTAAATAAATTTATGTCCTAAAATGGTTCGTTACTGAGTTACGGCCACTTGAGGTTTTTTTCTTTTTATTTTAGAAAAGGTTACAGAAAACGGGAGTTTCTTATAGTAAATGTTCAAAATGACCTCCACTGGAAGCAACAAAAGCTTCAGCTCGTCGTAACATGGACTGCCTCACGCGCTGAAAAATTCCTGGTGTATTTCGAATTTGGTGGCATCCATCTTCCACTCTACGTTGAAGATCTTCAATATTTTGAATTGGAGTAGAATATACCGTAGACTTTAAATGTCCCCATACGTAAAAATCTATTGGATTTAAATCTGGAGACCGTGCAGGCCATGCTATAGGTCCACCGCGACCAATCCATCTTCCAGGATATACGGCATTTAAAAATTCGCGTGCTGTGTGACTGAAGTGAGCCGGTGCACCGTCGTGCATGAACCACATGCGTCCTCTAACATTTAGTGGAACATCGTCCAGCAAACCTGGTAAGTCGTTTTCTAAAAAATAACGATAATTCTGCCCAGTAAGTCGTGGTGGAAGTACAAAAGGACTAATCACAAATTCGTTAATAATTCCGGCCCACACACTAAATGAAAACTGCGCTTGATGTCTGGACTGAATAATAGCATGAGGGTTTTCTTGTTGCCACTGGTGTAAATTATGAAAATTGACGATACCATCTCTTGTAAAGCCAGCTTCATCACTAAAGAGTACACACGACAGAAAGAGATGATCGGCGGCGCATGTCCGTAACAACCATACACAGTAAGCTTCTCGTGATGGGAAATCATTCTCACTAAGTCCCTGTACTCTTTGCAGGTGGTAAGGAAAAAGCTGATTAGTTCTTAAAATAAGCCATAAACAACATTTCTAAAATAAAAATAAAAAAACTTCAATTGGCCGTAACTCAGTAACGAACAATTTTAGGACATAAATTTATATAAACTTTTTTGCTTATTTTTAGTTGTAGAAACCGTCTATGTATAGCCAGCCCTAAATTTTTGTAACACCCTGTATATATATAAATAATTGCATACAAATAATTTAAAACCAGTTATCGCATGACACACTACATAAAGTTAACGGTTAACGATTTTTGTTTTATTATAAACAGAATATTTTTTTAAAGAAGTTTAACGTTCAAACTGTTTATTTAAAATTACGTTAATTGAAATAAGCCATAGACTTATCAACATATTCGACGTAAAGGCTATTATTAATATCCACAAAAAAACATCGTCATAAAAACACCATATGTGCTGGTATAAATGTTTTGGTAAGAATACAACAAACATTCGCTATTCTTATGAACTTATTGTTAAACATATTGTCACAATAAGTCTGAGAATTTTGTCCATTTCTTTTGGAGATCAATGAACTTGAATTGCAGCTATATTTCGATATAGAATAAACAACTATATTTTGGCGCTAAAAATTTTTGATGAAATTTCTTTTTTGATTTACTGTTACGTATTCTTCATATTCGCATAGCATCGTCGCTATTCGGCGGTAACCCTGTATATTTCAATCGATTTTAAGCTCCAAGCGACTTGAACACATCGAAATAAACACAGTCCATCATAATAGATTGGTAAGCTTAGCATGTTTAAATCGGTTAGTGCCTAAATGTTGTGGCAACAACTTTAGCACCTTATTTCTGGAGTCTAAGCCATGCAAATAATACACTGATGGAAAAAAGGGACGAGCACACCCTGTATAATCTGAACGTGTCAAGATAAATGCGTAGATTTAGAGGAGCAATAAGGTTAAGGCTAGACGAGTTTGCGCAGCGAGTTTTGACTTTTTCTATAGCTGCATTTTTTACTGAGTGGCCTCGACAGCTGCAATATGTTGTCTCCAAGGAGACCGATGCGGGGAGGGAGAAACTGGTTATTGTTAGTGTGGTGAAAGCGGGTAGTTGTAGTAGTACTTTGTGCGTGATGGAAGGCCGTTCGCGTTATCTGAGTGAGTTTGAGCGAGGAATGGTTGTGGGGATGCACATGACAGGAGTATCCTTCCGTGATATCGCGCACCGTCTCAAGCGGTCATTATCGGCAGTGCAGCGGGCATGGCGAGAATGGATGGAGCACGGACGTACGCGCCTTCAGTCGTGAGCGGGACGGCCCCGTGCGAGAACAGCACGCGAGGATCGCGCCTTTGTGCACAGCGCTTGAGCGTCGCGTGCGTCTTCCTCAAGGCAATTTGGAGCCATTTGGCCAGCAGGAAGGGAAGGCGTACTCACTACGCGAACTGTACGGGGGCGTTTGCTAGAAAGTGGACTGCGATCGCGCTGTGGAACTAGACATCAGTGGGTTATCGAGTGGAGGCACATTTTCTTTTCCGACGAATCAAGATTCGAATTGAACACCGGTGACGCGCGAATTTTGGTTCATCGGAGACGTGGTAAGCATCACCTCGAGGAGTGCATTCAACCACGCCCTATCCACCGCCAGCAGGGCATTATGGTATGGGGTGCTATTACACATGGTGGACGTACACGTCTGCTGCGTACACCGCATACGATGACGGCTCGCCGCTACGTAGATGAGGTGCTACGGCCCGTTGTGCTTCCCTACGTTCGACTGCGCCCACGTCTTCTAGACACGCACGACAACGCCCGACCGCACACTGCACGTGTTGCCCAGACCTTTTTGGAAAAGAACCATATACGGATACTTCCATGGCCGGCACGTTCTCCGGATCTCAATCCGATCGAACATGTCTGGGATATGATCGGTCGGAGACTTCAACGTTATCCGGCTCCCCCGGGTAACGTTGAGGAGCTATGGAGGTGAGTTGAAGCAGCATGGTTGGACATCCCTCCCGCTACCATACTGCCTCGTCGTGTAGCGATGGTGCGCGATTAATGCATCCCTTCCCAACAGGGCCGCGCCGCTCTCCAGGTGAGGGTAAGTTATGCTACGTTAGTACTACTTCCATACCAAATTTTATTGCGTTAGAACCACTTCTTCAGATTATACAGGGTGTGCTCGTCACTTTTTCCCAACAGCGTACATACGCGTTCATGTAGGATGAAGCAACATTTGATCAGAATGTGTTTGAAACAATAGATATCATGACCAGCTATTTTCTAATGCAATTCCATTTAATACTAAATATATTTGTATACTAAATGACGTTATAAAATTTGGCAGTTGAAGTTTCGAAATGAAATTTAATTAAAAAAGTTGTTGAAATTTGTTTGTCAAAATTGTAATAAATAATTAAAAATTAATTAATAACTTATTCTCTTTATTTTTCAAATTTTCAATATGAAAAAGTAATGATAAAACAATTCATATTCTTATTCCGAATTTACTTACGTGTCATTTTTAATTTTTCAACATTTAATTTTAAAACTAACATATACAAGTATTTGAAGTCCAATTTAGGGCTCCACATACACTGCTCAAAAATTGAAGTGGATATTTGAAACAAAAGTGAGTTTTTATCATTTAAATTCATGTTTCAAAGTTTTACTACATTTCGTTATGTTAAAAAATTGTAAACTGTCAAAAAAATTGTGTAGCTCAATAAAAACAAAAAGTAAATAACATACAATTCTTTTGGTTTCTACCTCCTTTTTCGTATTCATTTTTTCGATAGCGGGATATGTGAACTCATTTTCTATTGTCTATTATCATTTGTGACTTATAGTTCTTTGCTTCAACACGCGTTTAGAAGCAGTTCAACTTGAAGAACTAGTGCGTTGTTATACGAAGGTTTAACCCAACAAGAAGTTATAAACCGGCTACGGATTTTCCAAAGTCAGGTTAGTATGGTACAGAATAGATAGTGTCGCATATACTCATGGTGGTAAGAGAGAAAGAGCTACACCGGTCGCTCAAGATCGTCTGTTAGGTGTTACTACACAAAGAAAGCCTACCTTCACAGCATCTCGAATTAATAGTTTATTCAAACAAGCTAAAGAAAAAATAATTTATGGTCAAACAGTAAGGAATAGGTTGTGTAGTGGCAATCTGAGGGAAAGAGGAGCCCCTAATAACCCAGATTAAGCAGGGAATAGCGATGCCAAGAATCACTGGGGTATTGGAATCTGCATAGATGGAAATCTTGTCGTTTGACTAATAAGTCGAACTATGGCCTTTATTTCCTATGGTCGAATTTTGTGAGAAGAACGAGAACAACGATATAATGAACATTTCATGAACCAACAACTCTGATAGGTAGAGAATCAATGTGCGTTTGGAGAGGCATTTGTTTTTATGGACGCACAGATATGGTTATCGTAATTCACGAGACCATGACAACGATAAGGTATCATGATCTGGTTGTAGAACCAACTATTTACTATTTGCTGTCGTAATCGGCGACAATTTTAGTTTAATCGTCGACAATGCTCGACCGCACCATGCCAGAATTGTCAACGATCGCATTGAACATCATGGATTGCCCATCTTGTTCTCGGGATCTGAATTGTATTGAAAATGTCTGAGCTAAAATGTGAAGACAATTAAACAGCCTACAACAGGCACCCTAGATGTTACAGCAGCTTACAATGTTTTGCCAGACATTTGGAAAAACATACCACAACCTTTCATTAATAATTTAATTGACTCTTGACCGAATAGAGTGAAGACACTATGGAGAGCTAGGAGTGATCTCACACAATATTAAGCTGGGGTATCAACTCCATATTAAGAGAAGTACCATTAAGACAAAGCCATAATACGATGGAAAGTCAGTAATTAGGTCACAAAAAGGTATTATAAAAATAATTAGAGAAATAGTTAGCCAAAAACAAGTTTTATTTTTCAACAAAGTCTCCATCTACATTAATGCACTTATCCCATCGCTTTATCAATGCCCCAATGCCTGCTGCATAAAGGTGTTTGGGCTGGCGTCTGAACCACGTGCGTACCTCTTGTTGAACATCGTTGTCACCCTCCAAATGTTTGCCGCCAAGATGCTTTTTGAGTGGACCGAACAGATGATAGTCGCTTGGGGCCAGGTCGGGACTTTACGCCGGATGTTCAAGAAGTTCCCACCCTAATTGCGCAATTCTCGCCTGGGTCAAGTGGGCCGAATTGGGCCTGGCATTATCGTGATGCAGCAATATTCCTCTTGTCAGTAGGCCTGGACGTTTTCGTCGAATTGCATCCCGAAGCAACAACAAAACTCTACAGTGTGATTCAGCAGTCACGTTCTCTTTTTTGTTCTGGAAATGGGCTAGGAGCACTCCCTGAGAATTCCAGAACACGGTAAGCATAACCTTACAAGCTGAGGGCACAACCTTAAATTTCTTTGTTGACGGCGAAGAAGGATGTTTCCATTGCATTGAAGCACGCTTTGTTTTGGGTTGGTAGTGGTGCACCCATGACTCATCACCAGTAACAATACTGTTAAGCATGTTCTCCCCTTCCACTGTGTATCGAGAGAGGTGTTGCAAGGACAAGCCCATTCGAATTCTTCTCTGTGTTCCTCGGTCAGTTGTCTAGGTACCCACAGTGCTCAAACTTTTCGGAAATTTAAACGATCGTGCATCAGTTCGTAGGCTAAACCATGAGAACACCCTATTGCAGTTGCTATACTGTCTATTGTTACACGCCTGTCAGTTCGAATCATCTCTTTCACCCGTCGAAGTGTTGCATCTGTCGAAATCTGAACGGGGCGGCCACTTCGCTGATCGTCAACAACTTTTGTGCGTCTTTGAGAGAATTTCTCGACCCAGTTATATACGGCTTTACGCGACAAACACTTTTCGCCGTAAACAGGAGACATTTCCTTATGAATATCTTTTGCAGAAAGTCCTTTTGGCCCAGAAAAAACGCACAATAGCACGTTGCTCTTCCACAGTACAATCTTCGAACACGGTCGCCATTTTAACACTGCCTTTGTTCGCGCACACCAACTGTCACTTGAGAATTATAAATCTGGATTGTGGTGACACCTATTGACAAATAGGGAAACAACTCACTCCTATTTTCAGCTTTCCTACAGCAGTTTGTGACTTATTTAATGACTTCCCTCGTACAAATTCCAATTTTTTCTGTATGTTAAACGTGTAAAAAAATCACATAATAACATACAATAAATCTGTACACTTTGATTTAAATTCAGAATTTATTGCAAATATATAAATTATCCACTTCAATTTTTGAGCAATGTATAATTATTTAAAATATGAATAAATTAGAGATGATTTTAAAATTATATGTGAAAAGCGCCTCATAGTGCCATCTAGTGGATACAAGTACAATCACCCAATACTTTCTAGATGCGTATTTTTGTAAATATAGACATCTAAAATTTATATATTTACAGGAATTGTATTATACTACTACATAGATAGATCTACTACTACTCCTGTCTACTAAATTTCAAAATGGTGCAGCTTAAATAAGCTAAATTATTGTTTAGATTGATTACCTATTCAGCTCTTGACATCACTAAGGATACTAACAAAACACTATTCAATAAAAGATCTGAAAATAGTCAGTATGTTATGTATAATTGACAGATACAAAATTATCAAACTCTAAATATGTATCTACATATAGAATTTTCTCATCTTTATAACAGCTTACTTTTAAGTATGTAAAAACGGGTCATACAAAGCCTATTATTTTGCATGCTGAGAGCTTCTTTTTTATAATGCAATTACAAAATCAATATATGTACTTAGTAATAGAAATCAATATAGACTAGTTCAACATTCGTTTTAGCTAAGAGAATGCGCGGTTAAAGAAAACAGGCTTCAATTTTAGACATTATCGATTTTGTTTTATATACATACATTACATTTAATAAGTTACGAATTTTATTAGAACGTTTGAAGATAGTAAAGAAATCCTTGAAAAACTTCGGCGGATTAGATGCACCAATAAAAGTATGAATATGACCAGAGGTATTGAACTTAAATTGTCGTGTTTAAAACATAATTGTTAGACAAGGATAAACGGTGTCTACTTTACGAACTTTTCAATAGGTGGCAGAATGGATAGTAAACTATCAATTACCAGTAATTAGAATATTTGCCATAATGCCAGTGTGCGTAGTACCAGATGTGTAATAATAATGCATGAAAATATCTCAAAAAATTAACAAAAGAGGGATCGCTCTTTTGTTAATCAAAATAATGTTTAGATGGCCTTTGTGGTGATTTATCTCCTTCATATTCTACTTTAAAAAATGAGCAAGTGTTTTCGTTTGTGGAAAGAATCTCTTGAAGATGATGAGAGTTCCGAACAGCCAGTTAAAAGAAGTCAGGGTAGCCACGACTTCTTTCTGCTCTTTAACGTCAACGTGGTTTTAAATGCGCGCACCAGGTTTTAAACATGCGCGGAAACGACCAAAAACTGGTTTTGGAATCTCCAGTGACAGAATTATGATCCTCTATCCAAAAAATGATGATGATCCAGATGAATTTCGTCCCATAAAGGCATAAGTCGTTTAATCAACGAGAGAGATTATGATTGTAGGTGTAGGTTTCCGCGGTCGTTTTCTAGATGTAGATCTCGGTTTCCGGGTTGGAACCGTGTCGAGTTAGGCATAATTGCCAACGTTTCGCCCACTGCTTCAAGGAACATCTTCAGGGCTGTACGTAAATGTTCGTTGTTTCGCAGTAGCTTGAAGAATGCTATGACAGAGACTGGCACAACTTATATAGGGGGGACCGGGTCAGATGGTGGCCTGTTATTGGCTGGGGACAATGAGCCAATGGCATGCGTCGTATGGACGTGGTAATTCTTAGTAGAGTTCAGTAGAGTTTGCCACGTTGGATGTAACGTATAGCCATTGCCTCCATTGAGGTTGCGGGGATGTTTGTAAATTTCAATAGATTCACGGATTTTCCTAGGGAAATAATGCGATTCACGGGACAGAAGCTTGACATCTTTGAACAGAATTGATGACCGGAGTTCAGTTTGTATTGTGCCAGCGCTGAACCGGCAATATGTAACACTCTCATACAACGTTCATGTTCGGACACACGCACACCGACTGGACGCTTAGTTTCGCCAATGTACACACTGCCACACGAACACGGAATGCGATACACTCCTTGTGCTTGGAGCGGAGATATTTTGTCTTTAACCGAGGGTAAGAGGTCCGAAACTTTAGAATGGGGTCTGAAGACAGTTTTGATTTTATTTCTATGCAGAAATTTTCCTATATGATCGGTGATACCTTGAATATACGGTAAGAAGGCGGTGCTGATGTTAGGATCGGGTTCACTCCGAGGAAATTGTACAGAGACATGTGTATTTAAAAAATGTATTTTTCTGTGCCGCCGAGGGTAAAAATATGTTGACAATAGCTGGTTGGAAAGCCCTAACAAGAAATGAAGAACAGCAAAATTTCTTAGAAATATAGAACAAATGTCCTCAAATATTAGAAAGTTTTAATACGTAGAAATTGTGTACACACAAGTAAAATAATATTTTACACTTATTTTAACTGTAGGTACATATGCGGCCCCTACAGACAGTTTGACAAATAATAAATGTTAGCTTTGTAACATGGTCTTAATATTGAAATTAATTGTCACATAACGAAAGAAAGTCAGTGGCATATAAAATAAAAAATTTGAAAAATGGAAAAATACAAATAACGTTCTTGCATCAATATATGCGTTTTTAAAATAAAAATGTATTCCAGTTTGTTTTTCTTGATGAAATCTGGATTTTTCAAGATGGAAGCTCTCAAAAACCACGGCAAGATGGGAATATTAAATCTGTAAAAGCAAAACAAGTAGGTGGCAAAAGGTATTATTATTTCAAAAGTATTGGCATGGGCAATATATCATTGACTTCCATCGTGTTTTTATCAAAATTTATTTAATTTGCGATGTGCCTAATGCTCATGCGGTCCTCTAGCCTAGTTTTAATTATCGACTTTTGCAGTTCGTTTAATTGAGGCATTTTAAAAATTGTGTACGCTCCTGACTTACAATAAACCGACACTAACACTAAGTCGGTGTCTGAGTTTGTAGCGCCCGCAACTGTACATATTCGCCTGTAATTACTACACCGTTGCAATCGAATAAACTAATAAGATATATATTTTCATTTTTTGATAAAACGAAGCTAATAAAAGCAACGTTATACGAAACTGTAAAATGCTTATTTACGTAAATAAATAATAATTTCTATAATTCAAGAATAAAAATTTTGGTTTCAGGGTAGAATTCTTTATCACATTTCAGTTCAATGTTAAGCAAATTAGGTGTTTAATCATAGAGTACGAGGAATGTCTTTTATGTTTTGCATACTGGTACATAGAGGGCGCCATCGATCGAACGTCAATACTAAAAATGAACCTCCGTCTTTAGCTAGCCTAAATCTAAAATTTCAGTACAATACGTGTAGTGTTGTAGCTACAACGAACTGTCAAAGTTGGCAACTTAGTCGAAAAATGGAATTAAACCATGAAAATTTTCGAGTAATAACATTTGCGAAAACAATTATCTCAACAAGAATACCTTGCCGAGTTGGTTTCTATTTTCAAAGCACCACATCAGTCAACAATTTCTCGTTGGTATGGAGAATTCAAACATGGACGCGACAATCCAAGAGCAGGTGCACAAAAATCGGCAGTCACTCAGGAAAACGTCGATGCTGTGCGCAAGTTCATCAAACGAAGATCGACATGTGACATATCACGAAATTGAGGCATCATTGAGGATTTAAAAGACCTGAATTTAAAAAATTTTGCATGAAGAATTGTGTGTAAAAAAATTAGTTTCACGTTGGATACCGCATCTGTTAACCGAAGAACAGGATGAATTGGTGTCAAAAAACTCTACACCGCTTCAACACAGGAACTTTAAAAACGTTGAGAGATGCGTGAGTGGTGCTGAATCTTGGGTCTACTCGTACGAGCCAGAAAATAAATGCCAGTCGTCTGTTTGGGTGTTCCAAGGTGAAGAAAAGCCGACAAAAGTCATCCGTTTTCGTGCCTCCAAAAAGATGGTCGCGACATTTGTCTCGAAAGCAAGTCATGTAGCAACAATTTCTCTACAAGATCAAAGAACTGTTACTGCCGATTGGTAAACAACCATTTGTTTGTCACAAGTCATCGCTGAGCTCCGAGAAACCAACTCACAGCGACGAATCATCCTCCATCAAGACAATGCAAGTTCGCACACAGCTCACAATTTAATGCAACAAAACGTCGAATTGTTAGACCATCCTCTGTACAGTCCCGAACCTTAGTTCGGGACTTAACGATTTCTTTACCTTTCCGAAAATCAAGAATGGACTGCGTGGTCTTTCAGTCGTCAATACCAGTCGATGTCTTCAAAAACGCAATTTTGACTGTACCAACAAACGAGTGGAATAACTACTTCCAGAGTTGATTCGAGCGCATGCAAAAGTGCATTAATCTTCGTGGAGAATACTTCGAAAAACAATAAAGTTTTTAGAAGCTATCTACTGTTTTATTCCAGCTCTATATGCAAAATATAAAAGACTACCCTCGTATACACAAATATCGTTTGATTTTGCCACTGCAGTCATTCAAAGTTTGTTAGAAATATAAATCTATTCTAAAAAAAGTTTTAAGTTATCATTATTTAAATGTGTCTATACAATATGCACTAGTAATGAAATAATTTATATTAATAATTATATTATTAATATTAATTATTAATAATTGATCTTTTGTTATAATTACATGAATAAGATGGTCATTCTATTAAAAAATACAGATGACGCATAAAACGTAAAATTTTCTAAACAAATAAGTAACGTGTGTTCTGTAAACGTAAATCCAAATGACATTTGATAATGTCAATCACATTTGTTATTTATTTGTATGTATGAAACTGTCAAAATATACGACTTCGTAGGTTAAGTAGTAAATTTTAATTTACGACATACTTCAAAATGTTCTCAGTAAATCACATGCTACTAGGTTGACTTTTCAAATGAACACCCGTTATGCAAACTTCAATAGAAAATATTAGAATTTAAAAATTCGCCCATTTTAGATTTTACCAAAATATCAAACGAAGTACTGATCAATAGAGTGAAAATAATGGATTTTTTTAAATAACTACGTCAGGTTTTAATTAACCTACCTTGCTGGAGAAGTGAAATTAATAAAAAAAGTAAACTCGAAGAAATTCAGCCCAGCTTTAACTTTCAAGAGTAATGCAAGGCTTTTACCTCTAACTAACGAGTCAGCTGGAAGATACATCTTAAAAAGACAGATCAATTATAACTAAAAACGCATTCATAATAGTAAATATCTATTTAACATATTTCTTTAAAAATAGTTTCAATATGTATAAAATAATCCCAACTCATCACAAACAAATGAAAATTATTTCTTTCTAATTAAAACTAATTAGCACATGCCAAAGATTTGTGTGGATGTGAAAATATTCTGAAAATCTCCAAATTTTCCTTTCGAAAGGATATTTGTATGTAAGTATATGGTGACAGCTAGTGACGGAAAACGCTCTTTCAATATGTTTGAACGAATATACAAATATAACAAAATAGGACTCCATAATAAAAGCTCTTGTAATAAAGGGACCGTTTAATTAGGGACCTACATGATTTAGATAGAACACTATAACTTTCTTTCAACAAAAACATATACCGGATGAACAATGTCAAGTGGCCGCAGTTGGTAACAGAATATTTAGATTGGCATTGTTATATATATATGTCTGTATATTTTATATATATTCTGAGTTGTATGTATAACGAATAGTATAACATGTAAACATGGTAGATAATAAGATGTACTATATTATTATGAGTCTGTCACACAAAGTTTTATGTACTAAACAATAAAGATTATTACCATTTAATCCGTTTAACTATAACACTTCCCTGAGAAGCTTTGTTTGGGCAAATACACAACAGGCATCAATGTAATATTTGCTATATTTGGCTATATTTTTTACCTTCTTGATATTTGTCACTTTTAACTGATGGTGTTGACATTGAGTTGTTAAAATAATGTATGTATAAGTTGTTCAATTGACAAGGCATTTTATATTATATACTTTTACTAAAATATTTAGAAAAATGAAATTCAGTCTAACATTTGCAAAATAGTACGTTCCTGGATTAATAAAAAAACAGTTAATTTAGTGTTAATTTAAAATAATTATAAGTATACATGTCTAGACGCAAATATTTAAAAAAACAGCGTATTGCACATCTAAGTATTTTGCACTAGAAGATATGCTCAAAATAACCTCCATCCATTTTAAGATAGAGATTTGTATGTCTTCTCATACTATTAAAAACGTTTCTCAACATCTCTGCAGAGATATTATTTACAGCTTCTTTAATCGTAGCTTCCAATCCATCTAAATTATATACTCGGTTTTAAAATATAGTATTATTTAAATGTCCAAGCAAGAAAAAGATCTAAAAAAAACATTCAGATCTTTTTCTCTACATTTACCGGGGTAACTCTGATTTAATATCTGATCAGTTTTCACATAACGGCGCGATAGCGCTAAAATGAGGTCGACGAACCGTATTGGAGGAGGATCAGCAACGTTCTTCCCACAGTCACGATACTCAGTTATCGAGGTGTACTATCAAGGCATTTAAAATCCGGACAATTAGATAATTATTTTCACTATAATTAAGCATTGTAATTCGGTTTTTGTATAATGAAGTTGTTGTGTAGATGACAGCATACTAACATTTATTTGTAACCTCTCACGCAAAATTATGATATACATTTTGTTGTAAAATTATGTTACTAAGTGAATAAATGAAAGACAAGAATTTATTAATCAGAAAACTACAATTATTTGGTTTTAATTTTTAATACTTTATTTCTGTCTAACACCTCTTGTAAACATCTAGGAATAGATGTTATAACATTATGTATAAATTCTGGCAACAGATCATTTCAAATATCCTCGATCTTGTTAGATAATTCTTGGACATTTGCTGGCTTAAAATTATTCCTACTCATCGTCTTAACAACCCCACACGTTTTCGATGGGGTCCATATCTGGACTTATAGAACACCACGGCAAATACTATATTATTATCTCTAAACGACTGAGAAACGACTCTTGCCGTGAGGACTGGACAATTGTCGCGTTGAAAGATGAAATTTCGTTCAGGATACTTATATAATTTCTGCTGAAGGTAGAAAACATTTTCTAATATTCTAATATAATTGTTACTATTAGATATTTTCCCTATACTCCAACAAACACCTGGCCCATGTGCGCAAATCCAGACCCAGACATTTACTGAGAATCATCCGCTCGTTTGTAATTTTTTAGTATACTTTTCGTAAAATCGTGAAGATTGACCACCAAAATAGACCGCCAATTAGGTGGTGGCCTATAAACACAAATTCTGGCATTATGAGACGACTAAACAAATTTTTCTTCTATTTTCCCAAAAATTAAAATTATGCGGCATAAATTCCAACGCAAATCCAATCCTTACTTCTTTATTCTGCCCATTAAGACATGTTTTTTTTACAGACCCCCGATTTCTCAAGTCTGAAATTTGTTACAACAGTTTTCTTGCTGTGTGGACACATTCGGGAAAATGTGTTGCGGACAGATCGTAAAAAAATTCTATTGTCATTATTGTTAAGTTGGCAACAATAAAAAAAAGCGTCGTAAGCGTAAGATAGTATTAAGAGTTTGTGTTATAGAAGCATTGTTAAATAAATACCAATTACTACTTCACATATAAGAAAGGGAGTTTTATTTTATTATTACCACAGCTTCATTTAAATACATTTAACCATAGGTTATGGGCCCAGTTTACGTGTGGTAAATAATTAAAAAAATTAACAAAAAGCGTGGCCGGCCAAGTTGATGGGAAAAACAGTAGAAGTCATGGAGTCACATGTTATTAAACTAAATGGACAAAATTGGCCAACATGGAAGTTTCAAATCACAGTTATTTTAAAGTCAAAAGGCTTATAGAAGTAGTAAAGGGTGAAACGGTTAAACCGGAAGGACAGGGACAAAACGCACAGGGCTGGGAAGAAAAGGATCTAAAAGCTCAGGAAATAATAGTAACACGAGTCGAGGAAGGAATTTTAACCCATTTATTATGGTGTGAAAGTAGTGCAAATGTGGGAAAAGTTGTTGACAGTCTACGAACCAAGGTCACAAGTAAATATTCATTTAATACAGCAGAAATTCTTTAATATAACATTTGAAGAGCCAATGTCAAATTTCTTTGCAAAGATAGAAGAAATTACAAACCAACTAAAGACAATGGATGAAACCCTATCTGAAAAAATAATAATCACAAAGATTCTAATGACATTGCCAGAGAAATACAAGCATTTTATTTCTGCTTGGGAGTCTGTACCTTCAAAAGAGCAACACTTAAAAGAATTAGTGTCGCGACTACTGGTCGAAGAAGAAAGAAATAAGAAGACGGAAGAAATAAATTAATCAACTGCTTTAATTGTAGGAAATAGAAGAGATACAGAAGAGATTCAACAGTTCGAAGAAGTAGTAGTGCAAATAATAGAACAAGTGTAAAGTGTAATGAATGTGGCAAAGAAGGACATTTCAAGAAAGATTGTATATCAAGAAAACTCTGCCATTTTTGTCAAAAACCAGGACATTTAATTAGAGACTGTAGGTTTAGAATACAAAAAGAAAAATGCAGTGGTAGTAATAAAAATGCATCAAATGCATTTATTACAAATGATTTAAAGGATATGAATATATGGGTAATGGATACTGGTGCGAGTGAACATATGTGTAACAATATAAAGCTATTCAAAGAATTAAGTAAGGTAACCTTAGAAAGATATGTCACTATAGGAGATGGTAACAACATAAAAGTTGAAGGCATAGGCAAGGTAGAAATAATAGTTAGAAATTAATCAAAATTAATACCTTCTGTATTGTATAATGTATTGTATGTTCCAGATTTAAAAGTTAATTTGTTTTCAGTTGTTCAAGCAATAGATAAAGGTAATATAACAATAACAGATAATAATGAATGTAGATTTTTAAGAAATAATGAGGTAACAGCTACTGCAACTAGAAATAATAATTTATATATTTTGAATTTTGAGCTTGACGAGAGTGTAGCCTTAGTAAGTTTAACAATGTGGCATGAAAGGCTCGCTCACCAAAACCATCAGTATGTAAAAGTAATACTAGATAAAAATAATATCAAGTATGATAGGGAAATAGAACAGTGTATTGCATGTGTAAAAGGGAAACAGCATAAATTACCATTTAGCCAAAGTGAAAGTAAATCTGATATGCCTGGACAGTTATTACATATAGATTTATGTGGGCATATGGAGCAAGAATCCTTAGGCAGTTCAAGATATTTCTTACTAATTAAAGATGATTATAGTAGCTTTAGATTTGTCTATTTTTTAAAGTATAAGTCAGAAACTAAACAAGTAATAGAAAATTTTAATAATAATAATGGTAAGGAATTTATAAATAAAGAAATAGACAATTTGTTCAAACGACGGGGAATTATCCATCAGACAACTGTAAGTTATACCCCCGAGCAAAATGGGAGAGCAGAAAGGGAAATGCGAACCATTGTGGAATCAGCAAGAACCATGTTACAAGCAAAATCATTAGAAAAGAAACTATGGGCGGAAGCAGTGAACACAGCTGTATATACACTAAATAGAACTGGAACAAGTAAACAAAAAGGTAAAACACCATTTGAGTTATTATATGACAAGATGTTTGACATTAACATTCTTAAAATATTTGGAACAAACGTCTATGTGCACGTCCCCAAAAAAAGAAGGCTGAAGTGGGATTCGAAGAGTAAGCAAGGAATATTTGTGGGATATGGAGTAAATTGTAAAGGATATAGAATATGGTTTCCACACACAAATCAGGTTGATACATTCAGAGATGTGGTTTTATCCAAAATGAAAGGAACCAGTTGCAAAAGTTGAAAGAAAATGAATCAGTACTAAATGAGAAACAAGACTACGTGTTATCAGAAGAAAAGAAAAAACGAAACGGACACGAGGCAGGAACACTTGGAAGAGCAAGAAACAGACAAAATTGAGAGGGTGGAAGAAGTGTGCACAAATACCATTGAAAAGGATTCAGATATAAATGAAGTGGAGATTGAACAGGATAGAAATGCAGAAGAACCAGAAATAAGAAATCGTCGAAACATAAGAAAACCAAAATGGCATGAAGATTATGAAATAGGATTCATAGCAGTTAATGAGGAACAATTAACATTTGCAGACGCAATGGAAGATGAAAACTCTGAAAAATGGCAAGAAGCTATTGCAAGTGAATTGGACGCGTTACAAAGAAATAACACTTGGACAGAAGTGAATTTACCAAGGAATAAGAATGTAATTGAGGCCAAATGGGTATTTAAAGTCAAGAAAGATGAGAACAGGGAACCACAATTTAAAGCTAGATTGGTAGCCAGAGGTTTCCAACAGAAAGATCATTTTGATCATTCAGAATTATATGCTCCAGTGGCGAAACTATCCACGTTACGAATATTATTGGCAATTGCAAATAAACATGGATTATCGATACACCAGATGGACGTCTAAACTGCTTTTCTATATGGTGATATAGATGAAGAAGTTTACTTAAAGAAGCCGGAAGGATTTAACAAAAATGCTAAAGTACTTAAATTAAACAAGTCTTTGTATGGTCTAAAGAAGTCACCCAAAAACTGGAATAACAGATTTAACGTGCTGATGACACAAGAAGGGTTTACCAGGAGCAAAACTGATTATTGCCTTTATTACAAAGAAAAGAAAACAAAATTTTATATTTTACTATACGTTGACGATCTTATTATAGTAAATGAAAATGAACAAGAGGTTAATGAGTTGAAGAAAATACTAAAATTTCGAAATGAAAGATTTAGGCACAGTATCAAAGTATTTGGGTATAAATATAAGACGAAACAATGTCACTATAGAGTTAGACCAAAAGGATTACATAGAAGAAGTTTTGAAAAGATATAATATGTCAAAGTGTAAAGCAGTTATAACACCTATAGAACAAGGCTCAAAAATCTCTCAGGAACCATCAGAAAATAAAGAACTAATTACTAGATGTAGAAAGCTGATAGGGAGCCTAATGTATGCAATGTTGGGACTACGTCCGGACATATGCTTTGCACTGAGTTTTCTAAGTCGCTATCAAGCAAATGCAAATGAAGATCTTTGGAAGGCGTTGAAGAGAGTTCTACGTTATATAAAGGGAACATTAAATGCAAAGCTGATTTATAAATCGGACAAGAACACACTTCTATCAGGATTCGCAGATGCGGATTGGGCAGGCGATCAAAGTGATCAGAAATCAACATCAGGATATATTATGCAAGTATATGCATGCACAGTGTCGTGGTGCGCAAGCAAACAACAATGTGTTTCATTATCATCTACAGAAGCAGAATATGTGGCTTTGGAAAAGGGGGTAACTGAGGGTTGTTGGATTAGAAATGTATTAAATGAGATAGGTATAAACTGTGAACGAATATTAATGTATGAAGATAATCAATCGGCTGTATATATTGCGAAGAATCCAGAGCATCATAAGCGCTTAAAACATATAGATTTAAGATATCATTTTGTAAGGGATAATGTAACCATGAATATTGTAACTTTGAATTATATAGCTTCTGAAGAACAAATAGCAGATTTATGTACAAAAGGATTGGGTAAAATATTACATCAGAAATTTTGTAAAGAGATTGGTTTAAGTTAATTAACACTTGTTTTTATTGAGAGGGAGTGTTAAGTTGGCAACAATAAAAAAAAGAGTCGTAAGCGTAAGTTAGTATTAAGAGTTTGTGTTATAGAAGCATTGTTAAATAAATACCAATTACTACTTCACATATAAGAAAGGGAGTTTTATTTTATTATTACCACAGCTTCATTTAAATACATTTAACCATAATTATAATATGTGTCCTGAATCTTCGGCAATCGACATTTCCATTGCTACCAGCTAGCAAAAGACTCACTCAGTATATTGGCAATACAATCACGCAGATTGTGCTGGCGACGTTAGAAAAATTTAAAATGTCAACAAGTCAAATATTATTGTTTGTGACCGATGGTAACGCGACAATGCATACGGGTAGCCGTTACATATTACATACAAAGTGCATGTTTTATATCTTGTAATAGAAACTATTCGACAATGTTTTCCCAAGGTATATGCTACAATAGCGAGTATAAAAGTTTTCTAAAATCTCCTAAACGTCTTTGCAAGTTTCACAAAAAGTATTTTGGGATTTCCGAACCACCACAGCCGATCCTTACACGTTGGAGAACATGGTTGAATGCAGCTTTTTATTATGCTGAATATTTCCAGCAAATAAAAACTGTTATACTACAGTTTAATCCAGCCAAGGTGGCTGCAGCTATTAAGGAAAGCCAGACGCAATTTCAAGATATTTCCATTAAAACTGATTTAAAAACAATTCATACCAACTATAAAGGAGTAGCTGACGCAATAGAGAGATTACGAAATTGTAGTGCGATTACGTTAGCGGAGTTGGTGGGCGAAGTAAGTTCACTGCTGCACGCTATGGATAATGCAAAAAATGTATGCGTAAACAATAGTTCAAAAGTGTGTTAAAGAAAGACAGCGATATTAATAGGTTAAAACAAGTTTGTGATAATATTGCAAATATTGATAGTGCATCTACAGATTCGTTAAATAAGTAAGTAATTTTACGTATGCGCCTGCGTTACATCAGTAGATGTCGAACGATCGTTCTCCAAGTAGAAGAACATATTTTCACTAGTGCGCACATCGCTCTCTAAGACAAGTATGGAAACACATACCTGATGTTCCAAAGTTTTTACGGATTCGTGAGGTTGATAATCATGATGTTAGTTCATCACGGTCGTTAAGAGTGTAAAGGCGGCTGCACAATTGAACGCGACTGGGAACGGGAATGAGAACGAGAAAAAAGTTAAATCATACGATGCAAGTGTAGGCACATGCACAATGCAATTCCAAGAACGAGAACGACAAGCTACCCGGTAACGAAAACAGAAAAGTTAGCCAAGTTGTAACTTCTTTGTTCTCGGGATCTTCCCGGAACCAATAGCGTGGCTGAGCGTGCGCAGGGTATGGTATGTGCACGTGGATTTTGAACACATAACCAGAAATCACGGATATTATTAGCATACATATGAGAAACATATCTTCATCCAAAAAATACATTGTTCTCTTAAATTTTATTTGAGTTTCAATTTTATGATTTTGAACCTATATTCTAAATTAAAAGACAAAATACCTAATATTAAATAAAATTTACGTTATAAATGAAATTCCATTCAACGACTGCAAGGGTGTATACATTGGACCAACGGCACAATACTTACAAGAACGATTAAAAAACACATCAAGCAGTCCAAACACACATTTAATTTCGAACAAACGACTATCATTACATCCGAGAAAAATGACAATGCCAGAAATATATGAGAAAGCATCCACGTACAAAAAAATAAAAATTCCATAAACAATAGAACCGATACAAGTAATCTTTCAACAATATATTTGCCCCTCTTCGACGACACTGCAACCATAATCCTCCTTTGCGAAAATAAACACGTAAGTGCTTGAGAGGAATGTTCATATACACGTATGCAAAAAAATGCAGGTAAAAAATAGATGCAATCATCATATCTAGTTTAGAATGCAGACTGAAAACATGCACTTTGCATATAGCCCATTATTTTAATGCTCATATCTTAATTTTAATATGTAATATACAGTATAACTTTTATTTCAACAGAATAATATTTAATACAAATAGGTAAATCAACATAAACATTGGACCTACTTTCACTAATTTAAATTAACAAAATTACAATTTGAAAAAGGCAGTATACATACTACCGAAACGTATGGATTGAATATTGTGTTAATTACTAGACCGTTACTCCCAAAGAAACACTTTTACGATTTATTTCCTGTACATATTCCATGCAACAGAAAAAAAAACCAATCACTCAAAGGTACTATCGAATACAAAATACAAAGTGGTACCTACAGTCATATTTTAATCGCTTTAAATTAGGCTGCGCGAATGTAGATATTAAATTAAGTGTATATTAAATGTAGGCGTCAAAATTTAAATATTCAAATAACCTATAAGTGTCAAATAACATTGCGTTGATATACAGGTAGCTGTAAGTGTCAAAAATGATTTTTGCACGTTACTACGATCTTAAGTACCTACCTTAGCAACGTCACAATACTAAAATGTTTAAAAATTGACTTACTACTGTACCACTTTTTTCGCATTCGAAGTACATTTGCGAAGCTCTAGAACTTTCGCTTTACCATATATCCAAGGGCTAGGTAAATAATGCCACATTCCAGCAAAACAAGGCCAACATCAAAAATCACCCGTAGAACATGATTGAAGGGTTGATATACTTACTTCCTAACTCTCCAACGAACTTAAACAACTACATGATGCCCTACATTAGTTGGATTGAGCTTTTACAAGAGATCATAAATAATCTTATGTAAAATATGCCCAGGCAAATTCGTTCGCGCGGAGCAGCTCTTTATTTATTAAATTTTATTATGAAAATTTAATCAATCTGGACGATTCGTTTTTTGTCATATAGTACCTATATATTTTGTAAACTGGCGGACAAAAAAACTGACCGACTCATCTTTTTGCATTGTAAAATGGGTTATGGATCTCTCAAAAATATTATATCGTATGATCAAAAAGTCTTTGGATCGCTATTGCCGTGGAATTTACGAGAAATCTATGAAGCTATTTATTTCAATTAGTTTTGACATTTATTTGACAACTTTCAAGCCAGCTGGTTATAAAATACCTATACATAAAATGCAACTAATTACCATAACCTAAAATCTACTTTATTTGTGACTTTGTGTACTTCAAAGTACAGAAGTAAATAATTCTATAGATGGTTTTTACACTCCATGGCTATCGAGATCCAAAGACTTTTTGATCATATATTATATATTAGCATATAAATTGTTATAGGTTATAAACAAAATATTTATGGCAGATAACATTTGTACAATACATGTACAGTATGTTTCAAAATAAATGCGAAAACTACGAAATATATATGAGCAGCCAACATCGCACTGTTGTAATGATGGTGATCGCCCCTCTTCATACCTAGTGATACATAATCCATAATTCTCTGTTAATATTTTGAACGTGACTACATTTTCATTTATTTTTTAATAATTTTGAATTTTTTAAAATTCTAAATGTATAAAATGTGTTGATAAATAATAAATAAATTAAAAAAAAAAGGTAGAGTCAATGTCTATAGTAACTGAACGTATTATTTAAAAATTGTCATCGGGGAATCGATCGTGCGTCTCTGTCGAAAAGCCTTCGATAGATAGGGTATATAAGTGCATTTGTATACTAGAGTAGTTGCGGTATATATCTATGCATCATTGGTAGTACGTATTATGTATTCCGTAATGACGACCAGCGCTCTAACGTTGATAGAGATAAACATATGGTGGATTCAGAACTATATACAAAACATCTTTTTGTGTGTATTTTGTAGGAAGGTGACAACATTATATTTCTATTTTCTTTTTTTATAAATACTATGCGATTTTTTTATTTTATATTTTACAAACATTTTAAAGGCTTCTTGTAATATTAAAGTAAGTTTGTGAATAACTTTATGTTTCAATAAACATGTTTGACATAATAAACAAATTCATTTCTATTTGACATTTTACAAAATTTACTTTTGTCCATATGGAATCAGTAAATAGGTTTTCATTTAATTATAAAAATTATCTATCTATCTTGATACTTTTCATTCGTATGACTACAAAGAAGTATGCGGACGACAATTTATGTAGCGTACATAATATATACTATTTTTGATATTGATAAGGTTTATAAGCAAAAGAAATAAATAATAAAATGCAAATAGGCAAATATATTATTTATAATAACCAAAAAAAAATATACAACAATAATAACAAAATATTGGGGAACTTTAATTTAACGGACAATAAATATTATACATAAAAAACAATATAGTACAGGCTAGTTTATTTGTTGTTATCTTTACATTGGGTTCCTTTAAATTTACTAATTTTAAAAAGAGAGTAAATAAACAATATGCTGTGAAATAGAAATCTAAAAGTTTATTTTCTATCAAACGAATCAATTATATTTCCACGTACTGTGGAATAACTTTTTAAAAAAAGTTTAAATAGGGTTTCACATTAAAAATAAGCTACAAAAAAGTTGAAATAATATAAGAATAAAAGTACGTAAACAGACTATTATTATTAGGGTTGCGATCTTTTCGGTGACCACGCGGCAATCACATGCACATGTATAAATAACCCATTCAAATCAATATTATAAATAGAGTGGACCAAGCCGGAGCGATATTTGTAAATATTTCATATAAAACCCGAAAAACTATAATAATGTATCAATGTTCGCGATAGTATCTCTAGATATTAATAATGTTAAGCATACGGGAACCAATTCGTTGGTCACGCCTCTACTTTCGCTCCGAATTGGTCCACTTTATTTATAATATTGCTTTCAATGGGTTATTTATACAAGTGCACGTGATTCGCGCGTGGTCACAGATAATATAGCAAACCCTAATTATTTTATTAATAAATATTTTAGTACTATGTTAGGTATGGCTCTAAAAATAATTGTGACTAATAGTGAGACATTAATATTGCTAATATATATATTTTTATAATAATCGACCAAAAAAATTCAAAATTATAAACAATTTTTTGACGCAAAAAAAAAACGTTGCTTTCTCAGCTCTAAAACTAAATTTTAATATTTGCTTCAACGACCATAATTATCAATAGTAAATTGGAGCCCCCTTTCCATGTGAATTCTAATTTTCGCCTCATTCAGGCGCGTAATTCTACTCGTCCCTTTACATCTGGTTTTGTTTATATTACTAACACATCTCTTGAAATGGGGAAAAAAAAACATTAAAAATGTATATACATACACCCTTTCATATAGCATTTTACACTTTGAGGCGAAAATTATAATTCACAATATTTTCATATAGTATGAATGTGGTCTTTTAGTTAGTATATTGGCTAACTTAAAGACATTTATCAGTTTTATTATTATACGGATTGAAAGGTGTAACAGTAAAAAATTAATATTTCGTTACAATAAAATATATTGATACAATTATTTATGAGCCATTGATCACTCAACCAATATATAATAATTATCAAATTCCAAAAATTATATTGACTAAAAAAATAAATAATGTATGTTTTTTTAATGTTTAAAAACATCAGTCTAGCATGCTTATTTTTCAATAGTTTTATTCGATTCAACAATAAAATAATTATAAGCGAATAAATCGATTTTGAATTTGTTTTATGAAAATTATTAATTTATGTATATATAATTAGAGGAAACCCATATTACAAAAATCATAGATTTGAAGAAAGGTTTCTTCATTTGATTTATTCCTTAACTCAATGTGTTCCATAAACAGCTTAGGAAGAGCTACATAGGGATTCTATTAGGATAAGGAAGCTGTATTTAACTCCGTATATACAGTGTGGTCATAAAGTTTGGAACCAAGCTTATAACCGCATTATTTTACATTTTTAGGAAAAACGCTCGGACAGGTAAATTTAATTTTTTAAAACGCCATCTTTTGACATACAATTTTTTTCTATGACGTCATTGGTTTTCGAGTGATGACGTTATCAACACTTTCTTTAAATGGCAACCATATTATTTTTTTCTCGTTTTTGGTAGATCTTTATATCCACCAAATAGTGATATAAAACAATTGATATGTTGCATCACAATTTTTTGGAAAAAATGATATAAATTTAGAAAAAAAAAGGAAATTTTTTTTTTTTACAAAATTAAAATTAAATTAAAAAAAATACATCTGAACTTAAATTTATTGTAACAGTTAACGTAAATTTTCAAAATGGACCCCACCAACCAACTGACACTGTCCCAGCCGAGTCTAAACACTTCGTATACTCGCCTCAATTATGTCTGGGGATATTTGTGTAAGTTCTACGCGAATTCGTTCTTTTAAATCTTCTAAATTGTTCGGTTTGTTAAAATACACTTTCGATTTGAAATAACCCCACAAAAAAAAGGCTAGCGGAGTCAGGTCAGGAGAACGAGGTGGCCATTCTATGGCGCCTCTCCGTCCAATCCATTTATTGGGAAATATTTCGTCAAGATAGTGGCGAACCGCTACACCATAATGGGGAGGCGCCCCATCTTGTTGAAACCAAATATTTGGATGGAGTACATCACCATCCTCGTGATTTGGTAAAATAACAGCGAGCGCTGGAACCAGTTCAAATCTTAAACATTCTAAATATTGCACAGCAGTCAAATTTCCTTCAAAAAAATATGGTCCTAAAATGCGTCGTCCAATCATTCCAACCCATACGTTAACTTTTCCTCTGCGCTGAGTATGACACGCTTGAGTCCAATGCGGATTGTTCTGCGACCAATATCTGCAATTATGGCGGTGAACAGATCCATTTAGGCAGAACGTAGCTTCATCTGAGAAGACGATGTTTTCCAAGAAATTTGGATTTTGGTCACAACGTAACATTACGTCTTCACAGAACTGCAGTCGACGATCTTTGTCATCCTCATTTAATTCCTGTACAAGTTGAACTTTGTAAGGACGATAGTGTTCTTTTTTAAATAAGTTGACGACAAATGAGTGAGCCACCTGATTGGATAACGCAAGTTGTCTGGTGGAAACATGATGCCTTTCTTCTGATCTAGAAGCACATTTAATTTCACATCTTCTCCTACTTGAGGTCTACCTTGCCGTGGTCGATCTTTTACGGATCTAGTTTCGGTAAACTTTCATACTAGTTTTGTCACCGTTGACCTGGTAATTGGAGGTCTATCAGGGTGTTCATGGTTAAACAAATCGCATGCCTCTGCATGCGTTCTTTGTCTCTCCCCCAACCATTATTATAATTTCGATTCTTTCTCGCTCAGATAAATGTGCCATTTTTTATATTAGCGAAAATGAACAATTTTTACGCAATATCTCAAAAATTTAACGTCAAAGATAGAAGTAAATAATTCAACAATGTTGTCGCCATAGAAACAATTTTAAACTAAAATTTTTGTACATAAATTGTATAAAAAGAAGCAAGAATGTCATAAAGAAATATCTTGGAAAAAATTGCGTGTTTTTGTTTTTGTAAATTTTTTGCATAGTAACATGAGTACACGTGCTTTTGACGATCCGGTTTGTTCAAGAAGAATATTTAAGTCCTCCCACAAGACAGAAGTGTGAAGAAAACTTACTAACATATTTCAGTAAATTTTTTAAGCTTAATTAGTTTTTGAAATCTTCAATTTTTGGGCGATAATTTTAATTAAGAAATGGTCTGCCACATCATGTCAATTTTTTAAATAAATTAAACTTCTTTGGCCCTTTTTTGTGAAACTATTTAATGTTAAATAAGATTTTGTAATAAGTAATTGGCCGATTGGGAAGACGAATTTCTTTTGACCTGGAGCGAATAACGCAGATTACTATTGATCGCAAAGCATTTACACTCGGCTGGGACAGTGTCAGTTGGTTGGTGGGGCCCATTTTGAAAATTTACGTTAACTGTTACAATAAATTTAAGTTCAGGTTTTTTTTTTAATTTAATTTTAATTTTGTACAAAAATAAAATTTTCGTATTTTTTTCAAAATTTATATCATTTTTTCCAAAAAATAGTGATGCAACATACCAATTGTTTTATATCACTATTTGGTGGATATAAAGATCTACCAAAAACGAGAAAAAAATAATATGGTTGCCATTTAAAGAAAGTGATGATAATGTCATCACTCGAAAACCAATGACGTCATAGAAAAAAATTGTATGTCAAAAGATGGCTTTTTAAAATAGAAAATTTACCTGTCCGAGCGTTTTTCCCAAAAATGTAAAATAATGCGGTTATAAGCTTGGTTCCAAACTTTATGACCACACTGTATAAAAAAAATGTTCCTTAAGGGGAATTACTACAATAAAAACATTTTAATTATTTTTTTAAGTTATTAAAAAATGTATTTAATAATTATGTTCAAAATACGTTTGTAATTATATTCTTTAACATTATAATGTTAGTGTAAATATTGCTCTTCAGATTGTTCTAAAATCGTCTTCACGAACTATATATTCTTTAAATTTTATTTAACAGGTCTCGCAGGTCTACAGATGGAAAAAGAAATGAGAAAATTATCAAGACTGATAGAGATTTTTTATAATGAAATAAGAACCAAATTACTAATTACATTTGGACAAAAGTAAATTTTGTTAAATTAAAAGTAGAAACGAATTTCTTTATTATGTCAAACATGTTTATTGAAATATTAAGTAATTTAAGAACTTACTTTAATATTACAAGAAGCCTTTAAAATGTTTGTAAAACATCATACAGAAAATCGCATAGTATTTATAAAAAAAAAAATTTGAAATATTATGTTGTCATCTTCCTTAAAAATACACATAAACAGATGTTTTGTATATAGTTATGAATTCAACATCTGTTTATCTCTATCAACGTGAGAGCGGTGGCCCTCATTTAGGAATACATAAAACGTATTACCCATGGTCTTACAAAAATACACGTATATGTAGAATATATACCGCAACTACTCTAGTATACAAATGCACTTCTATACCCTATCTATCGAAGGCTTTTCGACAGAGACGCACTATCGATTCCCCGAGGACAATTTTTAAATAATACGTTAAGTTACTATAGACATTGACTCTACCTTTTTTTTTTAATTTATTTATTATTTATCAACACATTTTATACATTTAGAATTTTAAAAATTTCAAAATTATTAAAAAATAAATGAAAATGTAGTCACGTTAAAAATATTAACAGAGAATTATGGATTATGTATCACTAGGTATGAAGAGGGGCGATCACCAACATTACAACAGTGCGATGTTGGCTGCTCATATATATTTCGTAGTTTTCGCATTTATTTTGAAACATACTGTACATTGACATTTTGTATCCCAATAACCTTCAAAACATAACTGATTCACGTGTTAATTTTGTTAAAATATCAAACGTCGAAATGAGTCGGATAGGTTTTTTGTCCACTAATTTACTATTTTGCAGCAACTGTCATTTGATATTTATTATAAGCAGAGTTTTAAATGTTAGTTTTTAATTATTGATACAGCAAGAGGAACCGATTTATTTCTAAAAAAATGTCGGTACATTATTTTATTATTATATTATACATATTTTAGATTGAAATACGACTCGTTAGCTTAGTGGTCAGAGCGTTGTACTTGTTGAGTTGACTGCTTACGCATTGAACTCATCATTAACAAAGGACGGAAGGTTCGATTCCTCCACGGGTCAAGTTCATTTTTTCTACATGTTTACAATTATTAAAATATTCGAATTATAGTAATTTTTATAATCTTGATAATAACGCCAATCACAAATTCCGTTCTCCATTTTGTCAAACATTGAAAAACGTAAATTAAAAAAAAATTGAAAATAATATATGTATGAATAAAATATGCATACGAATTAGAAAGTAACCAATTTTAATTAAGTTAATTGTGTTCCTGTTAAGACGTTTTTGAATCATGACAGGCAACACACATGAGCATCTAGGTAAAAATATACTCGCATGCAACATAGTTTGCTGTTAAGCAATATATAACAGTGTAGCTTTTTCAATTAAGATACCGTCCATTCAAACACAAGTAAGTCTTATTTTATTTATAGAAAATCAGAATTCCCTTAATTCAAATTCTTTTGCTGCTGGTAGCAAAACAAACTAAAGAGAAATATTTAACTATTCATACAAACTCAAACCTTTCAAAAATCATATATTTGTCAATGCAGAAATATTTGAACCAAATTATTTTCTGGATTTAAAGATTTTTACATAATAAACGATTCTCAACGTTCAGGAAAACTCTTGGAATTTGATAGAGATGGTCTAAAAACGCTTTAATAAATAATAATCTACGCCAATTAACTCACGAAGTGGCCATTATAATGTGTTGTAACCAATCAACCACAGACAACATTTACACTTCATAAGCAATGTTAAAAAACAGTGTTTGGTTACCATATGTTTTAAGCGAAAACAACAAGAATCAGCGGTCAAAATTTAAGCTTCTTTGCTATCTCGTCAACAGTATCGATCGTTTTTGTTCTACATTGCTACTGGTGACCATAAATGGCTTCATAACATCAAGAATAGAAAAGAATGGCTTAACCCAAACGAAAAGGCAACTGTGCATCCGCGTAACTGCTGTGCATCTGTTGGGACGACGAAGGCGTCGTCTAAGGAATGTAACCATCACAGCTGAGATTTACTTTCGGTTTGACTCGGTCTTTACTCGATGTAAATTAATCTGTTTAGATTTCAACTATATTTTAAAAACCACAACAGCTGTTTCGCTACAAAGTAGCTTCCTCAGGTGGAGATATTACATTAACTAAAAACGTACAACTTCCAACTCTATATATAACAAGTATGAATTTCTGAAACTATTAATTTTAAATACAATTTCTAAAGCCTAATGGTATCTATTGATACAACTACTAATGGTTTGTTTGGAACAAAATTATTTCTCATTTAATAATAAATTTTACAAAAGTAATAAAGGATTCATTGTGGGAAATCATATTTCACCATTACTAAAGGAAATTTTCATGGACAATTTGGAAGGTAAGATTTTTGAGAACAAACCATTAACTAAGAATGTATTGTTTTGGTTGACGATATTTTGATAGGATATACAAGTACAGACAGTTGAATATTTGTTTTTATTTTATTAATTCTATTAATTCCCACATTACTTTTACTCTAGAAAAAGAAGTTAATTGCAGTATCAATTTCTTAGATTAGACAATAAAACGAATTAATAACCAGGTACAATTTTCAATTTACCACAAAGAGTGACATACGGACAAAACGATACACATAAGTTCAAATCACCCATTCAATCACAAACTAGCAGCTCATCACAGATTGATTCATAGATTGTTTAGTATACCTATGTCGAATGAAGCCTACCAGATTTATATAGAATAGCAGATTATTAAACAAATCGCTAAGAATAATGGTTATGACAGAAATTTAATAACTAAATTAGTTCCAAATAAATTATTTAATAAATAAACACCCATTTACTAAAGACAATACAATCAAGAAGTTTTAAATCAGTCACTTATTTAGGGCACCAAGTTAAATTAACTAAATTCCTGAGAAAAGAAAACATTAATGTATAACATTATAAAACGAGCAACAACCTAGCCAAATACATCAAGAATAATAAAGAAAAGACTTCAAAGAACAATAATTCGGAGATCTGTATATCGTGTACTAATGAATACATCGGACAGACAAGAACGTTTAAAATATGAATCACTGATCATCACCGCCTATAATAGCCAAAAAAATGATTCTGCGTACACGGAATCATTTGGTAGATACAACCATAGTTTCAACGAATAGTTTAAGATGCTTCATGCAGAAAATACAAAATTTAATTTGTTAGAATCTTTAGAGATTAATAAACGATTAAATGATAAAATGGCCCTTAATCCCTCACTATTGTTAAATTTATATTAGTGATCGACACAGGTTTTCCCTAATATAACAATCACCCTTTCTAAGTATTTTGGTAATTAACTAGTTATGATGTTAATAATAGATACCATTAGGCTTTAGAAATTATAATTAAAATGAATAGTTTTGAGTTTGTATTATATTGTAATGTTTGTCTTTTCAGGTTCTTAAATAAAACTAACGATAACTTTAGACACACACTATATTAATAATAATTTAAAACGAATAACAATATAAAAACTAATTACTAGTATAGTCTATTTTTAAAGTAGAGAGACAAATTTCTGAACGTACGCCTGGCCCAAAGTACATGCACGAAAATCTTGAAAACAATTTGTACGCGGCAAAATTCAAATAATTTTTGCATTTGTGACTCGCATATATTAAGTATAGACCTATGCAGAAATCAACAACAGGAATTTATCTAGGATGACAGAAGAGGAAAGAAATTAAGTAAATATTAGAAAGTGTAAACGGAGAATAGATAAGATACATAACATTTATTTATTATAATACAAAATATACATTAATAATACATTTATTGTAAACTTACTGGTTCAGCAAAAATTACATTCAAATATTTATTTACAGAAATGCAAATGTAATAAAAATATTTATCATAAACTTATGAGCTGCTCATAACTATTAGAAGTAAATTAATATATCTCTAAATTATGATGATGATATCGAACTACAATCAAAATCTTCACTGTCACTATCCTCTTCAACTCTAATGATGAATGGTTCTACTACTTCGTCAATTATTGCATCAAGATCTTTCATACGGGATTCTTCTTTGATAACATGGTTTATGCATTTTAGCCAAGTAGTAGCTGTTACATTTCCCAAGGCGTCAAGTAATAATTGTCTCACTTCAGATAATTTAAAGGTTTTGTTTTTGGCAGCCACTTCATTCTTTATTTGGGCCCGAACAAGCTCGATAGGGTTCAGTTCGCAGTGGTAAGGAGGTAATCGTAACACAGTTTTATTTTGTGATTTTGCTAGTTCATCAATAACATAGGAATTATAAATATTCTTATGAATTTTAACCAAGCTTAACAGTTCAGCTCTGACCATATCCTCATCATATTGTATTTCCTTACTTGTTAGCCAATTTTGAATATCCACCTTTCTCCATGATGATGATGGTGGCTTTTCTATTTTACGACTATGATATGATGCATTATGTATAACTATAACAGCATTGTCAGGTAAATAGTTTAATATTCGAGAGAACCATTCTTCAAAAACAGTGGCATTCATTTCATCGTGGTAATCAGTGGTTTTCTTTCCTTCAAATAATAATAAGCCATCTTTTACAAAGCCATTACAACTTTCAATGTGCAACAAAATAAGACGACGTCCCTTTCCTGCTGGATTTTTTAATCCAGTTGTAAGCCCTTCGATAAAGGCTTGTCTACGACTGTGAATACTTGTGTCAGTCCACACTTTCTGTACTGTATGACTCTCATTCACCCAAGTTTCATCCAAATAGAAAATTGATCTGTCCTGAGCTCTATATTGTGAAATATCTCTGAGATATTGTCGCCTCCATCTTACAATGTCATCTCTATCGGTCAAAATACTATTTCTGCTCCTTTTTAAGTATCTAGAGGACATAGCACAATTATATACATGTATTTCTATATAATAAATATTTATTACTTAAAATTCATTTGCTTTATTAGCAAATACAATGTTGATCGACTCATGTTTGGCAAATCTTCGTCATTTCTTACTTGCACCAGCACCTTATCTAATGTCGGAGGTTCATTTTGTCGAAACATATTGTGAACTATTTGGCGTATAGCAGTTTTCACAGTCTCATCAAAGGATTTCAGGAAAGAAGGCCTACCACTAATCTTTTTAGGATCTGCACATTTTCCAGAGGCTTTATACTCCTTAACCACCCGATACACTGTTGCTCTTGAAATTCCTGTAAGCATACTCTGTAAAATATAGATCATATGTAATAAATTGTATTCACTTGCCTACTACGTCAGAAATTTGTTTTATCATGTCAAGTTTCTTGATATTGGGTGTATCGGCTATAATTTTCTTGTAAGCATTGATCTGGAGCAGGGTCTGCTTTTCGGTACTACGCAAATGATTCGTATTTTCACGCTTTTTCGGAGGAGAACAAGCATGTTCACGGCCAGGGGCACTTGTACTTGGTTGTGCATCCATATTGGAAACCAACTATAAAACTCTTTTAATTGTATTTATTTCAATATATTGCTTATAAATTACTTACGAGTGTATCTGATAAGTTATCAGATACACTTTAAAGACGGCAGACTATGTGCCCACACTGTCAAATTTAATAATAATATGTTTATATACTGAGAAGGATTGTTCGACGTTGAGAGATGTTATATTTGCATAGTTAAAGTGCTCTTTGTATCTGTACAATGGATCTTCAGTATTGGTAAAAAGTTGCCCTAATTTTGTAAAATCTACATTTTTATCTAATACACCTTATGTGTATTATTAAATTTAACAGTGTGGGGCACATAGTCTGCCGTCTTTACGATAACTATTACTGTCGAACTCCGAAAAGAACTGGTAAAGTATATAATGAAATAACGGGGAAATAATAGAAACAAGGCTTAATTATAAACAATGTCAGTTGATCAGAATCTGAGCAAGATTTGTACGGTGTCATTTGGCCTTGCTTTCAACCAATGAGATTTCACTGTCAAAGTGGTCTGTTCAGAAATTCGTCTCTCTACTTTAAAAATAGAGTATAATTACTAACAATAAGCACATTTATGTATTTGTATTATGTTCACTCCGCGATGCTCTGGTATTGAATAATCTCAATCCCTCAAAACCTCGACGGTTTATATATGAATGTGAAAGTTCTCGAGCGTTTTGCAAGCGTCCAGAAAGCGCCAGAGGTATGACGTGCGTCGCATCGTTGGATGAGTCATCACAATATAAAGAGTTGAAATTTGTAAATGTTTAGTTAATATATCTCCACCTGAAGAAACTACTTTGTAGCGAAACAGCTGTTGTGATTTTTAAAATATAGTGTAAATCTAAACAGATTTAAGGTTCAGATTTACTATCAACAACTACATTGACTCGAGGCTGTAATTCAAGAAAAAAAAACTGGATCTCCTGCCCTCGCGCTCTTAGAATTCCATCTCTTTCGCTCTCTATCAAACAATATTCAAGAAATCTTCTTTGACAATGATGCCACTCTTTAAAATTAATGATTTCTTCGCTTCCAAGCCACCGGATTTCATCAGGTGGAGAACCGAAAAGTTTCCAGATCATTGCACGATTTAGATAAAATTGTTGAAATAAGGATTTATCGCAAACTTTACCGATATTCTTTTTTACATTATCAAGCGATCGTCGCTTTTGCGCTTCTGTACGTCCGACATACTGTGACTTACATTTAGAACGTGAAAAAGGTAACGGTAAAACGTTCGACTATCTCCCGTCGAGACCTAAGATAAACTAACACAAATGTGACTGCTTCGCTTTTTTGCATAGCGCACGGTAATACGTACTGAATACAATCCTGATATGCCGACACGCTGCCCCACTCCAATCATCAATAATATAGGAAAAGATATTCTTGATTAATTCATGAATTTTCTTTACTTACATATCCAAATAAACAAAATCAAAGTTTTAGCGGGAAAATATTTAATCTTCTTTGATGGTCCTAGAAATTATTGGGCAATATTAGCATATTTTTTCCCCACTTAGTGGGAGTTTCGCTGGTTGACCTATTTTGATTCTAATTTTATAGTGTGGATCGACACATTAAATTAATTGACGTGAGCTACAATACCCAATAGTTAATTTTCGTATTATTATTAAGAAACAGTAAAATTCTGAAAATATTCAAAAAATTATTTAAAAAAATCGTAATCAGACAATTAATTGTAAGTTATTCAGGCTTCGTCTTATTACAATCCTGGGCAATAGTTTATTTTCCGGATTCCCTCTTGAACCCTAAAAGATGATTTCCGATCGCGCAAGTTTTTATATACGCGCATTCTCTTTAAAATTTCTTTCTTATTTTTATTTCTTAATTCTAGATGAACATAGCAGTCATATAAATTCTTAAATAAAAAGAAAACAATTTTTAACTGGATTTACTATCTTTAAATATTATACAATTAACACTTCACCAACATTAATATACATATATGTAAGTACAACTAAAATGAATACAAATAAATCAAGGTCCTATAAAAATATATATCACATGCAATAAGTAGGTACTAATAAAATTGTCTGTTAAATTGAATTTTAATATTGACAATTGTACAATTTTCTAAATTAAATACGCACAAAGGAAATGATTTGAAATGTACCTTTAAGCCTATTTACCTTAGAAATTTTAGGGCATTTTTAAATTGACATGTTTATAACCTTAAGATAATATATGTCATAATTTGCAACTAGAGAATAGACTTGTTTAATATAATTGCACCTACATTACTACTACTCAGCGATAAATTAAAAAAAAAATTTAATATACAATTTTAAATATCTATGTTCGAGATTATGTGAGAAGAGGTGTAGAAGGTCGAGATCCCACAGTAAAATCCTTGTACTGGGAGAAAACGCAGATCTGGAACAAAAAAAAATAACAAAAATTATTAATTAAATAACAAACTACTTTACCAAAATATGCATAAATACTACAGTAATTCAAATTTGATAAGTATTTTGTTTTTTTTTCTGAACATAATTGAGGAAATACTGCAAAGCGATTTTAGATTTATCGAAGTAGGCATGTTAGCTAACGGCATAAACTGCAAATTGATTGTATCAATACTGTCAGTTTTCGAGTAACAATGTCTCAAATTCTGTTGCTCGACGAATAATTATTAAATTTCTTTTCAATGAAGATGTAAAAGCGACTGATGATCGCGCGCCGAACTTTCCGCATGCTGCCCGCCCAGCGTCTGCTGTGAGTCTTGGGAACAAAAAGTTGACCAGCTGATCCGGAACAATAGGCGAATACCTGTGCAGGAAATTGGTAGAATTGTAAACACTAATGTTGATAGTGTTCACACTATTGTACACGATAAGCTTAAATTTAGTAAAGTTAGCCCTAGGTGGGTTCTTCGTCTTCGTTTAGAGTATGAAGGCGATCACTTTTTGTCACGTATCATAACTGATGAGACCTAGGTACACCATTATATCCCTGAAAGCAAGAATGTTAGCATGGAACTCAAGCTGTCCTCCGCCCAAAAAATTCAAAACACAACCACCGACTGGCAAAGTATGGCGACTGTATTCTGAAAGGCTATTCGAACAATTCACCTTATTACAGTGAGCTTCTTGGAAAGGTTAATCTCACCCCCATATAGTCCGGACTTGCCCCCGAGTGATTATCGTCTCTTTGAGCCACTCAAAAAGTTCTTGGCTGGCAAGTGATTTACCTCTAACGAGGAAGTGAAGGATACGGTGCAAAATTGGCTACATGGTCAACCGAAACAATTTTTTTTTCGGCGAGAATACAGAAGCTACCGGAACGATGGACCAAATGTATTTTAAACGCGGGTTATTACTTAGAAAAAGTATGTATATATGTATTATATTAATCTGTAGTTTCTGTCGACCAGGAAGAAATAAAATGCACGTCAAATATGAATCATCCTGTAGTAATCATTGCAGGGAGTATTTTCTGGTGCACTAAAAATAGCTAAAGAAGTGTCAAACAATAACAAATTTCAGACCTGTATTTATATTAACAGCTATCGAAGATCTTAGAAACCATTACCAAAACCAAATTGATCAATTTTTTTAAATATAAACAGTTCCACACAGCTCAGAATAGTTATTTAAAAAACAAATTAACATCAGCAATGGTGGAAGTCCTTGAGTATGTAGCGAGAGCATTAGATGAGAATGAGGACATAGTTTTGTAATTTGAGTAAGGCCTTTCAGCAAGTTGTAATTTGAGAAAGGCCTTTCACAGCGTAGATCATACTACATTAATGAACAACTCAACTTATATGGAATTAAAGAAACGGCGAATAAATTAATAATAATAGATTTCAGGAACTATCACTATTCAAAACCTTTGCCCATCAAGTTTGGTGTTTCTCAAGGATCGGTTCTTGGTCCCGTTCTTTTCCTCATTTATGTAAATGACCTACGCCGCAGCGTTTCGGCAGGGAAAGTAATTCAATTTGTATATGATAAAAAGATACTGGTTAGAGAGAGTCGAGGAAATGGTGATACACATGTAGTGGAAGAAAGCAATGGTTTAACAGCTATTCTCTGAAACTAAATGAAGATAAAATACAAATGGTCTTACTAACGACACAAAAAGTGAGAAGTAATCCAAAACCTTAGGAATGCATCTCGCCTGTGATATCAGCTGAAATTACCATACCGACACAACACCGCTAGACAATAAATAACCCGCGAACTTTGTTGTCAAGCCGTGTCACACACTTTTTGTAAACTAGGTTATTTTTCATGAAGTAGAGATCTTCAAAATTCAGAAAATATAAGTGTCAAAAACTATCAAATCTCTGTCCTCTTGGATTCATTTTTATATTGAATCATTTATCATGAATCTTCGATCATCCGTTATTGATACGCCATTTTAGAAATGAAGCTTGAATCATGACATGACCATGCACTTCTGTATTTGCTTAAAAATTTCGATAGGACAACAGTAGACAGTAGTTGAAGGAGGTAATTGACCTGGCGGCGATAGTAGCATTTGTCGTGTGAATTTGGAAACGTTCTTTATTTTCTTGATAACTCATAATTACACTACGAGCTAATATTCCGAAATTAAATCTATTCTACGATTTATCCTTTCAGTAAAAGTGCAGACTCTAATAAAATGCAAGCCGCTTTTAGTATCCGACACGAATGGAACATATCTCTTTCTAGATAGTCCATTTTGACAAGCTGTATAAAGAATATAATAATACGCAATTTAACAATTACTACGTACGAGCAATAAGCTGAATTTATCGAGAATAAGAAAATTTAGTAGACTGTGAAAAGCAATCATACAGTGTTTATTTAGATCAACTCTTTATCTGTCATTTGACGTTTTGTTGTTGAAGTTACGTTCAGCTGGGTTATAACAGATACTTATTTTTTAAAAGTAAAAGAAAATAACCAGAAAGCACATTCGAATCATAATTTATTATGATTTTAAAAGAGGTTTAAGTGCTTATGAGTGCAAAGAGACTTTAGATTCAGTTTTTTGTGAACAAACACCTTCCTTGGGTACAATTTACCGATGGTATAAGGAATTTGAACGCGAAAGGAATTTTGTTCAGCATCAAAAAGGAACAAGGCGTCCTTCTACGGCTGTTACCGACAAAAACATTGCTGGTGATAAAAAAATAATTGAAGAGAATAAAGCCACTTATACGGTAATAGAACATCAACTCAATGGATCCTCAGCTGTTAAAACAATCATACACGATTACCTGCATTTAAAAAAAGTGGTAAGTCGTTTTATGCCACGTCACCTTTCTGAAAAGTTTTCCAAATAAGAATTTGCCATAAAACTTTAAATTTCTTAAATAATGGCGCGCACAAAATTTTCTTCCAAAATAGTGACAGGTGACGAAACTTATATTCCCTTTCCGACCTTCCTACCTGCCAAGAGACTCGTGTATGGATTCACAAAAATGAGGAAACTCCTACAATGACTAAGAAGCAACGAGCGATGAAAAAGGTTATGTTACGGTATTCTTCAGAAGTACGGGCTTAGTAAATGTAATTAAACTAGATGGACAAAAGACAGTTACAGCTAAGTGGTACACTGAAAAATGTTTGCCTGAAGTATTCAGTAGAATTCCAGACAAGGAAATTATGCTTCACCATGATTCCCATCGTCCCATACGACAGTTTTAACTCTCCAGTTTTTGTCTGGAAAAATATAGAAGTAATAGAACACCGTACTCACCTATATTAGCAATGTGTGACTTTTGGCTATTTTTTGAGCTTAAATGCAACTTGTGGGATAAAAGGTTTTCGTCTGAAGAAGAGATTGATACCACATTTCACGTTTATTTTGAAAGTATGTATTCCGAAAGAAGATTGGTTGGGAGCTTTTAAACAGTGGAAAAAAAGAATGGTCAAGTGCATCATTGCTGAAAGGAATTACTTTGAGCATATTTAAAATAAAATCTTAGAAAACATTAACCGTGTTTTTTATTCTCAATGATTTCAGCTCGTCTCTTATACTAATTCAAGAAGTATTGGGTTTCAATCTTTCGTCGTTAAATTTATAGCTGCAAAATAAAAAATTAATTTAACTTAAAAATTACTTAAGTACATATATGATAAACACATCTTCTCATATAACGTAATTTCTTTTTAGATACGTATTTCAACTGCACTAACTGTTGGTTAGTACCCATCTTATAAACCAATATTGTACAAATTATACACGTATATTTAACAAGATTTTCCGTTTCTTGTGATTTTCAATCTGTCTATACAGTTCGCTTGGTACGACCAAAGACTTTATTTCTTTTATTGCTATCAGCGCTACCACAAACAATCATTTTAATGTCTATATAGATATAAATTTATCTTATTTTTGTTAGCTTAGTTTCAAACCTCATATTTTAAAAGAATTAACAAATACTCAAATCAATCGTACATAAATAAATATAAATTGCTTTCATATATTCAGATACTTATTTGATAGCAATGTAAATACACATACTACACGGTATTAGGTAAGAGCGTAGTTAGTAAAAGAAGACATATTAATTAAATATTATGTAATATACTAAAAATGTACTTCATTAGAGACTGTAGAATACATTATTTATTTGATCAATCACGTGTTATCTCAATTTTTTGTTTTTTATATACTCTACTTTATCAAATTATTATCTATTTAGGTGCTTGCACAACTAATTGGACGAGAATTCTTCCTTAAAAATAGAAAAAAAAAACTAATAGCCACACAATCAATTACCACATTATTTGTATTATTGACTAGAGTTAAATTAGTTTATTATTGAATTAGCTTAACAAAACAGTCATGTGCTTATAAGATATAAGTAATTAGATTATTTTCCTAGAAATTAAGTATTTATGCTGCGTTCCCTTGATACTAAATGTAATTCCTGCAAAATTATAATATAAACATTCTAATCCATTTTCAATTTTGTGAATACTTTTAAACATATATTTGTTTTTCTAAATGGTAAACTTTGAATATACAATTATTTTAAAATCTGTTTCTAAAATTATGTTTTATACAATCTCTGTCACCAAAATAACCGGCACAATGAGAAGGTATATTATCGTGCAAACGCCAACTACGTAGTTCTTCAAATTGAAAGTGAACACGACGAATACGACCTAAACATTTCAATACAACAAGATAATACTCCGCATTAACAATTAACACAATTCTTAAAACAATTCTTTGCAGATAATCGCCTTGTAATCGTAAAAATCAACAAGCATTATTTTGATTTTTGAGTTCTTCTAACGAGTTTATTTTTCATTTCCTTCATGCGATGACCACCACGTAACACTAACGCTTGGTTTCTGAATAGCATTGGAAACACATACCACGACTCATCACGAGTATTTTTGCAAAGTTTTGATCTCTGCGATCTTTGATTTCCATTTTCATAAATCTTGCTGAAAATTTTCTCGAAATTACATATAACGATTTAAATTGATTGACGTAATATTTATCCGCGTACGTAATATTTATCTTCCACAGTCCATTTTAACATAGAACTTAATGTCAATTCTATTATTTATTAATTTTTTCGATCGAGGTATAGAAACTACTTTCACTTAAATGCCTTGTATTTTTAACTCTAGTGAACAAAATGTCAAAACATTCTTTTATTGTTCAGGAAGGCCGACACTTCATAAATCAATCTCTTACCAATAGATAGCGCCACCAATTTCGTTAAGAGAGAGCCATTCCGGTTATTTTAAGAACATTAAATATTATTGTAGTATTTAAAAGTCTAAGTCTAATTTAACTGCGAACCAGATATACCCGCAATAATTTATTTTCTAAGTTTAAGCACTTTATTTGATTTACATTTAATATCAACCTGTTAACATTAAACCAAGTATTATATTGAATATTTATAACTTGCCTGTAGTTTGTAAGTGCAGAACTTGAGTTAAGTATAAACGTTATCGTCCACAAACAATACACACTTAGCACTGATATTATACGGAAGATTGTTAATATAAATCATAAACAATAAAGGACCCAGACTATATATAGGCTGTCCTTAAAAGAAAGAGACAATGTATGAAAAATGGAAAGATGTAATTATATAGAATATGAATTCAAAATATTTTCCTAAAATCCCCTCTCATACGCGAGAAAAAAAATGACAAAGATATTTACAAAATAGTTGTCCCGCCACTGTGCGACCGGCTAAAACTTTATGTTATAATCGGTCAGCTTCAAGTATCGAAACAATTGTGTCCCCGATTCAGTCAGTTGTCGATCGTTACATGTGTACTTTCGATATGATTTACGTTTACGTGTTCGATTAAAGGTAGATTGTTACCAAATTGGACGTGAAATAACAAGTAAAAAATTTTAGAGCTGACTTTTCGTATGAGGTTATCTAACCATAATCATACAAAGCTGTTTAAACAACGTTATGATAACATGGACAGCTGTTACGTATGTAACACACACGCATACGCTGTAGCGTATGTGTGTTTCTAAGTTCAATAAATAAGACAGAGTTATTTGAATTCATAGCCAGCACACACCACAATTTTCAGAGTGTTTTTAATTTTGGAGTTCGCGCCGTAATTGACTCATAATTTTTTGGATTCATATTCTATATAATTCTATCTTTCAATTATTCATACGTTGTCTCTTTCGTTCAAGGGCATCCTGTATAGTGAATTGATGTGTATTATGTTAATTGTAACACATTTTCTTTTATTTATTAAAAAAACTTAATTAGAAAATTTATTCTTCTTCCTTATCAAAATTTCTTATTGCAGATTAATTATTAATTCATATAAAATAGTAATAACTAAGACTATTTTTAATAATATAAAATATTATTAAAAATCTGGTGTGAGGAACACAAATACAGGTTCACTATTAATATTTTTTGTGAACGTGTCCGAACATATCCCTCCCCAGAGACGCAAATACGTATTTCGCCTTTCTACAGGCTCATCGGTACGCCCCTGCTGGAGAAAGGATATCTTCAGACACATTCACAAAAAAGAACCACATCGCCATATCACAGAAATTATCCAGACCGAGCGTAGAAGTAAATTCAACGCTGCCTGTTGTCAGACAGCCGAAGTACCTCGCCCTGCCCACATAACCAATGCGAACCTACGACGCCCTTTTAAAGATGGCGCAGCCGTGTCTCTAGAAACTGCATTTTATCTGTGACTTCACTCATACTAAGGACTAATCGCATGTGTAATGTATCAGAATAATTGAAACATACATGAGTGGGTAAAACCCCACCAGTTTTGTATAATACAAAGGTATTTTTAATAATATAAAATATTATTAAAAATCTAGTGTGAAGAACACAAATACAGGTTCACTATTAATATTTTTTGTGAACGTGTCCGAACATATCCCTCCCCAGAGACGCAAATACGTATTTCGCCTTTCTACAGGCTAATCGGTACGCCCCTGCTGGAGAAAGGATATCTTCAGACACATTCACAAAAAAGACCCACATCGCCATATCACAGAAATTATCCAGACCGAGCGTAGAAGTAAATTAAACGCTGCCTGTTGTCAGACAGCCGAAGTACCTCGCCCTGCCCCTAACCAATGCGAACCTACGACGCCCTTTTAAAGATGGCGCAGCCGTGTCTCTAGAAACTGCATTTTATCTGTGACTTCACTCATACTAAGGACTAATCGCATGTGTAATGTATCAGAATAATTGAAACATACATGAGTGAGTAAAACCCCACCAGTTTTGTATAATACAAAGGTATTTTTAATAATATAAAATATTATTCAAAATCTGGTGTGAAGAACACAAATACAGGTTCACTATTAATATTTTTTGTGAACGTGTCAGAACATATCCCTCCCCAGAGACGCAGATACGTATTTCGCCTTTCTACAGGCTCATCGGTACGCCCCTACTGAGAAAGGATATCTTCAGACACATTCACAAAAAATCGTATCTGCGTCTCTGGGGAGGAATATGTTCGGACACGTTCACAAAAAATATTAATAGTGAACCTGTATTTGTGTTCTTCACACCAGATTTTTAATATTTTATATTATTAAAAATACCTTTGTATTATACAAAACTGGTGGGGTTTTACCCACTCATGTATGTTTCAATTATTCTGATACATAACTAAGACTACTGAAGGAAAGCTATAAATATTAGTTTATCCAAATAAATAACGACATTGGAACCCTAAAATTGGTAAACATTAAATTCTGGCAGCTATACTAACTAACTTTACATTGATCAAAGAACAAAAGATAACTATATTACGGCAATTTTTTTTAGCATTTATAAACTCTAGGAATTTCTTCGAAGGAATTCTTAGAAATGAAATATTCTTTTTCCGTATTTCTTATTTCTCAAGCAATCTATTAAATATAAAAATAACTATTGTGTTTATATATATAGTATTTATCGCAATTTATTATCATTAAATTTAGAAAGAATTAAAAATACTATTAATTCCTAACAATAACCAATTTTTTTTTAGAAACATTACTGTAATCGCGATGAATTAAAACTAATCTATCACATGAGTTTTATCTATTATAGAAGTCGCCTTCAACATAAAAATATATAACAATTACGCAAAGGTCTCACATGATTAAGTAGTTTAGTCATATAAAAATATTATTATCAACTCTGAATCCTATATAAGTACAATATCAATTCTCAATTGATCACTTCTGAATTTATATCACTTTAATATACCCATAAATTCTATAATTAAATTATATAAAACCGTGTAGTTAAGTTGAGCATTGCACTGAACTAGACATGACTTGATTCTTAAGAAATTAACCGACATTAACAGCAACATTAAATTTTAAATGTATCTCTTGTAGCATTTGATAAATATTAAAAATCAACCGTTCGAAAATATTTTACAGTATTAAATATTATTTATTTTTAATTTTACTAAATGATTTAATAAATTTAAAAAAAAAGTATTACATTAGTTTTCAGCAATTTTTTATTTCGTCAGTGGGAGTAAAAACAAGTATTTTTTATGGATTAACTAAAATACTAATCAAATGATACTGACGCACTTAAATTGTAATACACATTCCGCCCTTACTATCGACGAGGGCCACAAGAAATTATTATATTTACCTGTAATACGAGGAATGAAATCAGGGTAGAATTCTTTATCACGTTCAATTCAATGTTAAGCAAATTAGGTGTTTAATCATAGGATACGAGGGATATCTTTTATGTTTTGCATGCTGGGAGATAGAGGGCGCCACTAATCAAATGACAGTACTAAAAATTAACCTCCATCTTTAGTTAGCCTAAATCCAAAGTTTTAGTGCGATACGTGTAGTGTTGTAGCTACAACAAACTGTCAAAGTTGACAAGTTGGTCGAAAAATGGAATTAAATCGTGAAAATTTTCGCTGAATAATTTTTTATAATTTTCGAAGACAATCATCTCAACAAGAATGCCTCACAGAGTTGGATTCTGTTTTCAGTAATGAATAAAGATGGCAGACTATGTGCCCGGTGCATGGTGACATGAATCATGTCAGCATGTGTACTAAATATTATTTTGGATACTATAATATAAATATGTTTTGAAGGTGCATCTGTTATTGCCAATAATACCACTTTTTCTTTAGAATAAATGTTTCGTTCATTGTTAGAAATACAAAATGTTTTTTTTTATTTTGATTTAGAACTGTAAAATATATGTTCAAATTCTGTTATCTCTTTGATAAATGCATGTATGGAAATATTTAGGAAACTACATACTAAATATGTTTTTCTGTTCCGATATGTAAACAAAGCGAGAGGAATGAAAAATAATATTTAGTACACATGGTGACATGGTTCATGTCACCATGCACCGGGCACATAGTCTGCCGTCTTTAGTAATAAAGCATCGTATCAGTCAACAAATTCTCGTTGGTATGGAGAATTCAAACGTGGACGGATTAGTCTTAACGATAATCCAAGACTAGATGCATTAAAAAACGGCAGTCACTCAGAAGAACGTCAATGCTGTGCGTAAGCTTATCAACGAAGATCGACATGTGACATATCGCGAAATTGAAGCATCATTGGTTTCCCATTGGATACCGCATCTGTTAACCGAAAACAGCTAGGGTGAATTGGTGTCAAAAAACTCTATAACACTTCAACCCAGGAAACTATAAAAACGTGTACAACATCGTGAGTGGTGGTGAACCTTGGTTGTTCCAAAGTGAAGAAAAGCCGACAAAAGTTATTCATTCTCGAAGTGTCTCCAAAAAGATGATCGCGACATTTGTCTCGAAAGCAGGTCATATAGCAACAATTTCTCTACAAAATCAAACAAGTGGTACTGCCGATTGGTATTAAACCATTTGTTTGCCGCAAGTCATCGGTGAGCTCCGAGAAACCAACCCACAACGACGAATCATCCTCCATCAAGACAATGCAAGTTCGCACACAGCTCGCAAGACAATTAAATTTTTAACGCAACAAAACGTCGAATTGTTGGATCATCTTCCGTACAGTCCCGACCTAAGTTCCAACGATTTTTTCACCATTCCGAAAATCAAGGACGAACTGCGCGGTCAAAGGTTCCAGTCGTCAGAAGGAGCTGTCGAAGCCTTCAGAAACCAAATTTTGACTGTACCAATAAACAAGTGGAATAACTGCTTCCAGATTTGGTTCGAGTGCATTGATCTTCATGGAGAATACTTCAAAAAACAATAAAATCTTTAAAAGCTATCTACTGTTTTATTCCAACTCTATATGCAAAATATAAAAGACAACACTCGTATAATATTCTCAAATATTAAATTGATGACACCAATTAAAAGGAACATTATTTACTTAAATCCTTTACCTATTTTGTATCTCAACAAATCTTGCATTAATACTGCAATCAGTTATTACTCAATTATCACAGTGTAATAATCTCTTAAGTGTGTCGGTAAAATTCATAACAGTGCGTAATAATTTTTTTTGGTAACATGTTTCGTTTATAATAAATTTTTCTGAATTGGCAGTAAAAAACACTGGTTTATGCATTATTTAAAGAAGAATTTCCAAAATAAGTAGTGAAAGGATTCAATGGTTAAAAACAAAATTAGTCTACACGAAGAAATACAATTTGGTGAAATAACACAATTCATTTGATGATTGGAAAAAGATAGAACCAAATTAAATTGTTTTACTATACTGTAAATTTTCTATTTTTTAAATCAAATTCCAAATCTATTGTGGTTCTCATGCCTCATTAGAGTACTGCCTCTAGCCCTACTCTTTTAATTGAGCTTAGCAGCTTCGAGAGCGTTTCTTTTAAATATAGTTCCGCTTTAGGATTTTGATCTCCAATTTGTAGGAACCACGTTCGTGTTAGTCCTCCTCCTCTTGACAGAATTTACAACCCATATTATTCATATTTGTTGAGCTTACAATGCTCTGTTAATAGGTCCTACTATCATCCTAACAGATCTTCTGTCTCTATTCAGAAGGGCCGTTGTAAACAAAATATTCTCTAAAGAACTGGTTTGGCTGTCTTTAACCTGGGCAGTTCTTCCACCTTTCCCTAGATCTAGTCCCAACTCACTTGTTCAAGACTATTTTAGTAATTGTTTTTCGCAATACCTACAAAGTCTGTCGAGCCACTTCTCATTAGACCTGTGGCCTTCGTGCCCCGCGACCCAGGCTAATATAACTTTCATATGATCACCGAGCTTGTTTAGAGCACATACATAATCCCATACAAATTTTGATTTAATTTGTACTAAATCCGGTGCCTTTAACATTGCTTGCCTGTCGAAGAAGATGGCCAAAGTCCAATTTGTTCCACCGTCTTTTAATTTGCCGAAACCGCAATGATGCAATACGACCACTTCCACTTTAAATACCGTAGTATTCCCCACTTAAGCTCACTTGAATCATTGTACTTTCTTTGAGCCCATATATTCCGGCTCCAACTCCTTTTTAGAACCGTTTGTAGAACCGTCAGTGTACCAGATAGATTCTACCTGGATGGGTGGGTGTTTTTTTTACTCGTCCCTATCTGGAATGACCATTTTATATACCTTAAAAAAGTTGAATTTTTGAACCATGGCATCACTTGGTTTTCCTGTAATAGGATCTGCCTGAAGTTTTTCTATCAACTTACGATGGTCAGTGCCATGGACTCGGCTTATAGGTCCTTCGCCTTGCATTAATCTGCAGCCTACTGACTTCTTCTGCTTGTATATGGATATCTAGAGGTGGTAGATTAATATCTTCCCCAACACAGCTGTATGAGTTCGCATGGCTCCTGTGACACTTAGGCATGATAATCTTTGTATGCCACTTAGCCGTCTACTAACTCATTTCTGTTAAGTTTTTGGCCGCTATGCGAATGCTCCATAGTTTATCATGTGTCTAATTACCCATGTATAGCCATAGAGTCATTTTGGAGCAGAGCCCGCAGTTTTTTTACACACATTCGCCTGTATCTGCCCAAGGCAATAGTTGCTTTATTGATGGTTTTTGCGACCTGAGAATCGCACGTAAGTAAGCCTTTGACCAAACAGTACCGTTCAGGTACTTAAATTCTTTAGCAAATGAAATTTCTGAATTTCTGACCACTAATGGCTGTAAGTTTTGTAGCGCTCTTTTTTGTGTATGCGACTATTTGTATTTTCTGTATTTTCTGAGTGTTTACGGATAACCCCTCTTTCTTACACCAGTCGTCTACGATATTTAGCTCCTGCAAAACGTCCTCGGACGACGATTGCAAAGTCGTTTACGTATCCCAGGTAGTTAAAGTCTTCGTTGGACAGTCTTTTAACGAGATCATCTACTAAAATAGTACTAAAATGAACTTACTGAAATGAGAACCAATGAGTATTAAATCTCACTTTACATGTAAATGTCGCCCAATGTGCTGCGTTAATTTCTACATTCCGACAAACTTAAGTTTGCACCAGTATGCAGAAACGCAACACGTCGCGACGCCACCTTCCTGGTTGTTAGCATAATCAAAAATTCGTGAAGTCACATCCATCCCGGAATGTGTGGATGCATTTCGCTATTATTGGAGTTTGTTAACAGACAGACATGACTTTCACTTCTATACTTCGCGTACATATAGTTACTATAATGAACTTACTGTAAATGGGAATGACTTCACGAATTTTTTATTATCCTAACAAGGAAGACGGCGTCGCGTCATGTCTGTCCAGGATACTGTGTGTTGACAAGTTCCAATAACAGCTAAATGCATCCACACATTCCGGGATGGATGTGACTTTTCAAGAATATTTCATTATTCTAACAACCAGAAAAGTGTCGTCGCGACGTGTAGTGTTTATGCATACTGGCACAAACTTAGTTTGTCGTGATGTAGAAATTAACGCAGCCCATTAAGTGACATTTAGATATAAAGTGAGATTTAATATTCATTTGTTCTCATTTCTCAAGTTCATTATACTATCTATAAATACAGAAAGTATAGAAATGAAAGTCATGTCTATCTACGATACTGTGTATTGACAAGCTCCACGCTTTTCACGAATTTTTCATAAGGTACTACAGTAAATTGTTTTACTATACTGTAAATTGTCCATTTTTTAAATCATATTTGTAGAAATATTTTTCATCTTTAGTGATGAAACAATGACAGGAATAGCAAGAAAACACTCAAATTGAACAAAAACTTTCCAGTACAATACAGAGTGTTTTTGAAGACTCTAAAACATTCGCTATTTGTTATGATATGGTCAGTTTTGCCATGGCCCGAAATTAAATGAACTTAAAATCAATAGAAAATGTATGGAATCATTTAAAATGAATAGTTTCTTGAAACTCAAATACTAATAGAGCCAAATTAAAACAAATTAAGAAGTTGTAGAGAAATAGTGAGAAAATAAAAGAAATTACTACATCTTGCATAATCATGAAAACAAGATTTGCGGGACTTACCAAATATTAATTATAGTTTTATATATTCATATTAACAAGAATTAAATCAAATTTTTATATAAGTTCATTGGTTATTTACGTATTTTCATTAAACAATCAAGTTCAACCGTTTTAATCAATGACTATATGTAGTTGAATTGCAAAGTACACCCCCACCCTTACTATTGTCACTTGGCCACATGAAACGGTTATATTTACTTATATTAGAAATATGCTCACCACACGTAACGAGCGATTAAGATAATTTGTAATCGAGTCATTTATGAATCCTAAATCGTATGTCGTTACTTGAACTGTACTTACATTACAAACGTCAAGTAAAATGCCAATCGAATATATAACTAAGCAACGGTTACAATCGGAAAAGACATATGGACTCAAATTCATGAATGACTCGATTACAAATTATCTTCGCTCGTTATATATTGTATAATAATATAAAACTTAAGAGACAGTTCCAAATTGTGAATTTATGTAAGTGAAAGAAATTTGAACACACCTTATCCTTAAGCTGCTGGCACAATTGCAAGCCAACAGTAAAAAGAACCAATACTTCATTCAACCATGGTATTGAACATTCAGCATGGTTTGAATCGTACTTCATGACACCCTGGTTGAAATATATTTGGTAAACAGCCAGTATTAATTTATGGCTCTGTATGTAGAAGCTTATAGCCAAATCTTCTGATAGATTGGGGGCTAATGATTTCTGTAACAAAATAATAGTCAACACAAATAATTACAGAAAACTAATTCCTAATATACCTGTCATAGATAAGCATTAAGACTAAGATAAACGTGTCTTGAAGATAAATGAAATAAATAATAACAAGCCGGAAAATTACGAATCTGTTAATATAATAAATCTACGACTAATCCACGATAGAATAAGTTTAATAAGTATAATCCAAACTAATTAAAAAAGTTGCACATGATCTTTCAATCGAACTCTCACTATATTCCTAAAACTTTATTAAACGTATATCAATATCTAATGACACAAATTACCGTAAATTATAATATATAAATATTTTCTAGATAACATGCTGAGAATGATTTTGAGTTAATACTACACAAATATACTCGACTTGAATAAAGCTTTATTTACTCTTCCTTATAAATTAAATTAAAAATACTTAAATATTTAAAATGACAAAGTAACCGCAAAGACTAGTCTCCGAAGTGATGGAATTTAAACAATTCAGATACTTTCTTTGTGTTATTTGTAGATATTTAACCGATAAACGTGGACCAAGTTAACACAAAAATTATTTTGTCCCTAAACTTACAACCACGATAGAAACGCAGGCTAAAAAATTTGTTCTGAATTATTCTTTTCATCTAGATTTTCAATAAAAATAGATCCTGTTTCATAAATGAACATACATTGTCCTAAGAAAGCCGTGGTACAATGAAATTCAACGTGTCAACTTTCCTTAAATGATACTTTTCGAGTTCCTAGGCGAAAAACGGTTGCTACATAAAAGCATATTGGTCATATTCAGAAAATAATTGAAGAGAACCGGCGTGTTACTGTAAAGAATATTCAAGCTACACTAAAAGTTGGCATGAAAGTAATTAACATTACAAACACTATGCAAAAACAAAAAAATATGCAAACTTTTTTGCCGTTGGATTCCTCACAATTTGACTCCAGTTCAAAAAGAAAACTGTATGAGATGGTGCAGATCCACACTGGACCGCATTGCCAAAATGGATTGTCTCAAATCGTATACATCGTTGCAGCAATTGACACTTTCAGTCTTAGAAAATGAGTGGACTCGAACAATAGTTTGAGAAAAAAAGCCGAAACAAAAAGATGATCACTAGAGACTGAACACATCGGGCTTAAATGACGTCATTACGACAGACGATAGAAATAATCTACAACATATGTAAGTACATCACGCAGTTATTGAATAGCACTATTCATTCGGTTAACCGCACACAAAAAATAGATGTGCAGTTATCCGAACGAATACTTTTTTGAATTAATGGACATGTTTCCACTGTAGCACTGGAGGACCGTTAATGCGGAATGGCACGCAGTTGGTTTGCCTCAAGTTCTTCAATGTGCCCGCGAAAAACATTCCCAAGAGGAAGGATTATCTTGCATCACCATACCTCTCGCGCTTATACTGCTGCTCGAACGATTGAATATTTGAATGCCCAAAACAATAAAATAATGTTTCATTTGCCTTATAAATTGTCTAGATCTGACACCTTATGATTTCTTTTTGATCTACGTCCCAAGTATAAATTACGGGGTTTACGTTTTACATCGGCTGAATAAGCTGTACAACTTCATGCTGTAAGATTGGAGAAAATGGATGCAAAAATGTATTAACTGTGGAGGAGAATACTTTGAAAAATAAATGTCTTCTCGAAAAATTGTGTATTTTTTTACTATGTTCAACAGAAAAAAAAAACAGTCCTCGTAGAAGCATAATGATGCTCAGGAGCGATTACGTCAAGGAAGCGTTACATACTAGAATACGATTGCGAAACCACTGCTATCCGATAACCATCGTCAAAAACGACTTGGATGGGAACGCAGCACTATCGGACAAGATTGGTCCGATGATATATTCACAAATGAATCGTCTTTCTTTACCTAAGTGACTAAAAAAATGCCCTGGTTCCTTACGTGGTCGCTTTATTGCCGAAAGCGGTACGCAAGTGGTTAATGAGACCAAATGCATAATTGGCCATTACGCTATGATAATGACCCAAAATAGAATGTAGCCATGATGAGATAACTATTTCAATCAATGAATTACACATATAAGAGCTACAATATAACAAAACGTCTACAAACACCAAAAAATGGATCTGCAGAATTATTTTAAGGAGAAACACAAACCTTATAATAAAAATGTAGTAGGAAAGGTATTGTGATGAATCATCCGACGATGCGTCAGGCCTGGTATCATCTCGAAAGATGTCGATGCATCGGGAAAAAATCTAGACAAAGGTTCCCGAATATGCTAGAAGTTTTCCCGTGAATATAAATAACACTCGAGAGGATTTTAATCCATTCAACGGGTAGTCGCTGCGTCGAATTGATATTGTAATAAATAAACATTGATATAAATTGTGTAAATAAATATTGTTATAGTTAGTTGTAGTTTTAAGTTGTTTATTTAGTGTATACCGTTTTTATTGTTAATATAGTGTGTTTAAATTACCGTTTAAGAACCCGAAAAGACAGATACATTACAGTGGTGTTCAGGTGAAGAGTTTAATAAATAACGGACTAAGTGGACAATTAAGTTTTAATTAAATACTTATTTAAATAAACATACAGTGCGGAAAGACGTTTATTTTAAAAATCGTGATGGCGAATAAGGTGAAACCCACTGAATTAAAAGTCATCGATTTAAAACGAGAATTAGAGCAGAGGGATGCGGATACAACCGACAAAAAGGCAATTCTCCAGCAACGACTTCGAGACGTGTTGATCCAAGAAGGCGAGGATCCACAGAATTATGTCTTTCAAGTTCCAGGCGGGGATGCTGACGTGAATTCGCTGTTGATGAAAATGGAACAACGAATAATAGATTCACAAATTAAAATGGAGCAGAAGAGCCTGGAAACTTAGCAAAAAGTCTAGAACAAATGGAACAACGATTAATAGACAATTCGCAAACTTTAGAACAGCGTCTAATAGATTCCCTAGCACAGATAGAACAAAGAAACCTAGAAACTTCTAGAATCCTCAAGAAACATCTAGAAAAGAAATTACAGGAAAATTCTAGAACTTTCGAGAAAAGTCTGGAACAAATGGAGCAAACTCTGGAAATAATGGAAAAGAAGAATTCTGAAAATTCGAAAGCGTTGGAAAAACTTCTAGAACAGCGACTAGCGGAAAACTCATAAGCGTTAAAGGAAGAGGTCAACGAAGAAATTATACCACGGCCCATTGAAATAAAAGAACTTGTGGTTATCTCGAAGACCAGAATCAAGACACCAACCTTTGATGGAAAGACGTCATGGACGACTTACCTGACGCAATTCGAAGCAGCCGCAGAAGCAAAGGCATAGATGGTGTCCGGGATATTGATACGCAGCAAGCATTAAGATTGGCACCACCGAAAACCTTGATCGATGCTTTGGCGCACGCGCTTGAGTTTGAGACTGCAAAACAAGCCCCTCTGAACCATGCTCGTGTCTGCACTGTTGACAAACAGGAAAATGAGGAGTTCATGGAGCAGGTGGTTAGTAGAGTCCTAAATCAGATCAAACCAAATAAATGAGTACTGTGATGCTGGAATTGTGGAGTGATTGGTCACATTCGAAGTAAAGACGGACCTATGCTTGCTTGCTAAATACTGGATCGACGAAAACCATCGTGCGACCAGATTTAATTTCCAGAAATAAAAAGTTATTTTCTAGCAAATGGAGACTTAAAGCAGTAGGAGAAGCAGCTTCTGTGGCAGGTAAAATAGATGTAAATTTTATCATAGGACCGACATCAATCCGACATCGTGTTCTTGTAACCGACATAGAAGAAGAAATAATCTTGGGATTAGACATCATGAATACCTACGGCTTCCAATTAAACATGAAAGAAGGCTTTTTAAAAATAAATAATGAAGAATTGTTTCTTCATGGGAAAGATTGTGGGAATTACCTAGAAGGAAATGTTACAATGTTGGAACCAAAGGCTGATGATGACGATGTAGGCTGAGGAATAGTAGTTGCCAAAATGCTGGTTAAGACTCAAAAGACTGTACCGATAAGGGTAACGAATGTGAACTATTACCCTGTTTCATTGAAGAAGGGTACTATTCTTTGGCGGTGTTCGCCAGTGTCGGCCATCGTTCATCGCGTAGAAGGAAAGAAGAATGCATTTGTGCAGGTTCCTGAGAAATTGAGAACAAAGCCAAGTTAAGGATCTAATCGAACATTATGAGGACGTCTTTGAAACTGAAAGTGGTACAAAAGACAGAACCAATATTGTCATGCACAAAATAAATACTGGCAATGCAAGTCCAATACGACAAGGACCAAGAAGGTTACAACCGACAAAACGTGAGGAAGCCAATCAGATTATACAGGATATGGAAAGCCAAGGAGTAATTGAACGCTCGAATAGTCCATGGGCTTCACCAGTGGTCCTTGTGAGAAAGAAGGACGGATCTACCATATTTTGCGTGGACTATCGTCGCCTGAATAGTGTGACCAAAAAGGACAGTTATCCCCTTCCAAGAATAGACGATACATTAGGCACCTTGACAGGAGCAAAATAGTTCTCCACTCTCGACTTGGAGAGCGGTTATTGACAAGTGGAAGTGTCCCCCAAAGCCAAAGAGAAGACTGCGTTTAGTTTAGGCACGGGACTTTGGCAGTTTACAGTCATGGCATTTGCCCCAGCTGCTTTTGAGCGACTCATGGACACTGTAGTGAGGCGACTGTCTTGGAATACTTGCCTGGTGTATCTTGATGATGTGATTGCGGTAGGGAAGACCTTTCAAGATCACATGGAAAATTTGGAAGTAGTATTCCAGAGGGTACGAGATGCCAACCTGAGATTAAGCCCAAAGAAGTGTCACTTTTTCCGCAAAGAGGTAAATTACCTTGAACAAGTGGTTTCCGGAAAAGAATTTCTGTGGATCCAGAAAAAGTAAGAGCTGTGGAAAAATAGCCTGTATCCAAAGGCAAACATCAGCTAAGAAGCTTTATGGGATTATGCACGTATTATCGATGTTACGTACCTGGATTCTCTAACATTGCGAAGCCGCTTACCCGCCTAACAGAAAATCGAGCATTCATTTGGAACAACGAATGTCGTCCTTTGCGTTGTTAAAAGGAACTTTGATAAGTGCATCTGACTTAAACTATCCACTGCCATCTGGGTGGTTTGTTCTGGATACAGATGCCAGTAACGTTGGGATTGGTGGTGTTCTCTCTCAAATCCAAGATGGACAAGAAAAGTTCATTGGATACTTCAGCAAGACCCTGTCCAAATCGGAGACGAACTACTGCGTAACCAGGCGAAAACTATTAGCAGTAGTTAAGACTATTGAGCATTTTTACAAGTACCTGTATGGGCAGAAGTTCCTGATCCGCACTGATCATGCCGCCTTGAAGTGGCTCTTACAATTTAAGAATCCCGAGGGCCAAGTAGCTAGATGGAATCGGATTCTTTAATTATTCAAGATGATCTACTGAGACGTGAGGTTGAAAATCACGATGGAAGCGAGCGGAAGATGCAAATGATAGTTCCCAAGAAAAAAATATCAGAGGTATTGCGAGAACTTCAGAATGGTGCTTGTGGGGGACATTTTGGCGTGCATAAAACACTGGAGAAGATGCGTCAGAGATTTTACTGAGTGAATCGTGCACGAGATGTGATAGAATGGTGCCGAAAGTGTGCTAATTGCGCCGGAAGTAATGGTCCCCAGAGGCGTCGACGTGCACCTATGCGCCAATACAATGTGGGAAGCCCATTTGAAAGAATCTCCATAGATAAAGCCGGCCCTTTTCCAGAAAGCGACAAAGGAAATAAATACATAATAGTGGTTATGGACTATTTTACCAAATGGGTTAAAGCATATGCCAAATCAAGAGGCTGGAACCGTAGCAGACGTGATTGTGAAGGAGTTAGTCAGCCGTTTTGGTGTACCCCTGGAACTTCATTCCGATCAAGGGCGAAATTTCGACTCCCAGTCTTTTCAAGAAGATGTGTGAGCTTTTGGGCATTCGAAAGACAAGAACTCCCTTGCATCCACAATCAGATGGAATGGTAGAGAGATTGAGCAAGACCATGATCAAACATTTATCTAAAGCGGTCTCCGAACAACTGGCCAATCACCAGCCAACGTGCTATTCGGGAGGGAACTCCGACTGCCCTGTGATTTGAAGTTTGAGAGCAAGCCTGGTGAAGATCTTGCTGGAGAGGATTATGTCAGCACTCTCAGACGAAGACTGGTTAATATCCATGATCAAGTAAGACATAATATCCACGATGCCAGTGACAGAATGAAGGAGAGCTACATCAAGGCCGAGAAGGGTGGTCACCACAAAGGCAATCGGTTTAGTTATATAATCCACAACGTCGACGGGACCTGTCTCCAAAATTTCAAAAGAATTGGGAGGGGCCATACGAGTTGTTGAAGCTTATTAACGATGTAAAATACCGCATAAGGCGAACGCCTCATACTAAGCCAAGAGTTGTGCATTTTAATCGGTTAGCCTTATACTCGGGTGACAATGGCGAAGCCGCTGACTTGCGCCGATTAGATAGCCACTACAAGGAACCAACATTGGAAGATTTTATGGAGGAGTATTCTGGTTCGAGAAAAGCTCGATTTGGGGTGACCATAGAGAAACAACAAAATTTGTTCACGGTGCCGCCAGACTACGCGCTTGCTCATTGGGTAGCCCGAGATCTGCGAATGGCCAAAGGAATTGCCAGAGAATTTAAAGAGAGATTTGGCAGAATCGAAAAGCTAAGGCAGCAGGGACCAGCAATTGGGAAGAGTCTCCAAATTATAAATGTAGAACAGCCCATATTTTATTTGGTCACGAAAGAACTGTTAAGCCTGAAGCCAACCGATCGCGCGTTATTGAAGGCCCCGGTCCACTTACGTGAACAAATGTTACAGACATTTTGAAATTAGCAGTTCCAAAATTGGGTTGTGGATTGGACCGCCTGGACTGGAGAATTGTAAGAAGCATTTTAGAAGTAATATTCCAAAATACGGCTTGCATATTCCTTTATACACAGGCAAGATAAGACCGTGGACTGTTATTTCGATAAATCTAGACAAAGGTTCCCGAATATGCTAGAAGTTTTCCCGTGAAAATAAATAGCACTCGAGAGGATTTTAATCCTTTCAACGGGTAGTCGCTGCATCGAGTTGATATTGTAATAAATAAACATTGATATAAATTCTGTGTAAATAAATATTGTTATAGTTAGTTGTAGTTTTAAGTTGTTTATTTACTGTATAGCGTTTTTATTGTTAATATAGTGTGTGTTTAAACTACTGTTAATTTTATTTAGGAACCCGAAAAGACAGATACATTACAGAATTTTAGTAAATATTCTTTTACAATTATAATCATAATCGAATCTCGTCATTACGTAAAGTTATTGCCAAAACTATTATTTATTACTCTTACTTAGGTATTTTCATTTTATTAATTTTGATCAAAAACCAGTGTGTAACAGAAATTGTCGTTTTCAATACACATTTTCATACGTATGCAAACCACTATTCCCACTGTTTTTATATGTTGCAATATAAAATCAAGTGATAAATTAATAGACTGATAAAAACATATTTTACTATAAATAAAATTCAATAGAAATATGTCAATAAGTTCTGGCAATTGCAAAATTAATACACTAATATAAATGTTATCAATTCATATAATTAAAAAGAAAATATATGTTTTGTAAGCCAGCTAATGTAGTTGAAGTATTGGATTAAGTATTACAGTGTTGAAATTAAAATGCAAATTTTTATGAAAACATGATTCATAAATTTATATATGACACATATACTTTTCAGTGACAAAAATTCATAGCTTACCATATTACGGCTTTTTATTAGATCATCTATGGTTTTCTTCCTTGGCACGATTAAACTTGTGCGGCCTCGCTGTAGGCTACCTAAGATATTTCCCAGTATATGAAGAACTTCATCAGATGACCTGCATTGCATACATGAAAATTCTCAATATTTACACATTTTTTGATACTTGTAAATTTTGCTTACTTAAATTTATAATTTTTGCCAACATCATCAATATGATATATTGCTTGTTGCAAATGATTTGCTGCATCTTGTACTTGTTGTAATTTCCAAGGGTGTTCACCTTGAATATTTGTCTTAACAAAGTTTGCAGTTCTAATAACTTTTATATGAATTTCCTAAAGAACCAATTCTTTTTAATATATGTATATAATAACAATTAAATGAACTTACGGCTTGAGTTATACTATCACCAGTTAAAACAGCAGAACATTTTAATTGATCTGGTGGTACGGTTAATTGAAATTTGTCTTGTTTATTTGAATTATCACGACCATATAACTGTACTGGAAATCTATGTGCACATTCCTAAGAGAGAAAAAACAAAATTATTTTATGAATATACAGGTTTTCTAGAAACACACCACTAAAACTTGATGTATTTGCTCTAATGCTGCATGTACTTCTTTATGAAGGACCCATTCAAATTCTTTTTGCTAGGTAATAACAGAAAATAACGAAATTAATTAAAGGAGTAGCTTAGAAATTGAAGCACAATACCAAGAAAACATCAGTAAATTGATTAAAATATAATAATAAATTTACCAAATTTAAAGCTTCCTCTTTTTCGAACTCACTCATTTTGGGTAATAATAAAATAAATGATCTTCGCAAACATATATATCCATTATAGACAACAATACTGAAACATTGTAATGATTGTAATTATCATTTGTCAAACGTTATGGATAAAATCACGTTCAGATCTCATTAAATAGGCACGACGACATCTAGTAACAAGAACATAAACCAAGTTTGCCATTTATCATCCACATCAATAAAATGATGGCAATTGTGGCATTACTAATAATTACCATACAAACTTAAACTATATTACATTGATATTACATACACTAATATTAATTACTTTTAACATATAAATGCACTTCAAAAAAGCAAATTACACAATCTAAGACTCTTCTGATTACAAACTTTTAAATAATTCACTTTTTTATAAGAAAATAATTTTTGTTTTAATCGATGTTGGAAAATATTATTGTCATTTGTAGTTGCCCTTGAAGCTAAGAAACTTTCGTATAAGTGTTAAATTATCAGACTTATCAGTTCTTTTTTATAATCATACAATTCTTTAAATTTATGAATACTTGTGCGTAATATATTTAAATCTGATAACATTTTATTTACTAATCGAAATCCGTTAGCGAAATTTATACATTAGATCATTAGATAACCATAGTTTGAATAAAATAGATATACTAGAAACGCGCGACAAAGCATCGATTCAAACCAAGTGACATAGGTACATAGCATTAGTCAGCAAAAACTACTACCAAAAAAGCAGGGAATTTAAATTGTTCAGAATATCAAAAATATGTTTTTAATATACTATATAATGATCCTCTATTGGTTAATAGAATAAGAGAGTGTTGTACTATTAAAGCATATTTTTTAAATATATTCAATGCATATGAAAAAATTGAATTAAATAAATTGAGATAATTTATTACATATACATACCCATACATTAAAGCACAACATATGTATAATGAAAAATTACTTTTTTCGTTTAAAACTTAAACAATAATTGTTGGCTAATAACACAGTGACACAAAATCGAACTTTCCAAAAGGGAATCGGATGAGACCAATAGCAAATGAAAATTGACATTATTCATAACAAAACCCTCAAGGGTTTTTTTTAGTTCAGTGCGAGATTTTTTTTTATACGCATTTGAAGTTGGTGATTTTGGAACGCTGCCTAACAAGGTAAGATCATTGAAAATTTGATAAAATAATGCTTATTTATTTTTATTATCCTGGAAAGTTGTGGTATCTTACTGTTTTTGGGGTCGAGGAATTCATTTTTGATATTAATTTTTACCTAAAACTGACGCTAGATGGCGCTGTCATACAAATAGTGCTATTTCTTGTAGATTTTCATAGAAAAAACGGTGTATTTACTGCTTCAGACATAATATTAGAACCCTTAAAGAATTTTTATTACAAAAACAACTTTTTTATTTGAAAGTATTATATCTTATTTGGATCTCATTTTGGATCCGCTTAATCATAATCACTATCACTGTCAATTTGCATGTTTGAAGTAGCAAAAGCTCCAGAAGTAGTAGGTTGTGAACCTCTGTATGTTTCTGGTTCTTGCTCTTCTTCAGTATCCTCTTCATCGGTTGTTCTCTTTAACCACCAGCATAAATCGCCTAACAAAGAATCTAGTTTCTTTCCTCTGTACCTAGTTTTCATGGTTAAAGCTACTTGGTGAAAACGTTCACCTTGCTCATCAGATTCGGTGGATAGTTGGTTTTCAAACCAATCCATATGGTGATGGAGAAAATGAATTTTTAATGACATATTCACACCAAGGTCCTCAAAGGCTTTCAAGAGACGTTTAACCCTTTGTGCACTATCTGCTTCTCGTTTTTTACCAAGAACTTTTTCGATTACGTCTTTAATTGCAATCCATGCAATTGATTTTGATCCAAAGAATTTTCAAAATCATTATTTTTCATCAATCTTCTAATATCTGGACCACTAAACATACCTGTAAAATTAGAAAAAAATATTGTAAATTAATTTTTAGAAGTCATTTATTTTATTTGTATACAATACCTTCTTTAACTTTGTTAGCACTGAGTCGTGGAAATGTAGATCTCAAAGTAGTAAAAGCTGGTCCATCTACAGAAAACACTTTTACAAAATTTTTTAAAATACCCAATTTAATATGAAGTGGTGGTAGCAATACTTTATCTGCTGGTACAAGAGGTTCATGGATAACATTAGGTGTTCCAACACGAAAAATGTCTCTCTTTTCCCAGTCACATTTTTTATATTGATTTCCTTTGTAACGTGTGTTCCACAAGCATATAAAGCACATGTTCTTCATATAGCCACCTTGTAAACCACAAAGTAAGGCCACCATTTTCAAGTCACAGCATATACGCCATTTATGGTTTTCATAATTCACTGATTCCAGTAGATATTTTACTGATTCGTAGGTTTCTTTGGTGTTCAAATTGTATGCTATTGGAATGCTTGATTTTTTGTTATTGTAGTACAATAAAACTGCTTTCAGACTGGTTTTTGAAGAATCTATAAATATTCTCCATTTATGAGGAACATACTTCATACCCATTTCTGCCATAAGTTTTTCAATATCATTACAGTAAACGAATGTATTTTCTTCGTTGACAGAGAAATATTGTTGAAATACTGCTTGACGATTACGATAAGCAGTTATTCTTACAGCAGGTTCTAGTAAATTGTTTTGTTTTAGTTTACGTGCAACATACTCTGAATCACGCTTCGACATATTGACGTGTTTTAGTACTTCATCTAACCAGTTTTGTGATATTGGTATCATACGATTGTTGAACTCAGAAGGCTCGTAAGTAGGATTGTATCCAATTGTCCCTGTAGCATTTGTAGATACTACGGAGGCTACATCAGGACTTGGTGGTTTTGGTATTGGAATAAACTCTGTATGTTGTTTAGGTAATTCTGCATATTTTGTACCAACATATACCATGCGTCCTCTATTACATCTGTTTCTTCCTTTAATACTATTTAAACACACATAACACAGCGATTTAACGTGTTCACCTGAGAAGATATGAAAATGCAAATTAAAATTAATATATTTGATATACAGGCTGTTCACACTTAAACCCGCAGCATTGGTAACTCCGTTATTATTGGAACTAGGAAGTCGTCCAAATTAGCAAACTAGTAGGATTTTTCCTGGCGGTTACGACGATAAAAACAAAAAACTATTGAACGTCGCGTTTTTCAGATATTTGACAAAATGTAATTTTTAAAATGGAACACCCTATATATTTTTATGCGGTTGAATAAAGAATTTAGTTCTGAATAAAAATGTTTCAATACATTATCTCAAAAAAATTGAAAATATAAAAGGTAACACGTGATTTCTTAAACATTGCATTTTGTTTAAAAAAATTGATGAAAGACGTAGCATGTTTCACATGTTACTAAGTTTTATTGCCTTATTGTCTTGTTTTTTGTAGAAATTCTTTAAGTGTTCTAATATTATGTCCGAAGCAGTAAATACACCGTTTTTTCTATGAAAATCTACAAGAAATAGCATCATTTGTATGACAGCGCCATCTAGTGTCAGTTTTAGGTAAAAATAAATATCAAAAATGAATTCCTCGACCCCAGAAACAGTAAGATACCACAACTTTCCAGGATAATAAAAATAAATAAGCATTATTTTATCAAATTTTCAATGATCTTTCCTTGTTAGACAGCGTTCCAAAATCACCAACTTCAAATGCGTATAAAAAAAATCTCGCACTGAACTAAAAAAATCCCTTCAAGGTTTTGTTATGGATAATGTCAACTTTCATTTGCAATTGGACTCATCCCATTCCCATTTTGGTTGTTGCACAGTGTAATTTAACTCGGCCTCTTTACGTGTCATTTTTTTTCAATATATCGTTTGTTTTTTAACCTTATTTTGCTATAAAATTGTACGGTAAAATTTAATACCTGTGAAAATATCATGTTTCTTACAAATAAACCTATTAATCAACTGGTATTTATATACCGTATAACACAGTTAAATTACTTAAATTAAACTTGTCCAGATCATTTTATATATCTGGACAAGTTTAATTTTGTTCACAATTGACAATCTTTGTTTTTAAGAGTTCGCATATGTCTAGTATTTGCACAATAATAAATATTTTTATCAAGTGGAATATTATTTATACTTTAATTCTGTTTGTTTTACTTGTCCCGAAAAGGCAAATTTTTCAACTTGATTCTTCTTGAAAATTTTAAAGAGAAAATAATATGCTCCACAATCAAAAGACTCAAATATAAATATGTATATAGAAACTACCAAACTGTCTTGGTAAATTTATTGCAGTCAAACTTTAACACCTTAAACATGCAAAGGAAAAATAGGAATCATAAATTACTTCCTTTAATTTTTCTACATAAAAAATTGAATAAATCAGCGTCGTAATATATAGAAAACATATTTACACGACATTAATTTATTGGAATTTTTTATGGAAAAAAATTCGCCCTTAGTAAGATTCGAACCCACGTGCATGGCTTGCCGGACCATCGCTTTAACAAATAAATTATCAAAGGTAGTGATTTCGAATCTTTGTAGGGACGCCTTGAGTTACATCAAGGAAACAGATGATATAGGTATATCTTGCCTGTAGTAAGCCGTTGTGCAAATTTGTTGCAGTTTTCTCGAAGTAATGTAAATGTAAATATGCTTTCTCTATATTACGACGCTAATTTTTCGAATTTTTTATAGAAAAAAATTCGTCCTTAAGAAAAAAATTCGCGACTTAGGTAGTGTTTTAACGAAAAATTTAAATTCTACCAGATTAAAACAAATTTTTGGTTGTAGATCTACAGATTCGTTACATATTTAAAAATTTTATTTTAATTATGCTAGATCTCGAACGGCCGTTCTCTGCCTTTAAGAACATTTATTGCTCATCATGAATACAGTTACACTAACTAAAGTTAAACTGTCGAAACATACTTGATGTTGCAAATATTTAACCGATGTTATCCACTTTTGCATCCGCATACTGAAGACCCTGCTTAAAAGGGCAAGTGTTTGTTTACATTTATTATCTACTAAACCTCTTGCACTTTTTCGAAGCACGCGCTATTGATCGAACGTTTGCAGTGTCAACTCTAATTATAATACCAACTGTATGTCTATAGAAAATACTGAAGAACAAAAGGGAAAATTTCGATGAAAAACTTAACGACATCGGAAAAGGGATCCAAAATTAACTTTTTATAAAAATACATGTATATATACGCGTACGTTGACAATCCTACGAACTTCAAAATTTTATTGCAGTACATTTTATGTGTGCATATAATTTATGTTTACTATAGACGATTGCCAACTTTTCCAATAATTAATGTTATCCACCCGCCTTCCTGTACGTTGACTCATTGCACAATTTTATTTCGGGCAGTATTCAATTTTACTCGGACTTTACGTTTAACATGTCACTTGATTAATATAATTATAAAAATAAATGTAAATGTAAATATGTAACAGAAGCAAATTAGACATATGAGATTTATATCAAATAAAGTGTATATTAGCATTCAAATATAATCATGTTTTAATTTGAATTTGAATAAAGGCCCGTATATTAACTGGAACTGGAGAATTTAGTGTACGAAATTGTTCATTTACACTAAGTGAAATTGTATAACTTAACTCTTTGTTTAGCAATGTTTCTTAAAAGCAGGTCAGTCCGCTAATTTAACAATAATTCACAATTGATCACAATCTACCTCAATAGAACACGTATTTAAATTTGTCTCTGAATAATGCATTTTAGTTTTAACTTAATAACAGATTTTTCTACACCACCGTATATCTGTTTATTGTATTACATAGACCATTATGTACAGCTGCGGAATCATAAAGCGAGACAGTAAATTTTATTAGCGTAAATGCAGTTTAATTGCAGTACCTATACGAGGGATGCCTTTTATATTTCGGGAATGGCTTTATTTTTTTCAAAATATTCTCCATTAAGATAATACAGGTTTGTATGCACTTGAACCAATTCTCGAAGCAGTTTTTCCATACCGTTTGAGGTATGTTCAAAACATGCATTTTGAAAGCATCAACCGCTTCTTCAGGCGTCGAAAAACGTTGGCTTCGTAATTTATTTTTGATTTGCGGGAATAGAAAGAAGTCATTGGATGCCAAATCAGAGCTGTACGGCGGATGACCCATCAATTCCACTTTTTCAGTTGTCAAAAGCTCTCTTGTTTGAGCCGATGTGTGAGAGGTCGTATTGTCCTGGTGGAGAATGATCCGTCTTCGGCGGTTGGTTTCCCTTATTTTTCCGAATACTTTTGGCAAGCAAATGATTGTGTACCATTCAAAATTTACAGCCCGATGTTGCACTAATGGTACATTTCCACATGTTCGGTTTTTCTAAAGAAACAAGCGACTATTTGCTTTTTGTTGGATTTGGCTCATCTCAAAAGACCCATACAGTTGACTGCTGTTACTTTCGGGCTCATACGCGTAGGTTCATGATTCTTCACCTGTTACGATGTCATAAACGTGTTTCGAAGCACTCCGATCGTATTTTTTTGCATTTCTTTTAACCAATCGACACGAACCTTTTTTTGAGCGATTGTCAAATTATGTAGAATCCAACGCAAACAATTTTTTTTAACGGCCAAATGTTTATGAAAAATGAAAAATATATGCTGGTCCCACTAATGCCCAAGGATACCTCTATCTCACGATATGTCACATGACGATCTTGCAATATCAGTTCACGCACACAAGTCTGTTTTTCGGAAAAACAACCGATTTTAAACGACCTTCACGAAATTCGTCAGTGAGTGAAGCACGGCCACGATTGAATTCAGTAAACCACCGATATACGTTTTTTGATGGTGAAGTCGAATGGGATCATCGATGCGCTGTTGTGATAATCCACGTCGAAAGTTGTAAAAAATAATCGCACGGAAATGTTCACTTGTTAATTCCATTTTTAGGCTGAGATGAATTTCTTAAGTCACTGTAAACAACACAAATAACACCTGTACGTCAAAACGTTCTGAGTAAGTGGTCTGTCAAAAATGTCGAACTTTATGATAGAGACATCTGTTGTTAGGTGACAGCACCAGGATCGCCTATTCCCAAAATATTAAAGGCATCCTTTGTAATAATGTGTCACTAATAAAACAATTTCTTTTTTTAATTATCTAGCAAAAAAAAAAACATGTATTAACTGTGTAAGAAAGTACAAAATATATTAACAAATCATTAATCAAAACTCTAAATATATCAATATTTTGTCGTTCTACCGTTTGCTTGAATAAATGCCTGTAAGCGTTTAGGCATTGATAGAATTAGATTTCGTATATAATCTTCATTAATATTCTTCCACGCTTCCACAATTGCGTTGATTAAAAAATCCTTTTTATTTCTCGGTTTGCACATGTTGAGAATAATTTTATTTAACAAGTAAACACCAGATCTTCTCGATCGGATTCAAATCCGGACTTTTTGATGGCCAAGATATTTTATTAACATTATTGTTTATGAACCAGTTTTGTACAACACGGGACGTGTGGGTATGTGAATTGTCTTGCTGGAATATATATTGTGCTGGATGTAATATGCAAACAGGTGGTAACATTACATTTTCCAAAAGGCTGGCATATACTTGTCCATTTGGTTTACTATCTATATGCCATAATATACCCACACTTATATAACTAAACCACCCCCACATATTTACAAAGAACCAGCCACTAGCGCTGACATTATGAACATATCGGCCATTCTATCTTTGACTCTATTTCGGGCAGTTCTTACACTGGCTGGAAAGTTAGTAGCTGCGCAAGCACTCACCGCAGTCTCGAAAGGATGTTCTTTCAAATAATAGATTAGCATAATATTTTCATCATTAGTTATGCTCCTTTGTCGCCCCGTTCCATTTTTTTTACTCACCCTCTGTTCTTCATCCCATTTTTTCTTTATTCTCCAAATTGTGGTCTTACAAATATCCAAACGTTTCCCAATTTGTCTGTAAAACTAATGCCTATACAACTCACTCACGAACATTTTCATTAACGTGTCGATAGATTTTGACAAACTTATTTTGACAAATTAAATTTATTTGATAGCAGGTGATACATGACATAAATAATTGTAATTACACCTTACATTAGCCAAAAATTATAGAATTTGTTCATAAGACTTGTCCTGCTTTATAATTCCGCAGCTGTACACTACGCGACAAATAAAACCTCTACAACTCTTATGAGCATAAAATCAGAGTTTTTAAGTTGCGTAAATGGGACAAATCTATTCATACTGTCACTTATAGACTTCATAGGTTAAACATACATTGCTAATACCTGTGACCTAAGTCAAATTTGACAAGACAAATAAGACATGTCAAATTTGATAAGCCCGGCTTACATTGATAATATGTTAGTATATATACGGGTTTTATATGTCACGCAGTCTTCATATCATTGGCGCCTAATTAAACGAATACAAAACTGACAAATAAACTGACTTAAATTTTCAAAAATTACATCGTGTGTAATGGCTTTTATGTCAAACGATGTAGGAAAGTTATGTATATATACTTCGAAATACAATAAAATTGAAAGAACAGTTTTAGTATTTAGTCATTTAACCATTGCAGTCAATCACACTTTGTAAGCGTCTCGGTATTAACAGCATCAAGTCCCGAGTAAATTCCGGCGGGATATTCTGCCATGCTTCTAAAATGCGCTGTTGTAGGTCAAACTGATTTCTTGGTCTAAAATTGGCAGTGTGTATAACGTTCGTTAATTTTCCCCAAACATTTTCGATAGGGTTAAAGTCTTAGCTTTTTGAAGGCCAAGGTAAGATATTCACATGAAGTAAATTTAAATAGTTGACTACTCGTGCTCGATGAACTGAACAGTTATCCCGCAATTATAAAGCTGCATTATTGCTAAAAGAAATATTAAGGTTTTGTAGTAAAGTTTTCGACAAAGATCGCCGTTACTGATGGTAGCATAGCTTCATCTAATATTCTCCTATACACTTCAACGCCTCACCATATAATCTTTCCTCTAAAATAACACCTGGACCTTTAGCAATAATCCGGGCCTAGACTTTCACAGAAAAATAACCATTTGGATTGATAGCAGTCACATATTTTGGATCGTAACGCATTTCAGACGATCGACAAAGACCAATATGACCATTATCAAAGGACTGAAATGTTTTCTCGTCAGATAAAACAATATTATCCCAAATACCGTTCTGATTAATATATTGCTGCGCAAATGCCAGTCCTCGACGCTTATTATTTTCTGTCAAAAATATCTTATTCGCGCTACGGCAGTATTTTAATTACATTTCAGCAATTCGTTTCTGGACAATTTTGATACTCCCAGGAAAATTTGTTTCCTTTGCTCTAATAAAGCTATTGAAAGGGTTTTCTTCCAGTTACTAATCTCCCGCGATGATATTCTTTGGCGTCCTGAACCTTTTTTTCGGAGAATGATACCATTTTGTAAGAGATTTTGGCTCGCAATACTATACTTCTACTTTTTTGAAATTTAGTTCGTCCGCAATTTTTCTAATTACCCATCCGTCCTGAAGTCACGTTATCAGAACAGACTTCTTAAGCGAATTCAAATTTAACATTTTAAATAACTTAATTAACTGTTATGTTAATGTCATTGGTGAATACCAAACAAAATAGTAATGTACGGGTTTTTTAGGCGCCGGTGGTAAGTATAAAAAGTAAATGCCACGCTGATTTATTTTTTATTTTAAAATTTGAAAAATTTGTCCAACGAAATTAATTTTATTTCGGCCCATATGCGAGGAAAAGTAATGCACACATGCTTGTACAACCCCAATTAAATGACCCTTAGAAGCGATATCTTCCATCTATACGAATGCATGGGTTTGAGGTGGTTGAATTCATCCAGTGTATTTTGAGAAGCGGAAGTATGGAGACGTGTTCTAGTGCTATGTCAACGCAAGTTAAACAGCGTGCTGTTATCGAATTTTTTACTGCTGAAGAAAATCAATGGGTAATAAAATTTCGTGATTGCGAGTCTGGAAAAGCCAAAATTGTTGATAAAATACGCAGCGAATGTCCGATCACTGCCAAAGACGATAAACATCGCAAACTCATCAACGATTTGATTCAAAATGACCGGTAAATCACTCAAAGCACTCAAAATGAGTCGGCTTCATTATTGAACAATTGGGATAACGTAAAATCTGTGCACGAAGGGTACCTTGCCGTCTCACAGACGAGAACAAACAGCGTCGTTTAGAATGTTGCGAGCAACTTTTGCAGCGCTGCAGCGACGAAGGAGACGACTTTTTTTTAAATATTGTGACGAGTCATGTGTCTATCATTACGACCCGGAAAAGAAAAGACAGAGCGCTGAATATCGACATCCGTTTTCTTCTCAGGCGAAAAAGTTCAAAACACAAGCATCTGCAAAAAGAATTCTTTTGACTGTGTTTTTGGATGCTCATCGAGTTTATGTCACCGATTTTCTGGAACGAGAGGCAACGGTAAATCCTTCTCGGTACATACAGACTCTAAAACACCTCCGACGTCGAGTTTGTCGTGGTAGAAGCAGTCTGGAACTAATAATCTTGCAACATAACAACGCTCGTCCACACTTCTGGCGCAACTGCAGAGGCTCTGCGAAACCTGAAGTTCCACACTTTCCTTACTCCGCTGATCTTGTGCCTTGCGATTTTCATTTGTTCCTCTACTCAAGAGAGACCTCACCTCAAGGGTAATCATTACGATGTGAAGGCAGTATTCAAGTCCTGGATTCGAGAAAAGTCAGAAGAATTTTTCCTCATATGCTACCGTTTTGTGTCGAATACAGTATATTTTACTGTCTTCCATATTTGTTTATACTTGACTGGAGATTCAATTTCATGATTTTTAGAATCTTCAGCTTTTTATGGTGTCTTTCTTGATTTCTTTAATACCTCTACATCCATCTCCGAATTATATTCAAAAGTTGTGAACTACAAGGATTGTTCGGAAACTATGTGGCCTAACACAGAGATGGCGCGAATTCATAGGAATCTTCTTTGCCATTGTGTAGAATCATCCTTTAAAAGGTTAAATATAACAGTACAGAGCGATCTGTCAACTTGTCTGTTTTTGACAATACACCCAAGTGAACGTATCGTGTGATTTTGTAATAACGGAAAAAACTGAGTTGAGAGCAGTGATAAAGTAATTTTATTTGAAAAGCTTAAGACCAACCGAAAGCAGAGTTGGATTCAACACTATTAAAATCCGGTATAATATTCTAGACTGGTATGTCTGCCCGCCTTTGCAGGAGTGCCTCGCGGCGCCTTTATTCGCTCTCTATGGCGCCAGGGAGCGAAGCAGCGAACACGTAGGGAACCACTAAACTACTACTTATATATTAGACCGAAAGTACTGGAATTCCAGGGTAGATAAGAAATTGACATTCCTTGCAAATTTTACATTCTATATTTATTATATCGTATCCGCAAATAAAATCTAAAATTTTAAAAGATTGACGCTTACAAGGGAAGATCCCCAACCCGGAAATTCAAACAATTATGAAACTTTGGGAACATGTACATACATCACATATAGGTATGTACTACGCAATTTTTTTCTGCGGAAAAAAACACTGATTTGGTGAAATGGATTTTTGCAAATTGGAAATTTTCCATCTTCGCATAATTCGTTACCGGTAAGAGGTAGAGAAAGAGTTTTAACACAAAAAATGTTTGTTTGAATGAGTTTTATTAAGCAAACAGGAAAAACATTTACTGTATTTTTTTCATTATATTAGATTGTTTCTTATCTAAAAGATAAGGAAACGGAAGCTATATTAGACCAGTACATAGTAAACATGTTTTTGTCAAGAAAATAGGCTAACAATGACTGAGATAAGCAAGTAGTATATATAACTCATAGTAGACCTGTAATGTTAAAAATGGCCGCCATAAGTGTAACATAGTGACATTTAAGGGGGAAACATTGAAGTTGGTATTAGAGGTTGACAATATATCATAAAAGCTGACTGTTGTATTATTTGCCTAGTAGTTACATTTAATAGATAACACTTAATATATAATAATAATATAACGCCTACGAGCACACTACGTTACATGGTGGCAGCTGTAAAAGTATATAAATATGAACTTAAATCCTCCTACAAATTTTGAACCTGGAAATGATCCTGCTTCGTCTTGGACAAAATGGCGACAAATTATAGAAAATTACTGGATAGCGGCTCAACTAAAAGAAAAAACAGAAGAGATCCAAAAAGCAATATTTTTACACATATTAGGAGAAAAAGGTGTCGATATATACAATACATTTACCTTTATTGAGGGAGAACAAATAACAATTACAAAATTATTGGATAAATTTACTCAATATTTTCAACCTTTTAAAAACGAGACGTATATTCGGTATCTATTTTTTTCGTATAACCAAGAAGAAGGTCAAAGTATAGATGAATATGTTACATCATTAAAACATAAGGCAAAGGATTGCAGCTTCGGATCTATCACTGATTCATTAATACGTGACAGAATTATTTGTGGTATCAAAAGTAATGACATCAGAGAAAGGTTACTTAAACGGAAAAACCTTACTTTAGCTGATTGCATTGATATATGTAGGGCAGATGAACAATCAAAATCACAAATTAAGCAAATGAATGTATATGAAAGTTCTGTGGCTGTTAACGAAATAAAGAATAAAAGGAAACATAAAAACTATAAACACGAAGGTAAGGAAATACCAACTAATATTAATAAGAAATGTTGTAGCAAATGTGGAAGTTCACATGATTATGGAAAATGTCCAGCATGGGGAAGAAAATGCAAAAAGTGTAAAAAACCCAACCATTTTGCTTCTTGTTGTAAGAGCCATAGAAGTGTACAATATATAGAAGAATCAGATGGTACAGAAGATGAAATAAGCAATGCATACACACTAGATATTGGTATGATTAAGGTTGCTGAAAAGGCAAGTAAAGAAATTAATATTTATGCTATCACTGAAAATAAAAACAGGTGGTATGAAAACATATTTGTTGAAAATAATATAATTAAATTTAAATTAGATAGTGGAAGTGAAGCAAACATTATATCTATAAATTTATACAGTCAGTTAAAAACTAAGACTAAAATAGAAAATACCAAAATGAGATTATTAACATATTCTAATGATAAATTAAATATATTAGGATGTTGTAGTCTAACTTGCTCATTTAAAAATAAAGCAATAAAATGCAAATTTTATATAGTTAGTGAAAATTTACAACCAATACTAGGCCTAGATAGTTGCTTAGAATTAGATCTGATCAAACGTTCAAATACTTTAAATATAAATTGCTTAAATAAGGATCCACTACAAATATTAGATAAATATAGTTCAGTATTTAAAGGACTAGGCTGCTTCAAAAAGAAATATAGAATTCAATTAACAGATGATGCAGTACCTCAAATATGTAGAACTCGTGTACCTTTAGCACTAAATAAACAATTAAAAACAGCATTAGATACTATGGAACAACAAGGTATACTTAAGAAGGTAGTAGAACCTACAGATTGGGTTCACCCAATTGTTATTACTAAAAAAAAAGACGATACAATCAGAATATGTATGGATCCTAGGCCATTGAACAAATTTGTAAAAAGACAAAGACTGCAATTACCCACAGTTCAGTCAGTATTTGCTTGTTTTGATGGTGCTAAATATTTTACAGTTTTAGATGCTCTAAGTGCATTCCATCAAATTCCATTAGATGAACAAAGCTCAAAATTATGCACCATAACAACTCCATTTGGTAGATACATGTATTGCAGGTTACCATATGGGTTATCCTCAGCAAGTGAAGTTTTTCAAGATGCCATGAATGATCTGACAGATGGATTGGAAGGGATCATAGCTTATATGGACGATATAGTTATCTATGGTAGAACATTAGAGGAACATAATAAGAGGCTAGAAAAATTGTTGAAGAGAGCATCAGAATTCAATGTTAAATTTAAGAAAGATAAAATTCAGTTAGCACAAAATAAAGTTAGATTTTTGGGTCACTTTATTTCTAACAATGGTATAACACCAGAAATATCTAAAATATCAGCAATTCTAAATATTAAAAAACCTAATAATAAAAAAGAATTACAAACATTTTTAGGCATGATAAATTATATAGGGAAATTCATTCCTAATGTTTCTCAAGAAACAGCATCACTCAGATTACTATTAAAGTCTGACACAGAATATATTTGGGATCAACAACAGCAACTAGCTTTTGACAGATTAAAAAGTTTGATAACTAAAGCGCCTGTTCTGGCATTTTTTAATCCAGCAGTACCTGTAACACTTACGACAGATGCAAGCCAGTATGGTTTGGGTGCAGCTATATTGCAAGAAGGGAAACCTGTAGCATATAGTTCGACATCACTAACAGAGGCTCAAATGAGATATTCTCAGATTGAAAAAGAATTGCTAGCTATAGTAGTGGGGTGCGAGAAATTTCATTATTATCTGGCAGGAAGGGAAATTAATGTGATTACAGACCACAAACCACTATTAGGACTTATAAACAAACCAATTGATACCTTAACACCTAGATTACAGAGATTAGTTATTAAGTTAATGAGATACCAAGTAAACCTAAAGTTTTGCCCTGGAAAGCAAATGGGTCTTCCCGATACTTTATCTAGATATCCAGAAAAACACACAATATCGACTGACTATTATGATGATTATTCCATATGTTCAATAGTATTAGCATCAAAGAAAAAGGAAGAAGAATTAATAAAAGACACATTAGAGGATGAAGAATTACAACAAATCAGATATTATTTAAAAAATGGATGGCCTAAGCGTTTCAGCTCTGTAGCAGTTCAGGCAAAACCTTATTTTCAATGCAGGGATGAAATACATGAATTTGGAAATTTACTTTTTAAAAGAAATCAAATAATAATTCCAGCAAAACAAAGACCAAATATTCTGAACAATCTACACAATGTGCATCAAGGAACAATATCGTGCATTAAAAAAGCAACACAAGCGGTTTATTGGCCCAGAATAGCGGAAGATATAACAAGTTTTATATCCAGATGTGCAACATGTCAAACCTATTCTAAAGCAAACTCCAAAGAACCAGTTCAACATCATGAAATTCCAACATTACCATGGGAGAAGATTGGCGTAGATCTTTTTAAATTAAATAAACAAGACTTTTTACTTATTGTAGACTATCACTCAAAGTTTATAGAACTATTCAAGTTAAGCAGCACTAATTCTAAATCAATAATAGAATCCTTTTTAAAGAGTTTTCAAAGGCATGGACTTTGTTTAAGTTGTTTTTCAGATAATGGTCCACCATTCAATTCACAAGAGTTTAACGAATTCCTTAAAAACCTTGGCATATCCCATAAAACATCAAGTCCCAATTATCCTCAATCAAATGGTATGATAGAACGCCATATACAAACTATTAAAGGACTTCTGAAAAAATCACCTACAATTCACCCAAGTATGGTAGTCCTTGAATATAATTCCACTCCTAAGGCGAATTTACCATCACCAGCCGAAATGCTAATGGGTAGAAGAATACGAACGACTATCCCGATTTCCAGAAGAGCCATGAAACCATATTTTGACAATGAAAAAACAATAGAAATATTAGCAGAAAACCAAGTCCGACAAGAAGAATATTGGAATGATAGTAGAAGAAAACTTAAACCTATAGAAGATAAAAACGTTCTTATGTGGAATAATACCCGATCATGGACTCCCGCGCAAGTAGTAAAACAAGATGAAGACAATTCTTATTGGTTGAAGACTGAAAACGGAATCTATCGAAGAAATAGACTACACGTTAGACCAAGTACAAGCACGTTTAATGAAGAAACAAGAAAAGAAGCATCAAGCTCTGATGATCCTTCACATACGTTTGATGCAACACCAAAATCTAATAATAATCAGAACCAAGAAAGGTCCGTAGTCAAATCAACCCCAGTGAAGATTCAACCCGATTTGGACAAGCGGCAAAGAAGAATACCTTTAAAATATAAAGATTATGTTATGTAACTTATTATACATTTATGTAAAAAGATGTAAAAAAAAAAAGGGCATGTAACATAGTGACATTTAAGGGGGAAACATTGAAGTTGGTATTAGAGGTTGACAATATATCATAAAAGCTGACTGTTGTATTATTTGCCTAGTAGTTACATTTAATAGATAACACTTAATATATAATAATAATATAACGCCTACGAGCACACTACGTTACAATAAGTATTATAAATGTAATTCGTTTACTGATGGTAATGTTCGAAGTTGCCAATAATAATAATAGCCCCCCTGTGAATACCAACGAAATCGACAGGACACAATAAAAAATATCCTTCTGGATGCTCAAAGAGAAGCATCGTTTTCACTGGAAACTGATACAACTCTAGATTTTTGGCAACTGCACAGACCACATTCCCTAGAATTTGTAGATGAGGTATATGCGCCCATAAGGGAAGAAACGGTAGAAGCAATAGAAGCTGAAGAAGAAGAGTGTACATCAGAAGGTATTGCAACTTTAGAATATAAAACCAACGCTGTTACGTATTGGAAAAGTGAGAAGAAAAGACGACTTCCGTTGAATACCGTCCAGCAAAAGTTTCGCAAAGTTTCATCTGTGTAGCAATTGTACAGGTAAATGGATAAGTAATATTGTTATATTGCAACGATTTCTTCCTACTTTTATTATTCTATAGTATTTAATAATACTATAGAATAATAAAAGTAGGAACAAATCGTTGCAATATAACAATATTACTTTTTTTTCTAAGTGGGAAGAAGCAATAAACAGAGGTGGTACGCGACGAGAAAAGTTGCTAAAAATTTCTCAATTCGTATATAAAAAGCTAACACAGACATTGGTTTAGAAAATTTGAAAGCATTACGACATTGGGTTTGGAATTCTAAGAGAGCTTACAAAATAGTTTCAAGAAAAATAAATAAATTTATTACCTGATCAAATGGTATGGACTTCGAGCAAGTGAAGGAAATTGCTTCGACTTTCGTAAATAGCGCAAAATATCATATAGAGCTTGTCGGGATAGATAATACATTCAATGCAGATGAGAGAGGTTTTAATCTTGAGCTACATTCCGGCTGCACTTTAGCTGTGCAAGGAAAAAAAACTGTTGCAGCAGTTGCGCAGTCTATATCCGCAACTACACATAGTTATATCATACTCCCAACAATATCAGCCACCGCAAAACTGCTCTCGCCTTTAGTCATTGTTCTCAAAGAGCAAAGTGGAAATTTCGGTCCACGCGTATCATAATCTTTGTTTCGACCTTGGAATGCTCATTTCGCAACATCAACATCTGGAAAATTAACAAAAGAACTATTTCAGAAATGGTTTGTCTATGTTTATTTGCCAAATGTGGGAGCTCGCAGCATTTTATTCTTGGACTCTTGGAGCGACCACTGTCCTGCTACATTACAAACCAGTATACCATCCAACAAACATGTGAATATATTAACGATTCCGAAGAAAACTACATCAATGATACAACCTCTTGATGTATATGGTTCGCATTTGGAAAAACCTTGTAAGAAAATTTTTTGACCTTGGACTACTGTATGGTTACGATATTGTGTTACATGAACGCAATAATATTGTAATGTTTGTCTATCTGGGGTTCTTAAATAAAACCAACGGTAATTTAAACACACACAATATTAATGATACGATTACAATGTAGTTATCAATACTTTTGTTAGTTTTTAAAATTAATTTCAACATTGCAACTACAGATCTGTTACACAGTCAAACAAACCCGGTTACCTATTATTAATCCCAAACATATTTACCCGTCGAAAATATATATACATATATTTATATATATATATATATATATATATATATATATATACTAAATAAAAATATTTTTTTTTTTTTAGCGAACTTTATGAAATCAAACAATTTTATTTATGAAAACGACGTTTCGACTTTTATTTATTATTATTAGTCTTTGCCAAGTTTGTACATGTATATAAACTGTTATGGAACAAGAAATTATGTTTCTAATAATATTTTATATACAAATTTTTGTATAACTAAACTCACCAATTGTCCTATTCGTTAATTAATGCATTCCAAGGAACTAAACTATGTTGTTTAGTATGATTATACGGTCAATAAAATAAATGAGAAACCTTAGATTCTTATTAATATCGAATATATATATATATATATGTATATATATATATATATATATATATATATATAGGTATATATATATATATATATATATATATATATGTATATTGTATAAAGATAATTATTTCGTGACCTTTGTATGTTATGGTAAATTCAATTTGTTGGCGATTTAAGGTCTGGTTTTACTTCAAAATCTATATATATATATATATATATATAGATGTAGATATGTATATTTAACTTTTTTTCTTACCTGCTTAATAAAACTCATTCAAACAAACATTTTTTAGGTTAAAACTTTTTCTCTACCTCTTGCTATTAACGAGAGGCAGTTATGCGTAGAGACAGAATGGAAAATTTCCAATTTTCAAAAATCCATTTCACCCAGTCAGTGTTTTTCCGCAGAAATAAAAATTGCGTAGAACATACCTATATGTTATGGATGTACATGTTCCCAAAGTTTCATATTTTTTTTAATTTCCGGGTTCGGGATCTTCCTATGTTAGTCACATACACTGCCAATCGCCATTATTAACATGCCTGGATCACATAACACTTTCTATATTAGGTAAATCATTTTACAAAAATGATAAACTTTCGGCGGATGTGTAAAGGTTATTTCGCAATCGCTTCAATATTTCAGGTTGTATTTCGGGTCTTGTTTGCTCGTGTAATGAACGTATATCTTAAGAAGTTTGTGGATTGGGTCAACATTCAGCCTAAAACATTAATAAGTAATTGTTGGAACACCAGAAAGCACTGGTAAAATTCGTAATATTATTAGCGGATTGTTTGGTTTCTATTACTAAACTTGTACTACCATTGAATATATTAGTGACACATCGACCAATATAAAAACTTATAAAATTTAAATTTTTGCGGTGTCTGTAGAGCTTTTTAACTTCATTCACCATATGTTTATGTCACATGAACCGTGTTTTCACCTAAAAGCACATCTAAACAATAAAGGAGTTGATGCTGGGATACCCAGAAGCTACATAACAAACCGTTATAAAGACGAAAATCTAGTATCCTGGGCACTTGATTCTCTGACAGTAATGAATTTTTCTTATTTGACACCAACGTATTACATAACATCATCACGCAAGAATTAGTTCGAGACCTATATATTATGAAATTCTATCAAGATGGAACCATGAACGCACGAGTTCCGCGACTGTTTTAAACAAACTTTCTCATATCCAAACGTGTTGATATTGTCTGACAGACTAGATTGCCAAATTTGTTTTCACATATATATATAATTTAAATAATACAAAAATATTATTAAAAATCGGGTGTGGAGAACACAATACTGTGAAAGTATCTTTCCAGACATGCAGACATGTGTTTCATCTTACTAGAGAATCATCAGTACATGCCACTGGAGAGATATTTTCACCGTAAATAACAACCTTGCCATATTACAAAAGTTATTAAGACAGAGCGTAGAAGAACATTAAGCGCCGCTCATTGACTAATGTCAACATCACAAACGCCAAAACAACCATCGTTGTTTTCATAACAAGTGTAAGACTATGCCAGAGGTTTCCATCTGACGGATACAACCGCAACTTGCAGAAATTGATGTGCCTCCACTATATATCGGACACAACCGATAGCATACGAGTATATACCAAAGTAATTGGAAACATACTTGAGTAGGTAAAACCTCGCCAAATTTGGTATAAAACAAAAACATTTTTGTTAATATAAAGTGTGGAGAACATAATACAAGTTCGTTTTTGTGTTCGTTACAGTGTTTATCAAGATCACAATTGGCACAAATGATTTGATGAGGGTCGTGAAATAGTCGAAGACGAACCTCATTCAGGAAGGCCATCGACCTCAACTACTGATGAAAACATCAACAAAATCATGGAGCTTGTACTTTCCAATCGTCGATTGACTTGAAGAGACCTTGTAGACATTGTTTATATATCAAAAGGATCAATACAAGCAATTTTAAATTACGATTTGAGCTTGTCTTGTATGTCTTCTCTTCTTGTTCCAAAATCATTGAATTTGCTTGAAAAACAACGTCGTGTTGAAGTGGCTTATGGCCGGGAAACAGCTCAACAATCGACTGAATTGTGCTGCGGATAAACCAAAACCAAAAAAAACACGTCAAAGTAAGTCAAAAATACAGGTCACGTTGGCTGTTTTCTTCGACTACCGTGGCGTCGTCCACAAAGAGTTCCTTCCAACTGGTCAACAAAGAATACTATTTAGGCCTTCTGGGTCGTTTACATGAGTCAATTCGTAAAAAGCGCCCACAATTATGGCGAAATAATTTATGGTTTTTGCATCATGACAATTAGAGACCGGACGCATCAGGCCGAAATTACGATGGATCATATGAATAGTCAGTAGAACACGCTGTTATTGAATAGCACTATTCATTCGGTTAACCGCACATCTGCTTTTTGTCGTTGAATTGTGACGCAATTACTTCAATATTATAGTTCAAACCCATTCGTTATGGGCGTAGACAGAAGCGCGAGGAGTTTTTATAATTTATTTTATTTATTAGTTAATATTTCGTAAGATAAATAACACGGTGAATTAGTTTCTTTTGTTCATTGTTTTAACTGTTAATTACATACTTCGTAATGTTTGTAATAGATCCTGTTTAATATCGTTTCATCGAATCTCCTTCTCGCAATTATTTTGACGTGAGTGTCCAGTGAATTTCGTTAAGTTTCAATAACTTACGCATATTTTTTATTTTTCATTTATTTAGATCTAGAACATTGTTTAAGCTACCTACTTTTCATATATGATATGGAACGACATCGATAATGGCATCGTGAAACAATGGCGAGTTGGATTAAGGGTCAAACTGATTATATATCCATTGCCAGTGATTCCGAAATTTATTGCAAAGTCAGTAAAATATCGTTAAAAAGTTCTAAGAAATCGCACGTAAAACGTCACTTAGCATCGCAAACACATACACAGAAATTAGACCCGTTGGAATCTGACAATTTTAACGAAGAACTCTGTGAAACTTTAATGGCGGCAAATATTCCATTAAATAAACTTAACAATCCAATCCTACCTTCAAAACATTTCTCCAAAAATATACTGATAAAACCACCCTACGCAAATGTTATGTTTCTAAATGCTACACGAAAGCAGTAGAACGCACTAGAAGCCATATTTCAAATCAGTACCTGCTATTACATATCGACAGTTTCGTCGGCACTTGTCCATACAAGTGCCGACGAAACTGTCGATATGTAATAGCAACAAAGTTATAAATACAGTTGATGCGGAAACACTAGCTAAAACCATTTACGAGAATATGCACCAAATGCTTCATTCGGACGACAGGTTCAAAGAAAAAAAAATACTTTTATTTGTCAGAGACAGTGCTGCGTATATGTTAAAAACAGGCAAAAAAGTTTTCAGAAAAGAACAATTGAGAGTACCTCTTTTCAGGGAAACTTCCATCTTTGTCATTGCCTTCCTCTCTAGTAAAAACTAGATGGAGAACATGGTTGGAAGCTACTACATTTTATACAAAGAATTTCGATAGTTTACAAAATTTCGTTACATGTTTAAATGACGGTGCTCTAAGTATTACTGAGTGCAAGGAACTAATACAAATTCAAAATTAAAAAAATCAGTTGTACTTTCTCCAGGAACACTTTGTAAATTTGCCAAAACTAATCACTTATTTTGAAAATCAAAATATCAAATTGAATGATGAATTAGCCATATTAGATGAGGCTATTAATAATTTGAAAAATATTCTAAGTGACTTTGGATGTGGCCTTCGGCAAAAGTTAGACGCAGTTTAATAACATTGCAGCAATTGTGTATGGGGACAATGCCGCAAAATCTAACTGCTAAATACGCTGAAATAAAGGAATGTCTCCAGTATGCACCTATAACCAATTGCGATGTAGAAAGGACGTTTTCTATCTACAAGGATGCATCATTCAAAAAGAACAAATTTTACAGAAGAGAACCTTGAGAAAGTATTGCTAGTTAATATTAATACTTCTTTACTCAACTTGAACTTCAAAATGAACAAATAAAAATGTATTTCGTATTTTATAGATCACTACCCGTTTGTTTTCCAATTATATAAATAAAATGAAAAACTCTTTAAAAATACAAATTTTCTATAGTACGCCCGTGGGCGATGAGTCATCGGCCTATTGTGTCCGGTCCCTAATGATAATGCACCATTCCATACTGCCATCATTATTCGTCAGTTTTTCATCAAAAATCAAGTGAATGTTGTTCTGCAAGCACTGTATTCGCCAGATATTGCAACGTGTGACTTTTTTCTATTTCGTCTATTGAAATTACCACTTCGTGGATATCGTTTTGAGTCAATGGAAGCCATCCAAGAGAATTCGCTCACCGCTTTGGAAGCTATACCGGAAGCTGGGTATAATAAATGTTTCGAAGACTGGAAGAAACGTTGGAATAAATGTATTTGAGTGGAAGGGGATTACTTTGAAGGAGACACAATAAATTTGAATGGATAAAATATTTTCTGTGTGTGTTATTTAATCAGTCTCATTACTTTTTGTCCACAGTAACATTATGACTAATGAAGAGTTTTGAATTTGGGTCACCGAAAATGATGCTCACCTGCCAAACGTTTTGAGAAATAAAATGGCATCTTACTGGACAGAAAACAACAAAAATGCTCCTATAAAAATATAATTACGGAGATTTTAAAATTTCCATGTTTACTGACGGTCTGACGGAGACTTAATATTTAAAAAGCTTTTGTTTAAAACTAATGTCATTTTTATGATATTATGATATTGAAAATAATAACTAATGAAATAAAAATGAAAAAGCAATATTACTTAAGGGATGGAGTTGTACTGCTAAAATGCAGTTTTGCAATGCAACTCCATCCGAGGAAGACACTGTGTGCCGAAACAATTGTAATGGGATTTTATCTCAATAAAGTGGAAATTAAGTAATTTTGCTTTTTCATTCTTATTTCATTAATTATAAATTTCCATCAAGTAAGGGCTACTTCGATTCAAAAAGAATATAACTGTTAAAAATAGATTAATATATAGAGGTATGCATGAATTATGTCACACTCTGTATAAGGAATGTTGATGTACAAACCAACGTCTGTCAAGTGGGCCACCCGACCGAAGAAACAACAAACACAAGCGATTTATTATCGACAATACTTTACTCTTACTTTATACATAGACTAAAATATCATAGCAGTTGTACTCACATACTGAAACGAATAATATCATTGAATATTATAATTATTGTACCAAATAACAAAATTGTTATAATTTTAAATAAATAAAATTTTTAAAAAAAGTTTCTTCGATTATTCAAGAACAAATTTCATGTAGCTTATTTTACATGTGCTCTTAACAAAACAACTGGCTCCTCGTATAGCAGTTTACAATTTTAATAGTTCAAACAAACTTAACAAGGACATAATTTATCGTCTAGCGTCAAATTTCCTCTCTGCAAATTGTTAAGAATTTTATCGTAACAGTTGTTGAAAGGAATCTTAAATAAACATTCCATACAAACCACCATGCACTTAACAAAATTAACAAATTCATTTACGGAAAATAGCATAGGTTTTCGCTTTATAGAAATTTTCCGTAATGAAGTTTTTCATTTATCAATGAACTCGTCTGCTCTTTCGAATAAGTAGTAGGTAGTCGTTAACCTTTTATAGTACCATTTCCAAAAATATCGGTCGCATCTGGTGAGCGCTCCAAATTTCTTTGATCTTTTTTTAAATATTATTTTACGGATATTGGACATGTGTATGTATGCTGTTCTTTAAAATGATATAAATGTGATTGAACTGTTTAAATAGGTTCAAAATATATTTACGTATCTATTACAGAATTGCAAATAAGCGTAGGTTTTTTAATAATTTGATAACTTACTGTGTAAAATTGGATTTCGAAAATTTAAAAAAAAATGAACTACATCAATATTTTTAATTAAATCTTTAAAAATTTAATTTTGTGCACGATATAATTTGTTAATTTGTTTCTTTCACATACAAATAAATAGACATTTACTAATCTAGTAATGATAATAATAATAATAATTTATTCAATTTCTACTGTCAACAACATTGAACACGTCAACCGATACATATACTGTCGTGAGCAAAAAAATTGGGACAGTGTCAAAATCGTTATGTCAATTTCCTTTATTTTTTGGCGTTGTAATTTTGTCAATATTTGATTAATTTTCAAACTACGTCAAATTATCTATCATAGTTGTGAAAACTGATAAAACCAGACTTGTTACAAGTTTGGAAAATTGGAAATCATTTGGAACTGTATTGGTTCAATTTAATATTAGTAAAAGTACAGCTGCAAGAATATATAAAAAATGGAGAGAAGAGGATAATTTAAATCGGAAAATAAGTCCGGGCGGACGTAACAAAATTTCAAATCCGTAGGAAGACGAAATATTAGTTACTGAGAATTACCCTTTCAAAACATTAAAGGTAGCTTTAAGAACAACACAATTTCGTCTCATCTTGTAACACAATGGTTACAAGAAAATTAAATTTAAACTTGAGATTTTCCGCCCTACAGTCCTTATCTAAATCCCATTGAAAATGTATGGCGATTAATAAGATAGAACTGCTACACCCAGGAAGAATTTTGGGAGATTGTTCAAAATGCTTGGTATCAAATTCTTATAAATGTTGTACAAAATATTGTCGTTTTATTGTCTACAAGGTTAGATGCAGTTATAAATAATAACGATGGAATTACGAAATACTAATTATTTGATTATATTTTTTCTCTGTCATTTTTAGAAATTTTTGTTTATATATAACGAGCCATCGAAAAAATTCATAATTGAAGTAGACTGTGAAATTGGGTTGGTACTTTAGCCACTTCCACATAATGACACATTACTTGATGCTTGACAGTTTCATTTGGTTTCATTGTAAAAAAAGGTTATGGCATTGAAATGATACTATAACAAAAAAGAAAACAAATAATTTATTTAATATCGAAATCATAATCAAAATTTACATATAGCTACAGAAGTTGTTGAAAATGTTGTCCATTTACATCTAAACAGAAACAATTTTCATAATAAGAGTTTTGAAAAATTTGACACAAACTTATAGTTTCAATGTCAAATAATAAATGTCATTATGTGGAAGTGGTTAAAGTATCAACCCAATTTCACAGTCTACTCCAATTATGAATTTTTTCGATGGCTCGTTATTTTAAAAATGTTTAATAAATATCAATGAATAATGTCATATTTTTGACAATTTCTGACTTACTAATATGAGTAAGGTAGCCACTTATGTAGTCACAATCTAAGCACACGCGAAAATAGTGTTCCGTTTTTTTTTGCTCACGACAGTATGTATAGTCGCGAGCATGGAAAATGTCTTACTGCCAAAATGTCCAAATATTAGATATGTGCATTCACCGGTGAAATCTCATTATTAGGTGTACTGTCGTCATACTGTCACACTTTCAAAAATATGAAGCTTGAGGTAACAAACTTTCCCGGCTCGATTCACATTGGAAGGCGTCGATTGAAACAAAGTGGTTTAAGAAATTCGGCGGTTGCTCAAAAAATTTATTAAATGATCGACATAAAGAAGAACGCGTAGGATTTGCTCTTGAAATTATTGACAGAAAATTGTTGGAATAACGGTGTTTTTACGGATGAAAAAGTATTTCAATTTACTCACAATGGCAGGGTTATAGTTTATAGGACCGGAAATACTAGATATGAGGAAGAATACATAAATAAACAAAACAAGAGTGGAACGTTTTTCGGTTAATATTTGGGGATAAATATCTAGAAGCAGATTTGGTGTTTTGTGGCATATAGAAGACAGATTTAATACTGCTGAATATATTAATATACTGCAAGATGTTATGATCCCCTCTCTTTCACAATTATTCCCAGAAGGCAAATATATGTACCAACAGGACAATTGCCCTGTGCATAGTTTACGTATAGTGACTGATTGGTACACTGAAAATAGCATTCATGTTCTCACTTAGCCTAGTAATAGCTCGGATTTAAACATTATAGAGAATGTATGGGGTTTGCTAATGATGAACATTAAAAAACGTTCGGCCTCGAAATGAAATGGTACTATTGGAAATCGTGAACACAGCATGGAAAGAAATATCGACTATTATATTGACAGGCTATATGAATCTATACCGCATAGACCGGAGTTAGTTATTACTGGAAATGAAGCTATCTAAATAAAATAAGTGTCCATTTTTTTCATGCTCGTGACTGTACAATTGCGGAATCATGAAGCGGGACATGCCGTATATTCAAATGCTGTGATATTTTGGTATTGTAAAGTTGGACGTACTTTTTGGAAGTTATTAATTTAATTGTCATGTCATTCGTGGTCAAATAATTAATAGTTGTTAAGTCATATATAATCATGCTAATGAAATTACACAAGCAAGAATAATAGAAAGGTTAGAAAATGGATGGTCATTTCGTCAGATTGGAACAAAATTTGGTGTTGACAAAAGCACGATAAGAAGCATAAAAACGTTGGAATGAACATCTTATGAAGCGGAAAGAGGGTACAGGATGAAACAGATGCACAACGGCAAATGATAACGCTGCCTTCCTAAAGAAAATCTATTTGAAACAGCAGTGACGACATGCGAATATGTTAATTTTCCTAGATCAATATGGACGGCTCGAAATCGGATAAAATTCAGTGAAATATTTAATTATTTAGCTGCACGAAAACCATATTTATCAGAGGAAAATAATCAACAAAGGATTGTATATTAAAAATTTCGTATGATTTGCTTTGTAATTTGTAGACAGCAATGTTTACATCCCCACTTACTCTGCAATTACATACATTCTAATTTGATCATATAAAAAGCTGAAAAACTCCAATAATTTATCAATTGTTATATATATATATACATATATATATATATATATATATATATATATATATATATATATATATATACAGTAAATTTAATTTGTTGGCGATTTAAGGTCTGGTTTTACTTCAAAATGTATATATTAAAACAATCCTACATGTTTCAGCAAATGATGCCTTTTTCAAGGAATATAAAATATAAATGACAGTATATTAATGTCATACTTATACATTTGTAGTTGCCATGGATAAAATTATTCAAAGATACATTCCAGCTTAATAATAATAAATCATACCTTAGTATTCCTAAAATAGATAGATAACAAAAACAGGGAAAAGCAAGACATGAGTTATTATTATGTATGCGCCCGTGGAGCGATTTAAGATGTTAAGCTGTCGGCATTCGCCTTAAACGAGAAGGAAAACCACGAAAACCTACTCGTACAGCCAGTCAGGGATCAAAACACGGAACTGTCAGGCATGATAAGCAAATGTATACATATTTAAATAACATAAGATATATAATTATATAACAGCAACACATATTGGGATGGTAAATTGCAGATCGTTACATAATTAAGTTATAGTATATACTGCTTAAATTTTTTATATCACTTCTGTTGTTAATTGAATTTTTTTCCTGTTTAATACTAATCATTTCTCTAATTTCCCTTTTCATTGTGTGTTGTTCTTTATCAATTATCTGTGTGTTTTCAAAATCGAAATGGTGATCGCGTTGTAGTTTGTGTGTAGATAAAGCAGTTTTGCCTGTTTTATTTGTTTTTGTTTTTTTGTTTTATTTATACATTTAATGTATGACATTAATATACTGTCATTTATATTTTATATTCCTTGAAAAAGGCATCATTTGCCGAAACATGTAGGATTGTTTTAAATATATATATTTTGAAGTAAAATCAGATCTTAAATCGCCAACAAATTGAATTTACTATATATATATATATATATATATATATATATATATATATATTGTTGTGGTTCAACCAGCACACTTATTCCAGCACTACAATAAGAAATGCAGATTACAACATGTAATAAACCCCTGTATAAATATTGAATTGGTGGACGTAATTTGTGAAATTAGTTTCGAGATGTGTATAAATTAATACGACGATAACATTAAAATTGATAATTAACTTATTTTGATTTTTAAACTTACTTTTTATATTTATATTTTTCCATTTCAAATTCAAATCATACGCGTAAAATTACAGGTATTTAATTTATCCACATCAAGATTTATATCGAAGCGAGTTAACCACGCCCACTAATTTAAAATTGCATTTTAAACTAATCTAACATTGAAAACCACATTATAAACTTTTGTAAATTCTTTAATTAATTTTTCTATTATGTTAAAATTATAATATTATGAAAGTTCATATTATATTAGATGCAAATAAAGCATAAATTTAGAGGCTTTTGCCGATATTTAATACAGGCTATGGAAAACAAAAGCCGAAGAAAGCGTCTGATACTAAAATTTTACAACGAATGGCCGCATTTTCTCTATCACAAAAAGTTTAAGTAAAATTACTATTTAAAAATCAAGTATATCCTACGAAATCAGTATACATTTAATACCTTGAAATCAGGCCGAACTTTTGAGAGAATAATTGGACCAGCATCACGTCGAATATAATAAATATCGAACGAAGCATCTTTTCGGAAGTGGAACTACATCGTACCGATAACTCCAGCATTGGACCGCTACCGACGCAGGGACTTCCATAGGAGCAGACGAACTCTGATCTATTCCTACAATTGCGAGCCTAGAAGATATACCAGAGCCTAGACACAGGAAAAAAACCAGGTTCCTTCCCAGTTATTTCCATAAAACCTAAAACATCATTTAAAAGTTAATATTAAATTTATATCACAACACAATATCAAACATTGTTTGCATCAAAATATAATACATGAATTTCTACATTTCTAAACATCTATTTAAATATATATAATCATTCATTCATTCATAATCTTTTATAAAACTTATATATAACTTACCTTTTGTGTGTCTAATTTTAAGTAGCTTTTAATATTTATTTGCACTATTGTATCATTCATAACCTTAACGATAGTTAGTAACACATGTGCACAATTGCATAATTCCGTTTTTTACCGTATAGTTCAGATAATACTAGTATATGTACAGTTTCCTTATTCGCACGTAATAATTGTTACAGTTATCTATTTTTGTTCTAATAAATTTTTATTACTTTGATTTAGATTCGATCTTTTATTTGAATTGTTTGAATGTTGAGTTTGTGTTTAATTAATATACCATTGACATTGTACTTACGGGATATACAAACAACCGACTTTGAGCCCTGAGATATAAATAAAAACATAAGTACTCTAGCTCTACCGTAACTAGTGGGGTATTTAACAGATAGCGTTGGATCAATTAAGTACGTTAAAACTTGGCGCCCAATTTTCAAATTCAAATCTTCTAAGTTTAACTTATATTCTTCATTTAATAGTTTTAACGCTCACAGTATTCTTAGTTAGTTTAATCTGATTCAACGATCTTCTTCATTTGCCAGCCCAACGTGAGGCTTAGTACTTCTTCAATATATATATATATATATATATATATATATATATATATATATATATATATTGTAATGATACACTGATGATCTATATGATATAATAATAATAATATAACTATAAAAGATAATTTTATTAGAATTAAATAAATTTAATAGAATAGTATAAGTATACTACTTTGAATTTGGCGCCAGTGTATAGAATACACAATGTTAGATCATCCTCAACTTACATGTATTAACTCCCGCTGCAGATAGGTGTCGGTGAGCATGAATAATTTTAGCAAAGTTGACTCTTCAGGCTCCTCGTCGATATGTTTTCCCCTAATTGTATGGTAGTGAATCGTAAAATGAAATAACTTAGTTTTAATAAAAATAAATAAAAGAGTTGCTTAAAGAAATTTATATAAAAGTTTATTTTAAATAAGTTTTCTGTAAACAATAACATACAACGTGAATATCGACAAATAATAGAATTATAATTGCGTACACGTGTGAATCAAGAAAATAAAAAGGGTTATGTTTCAATGGTTCGAATCTTTTCAAGTGAATTACGTTATAAATTAAAGAACAAATATATCTAGGTAAGTACTACAGTTTTTATCAAATTAAAGTTCTTTCACAATTATCAATAATGTTGGAATGTAATTTTCAAGTAAGATTATGAGGTTTTTTATTTGGTTATAAAAAAATATTTTAAATGTAAAACGTTTTAAAAGAGTCTTTATTTGATATAATTTTTATTAATAAGACCTGTTTTTTATCGTCTTAGGCAGAAATTCTTGATGGTATGGACGTAGATTGGTCGATTCGTCCTGTATTCAAAGTGCGGAGTTTTTAAGTTTACTTGACCGGCTCTGAGCGTGTTCCGTCGACGTGGGATCCTTCCTCGCACCGGTGTTCAATCGAAAGATGCTAAGGTCGATTTCTGACCGTACTTCGCTGGTATCGTCTTCAAATGTATCTCAAAAGTAGCCCCAAATTATTATGTTACTTTTGTGGTCACTTATAAATTTTTAACTCAGGTATTTCTGCTCTAATTTATGTAATTTTAAATTTGGAGTCATACTTTTTTTAAGCACTTCTAATCAAAATTTTATAACCGACGCTCGATGGCAATTATTTCATTTAAAGCCTATTTTGCATTATTGAAATAGCCTCGAATTTTACTCTAAATTACATATGATTATAAATTGAATATAAATAATGTATTGTTTCCAACTTATGAACAAAATTAAAATAATAATTTTCTAATGGTTGACCTGGGTTTTTAAATGTAGGGTTATGTGTTATGTGTGACAAGAAAATAACCGTTTCGCGGGTTAGATTACATTTGAAATGTGGGCGTGTCTAACTAGTATCGATACAAATTTTTGATGTAGATAAATTAGATATCTGTAATTTCGCGCCAATAATTTAAATTATGAAAATGACAATTAAATAAATATTAAAAAGTAAATTTTGAAATAAATGTAAATTGCTTTGAAATATACAAAGTTATCGTAATATTAATTTACACTTCGATACTAATTTTACAAACTATATTCGCCAATTTTAACCATTCTATTACATGTTATTTCTGTCTTTCCTTTCGCAGTTAGCTGGAATGAAGGAGTAATTCTGCCCCACAACAATATATATATATATTGATAAAGACCAAAAAAGAAAGTTGTATAATAAATACGGAACCTATAATATAAAGCAAAATAATATGAGATTTAACAGTTGTCAAAGTTGACAGTTGACTCAAATGTTATTCTATAACACATACAAAAAAAAGATAAAATATCCAATATATATATTTTACTTTGATAGGTCTCTATTCAGTGCTTAACTTATTATTTAGTTCTACAGGTTGTTCGTGTTATGCTTCCGACTAGCTCTGTTTATGGTGAACAAGATAATCATAAAAGTAGGTTCGGTATTTGGATAGAAAACAAATATCGGTTTAAACTAAGTTATATCAAGTGAAATTTACTACCAATGTTATTACAAGAATAAAACACGAGAATGAATTGTAAATAACACTATTTAATTAGAATCTCTATGCAACAAGGTAAGTTTAACTGTACTATACTATAATATTCGCATGAAAAGTCACATGAAGTTACATAATACAAAGGTAAGGTTAAATATTGTAATAAAATATTAATAATATAAATTTTTAAAATTAGGTAACTCAAATTCAAAGTAGAAAGAACTGTATTTTCTGGTATTTAACTATATAGTGATCTATTGTTAACAATTTAGGAATTTAAGTGAAGTATGAGCGTTCTTTTTTGAAATATAACAAATAAAAATTTTATATTTTAGGAGATTATAAAATAAAAACACAAACTTGATACTGGTCGTTCTTCTATGTGAATGATGAATACTTGAGTCTTGATGTACAGGTCCAAAGGAATCAAGTGCCGGGAAAAGGCTGGTTTTGTACCAAATTCTGGACGACGTCCTTATGAAATTGAAGTTTTTAGTTTATCGTCCTTAGTGGGTTCAAGATAAGGTAATTTGATGCTGCCGGGGAAAGTCTGGTTTTGTTCCAAATTCTACATAGAAGAATTTTCTTTTAGAATTTGGAGTTTTGGTTTATCGTCCTTAGCAGGTTCAAGATAAGGTAATCTTCGTAAAATTTTTTAAAAAAAAACTAGTGGTTCAGGAATTTATAGGCTTCCTTTATGGTAAGTTTTGACTATCTTATTATAAATTTTAATCACTATATCGACTTTATTCCTTCACACACTTTTAATGAAAATTCGACGTGTCATGCCAATTTTTTTCAATAATAATCATTTTTTTATTCAATCTCCAGGCACCTTAATTTCAATGTTGTTTATATACATTTTTTCATAACAACAATTTTCTCAAATAACATACATCACTAGAGCTGAGGATGTTTGCGGTATAACCATGGTTATACCGCAAACATCCTCAGCTCTATACATCACTATACCCAAACGTTTAACATAACAAATAGATTATGATCATAAAAGGTGACATATAATCCCTATCAATTAAGTTAAATATCCTCGGTGAGATAAAAATGTAAAAGAAAATGACTGAAGTTAATGATTACAAGGAATTAAATAAAAGAGTGATACTAATTTGATAAATTAAGAACGCGGTATTAACTTAATTAATATGACATGTGGAAAATACAGTTCTATTTATGACTTATTTAAAAAAAAAAAAAATTAACATTTTTTTAAAGAACTCAGCCCTATATTTATGTTCCAGGCCCTTTATGAGTAGGCTTGACCTACATCAATATATATATATATATATATATATATATATATATATATCGTGCCTTCAAAAAATTTCCTTATTAGAGACGACCATGCTCATTCAAAATTATTCGTTTGTCACAGATTACGTGCACTGTCACCAACCATTATCAAAAAGCATGGCCGTCTCTAATGAGAAAAGTTTTTGAAGGCACGTTTTATAAGGATATAAAAAATATAAATGACATTTATATTTTTTATATCCTTGACAAAGGCATCATTGCCGAAACATGTAGGGTTGTTTTAAATATATATACTTTGAAGTAATAAACTTAATAAGTCGGCGATTAAAGGTCTGGTTTATTACTTCAAAGTATATATATTTAAAACAACCCTACATGTTTCGGCAGTAATGCCTTTGTCAAGGATATAAAAAATATATAAAATATATATATATATATATATATATATATATATATATATATATATATATATATAGTAAACTTAATAAGTCGGCGATTAAAGGTCTGGTTTATTACTTCAAAGTATATATATTTAAAACAACCCTACATGTTTCGGCAATGATGCCTTTGTCAAGGACATAAAAAATATAAATGTCATTTATATTTTTTATATCCTTGACAAAGGCATCATTGCCGAAACATGTAGGGTTGTTTTAAATATACCGCCTCATTCTGAGCAAACGCAACGATCCGAATGTATGAATATTTCTCCCGCTCCGAATAAAAATCCCCTGAACGCTTTTAGCCAATCACAAAACAGTCTGTCGCGCAACCATTTGACAATTAATGTCGCAAATTAGTGTCACCACTGTCACCCTATACGGAGTCTCTTAAGCGTTTGAATAGTGATCATGCCGCGCTATACACTAGAAGAGAAAGCTTAAATGATGAAATGGTATCACGCTGATAATTCTTTATGAAAGAGTATGTGACTTATTTGCCGGAAAGTATGCCGACAGGCCCATCCCGAACAAAGCTACAATTTGTAGACTTAAAAAGAAAATAGACATTACTGGTTCTGTACAAAATTTAAAACCAATATTCCCAAATCGCAGAGTTCCTAATGATACGTCCATTTTAGTATGCGCTGCAATAGAACTAAATTGAAATTTGACACTTAGCGATATTTCCAATGATTTAGGCATATGCTGCTCTTCCGTTAACCGCATACTAAAATTAAATGGTTTTCGTAATTATAAATATTCCAAACATCATCAATTATTTTACGGCGATGAGTTTAAACGGATGAATTTCCATTATTATATAATTAATTTCTCATTATGAACAATTTATTTTATTATTTGTAAGAGTAAATTTTTCTTTACATTACTAGAATTTAATTTAGTTTTTATTAGTTCTGAAATTTATTTAGTATACTATGAATAGTTTTTGTGACCTTTATTATTAAAATTTAATTTATTAAATCTCTTGATGGCTTATTTGCAATTTTCTTGATCGCTTATTAATAATATCATTCCGCTTTGTGTAACCATCGTCAGTATAACGTATTGCAATTTACTCATTACCATAACACAGGACTAAACAATTTATAGTCCTTTAATAGTAATTTGGTAATTAGATAATTTTTCTTACGCGGCTCCATAATATGTAAGTATGTATGACATATGACATCGATTGCACATTCGGATCGTTGCGTTTACTCGGAATGAGACAGACTGAGTTGTGATTGGCTAAACGCGTTCAGGGGATTTGTATTTGGAGCGGGAGAAATATTCATACATTCGGATCGTTGCATTTGCTCAGAATGAGGCGGTATATACTTTGAAGTAATAAACCAGACCTTTAATCGCCGACTTATTAAGTTTACTATATCATACCAAGGTCACGAAAATATTATATTTATATATATATATATATATATATATATATATATATATTATATATATATAAAGATAATTATTTCGTGATCTTTGTATGTTATGGTAGATTTAATTAGTTGGCGATTTAATGTCTGGTTTTACTTATAAATGCATATATTTAAAACAATCTTACATGTTTCGGCAAGTGATGCCTTTCTCAAAGAATTTAAAATATAAATATATATACAAGGTGTGTATAAATTGTCGCAAAAGCTACACGTAGCGACATTCTTCGTTCGCTTCTGAATAAAAAATCTTAATGTTAAAATGTCGTATCATGCTTCGTAAATTCGTAAATGTCAAAATTTGATAGTAATGATTTTGATTGAACTCCCTTTGAAATACAAACTTATTGTTCTACAACGTTGCCAAATGTGTTTTTCGTGGAATTACGTTAATGAATAAATATTTAAAACAAGCTTTTAAATCAAAAAGAAAACGTTTACGAAATAATACTAGTAAAAATTTTGTCTTTCATCTAAATTGCATCTATCTCTATTAACAGATATCGAAGAGCAAAGGTTAGTTACGCACTAAAAGTCTGAACTTCAAGAACCCCGTGAAAACAAACGAAGCATGATACGACATTTTAACATTAAGATTTTTTATTCAGAACCAAACGAAGAACGTCGCTGCATGTAGCTTTTGCGACAATTTATACACACGTTATATATATTTATATATGCATTTACTTTATGGCAGTGAATAATAAAAATACTACTCAACGAATTTGAAGGAATTTAAGAAATTATCTTAACTTTTTTATAACACTTGCAATAAAAATCAGTTTATGTATCTTCTAATATAGATAGAAAGAACTATTATGTTGAAAACGAGCATGTCATGAAATTCTTTTAATTGCAAAAAAAGCGTGAAAATATCCAAAAATATCTTTACACAAAATAAAACTTTACAACCAACACTAAAACTTTATTTTTGGTAGATGTTGAATAATAAAGAGTTAAAGTAATCTTTTCACATAACATCGCACTTATAGATCTGTTTTTGTTATTTAACAGATATAAAATATGAATCGTTTTTGTCTTAATAGAACTGTTTTGTAAATTTATTACTCAAGGCGACTAAATTATTAATTTGGGTGCCAAATTGCACAACTTCGATATACAATTGCCTAAAAGTGGAACAGGCATTACATTTTCAAAATTATATGAGCTATATATCAAAGTATTAACTATATTATACGTTAAGTTAATTCCTCTTGGTTTTATTTGAAGTGTACTCTGTGTACTATCAAAATGTTGCCGCAAAGTACACCGTGGATTATTTCAACACTTGTGCATCGGTGACCGTATAAACTACGACTTTATTCTTTATATTGATACTTAAATAAAAGCCACATGTGATCACTAAAGTATTTTATTACAACACCCTACACTGCACTTAAACTTATTATCTAACGCTAAAAAGTTGCAAATAAAAATATGTAGTTGAAAAGTTACGGTAATATTACAAAGACGCTATTCAAATAGAAAGTAGAATCTTTCTCTGTGATACTTTAGATAGACCTCACTGGTGTCTCACAATAAGATAGAACAAGGAAAACTATCTGGCTGGAAGTTATTATAGAAAGCAGAGGTATAAGATGCAAATAGCAACTTATCTAGTTTTGTCCAGAAGGAAAACTTACATTATCATTTCCATGAATATGAGTGGTAGAAATGGCAAAAGAGGTCTTTTTTAAACAAGTTAAGTACATTTCGAAGAATCATCAAACAAATGTCTACGTAACATAATTTTTAGAAACTTGTTTTGTAAAGTAATAAAAGCAATGCATTCCTTTCAAATGTACCTAATTTAAGACAATGTTACGATACGATTAATTAAGATTCATTGCTAAAATGCCAGTACAATAATACATATGCATAATTTACAGTTTAGGAAGGCTATTATAAAAGTATGTCCTAATCCTAATGCCGCCGCGCGGGATTTTATGATTAATACGTTCCATGCCAATATATATATATTGTAATGTTTGTCTTTTCGGGTTCTTAAATAAAACTAACAATAACTTTAGACACACACACTATATTAATATTAAAACGTATAACAATATAAAACTAACTATTAACAACAATAAGTACATTTATGTATTTTATATTTATGTAACTATATTTATGTTTACTTCGCAAGACTCGGGTATCGAATGAATGTCCATCCCTTCTTCGACGCGGCTTTTATATTGTGGTGAATATGTTCTAGACGCAGGCAGAACGATTGAAAAAATGCTAGAGGGTATGATGCGCTACGCGTTGTTGGATGAGTCATCACATTGCCCCCTTCTTAAGAATGTTTTGGTTCCCTCAACCGATGGCGAAATCGACAGGTAGGGCCTTTGTTACATTGTGACGTCATAGCGAAATAACAGTCCACGGTCTTATCTTGCCTGGATGGACAGGAATATTCAAGCCGGTAGCTGCATACCAGAATTTCCATACCAGTATGTCGGAAGATTACTTCCAACATGCTCCTTACAATTCTCCAGTCCTGGCGGTCCAATCCACAACCCAATTTTGGAACTGCTAATTTCAAAATGTCTTGTTCTAACATTTGTTCTCGTAAGTGGACCAGGGCTTCCCATAAGGCACGATAGGTTGGCTTCAGGTTTGACAGTTCTTTCCTGACCAAATAAAACATGGGCTGCTCTTCATTTAGTATTTGGAGACTCTTCCCAATTGCTGGTCCCTGCTGCCTTAATTTTTCGATTCTGCCAAATCTCTCTTTGAATTCCCTGGCAATCCCTTTGGCCATTCGCAGATCTCGGGCTACGCAATGAGCAAGCGCGTAGTCTGGCGGCACCGTAAACAAATCTTGCTGTTTCTCGATGGTTACTCCAAATCGAGATTTTCTTTAACCCGAATATTCTTGCATAAAGTCTTCGAAGGTTAGTTCATGGTATTGACTATCCAATCGGCGCAAGTCAGCGGTTTCGTCATTATTGTCTCCAGAGTATGGGGCTAATCGATTAAAATGTACGACTCTTGGCTTAGTGTGAGGTGTTCGCCTGATGCGGTATATTACATCGTTGATCCGCTTCAACACCTCGTATGGCCCCTCCCAATTCTTTTGAAGTTTTGGAGATAGGCCCCGTCGACGTTGTGGATTATACAACCAAACCCGATCGCCTTCATGGTAACCACTCTTCTCGGCGTTGATGTCATAGCTCTCTTTCATTCTGTCACTAGCATCTTGGATATTATGTCTGACTTGTTCATGGATATTATCTAGTCGTTGTCTGAGCGTGCTGACATAATCTTCTCCGGCAAGATCATCACCAGGCTTGCTCCCAAACTTTAAATCACAGGGCAATCGGAGTTCCCTCCCGAATAGCACGTTGGCTGGTGATTGGCCTGTTGTCTCTTGAACGGAGGCCCGATAAGCCATTAGAAATAATGGTAAATGTTTGTCCCAATCTCTCTGGTGTTCGGAGACCACTTTGGATAAGTGTCTGATCATGGTCTTGTTCATTCGCTCTACCATCCCATCTGATTGTGGATGCAAGGGAGTTGTTCTCGTTTTCCGTGTGCCCAAAAGTCCACACATCTTTTCGAATAGACTGGACTCAAAATTTCGCCCTTGATCGGAATGAAGTTCCAAGGGTACACCAAAACGGCTGACGAACTCCTTCATAATTACGTCTGCTACAGTTCCAGCTTCTTGATTTGGTAGAGCATATGCTTCAACCCATTTGGTAAAGTAATCCATAACCACTATTATGTATTTATTTCCTTTGTTGCTCTCTGGAAAAGGGCCGGCGGCATCTATGGCGATCCTTTCAAATGGGCTTCCTACATTGTATTGGCGCATGGGTGCACGTCGACGCCTCTGGGGACCATTGCTTCCGGCGCAATTAGCACACTTTCGGCACCATTCTTTCACATCTCGTGAACAATTCACCCAGTAAAATCTGTGGCGCACCTTCTCCAGTGTTTTATGGACTCCAAAATGTCCCCCAGAAGCTCCATTATGGAGTTCTCGCAATACCTCTGGTATTCTTTTCTTGGGAACCATCATTTGCATCTTCCGCTCGCTTCCGTCGTGATTTTCGACCTCACGTCTCAGGAGATCGTCTTCTATGGTTATGGAATCCCATTGTGCCCAGTATGACTTCAATTCTCGTGAATGGGGAGCAATTTCTTGCCAGGTCGGTCTTTGCCCATTTCTTTTCCAAGCCCTGAGGACTGCAAGATCCAGATCAGCTTCTTGATCTGCGCGCAAATTGTCAGGTTGCCATTGGTCATCAACAACGGTGGTTCGAAGAGCGTTGGCCGATTTGTCTTCGATTCTGTTGCAATATCGACAGTCTTCTGGACAGGGCCTTCTGGAAAGGGCATCTGCATCTTGATGTTTGAGGCCTGCTCTGTGTTCAATGACAAAGTCATACTCCTGTAGCCTCCTCAATCCATCTTGCTACTTGACCCTCTGGATTCTTAAATTGCAAGAGCCACTTTAAGGCGGCGTGATCAGTGCGGATCAGGAACTTCTGCCCATACAGGTACTTGTAAAAGTGCTCAATGGTCTTAACTACTGCCAATAGTTCTCTCCTGGTTACGCAGTAATTCCTCTCCGGTTTGGACAGGGTCTTGCTGAAGTATCCAATGACCTTTTCTTGTCCATCTTGGATTTGAGAGAGCACGGCACCAATCCCGACGTTACTGGCATCCGTATCCAAAACAAACCTCCCAGATGGCAGTGGATAGTTTAAAACAGGTGCACTGATCAACGTACCTTTTAACAACTCAAAGGCCGCTTGGCATTCGTTGTTCCAAATTAATGCTCGATTTTCTGTTAGGCGCGTAAGTGGTTTTGCAATGTTGGAGAATCCAGGAACGTAGCGTCGATAATATGTGCATAACCCCAAAAAGGTTCTTAGCTGATGTTTGTCTTTGGGTACCGGCCATTTTTCCACAGCTTTTACTTCTTCGGAATCCACAGCAACTCCTTTTCTGGAAACCACATGTCCAAGGTAATTTACCTCCTTCCGGAAGAGGTGACACTTCTTTGGACTTAATCTCAGGTTGGCATCTCTCAACCTCTGGAATACTACTTCCAAATTTTTCATGTGATCTTCAAAGGTCTTCCCTACCACAATCACATCATCGAGATATACCAGGCAGGTGTTCCAGGACAGTCCCCTCAGTACAGTGTCCATGAGTCGCTCAAAAGTAGCTGGGGCGTTACACAGTCCAAATGCCATGACTGTAAATTGCCAGAGACCTGTACCTAAACTGAAGGCAGTCTTCTCTTTGTCATTGGGATCCATTCCCACTTGCCAATAACCGCTCTTTAAGTCGAGAGTGGAGAACCATTTTGCTCCTGCCAAGGTGTCTAGCGTATCGTCTATTCTTGGGAGAGGATAGCTGTCCTTTTTGGTCACACTATTTAAACGACGATAGCCCACACAGAATCTGGTAGATCCATCCTTCTTCCTGACAAGGACCACCGGTGAAGCCCATGGACTATTCGATGGTTCAATTACTCCTTGGCCTTCCATATCTTGTATAATTTGCTTGGCTTCCTCACGTTTTGCCAGTGGTAACCTTCTTGGTCCTTGTCGAATTGGACTTGCATCGCCGGTATTTATTTTGTGCATTACAATATTGGTTCTTCCTTTCGTACCAGTTTCAGTTTCAAAGACGTCTTCATAATGTTTGATTAGGTCCTTAACTTGACTTTGTTCCTTCTTGCTCAATCCTTGACAGGCGGAGTCGATTATCTTGGACAATTTCTCAGAAACCTGCACGAATCCATTCTTCTTCGCCTCTATATGATGAACGACGGCCGACACTGGTGAACACCACCCCAAAATAGTACCCTTCTTCAATGAAACAGGGTAATGGTTCACATTCATTACCCTTATCGGTACAGTCTTCTGAGTCTTAACCAGCATTTTGGCAACTAGTATTCCTCGGCCCACCTCGTCATCATCAGCCTTTGGTTCCAACATTGTAACATTTCCGTCCAAATAATCACCTTCCATACACGCCGTCAAATATGTCTCACTTCTTGCATCCAGAACAACATTCTCTGCAGTAATTACTTGTACATTCCTACAATCTTTCCCATGAAGAAACAATTCCTCATTATTTATTTTTAAAGTGCCTTCTTTCATGTTTAACTGGAAGCCGTACGTGTTCATGATATCTAATCCCAAGATTATTTGTTCTTCTATGTCGGCTACGAGAACACGATGTCGGATTGATGTTGGTCCTATGATAAAATTGACATCTACTTCACCTGCCACAGAAGCTGCTTCTCCTGTTGCTGTCCGAAGTCTCCATTTGCTAGAAAATAACTTTTTATTTCTGGGAATTAAATCGGGTCGCACGATGGTTTTCGTCGATCCAGTATCTAGCAAGCAAGCATAGGTCTTTCTTTCCATAACAGCGTCCACATACAGGCCGTTGGTTTGATGTTGCAGGGATGCGACTTGGCCAGGCGTCCTTGGGGCTTCCTGATGCTGGATCGATGATTGCCCTCGCTCATCGACCCGCTTTAGTTTTCCTGCTGCTCAGACGATGCTTTCTTGGCCACCTTACCACATTTACTCCGAACGTGACCAATCTCTCCACAATTCCAGCATCGCAGTACTCTTTTATTTGATTTGATCTGGTTTAGAACTATACTAACCACCTGCTCCATGAACTCCTCATTTTCCTGCTTGTCAACAGTGCAGACACGAGCATGGTTCCGAGAGGCTTGTTTTGCAGTCTCAAACTCAAGCGCGTGCGCCAAAGCATCGATCAAGGTTTTCGGTCTTGCCAACCTTAATGCTTGCTGCGTATCAATATCCCGGAGACCATCTATGAACGTCTGGACCGCTAGGTGTTCCATGAAATTATCTGGCGCCATCTGATATGCAAGTCGTACTAGACGAGCAATATCTGCCTGAAATTCCTGAAGATTCTCGCTTTTCTTCTGTGATCGATTCTTTAGTTGGGTATGGTATACTTGCTCCAAATGCGCATGGCCATATCTCATCTCCAAGCGTTTAATGAGTTGAGAATAATCTTTACGTTCCTCAGGAGGCAATGTCTGCAAAATATCACTAGCATCACCCCTCAATGCTATGACTAAAGCAGTCGCCTTCTCGGCAGAAGACCATGCGTTTGCTTCTGCGGCCGCTTCGAATTGCGTCAGGTAAGTTGCCCATGACGTCTTTCCATCAAAGGTTGGTGGCTTGATTCTGGTCTTTGAAATAGCCACAAGTTCTTCTTTTATTTCGATGGGCCGCGGTATGACTTCTTCGTGGACCTGTCTGGGATCAGAATGACTCGTAGTAGCGGGTAATTTCATCTCAATCATTATTACCTCTAAAAGTCTAGAATGTTCTCCAATTTTCTCTTCTACAGCTATGAAAACCTCTTCTTTTAACGCTTCTGAGTTTTCCGCTAATCGGTGTTCTAGAACTTTCTCCATAGCTCTCGAATTTTCAGAATTCTTCTTTTCCATCATTTCCAAAGTTTGCTCCATTTGTTCCAGACTTTTCTCGAAAGTTCTAGAATTTTCCAGTAATTTCTTTTCTAGATTTTTCTCGAGAATTCTAGAAGTTTCTAGGTTTCTTTCTTCCATCTTCTCTTGTGAATCTATTAGACGCTGTTCCAAAGTTTGCGAATTGTCTATTGTCTATTAATCGTTGTTCCAAACTTTTCACACTATCCAGATTCTTCTGTTCCATTTGTTCTAGAGTTTTTGCTAAGTTTCCAGAAGTTTCCAGGTTCTTCTGCTCCATTTGTTGAATTTAATTTGCGCATTCTCTATTAATCGTTATTCCATATTTTTCGCACTATCCAGATTGTTCTGTTCCATTTGTTCTAGAGTTTTCGCTAAATTTCCAGAAGTTTCCAGACTTTTCTGCTGCATTTGTTGCATTTGAATTAACAGCAAATTCACGTCAGCATCTCCGCCTGGAACTTGAAAGACATAATTCTCTGGATCCTCGCATCCTCCTTCCGCATCCTCGCATCCTCCTTCTTGGATCAACACATTGCGAAGCCGTTGCTGGAGGATCGACTTTTTGCCAGTTGTATCCTCATCCCTCTCTTCTAATTCTCGTTTTAACTCGGACACTTTTAATTCGGTCAGTTTCATTCTGTTGGCCATCACGATATTTAAAATAACGTCTTACCGCACTGTATATTTATTTAAACGAATACTTAATTAACACTTAATTGTCTACTTAGTTTATTATTTATTAATTAGTCCACACCTGAATACCACTGTAATGTTTGTCTTTTCGGGTTCTTAAATAAAACTAACAATAACTTTAGACACACACACACTATATTAATATTAAAACGTATAACAATATAAAACTAACTATTGACAACAATAAGTACATTTATGTATTTTATATTTATGTAACTATATTTATGTTTACTTCGCAAGACTCGGGTATCGAATGAATGTCCATCCCTTCTCCGACGCGGCGTTTATATTGTGGTGAATATGTTCTAGACGCAGGCAGAACGATTGAGAAAATGCTAGAGGGTATGATGCGCTACGCGTTGTTGGATGAGTCATCACAATATATATAATTATTTCTTAACCTTTGTATGTATAGTAGATTAAATTAGTCGGCGATTTAAAGTTTGGTTTACTTTGATATGTATATATTTAAAACAATCTTACATGTTTCGACACAGTGTTTTTTCAAAGAAATTAAAAATATAAATGACACTATATCAATGTCAAACATATATATCTGTAGTTGTCATGAATAAAATATTCAAAGATACATTCAAATTTTATAATAAGTCATGCCTCAGAGCTTTCGACAACAAGACCTCAATTACGGGGGATTTGCAAACCATGAGTTATTATTATGTCTGCGCCTGTGGAGCGACTTAAGATATTAAGCTGTCGTCATTCGCTTGAATGGGAAGGAAACCCACGAAAACCTACTCGGACAACCCAGTCAGGGATCTAAACACGTGGTAAGAAGATAGCTACATTTTTTTAAACGGGCTATATTGCTACTATGGCATTAGAAGGTAAACGTACCGTTACTGCCGATTGGTACACAAATGTCTGTTTACCGCAAATTTTTAAAAAGTTCGTGAAAAAGTGACCAAAAATGAAAGACAAAGTGCATGGAATCACTTTTAAAAGAAAATATGGGTTCTGGATTTTCTCAGGAAGAGTGATACCATTGCTTTAAGGACTGGTTTCATTGAATGCAAAAATGTATTGATCTTAACGCGACATGCGGCACTTTCGTTAGGTGCCGACTTCGCACGAGCGCGAGATAGCTGTACCGATGTACCATTTGCTCTGTCGAATTGGGCATGAACAGTGGGTTCGTGTACACGTAGTGGCATTAACTGAGAGGCCTAGGAAGCATTTACATGTATGTAGTTCCAAGTATTTATTTTTGGTTCCATCATAATATCAGAACAAAGATTGGTGGTACCGATAATGAAATAGCAGGCCCTTCGCAACGTAAAAGAAGTAAATACGAAGATAAAAGGCCTCTAAGTAATGATAAATTGCTAGCAATTATGTCGGATTGCGAGTATGATGATTTCGATTCTGGAAGTGACGATGATTACATGCCTTCTGATGCAGGAAATTCGGAAAGAAATGATTTCGAAAATTCAAATGTGGAAGAACCGAAGCTCCAAGGGCCTCCTGTGTCTGAAGAAATAAGTTGGGAAAATAATTCTGAATCTATTAATTTTTTTAGTTTTATAAAGGGTGAAAGTTTACTGAAACCTGTCCCTGGAAATGATCCTATTCATTAATTCAAGCATATACTCACTGACAGTTACCTTGATGAAATAATCATGCAAGCAAACAGGTATGCCATAGAATTATTTCTTGCATCAAGTACAAAAGAAAACTCGCCCATCACCGCATGGAAAAATGTGTCTAGAGATGAGTTAGTTTTCTTGGGACTATTATTGCTACATTCGGGTAATATTCGATTGAATAGAATCCAAGGTTACAGAAAGACAGATTATCTACTCGACTTACGAGTATTTCCAAGGAATATGTCAAGAAATAATTTTCTACTACTAATGCGAGGTGAAGCAGCCTTCCCTCCCCCGCCCTCAGATCGGTTACACAAAGCTAGGAATATTGTAAACCCTTTCAATGCACGAATATCTGAAATATTTTACCCAGGTCGGGAAGTCTCGACGAATCAATGGTCCTGTGGCGTGTTCATCTTACGGCAGTATATTAAAAATAAGCGACATAAGCACGGTATTAAGTTATACATGCTGACAACACCTGAAGGTATAGTTTTAAAATTCCTGGTTTAGACAGGTATGCTAGACGACTGTGGGGGAAAAGGTCATGCAGAAAAAGTCGTTTTAAAATTACTAAAAGGATTGTTGGGCGCTGGGCATAGTTTATACATTGACAATTATTATAATTCATTTGAACTGGCAAAATCTCTTGCTGATCAAAAAACACACTGCACAGGAACAATAACAATTAATAGAAAATCATTTCCAAAGGAAGTAAGAGATAGGAAAGTAAAAAAGAGTGAAACAATAGCAAGATATGCGAATGGTATCATGATAGTAAAATGGAAGGACAAAAGAGGTGTCACTTATATTTCAAATGAATATAACAATGACTTAGTGGAAATTTAAAAAAAAATGAAAAGATATATAAAGCACTGGCCATAACCAATTATAATAAGTATATGTCTGGTATAGACAGACAAGATCAACTACTTGCATATCACCCCTGCGAACGAAAACTCCTTAGATGCCTTCCAAAATTTTTGTACATATCATACAACTAATGATGATAAATGCACATCAACTATATAATACATGTTCAGGAAATCGGGTGCCCATTTACGAGTTTCACTTATCATTTATAAGAGCTTTATTAAACCCCTCCTCTAATTCTGCTTTTGGATCAGCGGTCACTAAACATGTTTTAAAAATACGGGAGGAAAAAAAAACAAGAAAGGTTTGAGAAAGCATTGTAAAAATTGTTACTTACAGAAAAAAAGAAAAGATACCATCTATGAGTGTTTCTTCTGTCCTGGAAACACGGGCTACTGCCTAGACTGTGCCAAGATTACTCACAAGTAACCCCGAGATTTTGTTATTTTTTCATTTATTCAGCGACTATTTATTTCAAGAGGTTTTGTTTATTTTGTGTTTTGTTTTTTCTGGGTAGTATCTTTAGTTCTGTATATATATTCGATATGTTTTGTGGTTTAATTTAATGATAAAATATGTATAACTAAAAAAAGTCCTTACTTTTAAGGCGAATTTACACGTATCAAGTAGGTAACTAAGAAAAGTAACTAAATCTAATTACTAAATTAAGATACTTGCATCGTGTAAATAACTTGATTTAGTACTTAAGCAACTAATGCACTTAGTAAACAACTTAAGTCAGTAAATAGAAACAATTTCTATTTGCTTGAGCAAGTAGTTTCCCCCACTTCTGTTTCGGAGCAACTAAATGCGGACTAGACAGGTGTAGACATGTCTGTTTAGTAAAGTACATTAGTAGAAAGTACACAGTGTGCGTTGGGTATGCTATTAATGCTTATTATGCATACGTGCATTCGCGACTACAATATGGTTGTATTTTCTGAGGTAGTGAGGCGGATGTAAAACGCATTTTCTACAAAAATCTTCAATCAACTATTTGTAAATTAAACTACCGAGATTCCTGCAAACCAATATTTATAGATAAGAAAATACTCACATCACCATCAATTTATGTGATGGAGTGCGCGTTGTTTGTAAGAAGAAATTATAATGAATTTTTCCAGAAATTTCAAGTTGACCACTGTCATAATACCAGAGGTAACTTGCGCATGTGTCTAATTCCGCCACAAACAAAACTGACAAAAGTGGAAAAAAGTGTGGCCTTTCAGTGTATAAAAATCTACAATCCCATTCCCAACAACATAAAAGACAAACCTCATCAACTATTTAAACAGCTACTGAAGACAAACTTGCTCGAGCACTGTATTCAGTGGACGATTTCTTTCGGAAAGTTATAAGAACAATTTAAATTTTAGTTATATATGTATCAATGTTTGTCATGCCCTACCGTATATTTGTTCTTTACTTATTTGTTATACACTATTTTATATTTGTTTATGTATTTTACATATTTTTTATATTTAACATATTCCATGCTCTGCCTGATGTAACGAAATATATTATTATTTAAATGGTTTAAAGGAATGGATGCGTTTATACGTAATTTTGATGACAGAAAAAACCTACGTACGATCATTTTCATAATGTATGTATATTTCACTTGCATATTAATACAATCAAAAAATCATTCTCTCCTGCCGTGGGACAGCACCTGCAGTGACAAAATACTGACACATTCGATCTTTTATATCATCCAGTTGTGGAGTAGGCAACACGTCCTAATAATTTTATCAACAGTGAATTAGTAAAAAAACTAATTCACCGCGTATATCTAGTATACATTTCTTCATTGATACACGCACAAATGACAATTAAATAAAAATACTTTACAAATGTGTAGACTGCACTAAAACGCTAAACATCGTTTTTTTTTTAGTAACTTACTTAAGTTACTTCCTTTAGCTACTTGATACGTATAAATTCGCCTTTATTATTTGTTCTGAGATGTTTTATTTATAGATTTTTTGTATTATTAACATAACATTAATGGTTCTTTATCCTGTTTTTTTGTTGGCTTCGACATTTTTGATTCATGTTTAATTTTTGAAATATTACATAATATTGCGTATTTATTCAATTTCTTCTGTATCACGCGCTCGCGCGAGATGAGACTGTCAGCTAAAAAATTCTAATCCAGTGCTAGTCTCGTGCTAGCACGTGACATCTGAAAAATGATATTTGAGACAAAATTTAAGAAAATCTACAATCTAAACATACAAAAAGGGTTTATTAACCATAATTTTAATTTTAATAAAAACAATCGACTTCTGGATAAAGTATCCCGGCTCAGATCGGTAGCGAATGCGATATGTGGTAAGGAAATTTTCAAAGATATGCTTAATACACTTGGCGATCAATGCCCAGCATATGAGACTGTCAAAAATTGGATTGCGTTATTCAAAAGAGGAAAACTTTTCCTTGAAGATGAGAAGAGACCAGAAAGACCTATTTCGGTGTCCACCCCCGAAAATATTGACGCAGTTCATGACATGATATTATCAGACCGTCGAATTTGACTGAAATATATAGCTGAGGCACTATAAAGATTTCATTTCATTTCTCGTTTTGAAGGAGATCCAGATTTTTTTAACCGTTTTGTGACTATGGATTACACATGGGTCCATTAATACGATCCAGAAATAAAACAGCAATCGATGGAGTGGAAGAAGCATCATGGTTCTCCAAGCCCTAAGAAGTTTCGAGTTCAAAAATCCACTGGAAATGTTTTTGCTTCAGTTCTTTTGGGATATCGGTGGAATAATTATAATCGATTACCTAAAAAAGAGTCAGACCATCACTGGAGATTCTTATTCTAAATTACTAAACCACTCTGAGAGAGAAAATTAAGGAAACAAAACGTGGCGTGTTGGCAAAAGGTGTGTTGTTTTTGCAGGACAATGCTTCAGCACAACAAATCGCGGGTTATTATCAATACAATTCGGGATCTAGGGTTCGAATAACTGGAACACCCGCCCTATTCCCCAGACTTAGCCCCCTCAGACTATTATCTGCTACCTCAATTAATAAAAGTTCAAAAGGACATCAATTTTTGTGTAACGAACCAAGTAATAGAGAAGCTGGTTTTCAGACCAAGAAGAATCTTTTTTTTAGAAGGGTTACAGGCGTTGCAGGATCACTGTATTAAATGTAAGTGACGCAACTTTAAATTGTTTCAATAGTAGGCTAAGAATATATTAATATCCCCTCGTATTATAGCGAGGGTGATCCTAATTATTGAAAAGTCTTTCTCGTTAAAACCCGTTAAATATGTGGAATGTAACACACAATACCCTTTTTGAATGAAATTAAGAAAGTTGGAAAACAATTATAAAACTTATTACTTTGTTAATTAGAATTTTAGTATCTTTCGGTTACACTTAGCCTACTTCCGCAAGAGTAAAGGAGCGCTGAAGGATTAACACAGACAAACAAATATATATAACAAAGGATATAGACCAGATATTATTTACAATATTCTTAATAAACAAAGTTACAAGAAAGCTAATAAATTAATAAGCCCTACAGGTTTTGATATGAATAATAAATATAAAACACTTACTTATATTGCTAATCTTACACGCAAAATTTCTAAATTCTTAACGAGAAATAATTATAACATAGCTTTCAAAACCAACAACTCTTTAGGTTCAATAATTAAAAACAATAAACAAAAACAAATAAAAATAATAAATTAGGAGCTTACAAACTTGTATGTAGTTCATGCCCTAAATTTTATATAGTCCAGACAAGTAGATCTTTTCTAAAAGAATTAAAGAACATGGACAAAGTTCTATTAATAATAAAAATGACTCACATTATGCACTACATCTGGGAGAGAAGCCCATAATTTTAAATATGACTTTAAAATTTTACATACAAAAAATAAATCACAAAAATTAAATAAATTTATTAGAAGCAATGGAAATTTTGAAATATAAAAATACGAATCTTTTACTTAATAACCAAACGGATTTTGGCAATTCTTCTTTATTAGGCATATTTCACATCTGAATCTTTATTTTATTCTGGTTCTCAGGTTTTTATGTTTGTACTCGGTAAATTTTGTCCCGTTGTGTAATAAGTAGGGACAGGACACGAGAGGCCTATGACTCATCGTCCACGGGCGTACTATTGAAAATTTGTATTTTTAAAGAGAAAACAAACGGGTGGGGATCTATAAAATATGAAATACATTTTTATTTGCTTATTTTGTAGTTCAAGTTGAATAAAGGAGTATTAATATTAACTAGCAATACATGCTCAAGGTTCTCTTCTGTCAAATTTGTTCTCTTTGAATGAAATACATCCTTATAGATAGAAAACATCCTTTCTACATCGCAACCGACTATAGGTGCACACTGGAAATATTCTTTTATTTCAGCGTATTTAGCAGTTAGATTTTGAGGCATTGTCCCCATACACAATTGCTGAAATGCTATTAAATCTGAATTTCTATTAAAAACTGCGTCTCTCTTGCCGAAGGCCACATCCGAAGTCACTTGGAATATTTTTCAAATTATTAATAGCCACATCTAATGTGGTTAATCTATCATTTAACTTGAGATTTTGATTTTCAAAATAAGTGATTAGTTTTGGCAAATTTCCAAAGCGTTCCTGAAGAAAGTACAACTGATTTTTTAAATGGGGAATTTGTGATAGTTCCTTAAACTCAGAAATACTACGAGCATCGCCATTTAAATATGTAACGAAATTTTATAAACTATCGAAATTCTCTGCATAAAAACTAGTAGCTTCCAGCCCTGTACCCCATCTAGTTATTACTGGAGAGGGAGGCAGTGACAGGTGCTTTTCTGAAAACTTTATTAAAAGCGGATATAAGTCTTTCAACTTCCGGAACGTTGTCTCTGATATATTCACTAATTTTGTGGGGAGCATGTGCTACACAAGTAATATGCAGCATAATAAGATATGTTTCCTTTAATAGTTTTTAACATATATACAGCACTGTCACTGACAAATAATTAGAGAATACAATCCCGGGATCCCGAATTCCGGGATCTCGGGATTCCGGCCAGGTTTTGATCCCGTAAACCCCGGGACTGTACTTGGCTAATCTCAAGATTGCCAGTTTGCATTTCGTAATCCGTTGCGCCTTGACAATTACCTTACCTAGATTATATTAAGGGCACTTATTACATACAAACCTTAGGTACGCCGTACGATAAAAGAACTACACAGGTATCGCCCAAATAATATGTAACTTAGAAGGGACTTCCCCGCCCGGCATACTTCAATACAATACTGTTAAAGTAATTCCCCAACGGGCCAACAACGGAATCACCCGATCACCTTATATGATATATCATAATATTGTTGCGAGGGATTCCCCGTCGGGGAATCCCTGTGCGAAAGTATAAATACGCTTATTAGGATTTACTTTTTTCATTTATTATTCTACCAGCGACAATGTTACGCAGGCTACGTCATTTAAATTTAAAAGTCAATTATCTGAAAAAGTTATTTTAAATGGCGGGACACTTTGTTCAACATAATAAAAGAAGCGATATGTCGTCAGCGTGGAGTTATTTTTTAGTTGCGAAAGACGGGAATAGTGCTAAATATAAGCTATGCCTTGCCATTCTCAAGACTTTGGATGGATCGACTAAGGGATTACATACACATTTGTCATCAAAACATAACATTAAGATTTTAGCTGACGTTAATCGTTTAACAGCTTCAACAAGTCGAGATTCTGAAAATCTGAAGATAGAAGATTATTTTAGTAAAAGTGCCGACGATAGCCTGGATGATGTTTTGGCAAGAATGATTGCATTAGATGGATTTCCATTCAGTGTATTCATAACTTCAGACGATTTGAGAAAATTGCTCTTAGCGAAATACACGGATTTGCCAAAATCAGCCGTCACAATTCGAAAGTGTGTTATGAATTACAGTGAAAAAATCAGAAAGCAAGTAACTGCAGAATTAAAACATTTGAAAAGTGCAAATAAGAGATTCAGTATATCTTTTGAAGAGTGGACATCAACATCCAATAAACGATACATGGCTGTCATCGTTCATTCATATAAAAAAAATTGGAGCTTAGGACTCGTTCCTATTCATGGAAGTATGACGGCTGAAAATTGTCTTCGTATATTGAAAGAGCGTCTAAGTAAATTTGATATTTCCCTGGAAACTGATATCGTGGCTACTGCAACCAATGGACCGAGCGTTATGATAAAGGTGTGGACAGCTTGTTTGTACTGAACAACAACTGTGTCTCGCACATGGTATCAATTTGGCCGTCTGTGATGTGCTTTATAAAATAAAGAATTATTATCAAGACAGGCAAGACAGCCCTACCTCAGACTCAGATGATACTATAAATGAACCAGCTGTGACTGCTGATTATATGAACGATAGTGATGATGATGACAATTTAGAAGACTTAGACTGTCCAGAATTAGGTTTAATCTTAATGTCACCAAATGAACTTGCGCGAGAACACATACCAGAGTTAACGAAAGATGAAAACTTTAATGAGCTGATAAAGAAAATCCGCAAAGTTGTAGTGTATTTCAAAAGATCACCACTGAAAAATGAAACAGTACTTCAAAAATATGTGAAGATTGAACATGAAAAAGAGCTGTCACTTCTTTTGGACTGTAAAACAAGGTGGAATGGCCACTTAACCATGCTGGAACGATTTTCTCTTTTAAAAACCTGCATTCAAAAAGCTCTTATAGATCTCAATCATCCAATCCGTTTAGAAGATGCTGATTTTGACTTGGTAAATAAAATTGTTGATGTGCTGACCCCGATTAAATTAACAGTAGAAGCAATCTGTCGACGAGATACTAATTTATGCACAGCTGATGCCGCTTTGAAATTTCTTATAAAACAATTGTATAGCAAAAACTCAGCTCTCGCCAATAAAATGAAAACATCCTTAATGTTGAATTATTTACAAAATCCACGAAAAGATGATGAAAATCAGTTATTATCGGATTTGGAATGGCTTGACTTATTTCCAGTTCCTACACAGGCTTTGGTGAGGGCGGAAATAAAGAGTATTATTAAAAGGCTAAATAGTCGAGATGACACAGAAGACGAAGAAAGGTCAGGATCACAAACAAATGATGAGCCAAGGCAACAAACCTTCCAACCCCAATTGACACTAAGGGAAAAGCTACAGCTGGAAATTAATAAGAGCATGGAATCCCCAGATCCTGAAGTACAAAATGAATCGGGGTTGGTAAATAGTATTAGACGCGAAATGAACCTGTTCGAAAATGGAGGAGTTCGTGGATATCACTTAGAATTAGCAGATAAATATCTATTGTCTATTCCTCCAACCAGTGTAGAACCTGAGCGAGCGTTTTCAGCTGCTGCTTATGTTGGCAATAAACTACGAAGCAGGCTTGGAAGTCAAACATTGGATGCTTTGATATTTCTGCGATTGTATTTTCGAAATTCTAAATAGTTTTTTGTATCGTCTTTTTTGTTCCTTATTTTAGTATATTGTGTATTGTGTTGTGCAACAATATTAATAAATAATTTTTAAGAAATTACTTAAGTTTTTTTTTCGTTTAAGGCCAATTGGAAACCACATATTATCCCGGGATTACGCTTCAAAAATCTCGTAATCCCGGGATTGAAAATCATGCTCGGGATTGCATTCTCTACAAATAATAATATTTTTCCTTTTTACCTGTCGTCCGAATAAAGCATTTGGGGCATATATCCGTAAATGGTTTTAGCTGCTGTTTCCGCATCAATTGTATTTATAACTTTTGTTGCTATTACATATGCGTTATATGGAATAGTTGGATGTAGTCACCAGCTACAACATTTACCACACAGCCGTCCTAATATCGACAGTTTCGTCGGCACTTATCCATAGGTACTGATTTGAAAGATGGCTTCTAATGCGTTTGTAGCACTTAAAAACATAATATTTGCGTAAGGTGGAGCCATCAGGAACATTTCAACCAGTATATTTTTGGAAAAATATTTTGAAAGTGGGATTGTTAAGTTTATTTAATGGAATATTTGCCGCCATTAAAGTTTCACAGAGTTCTCCGTTAAAATTGTCAAATTCCAACCGGTCTAATTTCTGTGTATGTGTTTGCGATGCTAAGTGACGTTTTACGTGCGATTTCTTGGAATTATTTAACGATATTTTACAGACTTTTCAATAAATTGCGGAATCACTGGCAATGGACATACAATCCGTTTGACCCTAATCCAAGTCACCATTGCTTTACGATGCCATTCTCGACGTTGATTCATATCAACAATATTCTAGATCTAAATAAATAAAAATGAAAAATGTATGCGTAAGTTATTGAAACGAAATTCACTGGACACTTACGTCAAAATAATTGAGAGAAGTAGATTCGATGAAACAATATTAAACAGGATCTATTAGAAAAATTACAAAGTATGTAATTATGTAATTAACAGGTAAAACAATGAAAAAAAGAAACTAACTCACCGTAATTTATTTATCTTACGAAATATAACTAATAAATAAAATAAATTATAAAAACTCCTTACGCTTCTATCTATGCCCACGATGAAAGGAATTTAAGTGTAATATTGAAGTAACTGCGTGAGAATTCAACGACAAAAAACATATGTTCGGTTAACCGAATGAATAGTACTATTCAATAACTACATGTTCTATTTAGCTATGTTATAGAGTATTTATATGGTCCATCGTAATTTCTTCCTCTAGTGTGCGGACCCTAGTAATAAGATTTACATCTTGAACGTAAAGTGCCCATTATTGAACTATCCTTCTAAGTATTTCTTAATTATTGTATTCGTTTAAGTCTAAATTTGTTAACACGTTTTAGGTTTAGATTGTAATTCAACTCCATCTGAGGAAGACACTGTGTGTCAAAGCAATTGTTATGGCATTTTACCAATTAAGTGGAAATTTAAGTGATATTGTTTTTTTCATTTTTATTTTATAAATTATGAATTTCCATCAAGTAAAGGCTACTTTGATTCAAAACATATTAAGTGTTTTCTCTTTCTAGGGAAGAATGAGGAGCAATAGATAATGGGCAAAATATTAATTATTATATTTTGTAATTACAAAATAAATCATACAAGTCAGACGAAAATAATCTTGCTGGACGGCAATTTATTCTCGAAACATAATTATCTACAGAAAAGCAATTTTAAATTATTTATAATTATTAAATGTCTCCAATCCTAACATCTCATGATTAACTTTAACTACTTAAGCACATTATATGAAACTGTTTATATCTTACAATCGCTTCTAAATTTAATCCTATATTTTATATACAGTATTTATTTACAGAGTGAAACTTAAAATTCGTTTGTTTATCGAATGCTTCCTATGTTTAGTTTTCTTTTTACACCAAGCTAAAACGTCTAATTATTATTATACGTAGGAATAATTTATAAACAATTTGTAAAGCCTAACATCATGAAAGATTTACATTATATCAAACGTATTTATGACAGACAGCTTAACATGAAAAATAAGTGAAAAAGTTATTACAATAAATTTAAAATTTATAGATTATTAAAACTGTCAAGGGCTAAGGATTACATTAAAAACTAAAGTAATTATTTATTAAATTTCAAAACTGATACGTAATTTATAATTATTATAGAAAAATAAATACTGAAACATTTTTTAATTATATTTTTACGGTATTTAATAAATCAATTTTTCGAAATCAAGCTTTTGAATGAAATATTACTGGAATATACTATTCCAGAAGAAATCAGTTAGAAAACAAACAAACAAATTTTTCAATGTAAGAACCACTAACGCAATTGTTCCAACGCTTTATTAATAATGCTATGTTTTCGAAAAAAATCCTTTTGATAATTCCGCAAAATATGACCCCATAGCGTTTTCCACGTCGTCATTTGATAAAAATCGGCGCCCTCTCATGTGTTTTCTGAGTTTTGGAAAAAGATAAGAGTCACAGGGGACGAGGCCGGGACTGTAGGATGTATCTTGATTCCTCAAAGCCGCATTCATTGATTACTGCTTGAACAATTCGTGCCTTATGCCTTTTCTGAGATCTTTCGCGTATAGTCGTGTTCGAGTTATTAATTGTGTCTTTGTAGACATTTCCTGTTATTGTAGTCCCTTTTGGCATATACTTAATTGAGAGAATCCCTCCGCCTCCCAGAAAACTGTGGCCATCACTTTTCCAGCAGAAAATTGAGTTTTTGACTTCTTGGGCGGTGGAGAATCCTTATGAACCCATTGCATGGGCTCTTGTTTAATGGAAGGGTCCCATTTGTGTACCCAAGTTACATCCGCAGTTACAATTTTATTTAAAAAGTCTTCATCTTGAGGTAAAAATCTTCTTGTAGAATTTTAAAAATACTCGTTTCTGATATTTCTATTTGCCTAGCAATAACTGAAAGTTTTACTCGGCAGTCAGTTAACACCAAATCTTCAATTTAGTTCAAGATTCCTTCAGATCGTGCTTCCAAAGGTCTTCCACACTTTGGGTCACTATCAATGGATTCTCCCCTCCATTTGAACTGTTTACGCCAAAATTTGACTAGGAAATAGGACGGGTTATTTTTTCCAAACACTGCCACCATTCTCTCATGAATATTCTTCAGCCTTCTTTTGATAAAAATTTCATGACGCTTCTGTGTTCAAGTTTGAAATCACTCATTTTCGGTTATTTAAACGAATGTAAACGTAGCAAGTGTTAAGCGATTCGAACTAAACTTGGATATGACACTATAAAATCTCACAAAAACTTGACGTAAGAAAATTGTTACGATAACATATTGTTTTCATAGCTAGGTAGATAACACAAAAAATTCCCCTCGTACATACTATTTTGGAAGACAAGATGTGAGCATATAATTCCTAGAATACAACTTTAAAAAATATTTGTAGGGAACATTATAGTACAGAAAGCCGATATCGCTTAAACGAGGCCCTCTTTTCTGGCAAGAGATATTTCCTGGAATACTCTTGAATAGCTGTCTAATATTCTGTTAGATAGCAGTTTTATTAGAAATCTTTGTTCTTTTAGTACACTTTAAATTTTGGCAATAGCCAAATACCACAGAAAACTATGACAGATAAACGAATAGATTGAACTAATTGCGTATTTCATACAGTAAATAATAAAAATAAATCAAAACACTTGGCTTGTTTCACTATGAGATTTATTTAAATTCTCTAACATTTGTTTCGGCTGTTATGCCATTCTCAAAGAGATCTATAAATCTATAATCTATAATTGCGTATGCTTTTTTGGACAAAAAGTCTCCCACACATTATCACGATGAATGATTTCCTTATTGGGACCCAGTTCTAGTCTTCGAACATAATTTGGTAATATCTTCAACAGCTCTAAACATTGTTAGTTGATTATTTGTCTTGAATTCTATTAATTCTGGGATCATTCGTAGCATCTTCTTAGCCATCTTTTAATTTCTAACACATGTTACAGAAATTAATAAAAAAGAAATTAGGCTGACATTTAATATGGTAAAAAAATCCCTCAAATTTTTATTATATAAGGGGTGTCATAAGTGAAATGAGAATTCAGTTAGATATAGTTTTAGAAATCTGCACGGGCAAACAAATAAACGTGATTGTCAAATTCTATCTTTATTACGAGGGTGATTTAACGGGAGAGAGCCTTTTCAATGAAATACTTATTTTAAGTTTTAGGGTAAAGAAATTTTATTTTATTTTTCAATCATCCAAGCTACGCATTTAGCCCAGCGACATTCCAATTCTTTTAAGCCGTCTCATTTGTTCCAAATCTCTATTCAACAAGCCATTTTCTTAAGTTTGCATAACAAGAAGAAATTAGTCGAAGCCAGATCTGGGGAATATGGAGATGAGATAGCAATTCATACAAATTTAGCGGTTGCAATAGCGGATGAAGGCGCAATAAGCGGATGAGAAGACGCTTTATCCTAATAACAAATCTTTCTCTGAACAAATGCGTTCATTTTCTCTTCAGTTTGACATCGAAATATGTTACTATACCGCCATAATATTTGCTAATTATTGTACTTTCCTTCTATAAATACGAGGTGTGGTTATAAAATAACGAGACTTTTTATTTTAAATTTATACACGTTTAATTATCATCTTCAATATGCACTCCTCTATCCCTACATGGCTCCATTCGAATTTTCCATTGTGTATAACAGTGCTGGAAATTTTCTTCTGTAAGCTCGTTGGTAACGCGTGCCGCTTATTCTTTCATAGCTTCGACGGTCTGAAATTTTGTTCCTTTTAATCCAGATTTGACCTTTAGGAATACCAGGTGCATTCCCATTGAATCAGTGTGTGTGGGTTTATGGTAAATCGAAAATGCATGTGTATTGTTGAATTTTGTTATGGTCAGGTCTAGAAAGTTAATGGAATTATTTATTTCGATTTCCAAAGTAAATTTCATATATTTAGTATTATAATCATTCTATAATAAATAATAATTCAAACACAAACTAGTGGCATTTCATAACATGTTACGCAGGTTAATAACTATACCCCTCGACACGAACAATTTCTAAACTGAATTAACTGAATAAGAAAAAGTCGGTTGGGGCGAGATCAGAAGAATAGGGCGGAAGTGACAAAATTTCGAAACCACGTCGTTTTGATTCCTCAACTGCACTTCGATAAGTCAGCAAGAAGACGAACGCCTTTGGTAGGCATTCTCATTAGAAATCGTGATCATTCCGCGCCATTTCGTGATCAGAGCATCACGCAAACTAAGATCAGTCTTATTCGTGATTATTGTGATGGTCTTCCATTCCTTGGATTGTCTTCCATTCCTTGGATTGTCTGTGAGGGACATGTGTCCAGTTTGAAAATTCCTTTTCCACCTCACAACCGTGTCATATGACGGACTATCATTTCCATAAGCAGACATTATTTCATTTGCCAGGCACTGTAACCTTTAAAATAAGGGAACTTAATCATATTGGGAGCCTTTATCTTCTCCATACTGCAGGATACTTCAATCTACGGCTTCCGCGCATCAAACAAATGAACATTAATAGTTGTAATTTACAATATTATGAACATTATGTACATAACGATCAATTAATATGCAGAATAAATTTTATTCATATATCTCGATTATTTCTTAAGCCACATAGCATAAGACATAGCACGTGATAAGTTACCTACAGTTCATAAAGTGTTTCTTTGCAGTTCGTACTGTCCAAGTGCGAACCGCAAATTGTACTTTATCTCTTTATAACACACATAAATACGCCCTGTAATACTACACATGTTAATGAAAAATGTATGAAAGCCACGTCTATATCGAAACGTGCATATACCAGTATTTCATTCTCATCAGAAATCGTCAGTACACGATATTCGAAGACAGATATGACTTTTGTTTCTATACTGCATGTGTATATACCAAGTATATATACACGCAATTACAGTTCAACTACTCACGTTAGTCATTTTAAGACATTCTTATGTCTTAAATTTAGTCATGTGTCTGCAAATAAATATTTATGAACTATACATATATACTCCTAAAGATCCCACTGAATGATATCCTCAATATTCTGATTATATTCTTGGAATATCATACATTAACATTGTTTTTAATGTCCGCACATGTATATGAAATGTATATTTACTTCGGACATTCAACTCTTATGTTGCGAAGTACGGACAAAACATATAGGGTTAGTTAAAAGTATGGAGACGGCGATTTATTGTCGTTAATATTCATTTTAGGGAATTATGTTAAATATAAAAGTTTGTTAAGATATTTTGATCTACATTTGAGTTTATTTGTTTTTTTTTTCTTCAATGGTTTTTTTAGAAACGTCTGTTCGCGCATTTTTTTTAAATGGGAACTGGTAAATTTTGCTCTTCCATTCGATAGAGGTTTTTTGTCTCTTTACAATAATATTTTTGTATTTTTTAAATTCATTTTAATAACTTTTTTTTACAAGAAAAATAAAACAAATTAATAACAAAGTAAATTAAAGTAAGTGTTCAAATTGTCGTCCATTAGTAATTTGACAATGACCCAGTCGATTTACAAAACCCCGAACAGAGTTCTGTAAAAAATCTCGGGGAATTTCTTGTATCGTTCTTGTAATTCGGATTTGTAAATCTTCGACGTTATCGGGCTTATCTTTGTAAACTTTGTTTTTTACGTATCCCAAAAGAAAAAAATCTAAAGGACTTAAATCTGGCGAACGGGCTGGCCATTCAATGGTTCCTTGTCTTCCAATCCATCTGTGGGGAAAAACGTTGTCCAGATATTGACGAACATTTACACCATAATGTGGTGGGGCGCCATCTTGCTGGAACCAGATACTGTTATTGGGCAGGTGTTCATTGTTTTCATGAGGATAGAGCGTAGCACTAGCAGGTATTATTTCATTTTGCAATAACTGCAAATACAGAGCCGAAGTTAAATTGCCATTGATGAAAAAGGGACCGATAATATGACCGCCTAGAATGCCAACCCAAACATTAACCTTTTGGGGGTACTGCGTATGGTGCTCCAAAAACCAAGAGGGATTTTCCGATGACCAGTATCTGCAGTTATGTCTGTTTACTTCACCGGTAAGGCAAAAAGTAGCTTCGTCAGAGAAAAGAAAATTGTTGACAAAATTTTCATTATTATTGCAAATATTTAACATTTCTTCAGAAAATTGTAATCTCCTATCAAAATCATCTTCCGTTCACTCGTGTACAAGGTGTACCTTATAAGGTTTATACTTTTCACTTTTAAAAAATGACACGATTGATGACTGTGAAATATTGAATTTGGCCGCTAATTGATTGGTTGATAAACGGGGATATTCAGATACAGCCAATAAAATATTCAGTTTGTTATCATCGCTTTTTGCTGCCTTTTTGAACGTCTTCTAGTTTAACACTCTGAGTGTTAAACTAGAAGACGTTCAGAACAATCCTTCTGTGAGTGTTTTTGTGCGTTCAAGTGTTACACTGGTTTTTCTACTGAAGATGACAACGTGGTTGTAGAAATACGTATTTAGAATCATTAAATTCTATTGTGGTAAGGGGTTTTTAATTTTATTTTATTCACTTTTAAGCCACAGTCTCCGATTTGTTAGTTACTAACGTCTTGTAAACTTCTGCGTCTATCTCCATAACCCAACATCAAAAGTATTTCAATTCGTTCATGTTCACTTAAACTCGCCATTGTTAATATTAACAGCAACAAATTGCACAAATGAATTATTTCTGTCAAAGATTTGACGTACACAATAACCACTGATAAAATTATGTCGCTCAAGTTTGTTTATCGCTACGCTTCTGTCTATCTACTATGTAAAGAACATCTGTTAAACACATGAACCGGCTTTTTCTTATAAAGAAGTTATTAAAATGAATTTTAAAAAAACAAGAATATTTTTGTAAAGAGAAAAAAATTCTCTATCGAACGGTAGAGTAAAATTTACTAGTTCCCATTTAAAAAAAAGTGCGCGGACAGGCGTAACTAAAAAACAATTGAAGAAGAAAAAATCAAATAATCTTTAATGTAGATCAAAATATCCTAACAAACTTTTATATTGAACATAAATCCCTAAAATGAATATTAACGACAATAAATCGCCGTCTCCATACTTTTAACTAAACCTATGTATGCGATGCATATACGTCAAGAACATAATTTTGATACACATCAAATAATTTTTACTGAAATTTGGATTTTTTTGTAAAAACAAACTAATAATACATAACAGATTATCTGGCTTTAGACTAAGTATTTTTTCAAAACTAATAACAAGAAATTAATGATCTACTAGTAAAAATTTTATATAGCTCTCTGAAATGTATGAATTTTTCAACTATTATTTTCCTGAGCACTTACTTGTTCAATTCCATTGTTGTGAATAAAAATTTCGTTGCACATTTCCATTAAAAAATTACCGAGAAACTTTTTGCTAAAAAAAGAAAACAGCAGGGACATTGGTTACGATGGGCTCTTATTGGTTTGACTTTTTATATTTACATTTCTTGAATGTGATGATTTTGAGTGGTCACAGTGATTGATGACCCACGAAGAAATTAAAATAATAATTAAAGTAAAGAAAATTAAAGGATACATCCTTTAACTTTCTTACTTTAATTATTATTTTAATTTTCTATTCACGACTTGCAGTAATATCGAAGAATAATGTGTTTAACATTGGAAATATCTCTTACTCATTAATTTTGAAAAGCGGTGCCATGCTGGTGTTAATACGCATTAAAAGTTCTCTTCTGTTAATGGTCGTGCCAATGATTCTCCATGATAGACACATGCCTACAAATGTTATAAGCTGTCGTGCTATAAGAATAGATCAGATGTAGACGAAACGAAAACGGGGAACGTTTTGCACTTTTTTTATTAACAAATATACTCAATAACTATTGGTTCGAAAATTTGAAGCTTTTAAGAGGAGAAAATAAAGGACCTCTATAGAATTTTATCACATTTTTTTTATTTTCTGTGTTTTTTATCGATTTATTCATTGTGCCCAGTTGGTCGAGAAATAATATCTAAAGTTAGTCTTAAAAGTATATATATATATATATATATATATATATATATATATATATATGTGTGTAAATCCATGGCTTAATAGTACCACCTTTTTCAATGATTTTTACTGGATTTTCTGATGATGCTTCAGTCGTTCTATCTGGAACCGGTAGAACAAATATGAGCACTTTTTCATGTTCCCAATTATTGTCCTGGTCTATGAATGAAAAGCCAGTTTGGGGTATCTAAAAATGAAAGATTTTGACCTCTTTTTCGAATATTTTAATAACTTTTTAGGTCTAATTTCAATAATTTAATTTGGTTTTTAAAGTGCTCAATTGTCCTAGCCCAGAAATCCATAGTTTTGGGGTATCTAAAAATGAGGGCTTCTTTTACAAGATTTTTGAGGATTTGTTTTCGTGATTTTTTTACACTGGTTTTTCATAGTTTTGAGATACTTTTGTGATGTCTTAAATTTAGGTATTTAAAGAATTCTAATTCTTTTTTTGCACGTGTCAGATGCCTTGGTCCAGAAGTAAAAAGCCATTTTGGGGTGTCTAAAAGCAATGTTCTAAAGGCTTTTTGAGCGGATTTTAGCCATTTTTTCATGATCCCATTTTTTGTGGATTATAGATCTTGAAGTACTTTTGATGTGTTTGAAAATTAGGGTATTTAAAAGATTAGGGCCCTTTTTGTTCTTTCATGTCCTTTTTGGGTCGGTTTTTAATTATTTTTGTATGTGCCAAATGTCATATAGTCCAGAAGTAACATTTTATATGCTACTTCCATACATTCTGTTTTTCCCTAAGTAACTGCACAAAAGAGAAAATACATTTAGTGAAATGATCATATGTAATAGTTTCATCCATAAATTTCGCTAGAAAATCTTCATATGCATCTCTTACAGAATAAATTCATCTACCATTTAATCATTTTCCGCTATTTCTTAAGTAAATTTCATTTTTGTTTTTCTCTACTTTTCAATTTGGTTTCTAATGAAAGTGAATTTTCTCTATATATATATATATATATAATATTTTCGTGACCTTGGTATGATATGGTAAATACAATCAGTCGGCGATTGAAGGTCTGGTTTACTTCAAAGTATATATATTTAAAACAACCCTACATGTTTCGGCAATGATGCCTTTATCAAGGAAATAAAATATAAATGACAGAATACAAATGTCAAATAATTGAGTTGCTATGGTTTAAATTATTCAAAGATACATTCCAATTGCATAATAATAAATCATGCCTTAGTATTCCAAAAACAGATAGCAAGGTGTGAACATATGTGTTCTTCGCTGCTAGCAGCTTGTGTCTCTTTCTGGGTATGAACTTGTGTGTTGGTTGCTGCTGGCAGATGGCACAAAGTGTGACCGTCGTCGACCGAAGTAGCCGCTAAGAGTGTTCCCTCGGTTGGCGATGAGCAACCCCGTGCAGGGTGCGCTTCGCTGGTCTGCGCCTTGCCTCGATGGGGCGGGGGTCGGGCCGTCGAAGTACTGCACGGAAAAGTAAAGAAGTTGCCGGGAAAGGGTTGGTGGCCCTGCGCAACGGCTGGTTATCCGATCTCTCTAAATTTACGCGACCGGTCACTAAACACACGCACGAGCGCGCCAACATACAAAACCCTACACTTACACGCTCACATAAACACAAAACCACACACCCAGAGAGAGACGCAAGCTGCCAGCAGCAACCAACACACAAGTTCATACCCAGAAAGAGACACAAGCTGCTAGCAGCGAACAACACATATGTTCACACCTTGCTATCTGTTTTTGGAATACTAAGGCATGATTTATTATTATGCAATTGGAATGTATCTTTGAATAATTTAAACCATAGCAACTCAATTATTTGGCATTTGTATTCTGTCATTTATATTTTATATCCTTGATAAAGGCATCATTGCCGAAACATGTAGGGTTGTTTTAAATATATATACTTTGAAGTAAACCAGACCTTTAATCGCCGACTGATTGTATTTACAATATTTATATGTATATATATATTCCTTGAGGAAAAAACTGTATATATATATATATATATATATATATATATATATATATGATAATTTTGATGTTCTCGCGGTTGTATGATGAAATGATGGTTTCTCGGGTTCTTGGCCGCGTGTGAGATGTGTCCTGAGAAGGATTGTTGTCTCGACGTTTCGACGGGATCGCACTCGTCATTTTCTAGAGTTGTTCTTTCACTTGACGCTGAAGAGTAACTGCCGATCGTGTCCTCGGGTGTCTGCTATTATGTTGCACTATGGGAGGTGGGGGTTGCGCTGCTGCCGTCGTGCGTACACGGCTTCGCGTGATTGGTCCGGGTGTCTGTGATTCCTGTGTGGGGGCGTGTACCTGTCTCGATGTGTTGTGTGTCGCATGAGTCTTGATTTGCATGCCGGCTAGGAGTGGCTTCCAGGTGTACGCTAAACGTTGGCCGTCGTCGCGTTTGTTTAGACTTTTGGGTCTCTTTTCTATTTCAATCGCTTCTCTAGTAATTCTAGTAGATAGACTTTCGCTCTTCGCTAGGATCTTCGTATTCTCGAAGTCAATAGTGTGCCCCGTTAGGAGGCGGTGTTGTGCTAGAGATGATGTTGTTTGTTTCTTGAAGACTGCGTTTATGTGTTCCTCTTTTCTCACGCTTATTCGCCTGTTCGTCTGGCCTACATAAGCCAAGGCGTTTACGAAGTGCCGTGCTCAGAATGCGAACAATCCTATGTAGGCCAGACGAACAGGCGAATAAGCGTGAGAAAAGAGGAACACATAAACGCAGTCTTCAAGAAACAAACAACATCATCTCTAGCACAACACCGCCTCCTAACGGGGCACACTATTGACTTCGAGAATACGAAGATCCTAGCGAAGAGCGAAAGTCTATCTACTAGAATTACTAGAGAAGCGATTGAAATAGAAAAGAGACCCAAAAGTCTAAACAAACGCGACGACGGCCAACGTTTAGCGTACACCTGGAAGCCACTCCTAGCCGGCATGCAAATCAAGACTCATGCGACACACAACACATCGAGACAGGTACACGCCCCCACACAGGAATCACAGACACCCGGACCAATCACGCGAAGCCGTGTACGCACGACGGCAGCAGCGCAACCCCCACCTCCCATAGTGCAACATAATAGCAGACACCCGAGGACACGATCGGCAGTTACTCTTCAGCGTCAAGTGAAAGAACAACTCTAGAAAATGACGAGTGCGATCCCGTCGAAACGTCGAGACAACAATCCTTCTCAGGACACATCTCACACGCGGCCAAGAACCCGAGAAACCATCATTTCATATATATATATATATATATATATATATAATAACTTCGTGACCTTGGTATCATATGGTAAACCTAATCAGTAGGCGATTAAAGGTCTGTATATTACTTCAAAATACATATATTTTGAAGTAATATACAGACCTTTAATCGCCCGTGTGGGGATTTGTCAGTTACCTCCATCGGGTGCGTCCCTATGGGAATTAGGGGAAGCTCGCTGGGTCTGCAATCCAGCAGATTCAGAGGGTAGTGAGGAAATAAAATACTCACCGTGAAACAAAAACTGACCCGGTCCTCCAGGTTGGGGGTTGAGGCATTAGACTGGTTCTCTAATACTCGGAAAAAATATACAAATACCAAAAAACCTAAGCGAAGCCTCGGAACAATGGACGGATCTTTGAGACAACGAAAACGGCAAAGAAGATGGATTATGAATTTTGCTACGTGGAATGTACAGGGTATTAGACTGAAAGCGGATATTATTGCATCAGAGATTAAGAAATTGAACATCGATTTGATAGCGCTGACAGAAACCAAGAAAAAGGGAAGTGGCACCGAGAATGTCGGAGAATACGTTCACCTGTTTACTGGGGTGTCGAAGGAGATGAGAGCAGCTAGAGGGGTATCCATACTAATAAGGAAAGACTGGAAGAACAAAATTAACAACTGGGAAGCAGTGGATGAGAATATTCTGATGGTCAACTTGAAACTACATGGATATAACATCACCATTATAGCGGCCTACGCACCGTCAGATGACGAAAGAGTCGGCATTAAGCAGGAATTCCTAGACAAATTGGACGAAATCCTAATAGGTATTGGAAGGAAGAGAGAAGTCATAATGATGGGAGATTTCAATGGAAGAACAGGAAGGGCAAACAATAGCCCAGTAGTGGGACCATTTGGTGAAGAAATAATCAATAATAATGGCCGAAGACTCATAAATCTCTGCGAGACCCACGATCTTAGAATAAACAACGGATTCTTCAAACACAAAGACATCCATCGCTACACATGGATGCAGAACACCCGTAATCTAAAAACCATTATTGACTATGTAATAAGTAGACAAGAAACAAACATAGAGATAAACGACGTAAGAGTCCTAAGGGGAATAACTTGCGGGTCGGATCATTTTTTGGTGAGAGCCAAAATAAGAATGCAATTTAGGAAAGGAAACAAGACCCAAGATGAACAAGACGGCAGGACGACACTCACAAACGCGGTGGATACAACCCAATATAATTTTGACAGTTTTAAGGACGAAAGCACTGTATTTCTATATCAGAGACGACTCGACAGCAAACTACTGAACCCGGAAGGGTGTACCTTTAACAAACTCTACGATAACGTTTTAAGTAGTCTAATAGAAGCCACCCAAGAAGCTGTAGGAGTCAAAAAGAAGAACAACAACAACAAGAAATACTGGTGGAACGAGGAAATAGAACAATTAGTCAAAGAAAAGAAGCAGAAATATCTGAAATGGCTGACGACAAAAAGTGAACAGGACTTTGACGACTACAAAGATACGAAAAGACAACTTAGAACGAGCATCTCTATAGCTAAAAACGAGTCATGGGATAAGAAATGCGAAGAAATTAACAACTACATGGGAGGTAGGAAGTGCTCGGAGGTGTGGAGATTTATATCAAATGTTAAAACCCCAGGAAGGAACAGTGCTAACATCCGAATAATCAAACCGGAACAGTGGGTAGAACACTACAAAGGCCTGCTACAAGAAGATAGACAAGAGTATATAATAGAATCCCCCAGACAGTTTGTAGTACAAGGGGAAGAAGTTGAGATATCTGAAGAAACAATAAAGAAGACTGTCAGGAATCTTAAGTCAGGCAGGGCCAGCGGCCCGGAAGGGATATACTCCGAAATGCTCAAATATGGAACAGAAAGGCTCTCCAAAAGTCTCACAGTAATTATCAATAAATGCCTAAATGGACATCCTGTTCCGCAAGACTGGAAAACGGCTTTTATATCATCCATTCATAAAAAAGGAAATAAGCTGGACTGCAATAACTATAGGGGCATATCTGTCACAAGCACACTAAGCAGACTGTACGGTAGAATCCTGCGTGACCTCATTGAAGAAGATTACCAAGACAAAGAAGAGGAAGAGCAATGTGGTTTTAGAGCAGGAAGATCATGTACGGACAACGTATTCTGCCTAAAACAAGTTATAGAAAAAAGATCTGCTAGACACCTGGAAACCCACCTCACGTTCGTGGACCTACAAAAAGCATATGACACAGTCCCAGTGTCAAGATTATGGAAGGTATTAGAACAATCTAACATCAATTACAACTATATAACGGCTCTTAAAGAATTGTATAAAGACTCCACATCAAGAATTAAGATGGGTAAAGAACTAACAGATGCATTTACGGTAAATAAAGGACTGCGCCAAGGATGCTGTATTTCTCCAACACTCTTTAAGATATATGTAGCGGTGGCCCTAAGAGATTGGAAGAGGAAGGTCACGAGAATGGGTATAGAGATAAATGACAGGTGCTTATTTACCCTTCAGTTTGCTGACGACCAGGTCATAGTGGCCAATGACAAGGAGGACATGCAATACATGGTGAGGAAAATGATGGAAGAATATCGAAAATGGGGCTTGACAGTCAATATAAACAAAACAAAATATCTGTGTATTGGCAACCAGGACGGAAATCTGGAAGTCGACAATGGTCAAGAAATAATGCAATGTCAGGAATATGAATATCTGGGCATAACTTTCGACAACACCGGAACAGATGTGAGAGAGATCGAAAAACGTATAGTCAAAGCAAAAAAAGTGATCGGATGCCTGAATGGAATTCTATGGAGCAAGGAAATAACAAAGAAGAGAAAATTTAATATATACGAGACTATGGTAAAGAGCAGCCTTCTATATGGAGCAGAAACTTGGAGGATTGCAGATAGACAAAGGAAGAAGGTTGAGGCGGTTGAAATGGATGCCATTAGAAGATCCTTGCGAATTTCACGAAGAGAGAGAATAAGGAATGACTATATAAAGCAACAAATGGGAATAGAAGGCACGATAGTTCAAGACATCGAAAAGAAACAACTTACTTGGTACGGACACGTAGAACGAATGCAAAATAACAGGTGGCCCAAAACAATAATGCACTGGCACCCAAGAGGGAGAAGGAAACGGGGAAGACCGAAACTGGAATGGCAGAAGAGCATACAAAGATCCATGAGTGAAAGAAACCTCACACCAGAGGAGTGTGACGATAGAAGAGGATGGAAGTTAGGTGTCGGACAACGAAGAAAAACGTTCTAAACCGGCATATATATATATAATCGCCTACTGATTAGGTTTACTATATATATATATATATATATATATATATATATATATATATTGTAATGTGTATTTAACAGTCCGACACTGGACCGCCAAATATAATAGGTTATTGTCAAGGGCAAACGTTGGAGTGCCAAATATAATAATTATTTTAGCGTCAAAACGCTGGAAACAGCCAAAGAGTTTTGGTTTAAAAGAAAATTTGATATTTAGTATAATTTGGAAAATTATCTAGCATGAGTTCACTAAGCATCTCCAGGGTCGTGAAGATTCTTGTCTGGCAAAGAAACAACAGAAACGACTGATTTGGTTGCTTTAAAAAATGTTTATTAAAAGGAAAAGACCTTATCTCTATAGATGAATACTAAATTTGGTATAATATATTTGGTAATGTTTAACAAATCATACAGGTTAAACAAAGACTTAACAATTTATTTATTGAAAACATAATAGAATTTAAAGATTATGTGGAACTTCTTAGGTGAAACAAATAAATTGAAATAACGGAAATAGGTCAAATATTTGGCTGCACAAACAAAATTGGTTCTGGCAATTCCAAATCACGCTTAATAAATGTATATGTATATAACCTTCTTACTTACAATTGTTCTAAAATGGTCATTGGTTTAATCTTTATCCACTTCCGGTAAGCAAATGCATCTGTTCTCCTAATAATACCAATAATACAGACTTAGCACAAAACCTTCTTCAAACTATTCTAATTTTCTACTAAATACTGCTAATCTCTGCGATCAGCCTTGGTCCACCTGACGTACTGATTAAAATGTTTCCAGATTCAGGCTATGATGGTCACAAACTGAACGAATACCTTCAGATTATGAATTCTTCAGTACAGCAAAGTAAACAGTCTCATTCGGATAATGGATAAACTTGATTTTTCAGGTTATACGGGTCCTAAAAATATCCCATTAATATCCCTGTTTGGCTCGGGGTGACCAGTTAAGGTTAAAACAGGAACGGGTAGCTGTATTCTCTGAAAATTAAAACGTAAAATAATTATTTTGATCACAACAGAATATATGAGAACGTATAACAGATGGTAAAAGGAATATGACGTTTAAATTACTTGCTTTAAACGTTTTTTTTAAAAATTCTTCTTTCCAAATAAAAACACATTTGAACTATTCAAAATGCCAAAATTCTCTCTCTAATTGTTTCAATAACCCCATAGCAACCCAACAGCTTTTCTCTTTTTAAGTTCATTGGTTGCTTTAGTTATACGGAATTTTCCAAGGTATTGGACATTTATACAATAATTTTGATTCTTAATTAATATTATGAACTTATTGGTTTACAATTAAATTTTCCTTCACACATAACCTTTGATATTACCAAACATTAACAATAGTATACAATATTAAATAAATTTACATAGTTTTATAATTTTGGTTAATGTAAGAAAGTCATATACTTTTGAAATTTGATTATAGATTTGACACTCTAAATTAAAAAAAACAATACAAATATAATAGACTTCCAATCTTCTAAGAAATCCCAATAATAGAAATGTAGCGAATTAAAGCTAGTGTCTTCAATAAATCAATTAACATTTTTATTATAATATATATATTTGTTTATATATGACTTTACCTCAGACATGACTGCTATCTCTATCGTTCTCAGTCATAGTTGACCCTAAAAAAAGATCTGTGGCTCAGTCCTTATAATAATTGTACAACTTCTCTTTGAATATTTTCTATCATCTTTTTAATTTAATTGATTATTTTCTTTTTATTATTACCGTGTGTACTATATCGCGTGTGAATTACAATAAAAATCACCATATCAGTTTCAAAAAATAAACAAATATCAATATATATTATATTAATTTACCTTTAATTTCTCTTCATTCATAAAATATATTTTAAATATGAACAAAATTTAGAATTCTTTATATTTTACCCAAAAGAAAACAAAAAAGAATTTAAATAAAGTACAGATAAAAAATCGATGAAAAGTGTTTTGTTTAATAGAAAAATCAACAGTGAAAATTCGATACCGGCCATAGAAACATTTGAATCTATTTTGATAGAGTTATGTACATGAATTTACAATTTCTTTTTTAAAAAATATTTTATTTAATGCTGGTATATTTAGGTCTCAGCCGGATTCCACTGGAGTCTACACGGAATTAATTTAATATCGAACACAATTTCAAGGATAATTACAATTTCATAATGTGTATGCTCGAAAGACCATAAATCTTTACCACCTCTATTATTTTAAAAATCACGTCAAGAGATATTTTAGTAGATACTTGTTATAAACGAAATATAAACAACGTGCCCCAGTTAATAATTTAATGTTAGTTCAAGTAATCAGGTTTAAAAAGGATAACAAAACGAATTAATTATTAAAAAAACATAACATAATAATGTTAATTGTGGTAATATAATACTATTTCTAAATACTAAATAAATTTAAATAATTAATAATGATCCATTTTTTTAACTGTAACTTTTGACACATCTCAAATATAAAATTTTATTCAAAAGAAAAAACTAAATATGGAAAATTATTATAGCAGATAAATTATGATTGTATAAAATCTATTATTTGAATTTACATTTCATTAATTTTTAGTTATTAATGCAGCTAGAAAGCTTATCACCTTTTTATTTTGTTTCAAATATGTTTGGAGCAAAGATATCTGCAAAAAAGTTTGTTCCCGATTTGACAAGAAAAACAATATTTTCAAAAAAAAAATCTTTATTAATTCGTAAGTCGCCTTTATTTTATAAAGCAGCTTCCCAATTATTTATAACATGAATTCCTTTTCTATAGAAACTTCTTGGTAAAAAAAAAGAATCACTGGATAGCTTTCGATGGCTTCCATCAAAGTTCTTGCAATTTGAACCATTCTGTAGAAACCGGGACAAATCAAAATCCATAAGAGTTAAATCTGGAAAATATGATAGATGCTGGAGAATTTACCATTTCAAATCCTTTAATTTTTACAATGTTTGTTGAGTAATTGTCTAAGGGTGTTATGATAATAATAATAATAATAATAATAATAATAATAATAATATTTCTTTATTGTTCAACGGGTTACCAGTTAAAGGACAAATACAATACAAAACATGTACACAGATTTCAACATTATTAAGAGCATATATGTGAATCTATACAAAACACAATACACATTCCGAAGCATAACCATACATATAATACAACAGTCATAACAATAGATTGTTCAATCCATCCATAAATATATCTTCGTAGTACAAATTTGCTGGTATAACTCAGTCCTAGGTGATGGCAAAAGGAAGGTATGTCCATGCCTAGCGGATATCCTAGGAACGTGGAAGTTCAAACACGACAACAGGTAAGGCGCATCTATCCCACCATTAATAAGCTTCCATATAAATCTCGCTCCATGAGTCTCCCGGCGATAGCTCAGAGACTGAAAATTATGCCTATCCAGAAGTGAAGCATAATCGGAAGCGCATGGTGGGTACATTCCATCTAATTTAAAGGAGAGGAATTTCAAAAAGCGCCGCTGCACCTTCTCAATTTAAAGCTGTAAGTGAGTGTAGTGAGGTGACCAGACAGGTGACGCATACTCCAGTTTACTACTTACAAAGCTTACAAAGCTTAATAGGGAGACGCTATTAAAGTATTTGCAGCACCGCATAATGAAGCCCAAAACTCTCGCCGTAGAGACAGACAAATCATTGACATGAAACGAAAAACTCAAACGGGAGTCAAATGTTACCCCAAGATCTCTAATCTAATCAAGTCTTATCAAATCGCAATCATTTATAGCGTATGTTGAAGCAATGGGACAGCTCTTCTTTGTGTAAGATACATAGAAACACTTTTTTTGGTTTAAGGTTAACTTATTATTATAGCACCAGTCGACAATGTCATTTAAATTCTGCTGCAAAATTAATACATCGCCAACATCATTGATGCAGGAGTAAATTTTTATGCCATCCGCGTATGCAAGAACCGGGCAAGATAAGGACATAAGCAAATCATTAATGAATATTATAAATAACAGTGGTCCAAGGTTGGACCCCTGCGGAACACCAGATGTAGAGACGTATTCAAATGAATTATAGCCATTGTACGACACATAATTGATTCTGTTGCTAAGATAGGATAACAGCAGTGTAAGCAATGAAGGGCTGCAACCCATATAAGATAATTCATTTAGTAAAATATTATGGTCAATCACATCAAATGCACTGGTCAAATCAGTATAAATAACATCAAGTTGTCCCCTCCTGTCCAATTCCTGCGCAATAGAGTGAGTAATGGAAACCAGATTTGTCACAGTTGAACGTCCACGATAAAATCCATGTTGAGACGTCGAAATGAGAGATTTTACATTAGAGTAAATGCAAGTATAAATATAGTTCTCAAATACTTTGGCAAAGTTTGAGAGTAAAGATATAGGTCTATAATTCTGAAGCTGCTTCTTATCGTCCTTTTTGAAAACAGGAGTAATTCTAGAGCGCCGCCATACTTCAGGAAATGTAGATGTTCTTATACACAAATTAATTATTATAGATAGAGGCTTAGCGAAAGCAGAACGAGCCTCTCTGGCTAAAAAACCCGGAACCAAATCATCACCAGAGACATCATTTGAACGAAGCGAGGCCATAATATTAATTATTTCAACCTCAGATATGTATTGAAGAGAGAAAAGTGAATTATTACTCTCAGAAGCGTCCAAGTGAAAACTCGTACCTGCACCAAAAGCAGATGCAAACTTACGAGCAAAACCATCAACTATATCCCGAGGCGTATCAAGTACCAAATCCCCATCACGTAATGTGCTAGGTATTCTGGAAATTCCCTTCCTACTGCTAATAAACTGAAAAATGGTTCCAGGATTTGCCCGAATGGAGCTTTCAACATCAGTTAAATAACTTCGATAAGCCCGTGACACAAGGGTTTTACATAGGCCTCTCAAACGGTTGAATTCATTACAAAAAATCGGATTTTTTGTTGATCGCCATTTACGTCTGTAGTACAATTTTAGTTTCAAACTTGACTTTATTTCTGGGGTAAACCATTGTGGATAACGAGAATTACGAACTGAGCAAAATTTAGGAACAAACCTGTCAAAAATATCATAAATAGTTTTATAGAAGTAAGTAATAGCAGCATCGACATCATCAAAAGAACCCAAAGAAGACCAATCAACGCCCGGAAGATTAGAACAAAGAAGATCAAGAAAATTATATCGCATATTATTGTTTGACAGAAACTGAGAGGAACGACCATTGGCCGCACAGAGGTTCAGTGAAATAGATAATGGCGGATGATGCGGATCCACCGGGACAAATGGCAAGTTGTCAGCAGCAACATCCATTACAGAATCAACATTAGCTAAAATCAGATCAAGAAGCCGACCATTACAATTTGTTACAGAATTAAATTGTTGAAAGTGATGCATTGAACGGAAGCACTCAAAGCAACAACACTTAGGACATGACATAGGACTACTCAGGAAGAGAGGCAAATTGAAGTCACCAATAATAATAGTAGGCCTATCAAGTAAAATAATATTCAGGCGCTCAAATAATTCCTCAAACTGATGCAGTGAAATATCCGGAGGTATATACATTGCTGCCATACAAAAAGATGCAGAACTGACAGTAAAATTACAGAGAACAATATCAACCAATGGGACAAAATCAGTAATAGCACTTACATCCATGATTTCATAATTATATAGGGTTGAATGAGCAATAAACACACCACCACCAGTCGTACGATTTGTTAATGCAAAGTTTCGATCAGATCTTATAACATTAAATGATGGTGGCAATATCTCAGAGCTATTTATGGAGCCATCCAGCCAACTCTCAGTGACAACAATTATTTCATATAAAGATCCAACTGCACTAGTATAAAATTCATGCGTTTTAGATTTGAGGCCACGAGTGTTCTGATAATAAATGTTAATCACAGGTGGTAACCCGCCGGACGAACTTAGTTTAACGAAGAAGAAGATACTATTGAGGGAATACCCTTTATATATTTGATTTTTATATCTGTTTCACCATTATCGCAGCGAGCTTTCAATTCCGTCTTAATTTCATTGTGAAGTTGAATCTGCATGGGCGTCCGATCCCTGAATACAGATATGCCACCAAACTTAGGATTATCCCTGAGCTTAGTCAACTGACGGACAACAGCTGTAACACTAGATTCAGATGAGAAAACAACATTAATTGGACGCTTACGCTGAGACTGAGTAGGATCATACCTGCCAAGGCGAAATGTCTTTATATTAGCATCTGTTATCTCCAAAACCGAGCACATTTCACCAACCAACCCATCATCTAATTTAGATTGCTCAATGCGAGAATCACAACAAGCCTCATTACAACCGAAAATGACAATATTATTTTTACGCTTTTCGCGTTCGCCAATCTCATGTATAACCCCCTCAATGTCAACAAGAGAATTCCTTGCAACAGGAGGGGGCTCACGAATAGATTCCTTCAAAGCCCTAACTTCCTCCTGGAGAGAAGAAATGACGGACTTCAGGCCAGCAAGATCGTTACCAAAATGTAAGCAATGCTTACAAGTCCAGGAATAACCGGTATTAGAATGAATCTTCCTTGCCTCAGCAGCAGAAACGTTAGCACACTCTATTCTATAAGGCTTGGCACAAATGAAACAGTTAACAGTTTTATGCAATTCCGCCGACTTACGACAACAGGAGCAATTCAACATTGTGACACAAATGTTAAAAACTAGGGAAAACAGAAGACACTCACTTCACGCTAGCAGTGCCCGTTGCAGCGACTTAGAATTAACAACACATAGGAAAAAATAGGCAAAGGTAGGGATCTCAAACAGTGTACAAAGGTAAGAAAAAGAAGGAAGGAAAAGAGTAACCCCGTATTATGCGTCACAACGCAACAAATACTCCCCGACAAAAAGCAGAAAAGAGAAAAAAAAGAAAAAAAAGCAGAAAAAGCATAAGCAATAATAAAAAGATTCAAGATATAGAAGATTTATACCACAAATGTTGCAGACATACCGCACAAAATACAGCGCCCACTGTCACTGCACATATATATTAAGTACATCAGAAGCGCAAAAATTAATCTATTATTTAATGTAAGTCTCAATAATGAGCGACCAAAACAACCCAATGAAACAACACTATAACTAAGAGCAAATCGAAACACATGCACACGCATCAACCAATTCATATATTCATATATATATTCATATATATTTATATATATATTCATATATATATTCATATATTCATATATATATGATGAAAGGTGACCCCATTTCAATTGGCTAAAACGAGACACTTTTGTAAAAGTTTCATTGACTGCAAATCAGCTTTTGCCGCTGTTCCTGTAACTCAGTCCCAAAAAGCTTTTTAATGACGTTCAAGGAGAGAGACGACTGCATGGTTTAGCTTATTTTGTTTCATTAAAGTATGCGGCACTCGTGTTTCAAGCTCAAAAGCGTATCTAAGTTTTTTAGATGACGAAATACAGATGATTTTTCGATATTAAGTTTGTCAGCAATCTCTTCGGTTGTAATCCTTGAACCAATCCTTCAACATTGAAAGGCCGTTCAGAGTAGAGTTGAAAATCAATGTTAAAATCTCCATTAATTCAGCTAGAATATTGTTGCTAGAATTGTCAGCTAGAATATTTTTGTACTGTGAAAAGAACTCTTTCGACATCACACGACACTATTGGTACAAATTCATATTTTATAATGTCACTGGCATTTAAAAGTTCATTTTTGTCATTAAGGGTTGTTTTATTTCGCAACACTTCACTGGTATTCTTCAGTTATTGATAGCCCGTATTTTTTGACAGCACTGCGTTCAATTTATTGATGAAACAATTTTCTGGAGTTTTGCTAAACGTTTAACTACAATATTTTCTACTACCTACTTCGATGCTGTCTTGTAAAGATAATCCTTTAGCTTCTAGCGTAGAGATTGTAGTCGAAATGCATGACAAATTAGCTCGAATAACATTTGTTTTTCTCAGAACATTATTGTACTTCTTCAATCCACTGTGCTTCTTCAGAGTCGAATTCATCAACAATTTTCTTCAAAATGTTCAGCGTAATAGACAGCAGCGTCCATCTCGTAATGATTGGCGCGGATGGAAGTAGAACGTCCCCTGCAATTTCCCGAAACCCCTGGACACGAGTTGGTGCTTTAAGAAAAATCTTTTTCACAGGCGGTATCAGCATATTAACGTCTGGATAAAGAGTAAGATGTAAATCGGTGTAAAGCATGCTCTACACAGGTCGCATGTACTATGTTTGGGTGCAAAATCTGTAATTCCCGCATATATGAATCAGAATTGCTACAAACTAGTAGGACTTTTTCGTATAAAATCCAAGACGGTCACAATAAACTTAGAGAATCGTTGAAAAAAGCAGCCACTGTTGAACGATTCACTTTGTCAGCAGAACTCGAAAACGTAATTTTTTCTTAACGTCAATTCATCTGGAATATTTTCTTTTGTATACTTCTCCGTAAAGTTGCGAAAAACTTCATTCTTTAATTTAGCAAACGGAATGTCAGCGCAAATAAAAGTCATACAAAGTTCTTCACCGAAAACCCTGCATTTAGGTCAATGCCTTAGTAAATTAGAATTTAACACCCTTCGTTATCCTTCGTTATTTCCCTTTTTACTATTTTTATTGCTTGCATGTTTTTCGGTTTGAAGTGACTTGAAACTTTTTTGTCGCCGTAACATGAACTTCGCAGTATTTACAAAATAATAGACGCTCATCTGATGTAAAATCATTATAATCCTTCACTAATTGAGTTAAAATAGCATTTACACAATTTTTCTCTTTTAGAATCTTGATGAATGTTAATACTATTGTAACCAGTACACAACTAATACTAATTGTTAGAATGTAAAATGACCTGTAAAATTAAGGAAATCCCCGCTATATTTATTTCTCGTTGTTAGATTACCCGGGTAATCCTCTTAATATTTCAAAGTATTGTGGTTTCAAAACACTAACTATTGTGTTGGCTGTTTATAGTAAGTCCAGTTTTAACTTGCTATTCACTTCACCTATCTATTCAATGGTTTAAAAGATTATTTAATTGTTAATGGGTGTTATTTTACAAGTATGCGAAATGTCTTAGTGCTAAAAAGTTTTAAGAAATACTAACCGGTAGACATACAAATAACAGAAATCGCAAAAGTGCAATTATACTAACAAGAACATTAAATATTTATGTGAAGCCATAGACTGTTTTAAAATAGTACTTTGCTGAAAATAGGTTCAAAATATGCACTTATACATAACAACTAAAATATGTATTTGCATATAGGTACGTTTATGTAAATGCATAATTATCCGAAGTCTAATAATATACACATTATTAGACTTCGGATAATTATGCATTTACATAAACGCAACTATATTGTTGGTTTATTAAGAGTAGATTATTTTTGAAAAGTATTTATTATGTGTAAATATAATTATTTAAAATTCCATAAATATGTTTTAAAGTTAGTATGTTTTAGTTTTTTACTTACTAAAATGTTCCCAGTTTAGTATTTAAGAAGTTCCGCGATATCATAAAGTTTCTGGGTTCAAGATGGCATTGAAATAGAAAATATATGTCTGAACTTTATCCATATTATAATCCATACTGGTAACGTAACCTTAATTTTTGAAAATTATTTTGATAGTGTCATCGTGACATCAATAAATATGTCATTTGATTTAATAAAGATACAATAAAACAACAAGCTCAGCTTGTATTCAAAATCTTATTAATAAAAAAAGGCAAAATTAAAGCAAATGTTGAAATTGTTGTCCGTTATTTTCAATTCCCAATGTGACACGCCTTTTCATGCTGTTAAAGGCATTTTGCAGCTTTGCGGGCGTTATTAATGCAATTAATGCACATTCGTCAATAATTCTTTGTTGCATATCTTGCAAATTAGCAACAGGAGTTTTAAATATTCTATTCTTTAGGTGAGGAAACACGAAAAAGTCCATAATTGTCAAACAAGGTGATCGTGGTGGAAACTCAACTTCCGTATGTAAACTTATGATCCGATCGTCAAAAAACTCACGAAGAAAAGCAATATTTTCTCGTGTTGTGTGTGCCGTTGCACCATCTTGTTGAAAGTATCCATATTGCAATCCATCATCATGCAACTGTTCAATAAATTCATTCAGAATGTTTCTATACCTGTCAGCATTAATTGTGAAATTAAAAAAAATAGGGCCAACAACTCTGCTGCGAGAAACTGCTAGCCAAACACCAAGTTTCGCATTATGGAGAAACGATTCAATAAACATATGAGGATTTTCACTACTCCACATTCGAGTATTTTGGGAATTGACATACCCCGAAAGATGAAACCATGCTTCATCAGAGAAAAATGACAAATTTAGCAGGTCATCATCTTCTATTAAGTTATTTGCAAACCACTGGCATTACGCACGACGTCTAGGGTAGTCTACCTGCAAAATAGCCTGATGTGATTGCATCTTATACGGATGGATGTGTAAGTTTTTCTTTACAATTTTCTGACATGTTCCATAAGAAAGTCAAATCTCTTGAGAAAGGCGTTTCAAAGGTTTTGTGGGTTCATTTACCATACGTTGACGAACATCATTTATAACTTGTTCCGAACGAACAGTTGGTCTACCAGTACGTGATTTATGACCCACAGAACCAGTCTCACGAAACACACCAACACAATTGGAAAGGCAATTATAAAAATCTTTGGGAATTACAGCTAACTCTGGAAAGTGCTCTCTAAAATCATCCAAACATGCACGTTGACTGTACACCCAAATTCCATCAATTCGCACTCCACTCCGAAAATAGGCTTCAATCATGTACGCTTTTTGCACTATATTGTAAACCATATTTGAATTTACTCGAATGTGCTATGTTTCAAACTCGACGTTCAAACTTGCTCTCAGCAATTCTAACACATTAATGGATGACAGATAATGTCACTGTCAAAATAATTTACAAAACAGAGTTATAGTTCCTAACTTAAGTTCAGACATACAATTTATATTACAAAGCATCTTCGTCCTAGAAACTTTATGATATCACGATATATGGTATTAATATTTACTTATTTTGACTCGTTTTATTTATTTTATTGTTACGTATTACAAGTAAAAAGTTTATAAAAGAAATCAAACTAAACATCATTTCCATAGCCTCATAATTGAAATATTCAGTAAAACAAGAAGTTTGTTTTCGGAGTATGTCTGCAGGAAATATTTCATGGGTCGCTTGTAAACGCTATTGGTGTAAGTGTAGATCATGTTTAAGGATACATTTATTAGTACCGTAAGAGAGATCTAGTTCTTGCTAAAAGGGTAGCAGAGAAATGAATATTTCACAATTACTTGCCTCGTGACTTAACAGTCACTTAATTTCTAACCATTGGTCTGCCACTTTATATTTTCCTTTCTTCCAAATAAAAGCTCCACTCAAAGTATAATAAACTTTATTGGTACTTGTATTTCTACTGTCTATCTCCACTTCCAGTTCTGCACGCGTATTCGGAATCGATCCCAGATATCTAAAATTATCAGTTTGCTGTATTTTCTTGTTATTTATACGAACATCAACTGTTGCCTCAGTCTTTGATATGATCAGTACTTCAATTTTCTTTATATTAATGTCCTATCAAAATTCTTTAAAGCATTTCATGTTTTGATATTATTTTGCAACTCCATTTTCAATCTTGTTAATATCACCAAGTCCACAGCATATCATTTCCGTCACTAAAACTTATAGATTTCTGACTGCTACCTTGATTTCTTTTGCAGTATCTTCTACAATTCTTAGCGATTTCGTCCATAATTGTTATGAATAAAAGGGGGTTCCGATCCTTACCCTGTTTTATGTAGATCATAGTGACCCTTCAAACAATTAGTTGTTTGTTCTTATCATATATTTGGTAACCTTACCGATACTTCTAATGTTTTAACTACTCAGTAATTCCCAGATTTTTTCTCCTGGTACTGTGCTTTTTCTAAATCAACAAAACACAGACTGTCATTCACTAATGTTTTCTCGGCCAACTGTATGACTAAAAAATTAAATCCCTTGTTTCCCTGCCTGGTCTGAAGCCACATTAATTGTCATACATTGTCGGTTCCACTATTCTTCCTAGTTTGCTTTCAAGTATTCTTTCATATATCTTACTGATTTTGCACGACGCTACCCAGAAATTCCCGGAATTTAAATGTGTCCCGCGAAAGGATGTTAGTGCAGTTCTATAGCGTTAGATGGTGTGAGCTATGTCTATATTAAGCCAGTCTGTCAAACGATACTTAGCTAGGTGGTAACAAACAGTTTTGTGTTTAGATTTCTTGAGTTGTGTTTGAGTTATTCTGCGACACTACAATGTCTGATGTGAAAGAGCAAAGAACATGCATCAAATTCTGCTTCAAACTTGCTAAAACGGCAGCGGAAACTTTGAACTTACTTGCTGCTTATATAAGCGTTTGGTGAGGATGCTTTAGGCCAGACGCAAACTTATGAGTGGTACAATCGTCTTAAAAATGGACGTGAGCCGGGTGATGATGTTGAGCGTTCCGGTCGTCCATCGACGAAAATCACGCCACAAAATGTGGTAAAAGTGAGGATGCTATTCTGCAAGACCGAAGGAAAACAATTCATGACATTTGTAGCATTGCCGGCTTGTCGTACGACGGAAGTGGCCTGCCAAGTGGCGCCCACATCACTTGCGCGTCAGTTTTTCTGCCTTAACGAAGACGGCTGTACTGCCCCACCTTCCTTACTTCCCAGATCTTGCCCCTTATCACTTCTTCCTGTTTCTAAAGTTGAAACTGAAGTTCAAGAGGCGTCGTTTTCAAACGATTCATTCCAAACCGAATCGCAGGCAGTATTGAATACGTTAACACAGGAAGACTTTCCGGACTGCTTTCAGACATAGACAAGTCACTGAGATCGATGTATTCATTCGGAAGAAGACTACTTTAGAGGGGATAATAGTGAATAAGTTGTAAGAACAATTTTTTGTATTTTTTCACATTCTGGTAATTTCTGGGTAGCATCTCGTATATTATGCCCTATCGCTTTCCTATTTTAGAACTAACGCTTTAAACTTTTTGTAACTAGTTATCTACTTTCAACATTTCCATAAAATACTATTGCCATCTATCCATTATCTGTGCATCAATTAGTATTTTTCCTTCTTTATCTTTTATTAATTTGACTTGTTTTGTCTTTCCTTAAATTCTTCAGTCCTGTAGAATAATACTCAATGTTATTAATTATGATTTGCGACCGTTTCGGGCGTTCCATTTTCCTGCGTTTCACAAAATCTTCCCCTTTTGGGCGTTTAGTTTATAGATGGGAAGTGAATGTGCTTTTGAATTCCCGTTTCGTGCGTCAATTTTATATTTTATAGGAAATAGGTAAAAATAAAAACAAAATTAATTTTGCTGATTCAGTAGTTTAATTTCAAATTAAAAGAAATGTCCGATAACCCTTGAAGACACATGCACAATATTGCGTATATATTATCATAAAGTAGTATATGTATTAAAAAATATAAAATAAAAGTACCTTTAACTCTATATAGCTAATCTCTATATTATACAATACTTATTTTTTAATTAAATTTAATTAAAATTAAAAGTAAATTTATCTATAATTTTAAAATATATTTCAGCTTGTCCAATGTGTCCCTAAGATTTTGTCTTTTTTGAATTAGGTCACACAACTATTTTTAACCGCCTATCTAATTCACAGTATTTTTTGCCCTTTTAGGGGTACTTATGTACACACTATTTTGCAGGAAGCATTAATAGTGCATTTCTTCCTAAAGAACTTTTATTAATTCAAATATATTGGGATGTGCTTTTCCAATCCATCTGTTGAGTCTGTTATGCCATCATTCTACAGAATTTGTAATCCGATGACGTTCTCCATCGCAAGTCCGTATTCGGCGAGAATTATGAATCCATTGACCAACAAAGTAATCGTTTAATTTAACAATGGGTTCATCGGTAGGAGAATTTTCCATTATATAGAGCCAACCATCTGTAATTTTATCTTCTGGCAGATGAGCCAATGCAGCAGATTTCCTTATGTGGTTTCTTACTTCCTCGTTTTCCTTATATAAGTTTGTTAGACCTGAATCTTGTACTTTACGCCAATGAGCTTGATTAAAAGTTACATCTTTTGATAACTGTAGCCGGAAAAACTTCTTCTAAAGCGTTAATTGCAGCAACTTCGGCAAAATCAAAAAACATTTTTTGGTAAAAAATTCTTGATTTTATTTTTTAATAAGAAGAAAAATCGTTTATACGTCGCCTGTTTTTTGTCGGGTAACAGGGAATATACGGCAGGAACGATGTTTGTTCTTTCTTCTGTACTACCAATATCCACGTGAATTGTATATAATTAGCAAAACAGTGAACTACAGCTTTTAAAAGTCGCATCGAATTAGAAGCAAGATCCTTCTGCTAATAAATTGCCTCCGTCCATTGCAAATACAAGAATCCTGTCTTCCATACCATCGTCTTCTCTCTTTCATAAACTCGAAGACCTCTATATCTTTTCGGAAGTAAGCTAATGCCTAGCGAATTGTGCCGCTCATTATACAATGCATGTTTCACTGATGTAAACTGTGGAATATTTGTCACGAAATCCAAACCTCTGCCCTTAGCAACCATCGTCTCTTGACGATATATTTGCGATACTGGTGTCACTTCTTCTCTTGCTCTTTTTTTGGCTTTATATAAACACTTATCGACTTTATTTTTTGCAATATCTGGAACACAGTTATGGCTTTTCTCACTTATAACTTTTGATTTTACTTGATCAGTAACAATGGCTCCTGAGCAGTTCCTGTTTAAGCAAATCCATCGAAGAGATAAGTTTTTGTTTTTTGCTTTTAAGTTGAACTTGTATCCAGAATACAGGATGACTGGTTTTCCACGTTTTGATTCTATTACTTCCTTCACAAACAAAAATTCACTAAAGCTTTTGAATAACCTAACTGCACTTACAAGATTACCGAAGAACTAATTTATTTTAGTAATAATATAATAATTTATATCAACCCTATATTGGTGGAAGGGGAACCAAACAAACAATAGAAACAAATAATAATAAATTGATATTTAATGCCTCGGCGATTTTATTGTAAACAACATTAATTCCTAGTAATTATAAATTGATTCTTAATCCGTAGGCGATTAATAATAATTATATCTTAATAGAGGGTTAATGCTTTTAGTGGTTTACTGTTTTCTGCAAATTTTACACACAAAATGGGATTCAAGAAAAAGAAATATACGAGGTGCATTCAAGTTCTAAGGCCTCCGATTTTTTTTCTCCAGGCTGGAAAGAGATAGAAGCATGTGCATTGTTTTAAAATGAGCGTGCGTTCGTTGTCAATACGCCACAGAGATGGCAGCACTGTACGGAAGATGGAATTGTAGCGGCAGCGTCGAGAATGAGAACTGTTTTAGATACTTAAAATGGCCACGTTTTCGTTACTTGAATAGCGTGCAATCTCATTCGTTCTCTGAATTTGCGTGGTGTGACACCAATTGAAATTCATCGACAGTTGAAGGAGCCATGTGGTGGTGGAGTTATGGATGTCTCGAAAGTGCGTTCGTGGGTGCGACAGTTTAATGAAGGCAGAACATCGTGTGACAACAAACCGAAACAACCTCGGGCTCGCACAAGCCGGTCTGACGACATGATCGAGAAAGTGGAGAGACTTGTTTTGGGGGATCGCCGAATGACAGTTGAACAGATCGCCTATAGTGTTAGCATTTCCGTGGGTTCTGTGCACACAATCCTGCATGACGACCTGAAAATGCGAAAAGTGTCCTCCAGGTGGGTGCCACGAATGCTGGCGGACGACCACAAGGCTGCTTGTGTGGCATGTTGCCAAGCAATGTTTACGCGCAACCAAGGCATGAATGGGACTTTCTTTCCGTCGATTGTGACAATGAATGAGACGTGGATGCCATTTTTCAATCCAGAAACAAAGCGCCAGTCAGCTCAATGGAAGCACACAGATTCACCGCCACCAAAAAAATTTAGGGTAACCGCCAGTGCTGAAAAAATGATGGTGTCCATGTTGTGGGACAGTGAGGGCGTAATCCTTACCCATTGTGTTCCACAGGGCACTACGGTGACAGTTGCATCCTACGAAAATGTTTTGAAGAACAAGTTCCTTCCTGCACTGCAACAAAAACGTCTGGGAAAGGCTGCGCGTGTGCTGTTTCACCAAGACAACGCACCCGCACATCGGGCTAACGTTACGCAACAGTTTCTTCGTGAAAACAACTTTGAAGTTATTTCTCATGCTCCCTACTCACCTGACCTGGCTCCTAGTGACTTTTGGCTGATTCCAACAATGAAAGACACTGTCCGTGGCCGCACATTCACCAGCCGTGCTGCTATTGCTTCAGAGATTTTCCAGTGGTCGAAACAGACTCCTAAAGAAGCCTTCGCCGTGGCCATGGAATCATGGCGTCGACGTTGTGAAAAATGTGTACGTCTGCAGGGAGATTACGTCGAAAAGTAACACCAGTTTTATAGTTTTCGGTTGAGTAGTTAGTTAGAAAAAAAGTCGGAGGCCTTAGAACTTGAATGCACCTCGTAGTTTGGAAGATACCATTATATATTGATTAAGTCTATTGTTTGTGGGAAATATTCCGGTGGATTTAGTAATGATGCGTAAACATTTCGTACAAGTCTCTTGTAAGATTTGCTTGTATGATTCCAAATAACAGGAAAATATAAAATATTTCGAAATAAAAAGTGATTTTTTAAAAAGAATATAAAAGTGTTTAACTCGTAATGTATAAAATATTCAATTTAAATTTTCAAAAAAGAAATTTTCATATTTTTATAAGAAGTTATAATTATGTCATAAATAAACACCAAAGTGTTCTATTTGTATAAATTACCCCTACTGTGTCCCGCGACGCTTAGAAAATCATGACGAACAACATGACGTCTTCTCCAATGCTGTTATGCAGATTTATTCAAAATTATTCTACAAATTACATACGGCCGTCTTTTTCGAGCAGTTACTATCGTGTACTAAATGTCGCGTAAAAATCCCGCGCTTGTATACATTTCGGTTTAACGAAAATCTAATCTACACACTAAAAATACACGTAAGGAAACATGTGTACGTCTATATGTTTATGTGTATATAAAATGCGCGCTTCTGAGCCTGTTTGTATGCTTTGCATTGCTGTCGTTTTCAAGAAAAACACAACGATTGGTGGGAAATCGCTTGTGGTAACCAATTGCAGTACCAGAAATATAAATTGCAAAAGCCCCATTGTATATCGGGTAAACTGGGAACACTTTTATAGAAATCCACTATAACGTTTTGAAATAATAATACGCCCTCGATGGCAAGATCATGCCAGTCTTTGCCTGGATTCCGCCGGCGTCGTAGAAATTGAACTCAGCTTTGAAAGATTTTTTTCTCCGGTTCCATTACACACAATTCAGACATGGTACATATTCACTTATAAGTTCTACACTATGTTTAATTTTCTAATATCATATACTAATGAGAGTGTTACTAAATTATTAATTAAGTGGTGTTTGTGATTATTTTCTTTCTAATTATTCTCCCATCTTTTCTCTCTAATAAAATTTATTAGTGTTTTAGTGCAACTAGATTTACGCTCACGAACATAATTTGGGAAATGTGCTTTAATTAAGACTTATAAAATCCTAGAAAAAGGAAGCCAAAGGAATTTCTCACTGTTTTTTAAATTTTGTAGTCCTAACAAAACCAAACGAATTCTTTTCATTTTTGTCTTTTTGCTTGCTTCTTTTTCTAAAATTAGTTAAGAAAATAGTTATTTATTTGTTATACTTATATACATAATTTAATTTCGTATCTGAAAAAAAAAACGAGAAAATCTTTCTTAATTATATTTTCAAATAATATTAATAAATTAAGCTATTTATAAATTAGTATAGCATAAAGTTGAGAATTTACACATTTATTTTTCCTAAACTAAATGTAATTTACAAAAATAAAATGAAAATGATATCAATTTTGGTACTCGGCAACTTCTACAATGTATTTTTACTGAAATATGAAATTAAATGTACAAATTAGTCTGAAATATTATCTTCTACTAAAATATTTAATACTCGAACCATTGCTATGTACACGAATCTATACGAATTTAATCATAAAACTCTGTTTATTAGAACAACATTTTTTGAAAGATAGTATAATAGTAAGATAGTATTAAAATCTTTTGCTTGAATCCTGGTTGTCAACAAAAAGTACATGTATTCCTTAAAAATTAATTCACGTATATTCCTACCTTATTCAGGAATAACAGGTACCTACTATCAAAACTAAGGAATTGGAGTAGGTAATTATTCATATTGTAAATCAGATTTAATTCTAATTTTAAAAAGTGAGTTAATTTATGGGCAAAAAATTAATAATCTAATTTTTCTAGTTGATACTTTCCTTTATACAGGGTGAGTTTTTTCATTTTTTGTATGGGGATCTCGGAAACTACAATAGATAGAGATTTGATTAAATGGGGAAAAAAGTGCAGCTTTACAAGCTTGACTTATATGCAACTTTTGCTGAAATAAAACAGCAGTACTGTTTTATTTCAGCAAAAGTTCACAGCTTTCCAGATATTTGTCAAAAATGAAATTTCATTTTGTTTAATTTCGTCTAATTACTTTATTATTAAATTTAGAGAAAAGTTGAAAAGGAAAAATATTAAGGTATACCCTCTATCAACCTACATTAATTAATTTTTTGTCGGACTTGCTATTTTCGAGTTATGATACAAAATTTTGTTTCTTAAATGGCACTGATAGTTGGCAATGACTTCATTAAAAATAGCTTATTTTTCCCGTTACAACAATGTACCAATTCATAAGATTATTGTGTTAACGAATTATAGCCATTTTTAATTTCTTTGTGACTGAAAACAGCGTTGGCCTTTGAAAAATTGAACAAACCGATATTTAAACACAAAACAAAGTACCACAGTTTATTGCAAAAATAATAAACCACACTTAAACAAATTAAATTTTATAAAATTCAGAACAATACATTCCTCAAACTAAATTCAAAATTAGCTGTTCAAAATACATTAGTAAAAAATACAACCATTTACAAATGTCTAAAATTATTGTTTATGCAAGTGTTGCATCTTTTTGAAATTGAGTTTGTAGCTTTACGAATTTGTCATCAGGTAATTCTTGATATCTTGTACTGAAGCGCTTGCTTAAGATGATTTGGCATGTGGTAGGTTCAGGTTCTTCTGTATACTTTGTGTTAGATCCAGCGAACGGGGGGGGCAAGGAACACATGCAACTCTTCCTATCCAGGAATTCATACATTTTTCATCCAAGAAACGTGTGACCGTCAAAGTGTGTGTTATGTGGAGGAGCGCCGTCATGTATTTTAACATGGTTCTGATCTCCAAATCCAACTCAACTAACATATCCTGAAACTCAGTTTCTAGGAAATGCAGATAGATCCCCAGTTAATGTTTCATCAAAATATCGAACCCGAGAGTTCTTGTGCCGATTATACCACACCAAACGTTAAATCCAAATTTGACTTGAGGTCTTCTTTGTTCGAGATTGTGGGGATTTTATTGCGCCCATATATGTTCATTGTGCCTGTCGAACATTACAGTTTGTTACAGGGGTTTCGTCGGTCCATAACACTTTAAATAGAAATTGAGGATCTGCTCCGCACATATTCTTGTACCATGTACAAAATACCCTGCGTTTCTTGTCGTCTCCGGGACGTAACGTTTGACCCACGGATAATTTGTACGGCCGAAATTTATTTTTTTCAACACCCTTACTACAGTGCGTTGAGAAACGCCAGCTTCTACTACAATTTCACGAATTAAAGTTGATAGGTTTTGACGGGTGTGAGGGAGGAAGGATATTTATCTCTGCAATCTCACCAATGCCTGGTTTAATATATGGTTTCGTAAATGCTCCAAATTTTCCCAAGTTGTTGAATAAATTTTTAAATGTAGGGAGCGAAGGTTGACGACGATAAAAAAATCTGAAAATAGCATTCTACAGCTGTCTGGGGAATTTTGTTACATTCAATGTAACAAATAATCATGTCACGTTTTTCTAGATGAGAAACATTAATGACACGACGAAATTATTAACACTTATGAAAATCACTAAATGTAAACTAATAGGTCAGGTAATGTCAAAACTTCTTCTTCCCACAACTGGCAACTAATCTGATCTGAATCTGTTTTTGTATGCTGTTTTTTTGAAGCCAACTATGTTTTTAAAGGCTTAAAATAATTAAAAATAGCTATAACTCATTTATTTAACACAATAACCTTAAGAAATGGTATATTATTGTAACGGGAAAAATAAACTATTTTTAAGTTATAGCCTATGAGTGCCGTTTAAGAAAACAAAAGTTTCTGTCATAACTCGAAAAATTAATTCATGCAGATTGATAGAGGGTATATCTTTTAATATTTCTCCTTCAACTTTTCTCTAAATTTAATAATCAAGTAATTAGACGAGATTAAAGAAAATGGAGAAATTTTTTGCAAATGTCTAGTAAGCTGTGAACTTTTGCTGAAGAATTCCATACAAAAAATGAAAAAAAAACTCGATATATAAGAATCACACGTATTAAATAGAAAAAAATTCTATAAAATGATAGTAATTTTACTAGAAAGCACAAATTTCTTTTGTAAAAGAATAAATAAATTTTTCCGAAATTAAGTAATATTTAATTTAATCAAATACGAAAATATCTACGAAATTTTCATTAAAATCTAAATTAGTAATAACATTTCGATCGATCAAAAAATTTATAAACTTTCTAATTTTAACTAGATTATTTAGAATAATATTGAACTAATTTCACCATAAAATATCCTAATTATGAACTGAAGCAATACGTTCCATTTCTAAGTTTAGTTCTATGAAAACATTCCTCGAATTAATACAGTAAAAATACTTACATTACCACGACATGTATAACTTTTAAAGCTGTTTGACTTGTAGCAATTCAATTAAAATAAGTTTCACAAAATATATTCACAAGCCCGATGAAAATAAAAGATGAAATTCTATATTTTAATATAATTATTCGAATAAAATATTAACTAATCGTACTTAAAATATTTTAGAATAGTATATTCAAAAAACGATTAAAATTTTGAAATTAAGCCAATTGCGGGACACGCCCCCTTCTGCCTCAGTGAGCATTATACTTCTCCCCTCCTAAGATTGAAAATCACTGAATTTCAGAGATTTGGCAAAATTTTTTGCAAGTGAAAACATTTGTGTAATTAAGAATGCTTAAAACTGTTTTATTGCAGCTAATAAAATTGATGTTTTAATTACATTTGGCTTCGAAACTACCAAGAAATATAACCCAATAGATATGACATGACAACTTGAGAAAATGATTTGTATAAAGTTTAAACAAATCATTTTCAAAAGTTTATACAAATCTAAATGGGTTTATACTATAAACCCATTTAGATTTGTATGTACTTACGATACTTTTCATTTCTGCAACATATAACTAATGCGAACATATAAAATAAAATTCTTTCAAAAGTCTTATTGGATCGCTTCGAAATTATAAGATTACACTAACGCCTGGTTTCTATATAACACCCGCGTTACGATTTAAAAATAACCAAACAATAGAACAATATAAAATAGATCCCATTTAATTCTGTCGTATTTTTCAGGATGAACTACCACCAGAACAAGTTGCAGGTAATATACAAAAATACTATTAGATATAAATGCTACTTTGTTTTGAACCGCATTAGATAAAACTGTATATCTAAAAGTTAACTTTAAAGGTCAATTTAAGATGACAATTTGAATACCCAAAAAGAACGGAATCTATAATAATTCTATTATAAAAGCAGACATTTGAAATTCGTTTAATTTTATCTAATATGTTAAAATTCGAAGAGTTTATTGAATTATTAAAGATATATTCGAGTAAACTTGTTAATAGTTTAATTTCCAATAAATTTACATTTAACCGAAATCTATTTTTTATACTTTGGGTATTGATATCACACTTCACATATTTTAATATCAAAATATACAAATTTTCAGAGGAAACAGTACATTAATCAAAAATGGCTTTTAACAAGATGTTATCCAAATTGTGAAATAAATTTAAAAGAAAAGTAAACAAGTCAAATTAAAAAATTAATTCTCGGTAAATCAGTTAGATGAAAATTGAAAGCATATAATATATGATGCTATAACAGTTCACAGCATTTTTAGACGTGTTATTTTCCTATACACAAATATTTATTTTCTCGTATGCCAAAACACGTCCAATTAAAAAAGTTATACGTTTTGTAACTAAAAAGTCTTTGGATCGCGATAGCCATGAAGTGTAAAAACCATCTATAGAATTATTTACTTCTGTACTTCTTTACTTTGAAGTACACATAAGTCACAAATAAAATAGATTTTAGGTTATGATAATTAGTTGGATTTTATGTATATTTTATAACAGCTGACTTGGAAGTTGTCAAGTAGATGTCAAAACTAAAATAAATAATTTCATAGATATCTCATAAATTCCACGGCAATAGCGATCCAAAGACTTTTTGATCATACGTTATTACAATCTATTCCCATAACAAACTATACATTCGAACAGAAATTGTAATAGATATCATTATACAGGCTGTTTCCGATTAACTTGGCCAAACTCTAGGAGCGTATTCTACTCACCAAAATAATCACAAAAGTTCACATACAAAATTTACTGAAAACGCTCTCTTAAATAGTTGTGACGGTTTTTCGCTACTGTTAATAATTTCGCAAATTATGGAATATAACTTTACTATTGTATTACTTATAACATTTTATTATTTTAATGATTACTCGAAGTGCCCACCTTGGGCAATAACACAGGTCTCATAGCGTCTTATCATCGATTGCCTTACACGGTGAAAAATTCCAGGAATCTCGTTGATTGATTGAAAACCATGCTCAATATGTTGTCGAAGAACTTGTGCATTTATAATTGGTGTTTGATATACGATACTTTTTAAATGTTCCCATAAAAAAATCACATGTACTGCAATCAGGTGAGCGTGGTGGCTATGTAATCGGCCCTGCCCTTCCAATCCAATGATTATTCAAGAAGTCTCGTACAGCAACGCTAAAATGTGCCCCAACTTGTAGGAACCATAAATTTTGGCGTATTCACAATGGAACTTCATCCACCAATGCTTCTAACTCTTTTTTTTTAAACTCCCTATAATACTGACCATTAAGTCTTGGTGATAAAAACACTGGTCCCAATAGATAGTTTTCAACTATGTCGGCCCAAAAGCTATAGGAAAATCATTATTGATGTCGAATATTTGCTTTTTCATGCGGATTCACGTCTGACCATCGATGATTATTACGAGTATTAATTATTCCATCTCTTGAAGAACTGCATTCATCGGTAAAAAGAACACTATTATGAAAATTAGGGTCATTGCATTGTTCTAAAAACCAACGACAAAATTGCAATCGTGGAGAAAATCGTATCTGTAAGAGTCTACACTGTCTGTACATGAAACGGGTACAATAATTGGTCATGAAGAACATTTCAAACAGTCTTCGATGAAATACTAGCATCAGTAGCAATTCGTCTAGTACTTATACTTGGGTCAGCATAAACTATCTCAAGAATATCTTCTTCTATAGCAGCATTACGAACTGTTCGGTTAGCCCCACAGGCGAAAGAAATCTTCGCGAAGGATCCTGTCCCTCTAAGACGACGATGAATCGCCGCATAAGTACCTTTAGCTGGACAATGTGGCGCTGGATATGTTTCACGATACAACCGGATAGCTTCTTGGGAATTGCCGGTCGCACGTCCATAAGTAAAATGGATATCTGTCATTTCCGCATTTGTGTATTTATACATTATGAGAAACTTAAAAGTACTACTTTAATATGACATGTATGTATGAAACTTAATGTCAATATTGACATGACAATGTTTGTCGTTGTCTTTTGTGGATGAGATTTCGGGAGGTGGACCATCCTTCGAAACGCAAGGCACCGATTGCTATGTTTATATGAATGAACTTTATTCGAGCAATCATTAAAATAATAAAATGCTATAACTACTACAATAATAAACTTATATTCCATAATTTGCTAAAGTTGGAACTTAGAATATTTTATTATTGAACATAGTCTCCTCTTAAATTAATACACTGAATACAATGATCCTGTAACACTTTTAACACTTCAAAAAAAAAGATTCTTCTTAGTCTGCAAGCTAGCTCTCCACAGCTTCTATTACCTCTTAGTTACATAAAAATTGACGTCCTTTTAAACTTTTTTCAATCGAGGGAGCAAATGAAAGTCTGACGGCACCAGCTCTGGGGAATAGGGTGGGTGTTCCAGTAATTTGAACCCTAGATCCCGAATTGTATTCAAGGTAATGCGTGATTTGTGTGCAGAGGCATTGTCCTACAACAACGCAACTTTCGCTAACATGCCACGTCTTGTTTCCTTAATTTTCTCTCTCAGGGTGATTAGTAATTTAGAATAATAATCTCCAGTGATGGTCTGACCCTTTTTTTTTGGTAATCGATCATAATTATTCCACGGATATCCCAAAACACTGAAGGAACTTTTCCAGCGGATTATGAACTCGAAAGTTCTTAGGCCTTGGAGAACCATGATGCTTCCACTCGATTGCTGCTTTGTTTTTGGATCGTAAAAATAGACCCATGTTTCATCCATAGTCACAAGATGGTTGAAAAAATCTGAATCTCCTTCAAAACTGACACAGATTGACTGTGATGCTTTCACTCTTGCGCTTTTGTGTTCGGCGTTCGAGCATTTAGAAATCCATTTTGCAGAAATTTTTTTCATATCTAAATCGACGTGAACTGTATGATGGACGCGTTCATATGAAATCTTTAGCGCCTCAGCTGTACGTTTCAGCCCAATTCGACGGTCTGATAAAATGTCATGAACTGCGTCAACATTTTCTTTGGTAGACATCGAAACTTTGCGTTCACGATGACAAGCGACCAGGAAAACCGCTTCCTGGTCGCTTCTTATCTTCAACAGAAAGCTTTATTTATTTTATTTATATATTCGTAAATGGCACTTTTAAAATGTTTTTATTTCTTGCCATTATAACAAGATTCTGTTTTGTTCAAGAAAAATGGCATAGGCTAACTAGACATCAATACTCCCTAATATATTGATAATGATAATTTATCTATTTCATTATTTTTTAATTTGTTCTGTTAATATAAATCAATAGTTAATGCAATATCTTACATTTTTGAATTCACAAAGTAGCTTTAAACTCGAAATTACTTTTAATACTATTAATTATACAGAGTACATTATAATATTATATATTATTATTATATAACGAATACTTATATTTATTAATATAATTTATATACAAAGTATTGTAGTACATTTTTGTTATTATTGTTGTAAATATATAAAAGAATTTCTATTGCTATAATATAAACTTTAAATCTCTAATCTCTTCCACTTCGAAACTAGCCTTGGCTTCTTATCTTCCCCTCATTTAAATATAGAAAATCTTAAAACAGTTAAACGATTTTTGGATTGCTTCTGATTCACTTATAATTGGAATTCTAGTGATACCATCATTATTATTTTTTTATTAATGAAGTTCAAGTCTTAAATTCCCTAGATCGTTTGATAATATAAGTCACAATCTGCTTCTGGATAAACTTTAACTATACAGGTTGCCCTTAAAAAAAAGACAAATGAATAACGGAAAGATCTAATTATACTCGTATACGAATTCAAAATATTCAGAATGTGTATTAAATATCACTATTGAATTTACGAACACACACATATGCTACAGCGTATGTTTACATACGTAACAGCTGTCGATATTATAGAAACTATAACATTGTTATATGTAAGGTCAATAACATCAAAATATTTAACGTACAAAATCAGCTGTTTATAAACTCTTAGAATTGACCTAAATCGACTTCATTTCATGTGTATTACGTGAATGTTTTTTTTTGTTACGAGAAGTAACAAATATAAAATATTAATGTGGATTGAGAACAACTATAAAAATACCGCTATTGAATTTACCAGCAAACACACGCTGCAATATTAATGTTTATAAAAACTCTAGGAGATAACATTGTGTAGACAGCTTTGTATGCTAAATGTTCAATAATCTGGTATGAAAAGTCAGCTGTTAGAAATTTATACTTACATGTGAATTTTTAAAAGAAGGTGTATTAAAAGATATAAGATGGGCATTTCACCTCCAATTTGGTAAATATCAACCTTTAATCGAAGACATAAATGTAAATCATATCGTACACATGTACACATGTAGTGATCGGCATTTGACTGAATCGGAGACGATCTTAAAACTGACCGGCAATAACAAAACTACTCTTTTTGTTATTGTCGATGATCTTTAAGTCTTCGATAGTCTTTATGATACAGTAGGTCCCACAGTGGCGTGACAAACATTTCTTAAATAGGTTTGTCATTTTTTTCTCCCTTGTGACAAAATTTGGAAAAATATTTTGGATTTATATTTTATAATATTACATCTTTCCATTTGTCATACGCTCTCTTTCTTCCAAGGACACCTGTATATATGGTTCAAAAACGGCTTTTTTTTCTTATTTTATCAACAGATTTCAGTTTGTAAAACTATTAAATCTTTACTTTTGCCAATAGAAATTGATGCCTCATAAGGATTCTGTCTGAGACCCGTACTTTCTTTACTAAATATTTATTACATTTTGCATAACAATATATTAAAGAAACTGGAATTACAACAACATTTATATATTTCCATACATTTCAGTTCACGTTAAATTCTTTCAATGGAGACTGTGGTTAAATAATAATTTAAAAAAGGTATATAACCCCTTACCACAATTATTAGTCGTATCCTAAATACGTATTTCGACAACTAAGTTGTCATCATCAGTAGGTAAAAACTACTAATTAAAGTCACACGGGGCACAGTAAAGTAAGATAAACGCTTCCGCACAACTACTATACACTGCAACCCTGTAAAGACCTGTATAGTAGTTGTGCGGAAGCGTTTATCTTACTTTACTGTGCCCCGTGTGACTTTAATTAGTAGTTTTTACCTACTGATGATGACAACTTAGTTGTCGAAATACGTATTTAGGATACGACTAATAATTGTGGTAAGGGGTTATATACCTTTTTTAAATCACGTTAAATACTAAATATTAACTCAGCCATTATGAAAACGACTATCTATCCATTTTCTTCGTACATTTATTAATAAATCTTTATCCTGGAAGGCAAATAAAATTTGTGTTCTAATTTGAAGTTTAAGTGTTCTTGATTTTAGCCATGAACCCGCGTTTTACTCTGTTCGAATATGGCCGAGATAAATAGATATATTATAATTATTTGACCTACTGCAGTCCTCATATCTCATTAGAATACATTCTCTAACCTTATTCGTTTAACTAGACCTAGCAGCTTCGAAAGAGAAGCCTCCATTGGCATTTCACGTTTAAGTTTTATATCTCTTGTTGTTTAGTTCCCTTGTATATGCCTGATGAAGTTGGTATTAATTATATCTCTTTAGCCCGTATGTAGTTTGGTCCTGTTTCGCCAGTTTTTACACTTTAGCCTTGGAAGTTCCAGATAGCTTAGGTGATCGGATCTACCACGACAGACAACAGATTCACTTCCACTACAATATTGACTCTACAACCTTATGTGTTTATTCAATAGATGATCTGTTTCATCCTTGCCTCTTAACTTGATTTGTCCACAGGGGCTTCTACGTTCTCTAGCCTATTTCATTAATTAGACCTAGAAGCTTTGAGAGAAAAGTCTCCGTCAACTTTTGATGCTTAGGTTCTTTATCTGGAATTTCCTGGCTATTTTGCACATGTCTGATGAAGGTGGCCTTGATTACGGCTTTTTTAACCTGTACATAGTCTTGGCCCGATTTCGCAAGCTCTCGTACATTAGACTGTCAAATTTCAGAAGCTTAGGTGATCAGATAGACATTTGATTCACGTCTTTTACGATTTCGGTTCTGTAACCTTATATATTTACTTCCATAGATGACCCTGATCAATACTTACCTTCCCGACTTGATTTATTCATAGAGGCTTCTACATTCTCTAACCTCTCTTTTAATTAGACCTAGAAGCTTGAAGAGAAAAGTCTTCGTCGACTTTAGACTCTAGGATTCTTTAATAATAATAATAATAATAATTGTGTATTCGCCCAACAGGTTCATACCCAGTAATAGGGCGAAAACTGTGTAATACATACATGACAAAACAGAAAAAAAGAAAAATATAGTAAAAGTTAAATTACAGATATACATAAATAAACAAAAAAGTGTACATTAATAACTCAGAACACATACGCAAACTCATTTAATGATTTCACCATTAAATATATCACTGTATATTGCATCAGCATTCCGCATCATGTGGTAAACAGGTAATTTCATTAGTAGGTTGGTCCCCGGGGTGCTCAAGTTGAATGTACTCGTATAGCGAGTATTAACTGAAGGTACATTAAATCGAACAGCAGCTAATATCCCAGCGCAGTCAATGCTATTGGTGACAAGTTTAAATAAGTAACGAGCACTTTGTTCAATCCTCCGATCAGTAAGTGTCTGGAACCCAAAACGTAGCCTTAGTTCATCATAGGAAGCATTTCTGTCTGGGTACACTCCAGTATTTTTGAAAATAAAGAATTTCAAAAGGCGTCGCTGTACACGCTCAATAGGAAGTTGCTGCGATATATAATGAGGGAACCAAACGACAGACCCATGTTCCAATTTAGGAAGAACAAGAGCGAAATATAAAGACTCCAGAAGCGCAACATCATTGAAATATTTACAAGTTCTGATAGTAAATCCCAACATTCTTGAGGCAGACGAACAAATTTTGTGAACGTGACTGTTAAATGATAAAGATGAATTAAAAGTCACACCAAGATCCTTAATTTCACTCATTCTGGTGAGTGGAACATCATAAATTGAGTAGGAGGACAAGTATGGACGGTTTTTCCTAGTGAAAGTCATAGCATAACATTTGTTAACGTTCAAAACAAGCTTATTCCTGTCGGACCAATTGGCCAGTGCATTCAAGTTATCCTGAAGCATGTCTACATCGCGTTGATTATGTATGCAATGGAAGAGCTTAACGTCATCTGCATATGCTAATACTTGACAAGACATTAATGGAAACAGATCATTGATGTATATATTAAAAAGTAAAGGTCCCAAACTCGATCCTTGTGGAACCCCAGACAATGCAACAAATTCCAATGACTTAAAACCATTATAGAAAACATATCCATATCTGTTGGACAAGTAAGAGTTGATTAACTTACAAAAGGCCATATTCAGACCAAAACAATTAAGTTTCTGTATAAGGAGTTTATGGTTGATTGTATCAAAAGCCTTGGAGAAATCTGCATAAATCTGATATATGGGAACGAACAAAAGGATTTATCTGGGGTTGGCTGGCCTTTTTACATATGAATTGTGAAATTGTCTTTGATTGTGGCTCCTCTAGCCTATAAATATGGTCGAAACTAACATATGAGATAACTTACTGAACATAGTATTCGTTCGGTATAGTATTGCCTAATCATATTTTAGTAGCATAAAAAAATGATTCGTTGTATGGCTAATATCAGACTCATGTAAACCATTTTCATGAAATTTTAACTTTATTTTCTATTTTTATTCTTGAGTTACTTTATCGAATTTTTCGAAATAAAATTAATCTAATAGAAAATTTTGAGACTTATCACAAGAACACAAAATCAATGCACCCATAAATAAATTAAGTATAAACCATAAAGGTCCTTACTCTTTGCAAATTAAACTTTTAGTTTAAAACAAAAACAAGATGGAATTATTATTGGAAATCGGGTGTGGAGAATACAATACATGTTAATATTTCTGTAATTGTTATCCCAAAATGTAGGCACGTATTTTATCTTGCCATAGACTCATCAGTGCATTATGCTAGGATAAACAAACTTCACTACGAAACTCCCTTACTCAATCACACAATCAAGTCACAAAAGACAGCACTAAAGAACACTTAGTGCCGCTTATTTTCTAATGTCAATATCACGAACGCCAAATCAACCATTGCCGCCTCCATGACAAGTGATTTCCATGTTTATCTAACACTTGTCATGAGAGTTTTTGTCGTGAATTTTGCCTTTCCCCATCACCATACACTGACAAATCTTTAGCAGCACGAAGCATGTCTGCATATCTGAATAACGATTTTCACACAAATATTATCTTGTGTTCTCCACACCCGATTTTGATTTATGTTATTATTAAAAATGTTTTGTTTTATAGAAAAAAAATTCCTTTTACGAGTATTAAATTTTTCTTTTATATTCACATTTGAGACCGCCACATATCATATATTTTATTGTCTACATTATGTATCCATATTTGTTTGCGACGACAGCATTTAACAAGTTAGGTTTTCTCGGTATAGTTTTATACATAATTGCATTGCTAAGGAATATCGCACAAGGCATTTCTACTCATTGTAGTAGTAATATAGTAGTAATTAATGATGGTCGATCATGAAATACAAATAAATGTCGGTAACAAATTTGATGCTTCGTTGATCAATAAATACTAAATGAGTATTTCCTAGGAGATCTCGACCTAGGACATTGACAGAAACTATTAACGAAAAATTTTTGATATCTCTTATTTTTCCAAAAATTTTAAACCAAAATTTTTCTAAATACACCCGTGAAAAAAAAATTCTGAGCACCTAAGTAAATGTCTGTTAGTACAAGAAAAAAAATTTTCTTTTTTTTAACAAGTTAAATAAAAAAAGGTACGTAACATATTATTCAATGAGAAAAAGTCACGACACAGTAAATTGTGCAAAATTAACAAATTCACTGATCTTATCGACTTGGTTTTCACACAATTTAAGCGATTAATAGTGCGTACTACCTCCACAAACTCTAATGACTTCTCCCATATGGCGTGGTAAACTCTGAATGCAGTTGGCGACCTCTTCTTGTGTAACGTTTTCCCATTCCTCACGAAGAGCTATTCGAAGATTCCGGATGGTTACCGGTATGAATTGTCAGTGCCGAACATGTCGCCCTAAGAGATTTTCGATAGGGTTCACGTCTGAGCTTTGAGCTGGCCATTGCAAACGGGGAAAGTTCACCGCCAAATATTGCTCAACCACCCGTGCGGTGTGAAGTCGCGCGTTATCCTGCATTAGAGTAAAGTTCTCACTTACGAATGGACTAAATAGTACGACGTGATCAGCTAAACACTCGTTGATGTACCTAACAGCCATCATGGTACCATTTTCAATGAGAACAAGCTCAGTTTTCGCGTCAAGTGAAATGCCATTCTTGGAGATATACAACACGCTGAAAATCATTCACCAAGTCTTCTCTGCACACGTTCTCGTCCATCTGGTGAACGCAGACAAAAACGAGACTCTTCCATGAACAATACGGAGCTCCATTGATCGGATCTCTATCTATATTCACGGGCAAATCGTAGTCGCTGAAGACGATGAGCTGGGAGCAAAAGTGGACAAGCAGCAGGTTTCCTTAACATCAATACGTATTTCTTCAATCTTCCGTGAACGCTTGCAGAAACTGCAGTACCGTAAACGTCTTCGACTTGGCGAGACACCATTGTTGATGGTAAAGCACGATCGCGTAGTGTAGATAACACCATAAAACGGTCTTTTCGCTGATTTGTGGTGCGAGATCTACCTGATCCTGACCTTCTTGTGTATTCCTCAGTTTGACGATGTAACTGTTTTGCGTCTTGCATGGTACTCCTGGAAATATTCAAGACAGCATCTTCGTTCAAAGCTACTGCTCGAGCTACATTTTCTGCTTGCATTTTGTCAACCAATAAGTGTCAGTACTTATAGTGCAAATGACCTTTCAACTCAAGAGATAAAAGCTGAATAAAGAGCACACAAAGATTGTTTGGGTTTGGTTGGATTTCTTAGATTAGTCATTAGTTTTGTTTTTCTTTTGGCTGTTTTGATAAATTAAATGTTTTGGATCTTCTTTAATTGCCAATTCTTATTTCATAGATAATATTTCACGTCTTGTGAAAAAAAAGACAAAGGAATTTTATTTATGAAACCAGACATTTACTTCAGTGTCCGAAATTTTTTGTCCGCGAGTGTAGTTTCATATAGAAAACACTTCATGCCTATAATATTAACGCAATAAAAAGAGACTAAAATGTCAATAGAAACTGATACTGAACATACAAGGAAATGTTATCAACTTTCTACATCCCAAAAATTAAAATTAAATTGAAAAATTTAGGTATATGCTGGAATATACTCATTGATATTCTGGTACAATTCTTGCTAACTATATCAAACACTAAAATATCAAGCATAATTCCTAAAAATATATTTTTGATGTCCGATACTAAATTACAAAAAAAGCAGATTCATATGAACGAATGATTAATCAGGATAATAAAGTCGAGCAGATCAAAGGATTTAACATTGGAGCTGTAGGTATACATATATGTATATAAAAATTCTGTGTAAAGTGCTAATGCTTTGTTTATAACCAAATAAATTTTCAACATATGTCTACAAGGATGGTTTACCTCTAGCGCCTCCTATAACACTAAATATAAATTACAACGATTTTAATATTTTGCCTGTTATTGACTACATTTTGCAAGAGACGTTGTTAATATTATTGTTAATACTAACGACTATATACTGTTTTATGTTATTGTATTAAAATTATATAATAAGTAAATTAAAAAAAGTTGGCAGCAACTATTAAAGACTTTAAAAACCTTATGAATAAAACAAAGCAAAAAGATTCGTATATACTACGCCCAATAAAATAGCTTGCTTATTCAAGCCAAATGTAAACACTGGAAGTAGACGTTGGAAACGTTTGTAATTTCTTGGCAACGGTAGCATATTCAATTTGTATGTTGGATTAACTAGATCTAGTGGGAGTAATCAGGGAAGACGAAATCTACTGTCCGAATGTGCAGCTGTTCTATCAACATAGCCCTAGTAATTTGTGTACATCATGTTCACGTAGAAGAAAATTAACAAAGGAAGATGTCCATAAATGTGTAAATTGTTTTTTAATTTTATAAGTAAAGTTCGGATTTTTAAGAACAAAAAATGCTTTAAATAGGTGCATAAATATTTCACATTCTTCTCAAAAATTTGTCAAATATATGCTTCATTTTTAATTATGCGTTTTTATGCACTTTATTTTTTATGTATTTCACTTACTGGAAATCAAGGAAAGAGTAGTATGCAAGAGTAGTACATTTGTACATAAAAAAAATTATTATTACATAATATATGATAAGAATATTGCATAATAATATAATTAATAGCTATACCAGGTGTCGGTCGATATCTCCATTTGATGGAACAATATTTTTTAATTTTTAAAATCGCTTTACAAAAAGAGGCAATAAGTTCTTAAAACTAAGACGGCCATGATAAACAAATAACACGCATCGAAATTCTAAACTGTCAAATTACATAATGCAGTATTTGGTATATAAGTCAATTAAGTACGTATGTTTTAAAAATGAATTTTTCACAACAAGAACTTATCAATATGGTTTATGCTTTAGGATCGACCGATCAGAATTGTTTCCTTGGAAGTCGCATTTATGCGCAAAGGTTTCCGAACGCTGAGCGGCATCGTAATTTATGCATTTGCTAGACTAAAAGAACGTTTTGAAAGAACAGGAAGTGTGCATTATGAAAGGAAATTGCATAGGCAAAAACGAGTGGTCACTGAAGAAAATGAACACATAGTAGACTGTAGTGGAAAATCCTAATACATCAGCACGTATGTTGAGCGCCAAGTTGCAATATCGAGAACTTCGGCGAACAGAATTACTTAAAAACATAAATTTCACACATACCATGTGCACTTGTGCTCGTAAGAATTACATACAATACTTATAGCCGATTTTTGTAATAATTTAGTTATGTAATACCGGTTGTTTGAAACTTCATCGAAAGTCGTAAAATGTCAACGTGATATTTGTGTACGGTCTAAAATCGCATTTACACAGTCCAATAGTAAATGTATGCAATTTTTATGAGCACAAGTGTACAACCGGCACAAGAACTAACCCAACAAGATTTTATTAACAGACGCAATTTCTGTAACTGGGCATTAAACAAGAATTATCAGGAGCCGAATTTCTTTAATAACCTGTTATTTACAGACGAAACTACATTTGATAAAAATGGGCTTGTTAATCGCCACAATTTTCATTATTATAATAAAGATAATCCTAGAATAATAACTTCTCTGGACAGTCAGCATAGGTCAGCATAGGTGGTCTCTTAATATATGGGTGTGGAATTCTTGGACGTTTTCTCATAGGACCATACTTTTTCGAGAACGACTAGATGGAGCTCCTCCACGTTTTAGCAGACAGGTGAGTGATTATCTCAACATAAATTTTGAAAATAAATGAATCGATAGAGTAGGACCAGTGAACTGGCCTGCAAGATCTCCGGATCTGACGAAATTAGACTTCTTTTTATGGGGTTATATCAAAGCACAGGTATACAAAACTACTCCAACCACAGTGGAAGATATGAAGCTTAGAATAAGACGTGTATTTGAATCTATTGATGAACATATGCTTCAAAGGGTGCACCATATTTTATTCGCAAGCTTACGGTCTGCCAAGAACAAAATGGTGGACAAATTGAATACCTAGTCTAGTGAGTGTCATTTAGCAGTAGTTTTGTGTAACCTTGGAAATAGGCTGCAGTCGCTATACGGTTCGCTATCTCCGGTTTAAATGCCCATTCTTCAGTACTGTTTTTGTTTAATTTTCTTACTATTTCTAGATTTAAATAAAAGCTCGTTGTTTCGTTTCTTTTTGTTTCATTAGTTTTTCAGCAGCATATTATAACTACATATAACTATATAACCATAGTTATAATTTATACCTTATGTTTCACTGAATAAGATAAAATGTTATGTAAGTATAAACAATTCAAATTAAAAGCAGTGTGTCTTCATATTGATAAGTTCTTGTTATGAAAAATTCATTTTTAAAACATGAGGAAACACAGGCGTAATTGAATTATAGAGCAAATACTGCATTAAGCAATATGACAGTTTAGAATTTTGATGTGTGTTATTTGTTTTCCATGGCCGTCTTGGTTTTAAGAATTTATTGCCTTGAAATGGACAGCTTTTTGAAAAAGCGATTTTAAAAACGAAAAGATTTCGAAATTTATTGAAGATATGTATATGATATGCTTAAGTAAAAATAAAGTGCTTTACTTAGGAGTAAAATAACGTAAAAAAGTACTATGCATTCGATTTAAAAAAATGGAGATTTTTGCCATCTGAAAATTGTGATGTTGCTTTCCTTTTCCTTTTCTGTATAAAAAAAAACTAATTTTAGCAATTCGTAAAAGTTGTCGCAAGTATAAACTACTCACATACCAAAAATTTCGTTTCTGGGATCAAACATAAGCAATATATAAATAGTACCTGCACAGCAGTACTGCTATTCTGAGATAACCTGTGTAAACGAAAGTATTTTTGGGCTATGCGCCTTTAAGAATTAAACATTTGTTTCAAAAGTTTTTTTTACCTTGAAACGGTATCGAGATATCAACCGACACGGCATTATTGGGACACCCGGTATACATATAATTCTATTGATGTTACTTAATAACATAATAAGTTATTATGTTATTAAGTAACATCAATAGAATTATATGCAGTTATTATTAATTCTATCGCTTAAAATATGTATATATGTTGAAAACGTTCTTTCGACTTCAACTAAAGTGATAGGTGCATATTTTAATGACGCCAGATGTTCGGGGCCTAAATGTAAATTATTATCTTTAATAGTCCAACTTATGATAATGATAGAATCTTGGATATTTCTATTAACTTTTGAAAACCATCATTCTCTGTTGTAACACTATAAAATTTGTGTAGTATAAACTTTACCAGTTAGACTTGAAACATTTTTCAAGAAATTTTCACAATGCTCTACAATAAAAATTGACTAATAAAAATATTTGGTCAGTCTCTAATTTTTTAATTAATCCACTTAAAAAACTATAATGGGCTTTAATACACGTCACTGATCTAGAATCTAGCGTTTTTTGAATAAACTTTTGGATTTTATAATTTATTTAGCTGAATCATAAAAATCTAATACAATGTTTTTTTATATGATTATAGTTATTGGCGCGAAATATGGCTGCGTCTAACCACGTTCCCCATCGGGTAATTACCGGTGCAGGAGGTAGAGGAACATTCGGCAATTTTTCTTTATATACTTTGACTCGTAGAGGTGCTTTCTTAAATATTTTTTTTACATTCTAAATTAAAGAATTGACTAAAGAAAGCTGACCTTTAATTTCCTCGCAAACTATTATTCCATGCGCTAGACAAGTCACGCGGAAATCTTTAAATTTGCCCCTTTTTAGTCATATACGCTGCCGCATCTGTGACGAAAAGAAGAATTTTGTCAGTCGGCAGAATATCTGGAGCAAAAAGTCATCAAACTTTCATTAACAGAGCGAACAATTTCTACACTATTGGTTTTATTTAACTCTTTAGTTTTGATTAAAAAAGATTTTTGCAAAATATTTTGATTCAGAACACCTAACTAATAATAACAACTAATAAAATTGCAATATAGCGACCACGAACATCGGTCACTTCATCAAAAATATGCGATTTTATGTTAAAAATGTAAAAAATATTCACTTTATGCACACAAACTAAAAATATGAACTAAACCTTAATTTTATGCAAAATATGTAATTTTTTTATAACGTTAATCGCATTATTTCAGTGTAGAATGGATATATCCATAATATTGGTGTGATATTCCTAATAATAAAAACTATGTTTTTTACATAAAATCCGAACTCTATTTATAATATTACAATTTAATGTAATAACTTGAATATTCCAAAAATTAGGTCACAATAAAGCATAAGAAAATGTACGTAAATACGAATAGTAAAGTAGTATAAATATTTTGGCGTACAAATCAATGTGTAATTGCGAATTCCAAGCATTTTAACATAAATCGAAGAATTCTATGATGCGTCGTATTTTCTTTTATCTTAATATTCGCCTGTTATTTAAATCGATATCTATTTGAATTAGAGTTTATTTTGAAAGATTATTAATAGATATTATTATTAGATTATTAATAGATAGATAATGAAACTAGTGGAAAAAATATTGGAAGTAAGATTAGAGAGATAAGTTGAACTATTCCTAGCAGAAGCGTAGAGTAATTTTCGAAAGGGTAAGGCTATTCACGACCATGTATTTGTAAAATTCTCGTCAAGATAATTTAAAATGACCTGTATATAAGCAATGAGATTTTAATGATTCTCCGAATGGATTCTTTAAATAGCAGTAGTAAACACAGCAGGATCGCCTTAAGGTGGAATAAGCCCGATTTTACAATATTGTCCTTTACATATAAATATAAATAAACTAATTAATTTGTTAGTTTCCGGTTAGATTAAAAGGGACGGGAAAGTATAGAAATTTGTATCAAGTAATGACCCCTTTAATTGATTTTCTGATTATGAAATTCATTATTTGTTAAATATGTTGTTTCTAATGTATTGTTTACCTTTATTATGAATTTGGCGTTTAATTGTCTAAATAGTTAATTGGAAATCTTTTGTAGCTATTTGTGGAAGAGATTTTAATTAACTGTTTATATATACGAGGGTATATCAAATTCAAACGGGACTGAAGTCAGAGCTTTATTCTACATTATTTACAAAAACAAATTATTTTTCTACATAATTTTCCGCCCTGGCAACGCATTTTTCTCAGCGGATTGGAAGTTTTTTAATTCCTTCGTCGTAGAAAGTTTTCGCTTGCGTACCTAGCCATTCGAACACAAACTCCTCCACTGCTTGGATATTGTTGAAACGCCGACCTCCAATTGCTTCTTTCAAGGGTCCAAACACATGAAAATCACAAGGCGACAAGTCTGGACTGTAAGGAGGATGCTCCAATACTTCCCAGGCCAGACTGTCTAATTTTTGCCTTGTGACGTTTGCTGAATGAAGCCTGGCATTGTCATGAAGAAGAATCACACTTTTGACAGATTTCGTCTTCCGATTTCATCGCAAGGACATCTTTGTGGCATCCAGAAGCTCGCTATAACATTCCGCATTAATTGTGCATCGATCATGGGGAAAATCTGCGTGAACAGCGCCAAGCCGATGAAAAAAAACAGTTGCCAAAACTTTTCCAGGTGACAACCTAGTCTTCGCTTTCACCGCCCTTTCTCCACTCCATACTCGTCTGAGTGTAATGATGCACCCAAGTTTCGTCACACGTTACGATTCGGTTTAAAAAAGCCTCGCCATCTTGGTGGAATCAATTCAGCAGACGCTGACAAACCTCTTGCCGATGCAGTTTCTATTCATCCGCAGCCGCAGAACCTATCTTGCAGACACCTTGTGAAATCCCAAGTCCAGTGTAACTCCCGTGCACTCCCGTAACTATGATAAGATCCTTGGCAATATTCCAGAATATTATGCGCCTGTCGTCCTTCATGAGATGTCGAACCGCCTCGATATTGGCTTCGGTCGCGCTTGTCCTCGGACAGCGGTCGTGGCTCTGGTCCTCAACGTTTTCACGCCCTTTAGAAAATTCCTTTTGCCATGCAAGAACACGGGCTCGTGACAAGGTGTTGTTGCCCAACTGTGCTTGTAGTCTCAGCAGCAAAATTTCCGTTGGTTTCACACCCTCCTGGGTTAAAAACTTGATAATTATCCGTTACTCCAGAGAAACATGCACTTGTTGCTCACTCATGATTTCTATAGTATTTAGGTGACTCGAGAGAGTTCGAGTCGTTACTATCCTAAACTCCCACCTTAGCTGAAAATCAACCCATCCCGAGCCAATGACCTGTACGGAATTAAAAGAAAGAATCAGTTCCGTTTAGAAATTCTCTAATTATTAAATGCTTTAATATTACTTTGTCAGTAGTAGTACCCATATATTACTGATTATAGGTAGCATCTGTAAGGCATATTAATTATTCGTGTTTATGTAATACATAATGCCGATAATAAGGAGGTGGCTATGGGCTTGTGAAGCAAATGTGAGTGAAGTGGATATTGAATCTTTTACACAAGAAGAAATTATAGTAGACGACGATTTTTCTGATCATAACAAAAAGAAAAGAAAACGTGCGCATATGTCAAATGATGCGAAACAAATTGTGTTAAATGTGTACAATTGTTTGAAAGAAAGAAGAAACGAAGTATATACTGAAACAGCAGTGCTAAGGGAAGTAGAATGCCTAACCAAAGTCCCTTTCAGTACTGGTAGGTTAATTGTCGTTAATTGTGAATAAAGGAAAGAAGAAGGCGAAGTGATTCTGATCATTTTAGAGCTATACACCAATACGACGCAGATATTATTCGTCGTAAGGTAAATTTTTGAAATCATAAAAAGATGTAAATCAGTACAATGACGTATTATTTTAATGAAACGTCCTTCTTCTCAGATCTATGAAATGTACGAAAAAAAAGAATACCAACGATAATATCATTACGGCACGAATTAATCAAGAGCGTTAGCAATAATTGCTTCAATACCACATTATTAAGATTTGTGAAATACATTGGCTTTAAACTAAAAAAGCTAGATACCTGACAGGCCCTGACACATCGTTTTGGAATCCAAAAGATTGCGGTACTTGTATTTGCAGTATTTGTTTTCTGTCTTTTATTACAACATTGTACCCGCGGTACAATAATATATTGACAAATACATTAATTATATTAATACCAATAAACTGTATTACATTAAAAAGATACATTGTGGAAGATATACTTGTATCATAACTCTCCCAATAAAATGTGCATATATCTCACAAACTTCGATGATTAATATTTTCAATATTGATTATTTAAAACAGCCCTGTTGCCGCTTTACAATTTTTCGGAATACACTCCTGATAGACAAATACTATTTCTAAATGTTTCATGGCCCACAGGTAAACTTACAGCAGGTACCTACTCCTTCTAATCTTAATGTTAATTGCAGGCATTTTAAAATATTTTGAATCTTACTTATATATAGCTCGGTTAACACCTGATGGTCCTTGCATGGATAACAATTGTAAGACAAAAAAGGAGAACGCAGCATGAAACGAGAGAGATAAGACATATTTTAGCCATGCCTCGCGCATCCTGGGTGCCTTCAGATATTAACCGAGCTGGCTCGGTTAACATGTGATGATACTTGCGTGGATAATAATTTTAAGGCAAAAAAGGAGAACGCAACATGAAACGCCATATTTAGCTACGCTATTATGGGAATGTCTGGAAAAAAGAAGCTAAGTAATAAGCTAATTAGTGAGAATATAAAGTCTGAAATATTTAACACTAGACAGCAAGTAAGCCGAGAAGGAATTTAAGCCCATTGTTGTTTTCATGGATGATATAATCAAGTATACTAGGCAAAGAATAAAACGATTGGATATAGAAGGGATAATGAATATATGGCAATGATGGATATCTTTGAGGGCGCCTTTGCGTTGTAGCGATTATTGCTGCAAACGAAAGAGACCCAATAGAGAATCTAAACATCTGGAATGAAACTCTAGGATAGTATGAGATGAAAATTAATAAATCTAAGACTAAAATTATGGTAATATCGGAAGAAAATAAACAAATATAAATGCGATTAGAGGATGAACATTAGTATAAGTAAACAGCTTTCAATATCTGGGAATCATTATTCCTCCATATTGAAAGCTGACGGAGCAGGTAGCCAAGAAGTCGAATTAAATAATAAAATGGAAAAAGCTCAAAAAGTATATCACGCAATGCGTAGGGTTCTTATAAATAATAAGGAAACAAATAAACGGATTAAGCTGAAATGTTATAAATTGGTGTACAGACCGATACTTATAAACGGTTCTGAGATATGGGTGTTATCCAAACGGGAAAAAAAGGAAGACGGGGGCGGCCGACATGAAATGTTTGGGGAAAGTGAGAGGAGCGACTAAGAAAGATAGATTTAGAAACGAGCAGATAAGAGATGATCTCGTAATAAAATCCATAGAAGAATTTAAACAATCGAGAAAAAGAAGAGAGGTAGGCTAAAGCAGATATGGGACAGCATATTTGCGAAAACATTAAGAAGGAAAAATATAAATGTGTGGAATCAGCTGCCTTCATTCCACAAATTCCTCACTCAAAGAGTTCTATACAGTTGAGTAACATTACGACTCTAAAGGGTTGATATTTCGGGTTTGCTATAGGTTATATAAAACATTGCTCTACCGGTCCCCACATTACGTCTGCCATTGAAAAGGTTCAGCGATGATTGTTGAAATATATCTCATTTAAAGCTGACAGCTGGTATCCTACTAGGAACATCATAACTCATGGTTTTCAATCCCTTCTTTTCCGAAGGCAAAGGCATTAGTCAATATTTTTGTAATAATAAACTAGTAAATGGCATTTACAGCGATTTATTATCTAACTTGAACTGCCATGTTCCTAGTCATCTATATAGATATACAGTATTTTTCACTTTTTATGAGGACATCTAAATTACTTTTTTATTTTGAAAGCAATCAATATAAAATTTTTATCAGTCGCGTAGGCCACAACAATGAATTTTTTTGTATGAACTCAAGTGGAGATTATCTCGAAACAATTACCTCAAGCTTCAGTTTCAACATGTTCGTGGATGCGTTAAGAATAAGACTTTCCAGACGTATTAAATTTTTGTTAGAAGCGTTTAGCATGCCTCGGTAGATGATCCTTGATCATTTTGGCATTTTGTAAAATGCAGATATAAGTGCTACAAAATTCAAGGAAAGATTGTGATACGGTTGATACGTTTGTATCTGCTTTTTTTAGTAATTTCCTACCAACAGTGACGGTTCTTGATGACGTACATTCTAAGCTGCTGCACGTATGGGACTGCTTCGAACAATTTCGGTTACAGCTACTTGCTTCTCTGGATATATGAAAGCTTAAACGAAGGAGTCTCATCGTGCAGCAGCTTACATCGTATGTCATGAAGAAACCACCACTACCTACCAAAAAATAAAGACTTTCTTGTATCTGACAAGTACACCGTTCTTAACCATACTCAAAGTTGAGGAGAAAAGGGTTTTCAAGTATTTAAGGAAACTGAAGAGTCTTGTATTTCTGGATATGATAGCATTCCTAATATGATTCTGAGAGATTGTATATCTGTTCCCAATGGCTGGAAAATTGCTCGTATTTGCTAGAGTAGGTCAATAACAAGCTTGTTCAATATTACGAAAGTTTTTAAACCCATCGTCTGTAAGAAAGTGTCCAACAGCATTGTTAGAGATTTATTTTGTATTTTCATGTAAAACTATATTAGTTATATTACAGGCATTTCAGCTAAATTATAGTAACCCTGGTCATAGTTTGATTATTAAGCCGTTCTAATATCTTAATGAAAATCTCAGGTTCTATGTAAATAGGTCATATATCATATTTAAATTGATGATGTATTGGTCTGAAACATTAATCACAAAACCTCGCCGTTGCAATAGAACTAGGACGTAGCCACCTCTAAAATGCAAATTACGTCCTTGTACAGGAATTGTAGCATTGTATCTTAATTGCATTTTAATTTATAGTGATAACGTAACACCTTACCGCAATGTTGTATTAAATCGGGTAACTTTGAAACTGATGTATTTGTTTAATTGCTTACCTACCTAATTTTATTACTTTATTCAGCAATTTTTGGAAAATTTTCCTTCGTAGACTTAATGATTCAACGAAATATATCTAGCTAGTTTAAAAACGCCCCTTTTGTGATTACTGCTACTCACATCAATAGCGGTGGTATTCATTTTGTGATTAATGTTTTCTTTGGAAGATCAGGCTTAGATCTAAATCTTCGTAGAGGAAGGTGCTACATCCTATTTGAATAAATCCTTCCTGCCATTACAATGTCGATCAATTGCGCAGTTTTAACGTTTGCTGATCTAGAAATATTTAATATTCTTGATAATGCACGAAATAAGGACTTTCTCTAGATGAATAATATTAATGAGTGTGTTCGAAGAGTATTGTTGGTGATAATGAACCAATGTTATGGTTGATGTTGGCTCATGGACCAAATGTTTCAATCTCAGTTACTAGAATCACGACCCCAATGTTGCTTCACCGTGCACTGGTTGTAAAGCTGTATACATTTTATTTTTTACATTTTCGGTGACTGTCTGTTAAATGAATAAATGCACTTTTATCTAAATATATTTATTTACACAATATACATTTATTTTGGATCTACAACGACTTATACTATCATAAACTGCTACTGAGACAGACGTCACTTATTAAAAAATGATTGTTATGTTAATGTTTAAAGTAAGACTCTCTCTCTTTTTGTTGATGTTGATACTGTGTTTGAGTTCATACTGTTGAGTCTCTTGTTGCTAGTATGAGACTATGATTTAAATTGATGAATTCTGTTCTGTTCAATAAGTAAGAAAAATTATCCAGTATCCCTACACTATTATATATTAAAATCGTATTGGTTGAATAGTGTATTATTTGCCATCATAACGGGGAATTTTTGTGTGTTATTTAATTCACAGAAGTTATACCTACAAGAAATAATATCTAAGGTTTACAATGGAGTCTTAAAATTCCAATCTTAACTAATAAATGATAAAGTAGCATTACTAATTACTAATATTATTATTATTTTGTTAGATCATTATTATTTTAACGTCGATGGTATCCAGCTACCCAGAACGTAGTTTAGATAACTCGTTGCTTCTTGATCTTCATGGATTTGAATCTCTGGCTGAAAGAAGACAGACGATTAATTCAAATTTTATGACACGTTATAGAAACATTACAATTTAATCTGATTATTGTTTAGTTTGTTTTTTTTTTGTTTTTCTTTCGTATATTATCATTATCATATTATTTATTGTCCGTCTTGAAAGTTCTGTTGGACAATTCAATAAATATTAATATTATTATTGAACGACGCAAGTGGGAAAAACGTTGGACAGTGGGTGTGAGAGCCCCGTTGGTCTAGAGTTCGAATCTCAAGACCGGCGTGTGAGAGATAGGTTTTTGTAAAACTCAAATTAACATTTCTACTCTCCTACAACGAAGAGGAGTAAAAACAAAGCCATTTAACACTTGATATACCCCATATACTCTGTAAGCGGTCTTAGAGTCTCGACAAACTTTCGGCTTAAGATATTGAGCCACTATACACTTACCATAAGAATATGCATATTTTTAAGATATATAAATTAACTTAAAAAAAAAAAAGTGAGACAAAAACAACAAAATTAATAAATTCCAAGCAAACAGAAAAATCCAAAAAGAAACGCACTCCTAGATTAATAACTCCGAAGCCACTCCCAGTATTTCTGAAAGAGGAGTAAAGTTGATGTCACAATGTTACGATATTAATTTAAAGGTACGTGACATAAAGGCGATTGAAAAATCTAAAGACGAATTCAGGCGTGTGTATGGAGAATAGAATGTGAGACACAATCTATTAGAAGGTCGAAGAAGAAGAAATTGGAGCTAAGATAATAAACTAGAAGAATAAACTTTGAAAGGTGACCTTATTAGCACCTTTAAGGTGCTAATAAGTTATAAAAAGGTTCTAAAGATGTAACTGTCGTCTAATCTCAAGTGATGCCATACTGAATTGAAATTCGTTCACACGGTCGCCAAAAATTTGTACAGCTGGTGTTAATAGAATAAAATAAAGAAGGAATAAATGATTTATTTATTTACATAATTATAACTTTTTATAATTATTTATTGTATATTTAAAATGTTTATATTATAAGTACCTACAACTTGCCTTGTAGAGTTTGTATGATAATCGCCTATTGAATTACATATTATTTAAAATATCTTTAATGTAAAGTTATACATGTATGTATATATTTAAAGCGTATCTGTGTATCCATGTGGCGTTTACTTTATTGCTCAGAGAAGTCTACATTCTAAATATAACGCCAAATGAACGCCCGTTTTATTATTTAGCTCTAATTTAAAAGTTTTATCGCTTCCGACAATATATTTGCTAAAATAGAACGGACACGGTCAATTTAAAAGCTACACATACACAAGCTTTTCGTTGTAAATTACAAAGCGCGTTTACGTACATTTAAAGAGGATTCGTAAATTAATAGTGTAAGGAGCCATGCTTACGTCGATTCATTAATTTTTCGCCATTAAAATTTTATCTTTATTTAATTTGTTTCCTTTGGAAAAAACTTTATTTTTTCTTGTTAACTGCAATATAAACAAGTACATATTTTGTATTACATTTCGAACGCTAATACACCCAGTTATACCACTTAAAGCATTCGCCATCAAATTAACATCTTCAATCCCAAATATATACTGTTTAGGTTAAAGTGATCCACATTACTTACTACATAAATGTTTTAAATTTAGCAGCGTTTTAAAAACACTTCGTTACCAAATAGCCTCTAGGCTCTAGAAGATAGTAATACATATATAAATTCAGTTGCACCTAGGAAGATCCATTTCGCAAATAGCTTTTAAAATTTTTCTATTACTGCTTTGTCTGTTTTTTGGCATTAGGTAGGGAAATTTTGTCTTTATTGTCAAATATTGACCACATCGATTTCATAGATCGTTTGGGTCTGCTTGATATTAGTCGCAAATAAATATTCCGATTTCTAATAGTAAATACTACTGTAACAAACAAATAACTAATGTTGGCGCCATCTGTAAAACGGAGTATATACCACGGCAACACCCCAAAACAACCACGGGGATGCATGTTCAACACAGACACATATGTTTTGACAAGTAGAAGTTTTCGTTAATGTTTTGTTAATTTGAAATAAAATATTCCCAGATCATCAGAAACATCTTCAGATGGTCTTAGACCGTGTCAATGTATTCAGGCTCCGACTTAGTAGACCCAAATGTAGTTTTTCTTGTTCTGAAATTCACTATCTTGGCCATGTTATAACCCCAGAAGGACTTCAACCCAATGCTGACAAAGTAGCTGTGGTGATGAACCGTTCAGATCCCAAAAACATCGCTAACAAAGAAGAAAGCACAATGGTTATGGGGGCAGAGTCAAGACGGAGCTTTCAGTAAGCTTAAGTATTTGCTATCCACTAGCCCGATTTTACGTCAAACTGACCCTAATCAGTCTTATATTTTACGTACTGATGCAAGTTCTTATGTGCTTGGAGCGTGTTTACTCCAGGGGGAGGAAACGGACGAAAGGCCAATTGGTATGCTAGTAGACTCGTAACGCCAGCTGAACAGAATTACAGCACCACTGAGAAAGAAGCACTGGCGATAGTGTGGGCTGTCACACAGAAGTTTCGTGGATATCTTGATAGCAGCGCTTGCGTGGTAAGAAATGATCATCAATCGTTGCGCTGGCTTATGTTACTAAAATCTCCATCAGGACGATAAGCTCGATGGTCATTGAGTCTTCAATCATACGACTTGTACATCGAATATACACCAGGTCGCACCAATGTTGTAGCTGATATGTTATCACGCCCAGTTATCGAAAATACTGAAGTCGACTTCGTAACCATTGATTTACCAAGAGAGACTATCGCTAAAATTCGTGAAGAAGTTTCGTGGGTATCTTGATAGCAGCGCTTGCGTGGTAAGAAATGATCATCAATCGTTGCGCTGGCTTATGTCACTAAAATCTCCATCAGGACGATAAGCTCGATGGTCATTGAGTCTTCAATCATACGACTTGTACATCGAATATACACCAGGTCGCACCAATGTTGTAGCTGATATGTTATCACGCCCAGTTATCGAAAATACTGAAGTCGACTTCGTAACCATTGATTTACCAAGAGAGACTATCGCTAAAATTCGTGAAGATCAACTTAATGATCCAGATTGGTGTCAAATAATCGAAACTTTCGAAAATACCATTAATTCTGCAGACGACTTCGAACTTCAGAAATGGACTGAGAGAGGATATCTAATGAACAATGGAATTCTTTTCCGATACGTCCCCGAAATTGATGAAGAAGAAACCTAGCAAGTTGTGCCTAAAGCTCAGGTACAATCTATCATTTCGAAATACCACGATAACGTTTTAGCAGGACATTATGGTCTCGATCGCACTTTCCAAAGAATTGCTACCAGATATTACTGGCCCGGAATGAGGCGATCGATAGCTGAATATATCTCCAAATGTAACGATTGGCAGCGTTACAAAGCAACGAACCTGAAGCCCGCTGAACAGTTGCAAACTCCTATACAATCTCAAAGATTTGAATTTTTATCCATAGACTTATTTGGACCACTTCCGAAAACCGACGATGGATATAAATGGATTTATATCATTGAAGACACTTCGAGTAGATGGATTGAGCTGTTTCAATTAAAGGCTGCCACTGCCGAAAATTGTGCTAGGTGCTTGATGGACGAGGTCATACTAAGATATGATGTTCCACGTAGAGTAGTAAGTGATAACGGCGTACAATTTGTGAGCTCTGTTATGCAGCAAGTAGCTCATTGCCTTGGATTTAAGCAGTCGCTGATACCACTTTACTGCCCTGCCGCCAATCCTGTTGAGAGAAAGAACAGAGACCTAAAAACTCAACTTGCCATTCTAACCAAAGCCGATCACATTGCCTGGAAGAATAAGCTGCGCGCTACACGGTTTTCAATGAACTCTGTTCGTTCACAAGCCACTGGTTTCAGTGCCGCTTATCTCACTTTTGGAAGAGAACTACGTACCCCAGACGACGTGCATAGAGACACGAGCGTTATTGTAGAGAATGATAACTTCGTTCCTCAAATCACTCCATATTTAAGGAACCTGAGTGTCATCTTGCGAGAAGCTCGTGATAACCATGAACGTGAACAAGATAGAGCAAAGCGAAATGCAGACCAACACCGCCGATTTCCAGTAATCTTTCAAGTAGGTGATAAAGTTCTGGTGAATACTCATACTCTGAATAAAGCTAAAGACTCATACACTTCGAAGTTTGCCCCAAAAAGAGATGGCCCTTACCTGGTTAGCAAGGTGATATCTTCAACCAGTTACGAAGTAGCGTCTATTGACAAACCCGATTTTACCTTGGGAAAGTATCATGTATCAGCCTTAGCGATATATAAGAACGAGAATGACCCAATTCCTGTCAGACCATTGCAAAAGCGAGGAAGACCTCCCATGCAAGCTAGTACGTCAACAGAAGACCTGATCCAAGAGGATTCCGATGACGTCAGCAACAACCTACCTATTATGGATCGCGAGTGCGTGAGTGGCGACAACAATTACACCCAGGATCGTGAACGCGAGTGCACCCGTACACAACAAATAGTAAAACCAAAGTGCTCGTATTGTTTCTAGAGAGTCCTTTTCTTTTGCTTAACTCACGAGACGTTTCGTTAAGCAAAGGGGGAGAGTGTAACAAACAAATAACTAATGTTGTCGCCATCTGTAAAACGGATATATTTGAAATAAAATAGTTCTTTTCATTGCGAAGTCGTGTTACTTTAGAGTTTAACTAAACAAAATAACCATCTATAACCCACCCGTTACACTACTTCTTTTTCGTATTTGCTCAAAGCCTCTCATACGTATTACTGAGATAGGTATTGATATTCCAATCACACATTCTTGCTCTTGTTTTACGTCTTTCTCTAACGTCTCCGCAATGCACATATATGCCTAACTATCGTTCACAAAATCACATCTAGTGCGTTGGATATTCTTGGTTTGAATCAGCGGTGGCTCCTCTTAAAGAGCCATCAAGCCATGCTCCACATATTGTACAAGAAGTCCTTATCTTCCTTGATTAATTAATAAACGCCATTGACCGTAATTGTAGTTAGAATTACACCTATAAAGTATTCAACGCCGTTAGCTGGTTTTGTACGCCCTTCATAAAAATCACTTAATTTTAACGCATTCGAGCTAAGTAACAAATGGTTCGGAATTCAATCAATTTGTGGAAGAGGAGGTTGTCAAAGGACCGACAATTCTATGAAATATTTAAGCCTGTTTTTTTTCTGGCTCTTTCGATCTGAAGAATGAACTTCGATTATCGTGCAGTGTAATTTTTAATTAAAAACTTGACAATTGTAACAGATCTTTAATTATTTCTTTTAGTTTTTAATTTAACATTTAATCTTTTTGCCCGCGTGCTATTTAAAGACTAAACATGTCCTATTTAAAGACTGAATACTCGTATGTGCAATTCCGTGGAAAATAACTAACTACCAAAACTACCTGCTATTTGAGACTTGGTAGTAACATTTTGTTGAGGATACAATATCCTTTTGTAATATTTTAATTTCAAACATTCTTTATTGTTAAATATAAGTAAATCTACGATACAGAATTCAAACATAAGATTTCCAATTTTATAAAATATTTAACGTGAATTTTAAAGCTTAAACCACTGTATAATATACTTTATTAGCACATTGAAATGGTAAGGCTTTCTTTAAGTTCTAGAAAAGCTATATCTTTCACATTTACAAATTTAGTTTTTACCTAGGATTATTAGTGAATGTATTTAAAGACGACCCTTAATATATCTCCAATTGGTAACTAAATATGTATAAAAGGCTCACGGTTCCTAAATATACATGTATCATAAAAATCAATTAGTGAACAAAGGCTGTAATTTGGATATTCATTGTTAAGATCTCCCATTTCTTAGAAATGTAAATAAATTTTATTACTCTAACTAGGGACGGTCCGCAACTACATACTTAGGTTTATGACACCTACTAATACTTAATTAGAGGTTATATTTTATTATTTATTAGTTAAGATTAGATCTTTAAGACATTATCATTATTGCTTGTAGGTATATTTTCAAGAATTAATAATCACAAATTTTCACAGTTATGACCTTAAACAATATACTATTCAACCAATACGATTTTAATCTGTAATAATTAGTGGTATATTTTTACCTACTTGTAAAACACAACCGAATAGATCAGTATAAATCAGGGTTTCATACCAGCAACAAGAAACTCATAAGTATTAACTCAACAACAGCATAAGATAACAGCATAAGCCTTACCTTAAACTTCAACATAACAATAATATTTTAAGAGACACCAGTCTCAACAGCAGTTTTATGTTAGTATAAGTCGTTGTAGATCCAAAATAAGTGTATATAGTGTAAATAAATATATTTAGATGAAAATACATTTATTAATTTAACAAACACTCACCGAAGATTTAAAAAGTAAAGTGTATACAGCCTTACGACCCGCGCACGGTGAAGCAACAAAGGGGTAATGATTCTAGTAATTGGCGTTAAAGCATCACCGCCAGAAACCGGAGTCATTGCAATCAGTTGGTCCAAGAGCCGACATCAACCATAACATTGCTGCTCCACGAACCCGACGCCGCAACACTTCCATTTAAGTATCGATATTTATGTACGATAAGTACCATCGATAAGTACTTAATGCATTTTTTAATTTTCAAATGACTTCAATTTGACTATATTAAAATAATTTTTCTGCGGGTGTTCTCTGAATTGGTAATAAGTTATTTGAAGAACTGAGCTGATTCAAACCTTAAATGGTAGAATGAGAGGTGAGACTGGCCCTACCACCCAACATTGCCACGAGTGGCCACATGGTTTTTCTGTTTTCTTTATGATGATATGAAATTCCTAGATATAATATCTAACTTCACCTCCATAGTTTTCGGAACAAGATTCTTTTGTGTTCAGAAAATTAAAAAATAGTATTTAGTATACTATCGACCATGACATCACACATTTAATTTTTATAGACTCCATAATTTTGTTTAAAGTTTAACATCTATCATGTTCTATCTTTTCAAAACATCTTTTAATTGCTAGGTACTACAGAATTGTAACCTAATATTCATCATCGTGTACAACTATTTCTATGATCAGCCATCTCCTAAATGATTACCCCTATTTACCTTTATTTCTTACGTTTAGTCTTATAACAGTGTTTTTGATATTTAGCTTCTTTATTATTCTGTTATTAACTCTAAAATATATTTTTTTCTTCTTTAAATGTGCAACTTCATATTAAATGGAATATCCTTACTATTTAAGATATCGCTTTTCCCTGGAATCTATACTTTAGTTTTTATTTTAATAATTTGAAAATAATAGTAATTAAAGTTTTTGGAAAAATTTTAAATAATTGATAGTTGTACTAAATGACGTTTAGTTAAGTTGTCGCTGGAAGTCATACGTTACAATTAACTTGTTTTAATTATGACAGTCTAGTTTTTGTGATCTGGTTCAGCAAAATGTCTTATAAGCTAGATATTCGTAAACGAATTTACAATCTAGTTAGGCGTGAAGAGGGAATACCCTGCGTTAATTTGCCAAAAAGTGGTCGACCAAGAATTTTGAGCCAAGTGAGGGAACAAAGAATGCTTGAAGCCGTTAAAGACAGAGTTGTAGTTTCACAGCGCAAAATAGGTCGAAGATTCGGCGTTTCAAAGACCACTGTTTTCCGAACAATTTACTCAAATAACGTGGTATTTCGAAAACGACGGAGAGTTCCAAAATATACAGCGGCCCAATTTGAAATAATGCCCAGGTGTTGTCGTGCGCTAAGGCGCCTCCATTCTGTCAATAAACTGATTGCAATGGATGATGAGAAATATTTCACCTTGTCCCATTCAGAGATGAAGGAAAATGATGGTTTTTATACCGACGACACACAAGACAATGTCAAATTCTAAGGTCAATCCAACTTTGAGGATACAATTTTAGTGTGGTGCGCCATTTCTGAGGCTGGATTGATCTCGGAGCAGTACATTGGTTGTGTTCGAGGCCTTAACTGCACGACAACTTTACATTCAAAGATACTAAGCTGCTTCAGTTTTTCATTACACATCATGTCAATGATGATATCATGTTTTGGCCTGATCTAGCTTCATGCTATTATGCTGGAGTTATAAACAATATAAACTTTGTTCCTAAATTAGACAATCTTCCTAATGTACCTCAGGCTCGGCCAATAGAGAAATTTTGGTCAATCTGGTCAAACCAGAAAAGTGTATTAAAATGGATGAGAAGCTGCAAATGAAAACCAATTAGGACGTCGAATTTTTCAAAAAATGAAATTGATCCTGCTGTTGTCCAGAGGATGATGGGACAAGTCAGAAGGAAACTGAGGACCATCGAAGATAATGACCCACTATCAATAATTTGAAGATTAAGTATTGTTGTATTTTTGTTAATTGTTGTAATATATACTTTATAAAGTAAAACAGTTTTGAGAAAATTATCAACATCTAAAATTTTCCAAAAACTTTGGAACCATACATTCATCATTTACATTAAATTACGTAGTATTTGCAGTACGGCAAACAGTAATTGTTTAAAACAACTTTGGGTTTCAGAGCTGTATAAATATATAAATATTTGATATAAAATACACTTGCAGTCATTCTAAACAGTGTCTACTCCGGGGTGCCAGCTTTCGGTAAGGGCTTTTATTCAATCGGTATAGATTTAGCATGTCCACTCGACTATCATTCTTGTGGGCAGTAAAGCTTAGATTATCTCCTCATAGGCGATAGAGGCACCGCTAAGAGGGTAGCAGCGGGAAGTTAAGGGACTAAAGCAACAGTCAGGCTACAACCATAATTAATATTCAAAAAGTCTTTACGTCCGAGGCAGCTATGGATTGGGGAATGCATGTCTGTAATAGATCCATGTTATGTTTTCTTAAATGTTCTGAATTACAATTTATTTGAGATAAGTAATTTTTTTTGTGCGAGTTTAATGACGTTTTATTTAAGGTTGCATTAAATAGATTTAGAATAGAAGTACAGAAATACGTTTTGCAGTCCCTTTTTTCCAACTTATCATAAGAGATTGCACCTAGGGTAAAATCAATTTTTTCGAAATTCTTGCTGTATTATGATACCGTAGTTAACGAGTTACTTACAGTGATTACAAATTATCGTATCTTTAGAAAAATATTTAACATATTCTGTAAACTATAATTACTTATTTACCGTTTTCTAGCTAATCGCTTCCTTAACTTCTAACCTTAATGTGTGTTATCTATATCTACGAATTCTTATTAGAATTAATAGATTTTTAGAATCATATATTTCTGTATCAGAAAGTTTTTCATAAATTGCACCTTATTTTACAGTAGATTCTATATAATAGACAGGCCTCCGAAGTAATGTCTTCTTTGCGTATACACAACACAAATTACCTGACCTGTAGCTAAGCCCTGTGTCCTTCTATATCATTAAGTGATACTTACAGGTCTGCAATTTGTATTATCTATACGCAAACAAGGTGTTTCAGTACTCAATTGGGCTGATATACGATACATATAATAAATTAAAAAATTTATGATTTTGATCAACTTAATTTAGCATTCCCTGCTGTAAGAGATAGTAGTTACATTACAGGTTTATACCTCACGATAAATAATAACAACAATACCGTTAATACTACTCTTGCGACCATTAGCTAATTTGAGAAATAACATAAAATGTATTTAAAAGTTATTTTGGATTTTATTTGAACACTTACATTTTGAAAAAGGAAAAAAATAGATTAATTAAATGTAAATCGAATTATTTTATTGTAAATAATATATTTCATTATCATTACATATTTATTAGAATAGTTGTTTTTTGAAATATTACAACAATTATTCTGATTTATTATATCAATAATACACATCTACAGTCTCATTAATTTTAACTCTATTGATGTAACTAATGATTTCCGTGCAATCGGTTGCCAACTTTCTTGACATTGAACTTTATACTACTATACATTTCTAATTGTGCCAAAACTATATTTTCAGTATTAAAGAAAGCTTTCGAAGCCTTCGACAGCCAAAAATCCGGAAGTATACCATGTGACATGGTAGGCGACATCTTACGCCTCATGGGGCAACCTTATGACAAAAAAATTCTACAAGAATTAATTGATGAAGTAGATGCAGACAGTAGGTATCAATTTTAAAGGTTCGCATATTTTGTTTCAATGTAAAATTGTCGTTTTTAGAATCTGGAAGGTTAGAATTCGAAGAGTTTGTGACACTAGCCGCTAAATTCATAGTGGAAGAAGATGATGAAGCGATGCAAAAGGAACTTAAAGAAGCATTTCGGTTGTACGATAAAGAAGGTAGTAATATTTTTAAAAAAACTAAAAGTAATATAAATAACATACTCATACATTTGAAATAATTTTAATGAATGTTCGTAGCAGTTGTACGAAATTAAATAAAATATCAAAAACCACACAAATTACTACGGTGCTTTGAAATTATTTCGGTAATAGTAATTTATATACCAAGGACACAAAATTGCCTTTTCATAAATGAATCTGCTTGTTTGTCTCGGGACAGCAAGAAGAAGATAAAAATTTAAACGTTTATTTAATTAATAATATTTATGAATACGTGTGTTAAATACCAAGCAAGTATTAAAATATAAAGTTGTATCAGTATTTGGTTTTGAAGAAGAAGATGCACTGGTAATAATAGTTGTTCGGCTGTGAGCACTAACTTGCATTTGTAAGACTTTTATTAGAACTTAATTGAATTTAATCCAGTGGATTTACTAAATGTGCTTCTAACACTTCCAAATAATGTGTCAGTTCAAATACTTTTTGAAATATGAATATTTTGTTGGTTAAGGAATCTCCTCTTTGTAGCCCTCTGTCACAGTAGCTGACCCCCTCCCCTCTACGATGATCAGAATATGCATTTTGATTCGGTAATTTAAAATATTTGAAAATTAAGCTCAGAATTTTAACAAAAATATGTACGCCAATGTGTGGTTTTCTAATCGGCAATAAAAAAGGTTTTTTAGGATAGGTCCCAAAGCACGATAATTTTTAAATAGCTCTAAGGAGTTTATTCCTTTAATGAAATGAGATGCAAGGGTTGCGTTTCTTCACATTTTTAAGTCCGGTACTATCTATAATTACTAGAGTGGACCAATTCGGAGCGAAAGCAGAGGCGTGACTAACGAATTGGTTCCCGAAACATTATTAATATCTAGAGATATACTATCACGAACGGTGCTGTTATCATGTTAGATACAAAAAAAAATGTAAGACGGTTTTTATAGATTATGAAACGTTCTCGATGATACGTATAAAAAATAAAATCTAAAATGTATGTAATTACATGATTAAAAAAAAACTTACCGTCTTATGCGGTTTCCGTGACTTGAAAATCTGGAGAAGCGCGATGAAATATTGTTAACATAAGGTGCGTCTCCAAAGTTATTTCTCAAAAACGCGTCCGCCGTGAGGAAAATATGTGCTTGTATAAAGAAAACGATCGCTCCACATCTAGTGATGTGATGTTTGCATAATTAAAATAATCTTTGAAACAACTTAACACATCTGTAGACGAACCTTCACAAATTTGTCTAAGTTTGGCAAAATCTAAATCTTTATCTAAAACACTTTCAAACTTACTTAAAATGCACTCATTTCTTGCGTCTTCTATCGAACATAGCTGTGCGTGTGTGTGTACCTTTCACAACTAGCACTGATTCCTGTAACGATAGCGAAGAATTTTGTAGGTTTTCTAATGCTTGCACTATTCCGAAGTAATTGTTGTGAATAGTTTGTAAATCACTTTTAACCTGACTATTTTGAAATTTTTTCCGACTTTCTTCGATAGCGGCACTATCTTTCGGATTTAATAATAAAACCACTTTTTTTACATCCTCAAAATATTTATGATAGTAAATTCGTGAATTCGACAATTCGTGAAATTTCCGAATACGTTTTATAGATTTCAGGAATACTGCCTTTGTACTCGATATTAACGCATCTACATTTGGGTAACATTTACGGATCATCTGCAACAAGATGTAGGGCATGGATTTTACATGTAATATGTAAAAAGTTACCACACTGTTCCTTAAGAGACCGACCTACAGAAAGCATGGTTGCGGCACCATCTGTCACAAACATTAGGATTTGATCTCTGGAAATTTCAAATTTTTCCAATGTACTTAACACCACTTTTGAAACTACCCGCGCAGTACATTCTTCTATTTGTCTGCTAGCTAATCAAACTGAGGATGGTGATTGATTTGGTTCCATTTTACGCACCATAACATTAAGTACAGATCTTTTTTTGCTATCAGTTGTTTTATCCACACTCAACCACACTTTTTTATCTTTCAGATCAGCCTTAATTTTATTTTCTAAATGTACACGAACAGATTTTAAATAACGTCGTAAGTGGGTGCAGCTCGGTAATTCTACAATGCCATATTTTTCAAGAAATGAAATAAACGAATCATTGCGTAACAAAGTAAACGGCAAATTACACACAACCAACATTGTACACAAATCAAATAAGAACACTTCGTATTTTGTATCGGCACCAGTGTCTCTATCTTTATGTCTTGCGCTATGCACGTGGCGTTGCAAATTTGATTTTGTTAAATGGTTATATATATATTGCACACTAAACATTTTACATTTACCCCATTGTAAGATAAACTAGGATGGTTCTCAATAAACCTATTGACTAACTTTGATGATAGCGGTTTTTTTACTGTACGCTCCTGCAACATTATTAAATACACAGAATACACTTTCCTGCTGCTATTATACGTGTACACACGATGACCGTGAACAACATACTAAGTAATCGTATGTGCGATGGGGCACGCGGCAAACCAATTCGTTAGTCACGCCTCTGCTTTCGCTCCGGATTGGTCCACTCTAATAATTACCTATGAGTTACCTTTCTCGATAATATCTCCAACGTGTATTTTCCGGGGTTCATCTCTCCAACAAACTCCAGTAATTGCAATCAGTAAACAAACCTGTGAAGTATAATAAATAATTTCTTATATAATCAATTCTAAACAATTTTTACCTTCCACATTACGTATATATTATTAGGAGAAATGTATTTAGCTCATTTCTGATAAATACTTCGAACGTTTTGAAGTTATATACTACATGTCATCAGAAAAGAATTATTTTTAATTGCTAACGTAGATTTCAACATGTTTCATTATGTTGACCAAAATGTTGGTGATTTTGAATGGTCTGCTTTTGATGAAAAATAAGCCAACAACACGATTTCAGTGAAGTTCTTGACATGTTTTTCATTACACCACTTCATAAAACTGGAGTACTGTTTTTGATACAAAACCTTTTATTTTTGAGGAAATAAATGCAGTGTTGCTTTATTAGCGATATTTTAAAGCTCTGGTGAAGTATTGCTAAAAAAATTGTTGTTCTACCACTAATCATCGCATGAGCATTTCTATAATTCAAAAAGACACGAAGGCTCGAAGCATTAAAAAATAAAGTAACAAATTTCAAAATAGCAAACACAATTAAATGTCAGATATTTTCAGATAAATCACAGCTTACGTTAGTATTTGCTATTAATTAAATCCTGAACAAGAAACATATGAAAACAAAAAAAAAAGTTTCGGGACGAAAAAATAATGTGTTCAAAAAAGACACATTTTTCGTAATTAAATGCGTTTATAAATTCGCATTTTATGGATAGGCCGACAGAAAGTTAATTTATATATATATATATATATATAAGTCAAGCATTCCATAAGTGCGCGCCGCGGCGCTCCGGAACGCGTAGTAAACAGAGGCGTCGCGACGGTTTTGAAGCTAATGGAACTTTCTAGAACCTCTAGACTCCCGTAAGTTGTAGAACTTTCTAGAAAGATATGGAATATTCTGGAAGCATACAGAATATTCCAGAAAAGTATAGAACCTTCGTGAAGTTTATAAAACATTCTAGTAGACTTATATAGCATGCTATCGGACATTGTCGAAGTTTCGGAAAAGTTCTAAGTACGTGAGTGGCTAGTATAAATATGACATCACTTCGGTGAACCAGTTCAGTTCTTAAATAACAATCGAAGAGTAAACATTTGAGAAAAAAGGTAAACAGTTTCGCTTCCGCTTTGTTTCAGTGGGTCGCTTGGTGTGTTTGTAAAGTCATAGGAAAATGAAAAGATTTTTTTAATAAGCATGTAGGCAGTTCAAGTGAGAAGAATTGGAAACATCCTAAATACCATGATAACTATTTCTATTTTGATTCTACTTCAGAAGAAATAAACAATGAAGGTACCGCAATATATGGCTCTGATTAAAAGTTCTAGCGTCTAAGTGTATGCTCCCAAGATTCTTTACTGGAAAGTTGCAAGATTTACAAAATCTAAAAGTATATTTGTAAACAAGCCTCATTTTCAAGAAACGCACTGCTAGCATCTTTTAACGTCGCATTCAGAGTGACGAATTGCAAAAAACATCACACCATCGCAGAAGAGCTTATTCTATCGGCTGCTCTTGACATGGTTAATATTATGCTAGGAGAATCGGTTAGAAAATTTCAAAGGTATCCTTGCCCAACAACACTATTAATCGAAAAAATCCATTATATAACTCAGAATCTCATTAAGCAATTAATAAAGAAAATGAGAGACACAGTAACAAAGACCTTCTGTTCAATGGAAGCGCAAAGGCTAAAGACTTATTTGAGATGCTTGACAAGTTTCTAACCGAAAATGATTTAAATTTGGAAAAGTGCATCGATAGGTGTAGTACTGATGGAGCTCGCTCAATGTCTGGTCGCTATAGAAGATTGCAGACGCCTATTCGCGGCAAAGCACCGCATACTATGTGAACCCATTGCATCATCCATTGGAAAGCACTTGCATCAAAGTCGACGAGCTTTCAATTAAATTTGGTAGATGTAGTCAACTACGTAAAAACTAGGCCATTGAAAGATTTTTCAGAAAAAGCTCTGCATGGAGCCGAACACACGGCCCTTCTGTACTACTGCAATTCACGATGGCTTTCACATGGCAACATGTTTACACGTGCATTCAACCTATGTCAAGAAATTCACACTTTTCTACAAGAGGAAGCTCATGAAAACTCCAAGTACTTTCCAGAACTCAACTTTTTGGTAAATTAAGCGTATTTGTGCTGTATTTGATAAGCTGCATGCCTTCAATCTGCCTTTGCAAGGCAATTAACATGCACATTTTGAAACTTTTGTAGAACGTTGCGGTGTTTAGGAAAAAGCTACAGTTGTGGATAAGAAAAATCAATTAGTATGGCAATTCCTTGAGGATCAAAATGGGTCACCTTCAAGGAACACCTCTAAAAGCTCATTGACTCGTTTACAAAATACTTTGAGCAAGGCAATTCAAGAAGTTTGCGTGGATCCCAGATCCTTTCCGTGCTCAAGCTCCACCAGAATTCATTTCGCAGAAACAAGAGAGTCTAATTGAGCTCTCTAGTGACAACAGCTTGAAAACAAAATTTGCTGTGTGGAGTGTGCAGCAGTGGAGTTTTGGATATCAATAAAAAATGAATATCCAACTCTGAGTTCAAAAGTTGTAAGGCCCCTCATTCCCTTTGCGACAACCTATTTATGCGAAGCCGAATTATCAACTGTAGTTGTTATAAAAAGCAAATATCGCTCAAAAATTGCTATGGAGCGAGAAATGAGAGTGGCAGTGTTAAATCTTATTCCGCGTTTTGGAAAAATGTGTGGCAATTAGCAAGCTCACTCGTTACATTAACTTACTTGACGTTGAAGGTTTTCACCATTTCTTTCATATATTTCATATTTTTTTCTATGGTTCTTGCGATTCGATTTTAATAAATGTGAGCTTCACATTGTTAGGCTTATCTTACGAGTTCTTTTCATTTGTCTGTCCGATTTATGTCATTGGACATATTTTGACAAGACCGCTGGGACAAAATACTCAACCTGTAAGTGCGCCGAGAACTGATAAAGTTCTGGAATCCCTGGTATAAGCAATGAAATTCAATTCTTTTCTGTCTCTGTAAATTTGCATTAATTAATAAAAAACTTTGGAAAAACTCCAAAAGTTCTTTCAAATTATAAACTCAATTTTGTTCTAATAACTTTTGAATATTTAGTTCGACTAATTAGAATATTTAAATTGTATAAATATAAATAATTAATAGAATAAACGAATCGTATATTTTCTTAAAAAGAAAAATAATTATATACGAATCTAAATCAGTATAATTAAAATTGATAGTTGATGCGTCAAATAATAGGATTGTCTGCAGTCATGCATACGTTTGCCAAGAATAACAGAATATTTTCAAAGTGCACTCAGCTTGAGAAAATAAATAGTCTATATATTTATGGAAGTTTTTGTATTTTGAATAAAAATAACATTGGAGAAAAACAATATATACTTGCTGAAACAAATATCGTTAATTATTTCACTCTACAGTTACACATATTTTACTAAAGAAAAGCTATTCCCGGCTCAACTCCCCAAATAATTATTCGAAAAGATATGGAGAAAATTATTACGTACTTGTAAAATATAGAACAAACCTTCACTAACTCATTGTTAGACATGTAAATAATGAACTTGCAGTTTCAACGAAACCTGAAAGCCTGTGAAATATAAATGCATCAAGTGATACATCAGGGATATTTTTTAAATAAAGACTGTTTGTAAATGAGGTTGAGAATGACGCGAGATCGCCGCAGTACGCATGCGCGTCTACTCCCAATTTGCTTTGCGCACGTTTAGACGCAAAATGCAGCGGTATTGCCTGGCTGTGCGCTGAGCTGTAGAAGTATATAATGCTTAAGAAAATTGAGTCACCAGCCGACTGTGGGATACGATCTGTAATTCGATTCTTGAATGCAAGAAATTTGTCGACAGCGGAAATTCACTGTCACATTTGTGGAGTTTGCGGTGATAAGTGACAGTAAAGCTCGAAAGTGGGTGAGAATGTTCAAGGACGGGCGAATTAATGTGCATGATGAGCCAAGGTCTTGCCGATCTTCTCTGATTTCTGAAGATTTGGTTCGTGAAGCGGACAACAAAATTCGAGAGGACCGGCGATTCATGATTTCAAAGTTATCAATTGATTTTCCACAGGTCTCAAGGTCAATTTTGTACACGATTGTTTCGGAGAAACTGAAATATCGAAAATTGTGTTGTCGATGAGTTTCAAGACTGCTTTCTGACGATCACAAAACAAAAAGATTGGGCTGTGCTTTATCGTTTTGACTCGATACGATCAGGAGATTAATTTTTGGTCCACAACGTTACAGGAGATAAGACTTGGATGTCTCGCATGACTTTCGATACTAATACGTATTGTGAGAAGTTGAGAAAATTCCAACACAAAACAAGCGGCGTGACCTTCTGTCTTCCGGTGTGATCTTGCTCCATGACAATGCAAGGTCACATGTTTCTGCACAAACAGAAAATCTAATCTTTTTAATGGGAACAATTGGAACATTCACACCCTGCACCCAATGATTTTCACTTGTTTCGGTGCTTAAAGAAGTTCCTTGGTGCTCAACGGTTCTATGACCACGAAGCAGTGAAACCTACAGTCACGGACTGGGCTTCTTCACAGGAGGCAGATTTCTTTGATATCGGAATTCAAAAACTTTTTGAACGGTATGACAAATATTTGAACAAAAATAGAAATTATGTAGAAAAGTAGATGGAAGTTTGTAAAATGTGAAAATTTTAATGATATTTACAGTATTTTTGTTCTTATTCAAAAAACGAACCTTATTTCAAATATATCCCTCGTAGATATATATCAATGATGGTCATGGACACTCAATAATATGTTTATTATAACGTTCTGTTAGGAAAACTCGAAATGATGCTAACAACGCAAGAAATTTTTTTTGTAATTAAACATTATTTTCGCTCACAGATTACTTGGCGATCGAATGTACCTAGTTTGTTAGTGATTGTCAGTCAATTTAGAAAAAAGTCTCAGGAGGCAATGCAACACTAACAAGAATTTGTTACGAGTCGTTGAAAAATTTAAACGGACAGGAAGCATTCTAATACAATGTAAAGGCTCCGCTGGTCGTCCAGTTACCATAACAACTGGTACGAATCAAGAAAGACGAATAAATCTACACAGTTTTTGAAAATGAATTTTAGTCAAGCGGCTATTAGGACAATGTTCAAGAAAATAGGTTCAAACTTGTGAGAGTTGTATATTGTGCTTCAACATTAGCAATGGTATACTATAATTCAATGTTCCTTTGGTATGTTCTAACGAGTGCCATATATATCTGAACGGATCTATCAATCGACAGACAACTTTTTTTCTGAAGTTGAACAGCCAGACATAATCGTAGAGAAACTACTTCATAGTGAACGTGTAACAATCTGGTGTGCAATATCTATTAACGGCATACTGGGTTCTCATCTTGTTAAAAACAAAATCAGAAATGCTGGCCCTGTAAAACGATTGAAATATAGAGAACAGATTCTAACACCATTTCTGAGATATCTCAGAAAATTTCGCCGCCTCAAAAACCTTCCATTTGATTCCTAGTAGTTTCGATGGAATGGGGCTACGTGCCAAGCGACGACATAATCCCTTAATATGCTTAACGAGAATTTAGGAAACCGCGTAAATCCCTTTGGTACAGAGTTTCTATATCTTGCTCATTTACCATCCTGGCTCCTCAGAATGATTACGTTACCCAATGCTAAAAGAATTCGTTCTAGGAGAGAGCCCACTGACAACTATTGACGAATTTCGTGAAAAGATTATAACCTGTATCAGAAAAATACATCCGCCTATTTTTTCAAACATATTTAACGAACTTAACATATTGCTATGTATAGTGGTTTGTAGATTTAAAGCGCCACCATCCACAACTAGTTTACCCAACTAGGTTACTCAGCCGGTTGATTTCCAAATATGAGGCTTCTAACTTCTCGGGTTCCAATCGGAAAGTCGTGACTGTTACTACGAAATATACCAGGCGCCAGTGAAAAGTTCACACTATATTTATATACTTATTTTTAAATGAGTTACTTATATTTTTAATTAATAATCAGTAAAGGCCAGAACACAAAAATTAAACACAGGATAAAATCAAACTGAATCTTTAATACAAAAAATATCAAAAAAAGAAACAAAATCTATCTTTATAAAGTATAAAGATTATGTATTTTACAATAATACATGATGTAAAATATATTCACTGTAATATTGACAGCTGAGTGAATGAAAAAACTTCCTCTTTATTAACTCCGATCAAACTTATCTAAAAATAATAAAGTTTATTTTTAATTTCTCCCCAGAGAACCACACTGTATAATCAAATCTGATACACGATCAAAATCTACACATGCGCAATAAACATGTACAAAAAAACCTTTTAATCCTGTCGAACAAACTTTTACAATTATAATTTTTTTATATAGAATTTTAATAATAATATTTATTATTTATATTTCTAATAATAAATCTCTTAATTAACAAACTTGGATACAATAGAAATATTTTTATAATTTTTAATATTCTTTATGATATCATACTTACTAAAATACTGGAGACAAACAAAGAAGGTGCTTTTTCTATTAATCAACAATTAGCAAACGTGTTAACTTTACAAATCTAATACATCAATAAAAACACTAATCAAATAATTAACCGATTTAAATCAATATAATTAATTATATTACACCAAGCTACCTTCTAGTACGAGATATTAAACTGGTCTCCTCTTGAATTTACATAGGCCTCACGATCAGATCGACCTCGAATATAAAAAAACAGTTTTTATATTCGCACATTTAAATACATTAAATTTAAATACATTCAAGATACAGTGAAAGTCAAACAATATGTACATTTTTATTTTAAATATGTTAAATATTATTTTAGAAAAAATCCATAGCAATATGTTACGGATACTGCATAGAACGAAACGGCAAGCATACTTGGCATATTTTATATCTACTGTCTTATCTGTTATCCTTTATTAGCTAAGCACTGGCGTGCTAATATCGTTACGCTTTATATTACCGCATTCAAAACTGACGAATCTATGTTGCTTATTTCTCTTCTAATTTCATTCTTTAAATCTTGAATCGTTTCAGATTCCTCAGATAAATGCGTTTCGTTGAGTAGTCCCACAAAAGTAAATCTATGGCAGACAAATCTGGAGATTAAGGACAGTTAACGTCACCGTTTCATGAAATTCGTTTACCAGTTTTCCTTGAAACGTTTATGATGACATCGCCTTCCTGATGGAAACCCAATTTTGGATTTTTTAATTGCCATTCAATCATTGATTGTATCTGCTCTGTCGTTTTCGCCTACAAACAAAAATGAACCAATAATTATAGAAACGGCTATCCAAACCGTACTATAACACGCTGAGAATGAACTGAGTGTTTATAAAGAACTTGAAGATTTTCAGTACCCTATATTTTCTTATATTATTTTTTATGAGTTTTTATGAGTCTTTCGAAATATGTGATCTTTATCACTCATTATCAAATTTGAAACAACTTGATCGTTTCAATAAATGGATTTAAGTAATTTTTGTGCATATCTGAAGCATGCACTGTTAGCATTTGGTAACAATTGATGTACTTTCTGTATCTCGGAAGCAATTCAAACACTTTTTCAAAATGCGCCTTAAAATTGTTTCAGTAATTTGAAGCTCGTTTGATCGGCGATCTAATTATTTTTGACGGCTTCAAGTCATGCTGTTCCATATTGCTATCCGACCTCTAACGGCTCCTCTCGGTCTAGGTGAATCGTTCAACACCCAATCATTCCTAAATTTACCCACCTTCGTAAAACTTGGTCGTTTGGATTAACTGCAACCTTTAGGATTCAACTAAATTCCAACCTCCACTCTTAAAAGAAAACCCAACAACTAGTCCTTGGACTTGTAATATTCATAACACAAAATTCGTAATAGTAAGATATATCTTCGAATAAAATGTTATAAATTAAATATTTTGACAAAAATCCTCGCAAGAAATCAGACTACTAAATTTAACGATTTATGTACTCTAACAAAAGATATAACAGAAAAACTATTTTCAGTATCACTCAAGTAACATTTGTCTCATTTTATAATAATAATTTATATATAATTTAATAATTTCTTTAATATATTTGAGTAAAGGTTCTTTACTTTCTTCCACAGCCAGTGGCAGTTAACTTTTACCAAAATCTATGCTTAATAATAAATAAAATTCGACACATTTATGAATGTTTTTGATTTCGATTTTGAAACTCTGTAGTCAAAAACGAGTTTATTCACTGCAAGATCAAAAAACGGCGAAATTAAACAAATTTGTGATTAACGAGAACTATATTATATTCAATTTTAATTCCTAAAAATTAACATTCATTCAAGTGCCCCCCATTGGCTACAATGCATTGTTTAAGCCTGCTCCTGAAATTATGCGTTACTTTGTAACATTGGACGATTAATAGCACGTATTTTTTCTCGAATGGCTTCTTTAAGATTTTGAATTGCTCGTGGGCGTCTCTCAGACTCTTCGCTTAAGATACCCCCAAAGGAAGAAATCTGGCGCAGTCAGGTCGGGGGATCTTGACGGCCATGGTAAGTCTCCAAACATTGAGTTTAATCTGTTCGGAAACATTCGCCGCAAAATAATCAAACTTCATCAAAGCAATCTTGCAGTATGTGGTGTGGCACCATCTTGTTGGAAAAAAATGTTTCTTCGTCTCACTCTACGTAGTTCATGCCATAAGAATGTTTCTAAAATGAAAATGTAACACTCCGAGGTGACTTTAACAACTTCCTCGTTTTTCTCAAAAAAATACGGTCCTACTATTCCAAATGATGAAACACCACACCATACAGTGACTTTTTCATCATGAAGCGGTTTTTCGTGTAATTATTGTGGGTTTTCAGCCGCCCAATAACGGCAGTTTTGTTTGTTTACACTTCCACTGACATTAAAATGCGCTTCATCGGACATAAGCAAAGAATTAATCGTATTTTGGTCTTGATTGAAAATTTCCAACATATTCCTGCAGAAAATCATTCGGGCATTTTGGTCACTATCTTGCAACTTATGAACGACTTGGATTTTGTAGGGGTGAAGTGTAAAGCATCATTCTCAGCAGACTCGTTTCAATAATTTGCAAAGTAATTCAATGTTTTTTTGCAGAACCCAACGGACTTCGTTGAAGTGCTTGCCTGATGCGTTCAATATTTGCCGAAAATTCCTCGCCCACTTCAAAATAGTTTTTCTGATAGGAATTTATTCATCTATTACTACGTTGAATTCTCGGCAAAAACTTCTCTGAGTTTGCACAGTTGATTGATTTGTAATAAAACTCTTAACTGTAAAAACTCTTTGATTAATTAGAAATATGTCCATTTTACATAAAACTGCATATATTGCGCTACAGTTTAACAACTAAATAATATGAATAACATATACTACTAGCCACAGCCATCTATTTAAAATAGGTCATACCTATTGAAGGACCCGATACAATGCATCATATTCCTTCAAGAAAAACAATAGGAATTAATCAACTTAATTTGTCCAGCTTTTATATTTACAATACACAAATCATAATAGTTAAAGAAGTTCATTCAACTCCTTAAGAGAATATTTAATAAATCATTTTTCTAATCTTTACTATGGTCGTATCAAGCCTCTTACTAATTGTAATTTAACTCATTTTGTTTTGCGATTATTCTTTTGATGTAGATTATACGTATAATAAATATTTTTAGGAAATGGATATATCAAAACATCGAGTTTAAAAGAAATCTTAAGAGAACTAGATGACCAGTTAACAGATCGTGAATTAGATATGATGATTGAAGAAATTGATACTGATGGTTCAGGAACGGTTGATTTTGATGGTAAGTACTTTTATAATAAATAAACCAAAGTTTTGGTCCTATAACAGCCTGCCTTTTCTAAATTTATAATTTGAATATTATTTAATACGATCCTGTTGTCAGTATTTTTATTATCTGAATGTAAAAAGTATGAATTGATCCAAGATATTCTATAATTTTTTTTTCACATTTTGCAGGAAGAAGTGTTCTCAAGGTTTTTTTATTTTCTATTTTATCTTATTTTAAATACATCCTATCCTGTTTCGTATATCTGTTACAAAATTAAGGCTAAAAATAAATTTTGCTATTTGTTACAGAATTTATGGAAATGATGACTGGCGAGGTGTGAAAATTCGTAAAGCATCAGGTTTATATATCTTCAAACAATGCATTTCACTGTCCAAAGAATAAAGAAGTATTTATTTGTATTTTTGCTTGAATATCAGTATAAAACAGAATATTTATATTTAAAGATGTAACAAAACTGTACATATTTACTTTTAATGTAAAGTGTTACAATTCATTTAATTTAATTTCTTCAGAATTTTATATCATTTGTTACAGCGTAATTTATGAAATGTGCAAATGTATAAAACTTCAAACCGTTGTATAAATTAAATTTACGTTTTAAGTAATTTGTAGTTTTAATTGAAATATAAAAATCAACTTTACATCTCTGTTCTATTTAGAACTGTGAAACCTAAAACTTACGCCAAATTGTGAATACGATGTAATTGATTTTTTTGGGGATTATATCTGCTCAAGAATTACATATTGCTGTACAAGCAATCATTCTCATTACATATTAGTAAGTAATAATATCAATAATATTTTATTTATTTTGTTATATAAAATACGTTGTATAGAACATGTTAAAAATAACAAAAGAAAAGATCAAAAATAAAGGAAAGAATATAATATATGTCATCGTTTCTCAACCTGGGGGTCGCGAAATGGTCTAAACAATAATGAAAAATTATTTTATGGGAAAAAATCATTTATTATAAACATTTTACTTACAATAAGTACACATGTAAAGAAAAGAAATTAATGCGATGGTTGCGTTTGTTTTACATTTAAAAGTTTCTCCATACGCGGATCTACGTTAGAAACACACAAAAACAAATTGTTTTCAAATTATAAGAGACGATTCCTGTATTTAGTTTTTAGCGCAACCATAGACGAAAAACCTTTTTCACAGAGATAAAACGTAGCGAAAGGGATTAATATTTTCAATGCTTAAGTGACTAAATTTCCATATTAATTTCGACGAGCAAGCCAAACCATATTTACATTTTCAGATTAAATTGCAGTTGTAGCGTTTTGTCGGCAGACATTTCGATGAGCTGGTCGTGAATCTTAACTAGTAACTTAGCAGCGGCAACAACTTTTTCACTAAATGGATTCAGTACCCATCTCCTCAAGAAATATTTTTTATCTTCCGGGAAATACTCCGTCAACTGAGTTTTTAACTCACGCAAATGCATCTTCATGCAATCCAACTGTGGTGAATAATAGTGATTTGTTGGTTCAAATCTTTCTCAATATAATCGGAAGTGAGTGGAAATATCCAAATTTGTGATTTGAAGGCGAATAAACATACACTCACTATTCTGTAAAAACAATGAGAATGGAATTGGTTTATGCTGGAAAAATATTATTCATCTCACAATTCCAATGCCCAGGTTAACACTTTCCCTTGCGATAACTATCTAACTTCTGTATGGAAGAGAATATATTTTTTATTTTCGCTCATTTCATCGCATAGTTTCGCAAACAGCCTATTCTGTAACGATCGGGTTTTAATAAAATTAACCATTTTTACGGATTCCCAAAGAATTTGATTGAGATTTTTCGGAATGTTTTTTTCGACAAGAGCATATCTGTGAATGAAGCAGTACGTCAATTCCGCCCTTGATATAAGACTACCTTTAAATATTTTCATTAATCCACTGTTCTTTCCTGTTATCGCCTTTACACCATCACTACATACTGCATGCAATATATTTTGTCCAATCTATGTTAGTATAGTTTCTATTAGTTTCATAAAAATATCAAAAAGACCCGGTTGCATGACCCGGTACTGTTTTGCAAAACAACATATTGCTATGGATTTTTTATATAAAAATATATTTATATTTGAATAATTTAAAAATGTACATATTTTGTGAACATGTCTGTATTTTGAAAATGTTTTAAAATTTAACGAGTGAGAAAAACTGGTTATCCGAGGTCGCTCTCATAGAGAGGCCGAGGTAAATTAGTGGAGACCAAAATTATAGTTTGAACTAGAAGGTTGCTTTGTGAAATAACGGGTGTTCATTTGAAAAGTCAATCTAGTAGCATGTGATTTACTGAGAACATTTTGAAGTATGTCGTAAATTAAAATTTACTACTTAACCTACGAAGTCGTATATTTTGACAGTTTCATACATACAAACACATATTAAAATTTACTACTTAACCTACGAAGTCGTATATTTTGACAGTTTCATACATACAAACACATACTAATATATTTGCGTCTTATTCTATCAAAATTTCAAAGTAACCTAGATTGACTTTTCAAATGAACACTTGTTATATTTAAATATATCTTAATTAATTCGGTTAATTGATTGAAAAGTGATTTATAGATATTTATAGAGAGAAATTCTCAAAGTATTTGATGTTTAAAGTTGAATAAGCACCTTCTTTGTTAGAAAATCTCCATTTTAGTTTTTGTAAGTATTTAAAAGTGTATGACATCATAAACATAAATACAGTAACTATGTATATTTCTATTATATTAATACAAGTAATTAAGAGATTTAATTTAAGAATATAGATAATACAGTTAAATATTAAATTTCTATGTTAATATCGTATTATAATTGAAAAGTTTGTTCGAGAGGATTAAAGGGTTCTTGTGCGTGTCGTTAGTACACGTGTAAGTTTTTTGTTCGTGCATTAGTATCTGATTATTAGAGAACGGACATTCTTACCACATGACTCGGCGTAATTCAATGAAGTATTTGTTAGACCATCTGGCCATCTGGTCGACAGCGATTACAATGGACAACACACCTATTGTATTCGGAGGATATATTCCATTAAACGCAATCGGCAATTGGAAAGGTTAATAAACATCGCTGAGTACATCCCGACGTAATACAATGAAGTATTTGTGTTTGATTTTCTCGGCCACCTGATTTCACCAGCGTTAACAATGGACAACGGCTATTGTATTGGGAGAACTTAGTCATGTGGTAAGAATGTCCGTTCTCTACTGATTATACAGTGTGGTTCTCTGGGGAGAAATTAATAGTAAACTTGATTATTTTTAGATAAGTTTGTTCGGATTCATAAAGAGGGTGTTTTCCATTCATTTAGCTGTCAATTTACAATGAATGTTTTTACCTCATGTATTTTTGTATAATACAGCATCTTTATACTTTGTAAAGATAGATTTTTTTTATTTTTTTTATTTTGTATTAAATATTCATTTTAATTTTATCCTTCGTTTGATTTATTGTACTCATACCTATATTGCTGTTTAAACTTAACTTATATAAGTAAATAAATTTTTGTGAACATTTCACTGGCGCTCAACTTACATTGCAGTCACGCATTTCCTAAGTGGAACCCGAGAAGTTAGAAGTCTCACATTTGAAAATTCACCGGCTGAGAAACCTAGTTGGGAAAACTAGTTGTAGATGGTGGCGTGCTAAATTTTCAAACCACTATTCATAGCAATATGTATTTTCTTTGATTGATGTATCCCTATCACATTCATACCTCACAAAACATAAGAATTGAGACATGTTTGCTACATCTATTGATTCATCAAATTGGATACAAAAGAATTCACTTCAACTCGCTGAATTATCTGATCGCGAACATCAGCAGCCATGTCATGGATTCGCCTTGATATTGTGTTTGTGAAAACGGAATTTTTTTCAGTTTTTTCTTCTTCGCCTATTAAAACACTGACCATATCAATTGCAGCAGGCACTACTTATTGCCTGCGTTTTCGGCGATTGTAAAGGGTTTGGACATCTTAGCTACTCTTAATGCTACAAGATAAAATACTTCAAGTACACTTTTATCACTATGGCTCGACTTACAAATAGAAGTTTGTTGATTTTTAAAGTTATGTAATTTCCTTTCGAAAGATTGCAAGGGTTTGTTTTTATGAGCCGGATGTTTAGTTACCAACTGTCTAACTAATTTGGATAGCTTCATGCTTCCATCGGAGAGAACTTGAAAGCAAACAGCGCACGGTGGCTTTCCATCCAATGAGGCAAAACCATAATTTAAATAACTGTCATTGTACAACTTTGCCTTTTTACCAACCGATTCACTGGATGTAGATGGCTCACTTCGCTTTTTCATAAATTTATTCATTTCGCATAAGAAATTTCCAAAAAAACAATTCTGTTTCACGGTTGACCACACACTAAAATAGAAGCACCAAACTTAGCATTCGAAACTTAACTGAAGTTGTGCAATCGTAAGCGGTTCCTTTATACTGGTGACAGCACGACTTGTTCAAACGTATTCATATACATGTTCAAACGTGCTCTCACAGCGAATATTATAGAAGGAGACCAAATTACAAAGAGCACGCACACATCAAGTTGGAACTTGTAAAGTTCACATTATATATGCATGTTCATACCCGTTGCTATAAACGCAGCGACATAAAATAATAGTCGTTTTACATTTTTTATACCGTCGGTATTTTCTTAATATTGTAAAGTTTGTCTTTTCGGGTTCTTAAATAAAACTAACGGTAAAGTAAACACACACTATATTAATAATAAAAACGTATAACAATTTAAAACTAATTACTAGAGCAGACCAATTTCCGTGCGCGCCATGAGCGCCGGTATGGGAGTGTAATTCGTAATATATTAGAATATGCGATAGAATAGGGACGCAACATGAGCTTGTTACCGATATAAGTATGTATATAAGTAGAGACATTTATTCTATCAGAAATAATTAAATATATATTTGGTTTTCTGCTATTAAAGTAATATGCATAAACAGGCGAAAAATAAGAATAGTACATATTATAGCAGCGTTGTATGTACCTATAAATAAAATGGAAAATGTATGAAATCAGTGATTGTGTGCACGACAGAGGATTTAAAAAAACACTTACCGTTTTAAGCGTCTTCCAGGGATTGCCAAACTGGAGAAACTCGATTGTATATTTTCAACATCAGGTGCGTTTCTAAGGTTATTTCTGAAAAACATGTCCGCCGTGAGGAAAAAATATGTTTATATTCGGAAAACGAGCGTTCTACATCTAGTGATGTTATATTCGCATAATCAAAATACTTTTTTAAGCAACTTAACGCATCTGTAGACGTGCCCTCACAAATACGTGTTAAGGTTAAAACACTTTCAAATTTAATTAGAACACTTTCACTTTTTGCGTCTTCTACAGCACACAGTTGTGTGTGAACATCTTTAACGATTTGCAGTGATTCCTCTAACTACAGCGACGAATTTTCTAATTTTGTTATTGCTTCTTCTAGTCCCAAGTAATTCTCACGAATACTTTGTAAATCCATTTTAATCTGGGCATCTTGAAATTTTTTCTTACTTGTACTGTGTGTACTGTGTAATGAACGCCATGAAATCCATACTCTCAACTGGGAAAAAAAAATATTCCGAAGAATGTTCAAAGCGACCAAGGAGAGGAATTTTTCAACTCTCATTTCAAGAAGCTTATGGATCAGTATAATATTAATCACTACACTACCTATTCAAGTCTAAAAAGTTCCATTGTCGAACGTTTTAATAGAACCCTAAAAAATAAGATGTGGAAGGAATTCAGCTTCAATGGGAATTATCGTTGGATTGATATGTTGCAAGAATTAGTTAACGATTATAATAACACCGTACATCGAACAACAAGATACAAACCTGTAGCAGTTAATCAAAGAAATGTTAGAAGTATTTTGAATTCAGTTTATAGTAATATTAAAGTAGGTGATTCAAGAATTTCAAATTTTAAGGTGGGAGACTCTGTTCGTATCAGTAAATACAGGCACGTGTTTTCAAAAATGTATACGCCAAATTGGTCGAATGAGATATTCAGTGTAAGAAAAGTTCAAAACACCTTCCCCAGTACCTATCTACTACAAGATTCGCAAAAAACAGAATATTTTAGGTGGGTTTTACGAATCAGAGTTGCTGAAAGTGAAGCATCCGGACGAATATCTTGTTGAAAAAATTATACGACGACAGAAGGGTAAAGTTCTCGTAAAGTGGCTTGGCATGCCTTCATCACACAACTCTTGGATTTCTAAGGATAATGTGTTGTAGAGATTTAGCTGTTCATATAATTTAAAATAAAAAGTTCTTAAATAAGTTTGAAATGGTTTTATTTCATAAATAATTAATACAAATAAGTAGAATTAACTAATATCAAGTTGGATTAAACAACTTACAATTATTTATAAGACACATTTACAAAAGATGCACATAATTTATATCATTGCTAAAATACATTAATGCATTAATACATTTACAAAAAATAACTAGATATCTATGTTCAGAGCATTTAGTTCTAAAAGAATATTTTGTAAGTTTTCTTCCCGTGTAATACCTTCTATTTTATAATAACCCCACGCCAAAGTATTGCTTTTATCAGGGAGAATATATCGTTTGTCATCTTTAGATGAGAGAGCAACTTTATTCCTTAATTCCGTATATATTGTGTGTAATTCAGAACGAAATATGTACATCTTCCTCATTATATTTCCATCATATTCCACCACATTTTTATAATCAGTTACTGATAAATTTTTATCAATAACGTATTTCTTTACTGCCTTTGCAGTTTTTACAGTTTTATCAAGTAATTTTAGACAATAAGCTTTAGCACCTGTTCCATAAAAATACTCAATAATTTTTCCAGCAAATTCATCCTTCATTTTTCCCAACCTGGGTGAAGTGGGAGATATTCCATGAATATTATCGACAGTAAAATTCGATGTATCAAACATATGTAAATGTTCTTTTATATCATTATATATATTATAATTTTGCACACTTATAATCAATGAATCTGTATACAATAATGAAACGTCTGTATTATACAAAAGGTTTTAAGAAACCATAGAAAAAACTATACATTACCCTCTTAGCTAGTTCCAAAATTGTGAATCCCACATATATAGGTTTTACGTAATCTACACGTACCTTTGTTAATTCGATGGCTGTAAGAGTCACAAAAGATTTTAAAGATTTAAAATTTGGTTTTGCTATATACGCCTCAGCGCCAAGCCTTTTATGAATAGTTTCCCAATGTGAAACCAATTTTATATTTACTCGATTTTCTACATTTTCCATCGTCTTTCCAAATATACTATTCACTATTAATTTATAAAACTGTTTAAAATACGCGTTGGTGGATTCATTTCGTTTTTTTTTGTATTGAAATCAATATATTTCTTTAACCAAGTACTTTGTTTAAATCTCGACGTATTCCTCGTAATATCAAACCATTATTAAGACATTGTTTCAAAGTTAAGTAATGTATGACGTAATTTGATTTATCGACAAGGTTTGGAATCAATTTCCCATATTTTGAATTAGGTGGAATAACATGTTCGGGGCAAAAAGGAAAGTCATTGTGCTGTTCGTGAAGATTTGCAGGATATTCTAAATCTACTTCGAAAACATAACCATAATCTCCATCGTCTTCTAAGGCTTGTATATCCATCGTCGGTAGTTCTTCATTTGTTAACCATTGAAAATCACTAACTGGTAAACTGAATGACATGGCATAACCATATAAATTCGTTGAATCTAAATATAGAATACATTTTTTCGCTTCGTATGAATCAAAATCCGGTAAGAATTCGTTGTTAGCTTTTTCCATTATTTTGCAACACATGCTCACACCTCCACGTATACCGCTTTTAAAAAAGTTAAACATATCAGCATCTGTTAATAGTTCCAAACTAATACCCGTCATACGCAGCATAGCATCCCAACTTAATCCTGGAGAAGTAAAATAATGTGCAGGATCTAATTTGTAATTGTGCAGGCAAATGTTTCGAAAATTTTCAAATACATCTGCTAGTAATAATACATCTGATTGTATATATATATATATATCACTATATTGTCCTAGTGTTTTACAATCGAATAAATTCCAAACCCTTTGAGCTCTGCAATAGTCTTCATCACTTATGTCACTATCTGATAGTATATCATAAAAGCACTCTTTGTTGGGTAATTCGGAGAATGAAAGAGTTTCATAAGACGTAACATAGTTATATGGGAATACACCCTTCTGTCGGATTAATTCAAATTTTTCACCCATATAATATCTTCTAATTTCGTCACATTGTTCATTGTCTAAATAAGATGATAATTTCGTCAAAGAGGAATTCATAAATCGAACTGAGTCTATAAATCTCAACTTGTAGAACACGTTTCTTTTCTTACCATTACAATCTATTATATCTCCCACGTGAACTTTTTTGGAAAATGAAATATATTTCTCTTTATTTTGCATCTACATCCTCCTTTTCCAGTGCCAGGACTTTTACAAACAAATGTGTATCATAATTTGATAAATTATGAAAGATAATAGGTATATATCGGGGCTCTTTATAGTTTATATTACATACCATATGTGCTGCACCCCGATACAATCCAGTCATATGATCATGGTCACGAACTTTTTCTTCAGGGACTGTTATTGCTTTTTCAAAAATATGACACACTGTCTCTTGCTCATATTTATCACGCTCCTCATCAGTTAAAGGTTTCATTTCTACCTCTTTACTTAAATAATTTTTATATAAAAAAGTAGGTAACATCAGTTTCTAGATCTCTAATAAAAGATGTGGCTGCATTTTGTCCACGATATAAACGCAATTTACTCAGATTATCATCAAAACTACATTTCACATAATAGGCAAAAGAATATGGTTCATGTTCGAAACATTTCACAGTAAATGGTTTGGAAGGATCCGGTTCTGACGTAGGTTTTAATATTGCTTCGAAATCGGCATAAACCACAAAAGGAACTCTTAATTGTCTTTCAAATTTATCAAATTTTAATACATATTCTGGTAGTTCCTCTCCGTACTTATTTATTTTTAATTCTGTGCCGGGAAACACTGCCTTCACCTGCTTACAATCTTCATTTTCATGTCTTCGTAATTTATCTTCGCATGTGAAGAAAATTAAATCCCCTTCACATATGTATTTTTGATGTCCTGATAAAGATTTCTGTGACGAAACTGGTCGCGACAAATTCTTTATCCAACAGTAATGTGAATTTACATTTTCTGAGGTAACAAGTAATAAATTAATATGAGCTATTCTTCTCCGCTTCGTAAAATATAATGGGCCCACTACTTCTTGAGCTCTCACATTATTCTGAAAATATTCTTCTATACCATATACATTAATGGATATATTATTTTGCTCTTCAAACTTATCGATATCTTTTAAATTTACAGGGAAATGTATATCAGTAAAATCTGCAACTGTACTATAATGTGGATACGATGAAACTCTTTGCGGGAGTCCTACTGGTTTCCTTAAAGCAGAAGTAACGGCCCAAGCGAAACATTTGTTGTCAGAATTTTTAACATTTATTATAGCCTTCTTTTTCTTTATTGATGGTGGTAAGTCCATATAAGTGGAACCTCTCAATGGACTAAACTTATTCATATTTATTTCGAATTATAAAACGTTCCTCAATGTACACCCTGAAATATAATAAAAATAGTTTAAATAAATAATTTATAACACTGTGAGGAATTAACAATAATAATTTTACCTGAATCGCGCTCCTGAAATTCACTCATTTTATTCTTAATCTCATCAATAAAATCTGCGTATAGCTCATATAAATTACTTCCATGGGTTATGACTTTATTTCGAGTATTGAACGATTTTATTTCTACATTTTCTTTCGTCAATAAATAATATAAACCATACAATTCCAAATTCAATTTCATAGAAGTATGTATACTTAGAATACTATCGATAAGTGCTATCACTTTCTCCCTAATATTATTTGCAAATTCTTGCACATCAACGTATATGCGAGACGAATCACATACTTTATAACTTACTATTCTATCCCCGAACGTGCCAACACTCTTCTTTACACCGTTATCGATTATTACGAACGCTTTAGTTCGGTGTAAAGTACTGCGGATATGTGCAGTATATCAATTTGTTTCTACATATACATCACAGATATCACATTTCATTAATTCTACTTCGTTATCGCTAAATTGCATTCTCTTCCCTTTACAAGAAGTTAACATCTGTTATTAACTTCTGTTATCTCCTCGAGTAAACGTCTTCCCACAGTATTCAACTGTCCTTGACATTCACATGTCTTTGACCTTCAAATGTCATTGACCTTGGATTGTCATTGCTTTCATGACATTGACCTTTATACGACCTTGCCTTTCACATAACCTTGATTGACCTTTAAAATGGTTTTGACCTTGACATGACCTTCCAATAACCTTGGTTGACCTTGGCGCGACCTTGACCTTCCCATTACCTTGACTGGCCTTTGAAATGACGTTGACCTTGGTGTAACCTTTCAATAACCTTATTTGTCCTTTAAATGACCTTGACCACTAAGCCGATTCTAACACCTCCTCATTGACCTTGATCGCCAATATATATGCGATCAAGGTCAATGAGGAGGTGTTAGAATCGGCTGAGGTACTCTACTTATGGTCATGCAGAAAAAAACAAATTAACTTGTAAGATGTGTATAGGAGTCGTTCAATTTTTCATGCTCCCGATGGTACCAGAATTATGTCAGAAAAACCAGATTTTTCAAATCCCGAACGTCTTTGCGAAGGTTGGATTTCTGTGTGGTCAAACGATTAGTCCTGCCGATAAACTATTTGCACTTGTTTCAATCCCCTCGAAGAGGACTTTAATTTAGTCGAAGCCATAAACGACTAAGAGGCAAGGTACTCGAATTATGTCAGAAACACCAGATTTTCCGGTGCGGGAACGACGTTTTTGCGAAGTTTTGATTGCTGTAACGGCCAAACTGTTAGTTCTACCGATAAACTAAATAAGTTTCCATCCTCTCGAAGTTTTTATTGGGTCAAAGCCACAAGAGATATGTTAGAAAAACCAGATTTTCGAAATCGCGAAAGACGTTTTTGCGAAGTTTGGATTTCTTATTGGCCAAAGGGTTAGTCCTACCGATAAACTCTTCCCACTTACTTCGATTCTTTCAATGAGGGCTTTAATTTGGTCAAAGTCACAAACGGCTAAGAGGCTAGGTACTCGAGTTATGTCAGAAAAAACAGATTTTCCAGTGCGCGAACGACATTTTTATGATGTTTGGATTACTGGAGCGCCCAAACGGTTAGGCCTACAGATAAACTTTTCTACACATCTTTGCATAAACTCGATGAGGGCTTTAATTTAGTCAAAGGCATAAACGGCTAGGTACTTGAGTTGTGTCAAAAAAAAACTGATTTTCACACGCAATGGCATTTGTATAATATATAATATATATAATATAATATTTGTTATAATAGACTTCACATTCTTCACAAATCGGACTGTTAGGTCTTTTGCAGTACCGTTCTATGATTCTACGAATTACTACGATGGCGCAGGTTGATTAATTCATGCAATCGTACAGAAACAAAGGAATAATTTAAATAAACAAACTCTGTTTTTCTACATAATCTCCACTGTATTCGATAAATTTAGTTCATTTGTGTTCATGTTTCTTTATTCCGTCTCGAAAGTGGTTTTCTTCTAACCCTACAAAATAATCGTCCACTGATGGAGTTAGCTCTTCATTTGTGCAGAATTTTTTGTCTCTGAGAAAATCTTTTAATTTAGAGAACAGATAAAAGTCAGATACTGCTAGGCCCGGCGAATATGGGAAGTGCGGTACTAATTCGAACCTTAATTCTTCAATTTTTTTGCAGCAACCATACTGGAACGTACAAGTGCATTATCATGGTGAAAGAGCACTTTCTTCTTAGTCATTACTGAACGCTTTTCAACGATAGCTGTCTTCAAATGATCTAGAAGATTTGCCTAATATTCGCCGCAAACGGTCTTGCTCTTCTGAAGATAGTCTTTCAACAATATTCCTTTTGCATCCCAAAATACCGACGCAATCACCTTCCCCGTCGATAAAACTGTCTTGACCTTCTTTGGAGTTGGTTCTCCACGTTTGGTCCACATCTTCGACTGTTGTTTAGATTCGGGTGTATAATAATAAGCCCATGTTTTGTCACAAATAACAAATTGGCGCAAAAAATTTGTTGTGTTGCGTTTAAAAATTTCTAAATTATTCATCGATATTTAATAGCATACACGCCTTTATTCTGTTGTCAGTAAATGCGGCACCCATCTTGCTGAAGGCTTTCTCATATCAAGTTATTTATGCAAAATATAAAGCACTCGTTCCTTTGAAATGCTCACTGCCTCTGCTGTTTCTAGCGGTTTCAATCGTTGGTCACTTAATAACAAATCATGAACTTTATCCATCATTTCTGGACTTTAACGTTTTCGGCCATCCACAACGGAGATCATCTTCTAAGCTGCTCCTGCTACGCTTAAATTCATTTCCCCATTTTCTGACAGTTGTATACGAATAGCAACATTCACCTAGTATAGCTCCTGGATCAACAGTGACGAATCTTGTGACTATTTGTCTGTTAATTAGTGAGCATCTCGATACTCGCGATCAAGTTGATGTTATATAACGAGTGATCATTAAAATTTTCGCTCAAGTAAGCCATGTACACAAAAAGTATGTCCTAACTTAAGTTATTAGAGGAGATCTGTCATTATAATTTCAAACGTCATGATTGTTAAAAAATAATTTGAAATGCTGACTTTTATATTAAATATATTTATAATTTTTATACAAAGTAATAGAATATTATAAAAAATGTGTAAAATGATGACCATTCTCCACCAAGCATAATCGCACTCTATTTCGTAGAGCATTGAAAACATTGATCAGTATTTGCGGTGAGTTATTGATGTGTTCGCATTTTTCAATGATTTTATGTGTTAACTCTTGTAGTTTATTAATTGGTGTTTCATAAATAATATTCTTTATATATGGCCACACAAAAAAATCCATGACTGTTAAATCACACGATCGTGGTGGATATGGAATCGCTGTATTTCTACTTATTTTCCTATCGCCACAAAATTGTTGCAAAAACTGAATATTTTCAAGTGTAACGTGAGATGTAGCCCCATCCTGTTGAAAATATCCGACCTGGAGTTCATCATTAGTCAATTGATTAGTAAAAACACTGAGAATTTCGTTACGATATTTCTCCGATGTTATCGTGCCCTCAAAGAATATTGGTCCTATTAATCGGTGACGACTCATACCTACCCATACGCCTATTTTTTCTGGATGTAGAGGAACTTCTCTGTAGAAATGAGGATTTTCATTGGACCGCATACGCATATTTTGCGAATTAACATAACCTTTCAAATAAAACCAAGCTTCATCGGTGAAAATAGTATGATTTAAAATATTGTCTGTCATTGTTTGAATAAACCATTGGCAAAATTGTGTTCTTTTTTCATAATCCGTAGGTAATAGATTTTGTACAGAAGTTAATTTATATGGATACATCTGCAAGACCTTTTTTTAAAATTTTTGGACATGTTCCATACGAAAGCCCAACTTGTTGCGAAACTCTGCGAATGCGATGTTTGAGGAGATTCGTTAATAATTTGTCTGACATTTTCAATTACGCCGCGACTTCTCTTGAGAGAAGGACCGCTTCCTTTTTTCCTTAAAATACTGCCTGTTTGACGAAAAAGATTTACACAATGCATTAGCGTATCACGGAAAGTTTTATAGCTAGGAACAGTATTTGGATATCTCTCTTCAAACTCCGCAAGGCAATTTTCTATTGAATGCTGCCAAATACCATCAATTTTTTGGAATGTCAGGAACTAACATTCTACCATAAACGCTTTATGCATATCATTAAAGGCCATTACTTTTTCTTTTGATGAAACGTTAAAATATATATTTGACACTAACATATGTTTGGAATAACATCTTAATGACTAAAGCTACGACATAATTTTTATAAACACGGCCAACTACGAGTGAAAATTTTAATGATCGCTCGTTATATACGGACTTTAGTAGGGCCTTTGATAGATTTTACTTACGAAATTGTCTGCGTTTGGTTAAGTCCTTTCCTACTTCTTCTTCTTCTACAGCCTTATTTAAGTAGTAGACTTCATTATGTTTTTTATAACGGCTATAAATCCTTCGGGTTCCCTCACCTATCTGGAGTCCCACGAGGTTCACATTTGGGTCCTCTCCTATTTATCTTGTTTTTAAATGATCTATTATCGTCTCTATCTTGTCCGCTACTTGCCTATACAGATGATATGAAAATATATACCTCCATTAAAACATGAAACGATGTGTTGCATTTGCAGGGGAATTTGAACATTCTCTCCCAATGTTGCTCTAGTTGTAAATTAAGATTGAACATCAACAAATGCTGCTACGTCTCTTACACAAAAAAAGTTAATTTTATTAACTCCAGTTATTTTGTAAATGATAAAATTAAATTTATATATTAAAGTTGATATCATAAAGGACCTTGGTGTTTTGTTCGATTCCCGGTTAACTTTTGTGCCACATATCAATATCATGTATGTCGTTGCTTCAAAACATTAGGTTTTGTTTTGTGTACCTGCAAATTATTCTCTTTTATGTTTTTGTTCAGAACTATGTATTATAGTTTTGCCACCTCATTATATTTATCTTCAGTTGTCCATTGAAAAGTTACAAGGTCGTTTTTGTTGATAAGGTATCGATAAGGCGATAATTTGGAATGGAATGTCCATAAATCCTTCCCGACTACTATTTATATTAACGGTGAAAACTTCTGGTATATTCGATATTCGCCTAGACTTTTCATGTGTTACGCATTTACATTTTCTGGACGGTTCTCGACGTATGAGATTATCGGTGGCTCGTCAAAATACTTTTTCATGATGTCACACTTGGATATACAAGGAAGAATAAAACAACAAAATACTTATAAAAGTTTTTAATTAAATAATTTGAAATCAAAATTAGCAGCATCAATTAAAAAGTGGACTAGTTTTCTTACTAATTAAAACCTATGCGACTGAAATTATTGAGTAAAATCATCGATATCTTACATATAAACATCTACAAATGATCAAATATATTGACCTGAAATGTATTGATATTACAAAAAGTAGAAATTAGTAAACAATGGAATAATTTCTTGAAATTTTTGAAAATTTGAAAACACGAAGCAAATAACTAAATTGCTTATAAAGCATAATTCATAATTATATATATATTATAGCCACTTGGTATATTAATTTCATAAATAAATCGAAGCTTGTTTGACATTGACAGGCCCATAGCTTTAAACAATGTATAAAATATGTTTCCCTATTTTTACTAACTATTAGCTACTTTTATAAAATCTTTGGAGACTACAAACATATAATATAATTAATAAACATGCATACATGCATATTCTCTTTGTAATATTTAATAAAGAAAAAATAAAATGAGGGTGTTGAGAGGAGCGTTGAAATATAAATTATAATTTAAAATTCGCGCCAAATGTAAAGCTAGTAATACATGATCATAAATTACATGTATTTATTGAACAATGTCCCTTGAACGTGTATTACAGAAAATTTTTACATGTATTTCTACATGTAAATATTTGACGGAATAAAGCCTGTTCTATTATATTTTTCAAGGTACGTGAATGACCTTAAAAAATAGGAAAGGCTTTATTCCGTAAAATTTTTACATGCAGAAATACATGTAAAAATTTGCTGTAATACATGTATTTCCAGTGAATTCTAGGGATTATAGTTTATAAAATTGGTTGAAGAAATGGATGTTGCCAGAATGACATCTGCACATATCACATAGTTTTGGTTTTTATTTATTATAGTAACAGCAGCCACTGCATTAGATTCATTCAGTTTTTTTTTAATATGTCATTCAGAAACACAATAAATTAAAAAAGACAACACAAGGGAAAAATGTCAAGTTACTGCAGGTAGTGCCAATATTTTTTGATATCCACCAACAACAAAATGTCATTCCCCTTTGTCATCCTTGATTCTAAATAGTAGGGCTGGGCGAAGTATCGATACATCGTCCAATACCCGATACCATAACTGGTATCGATTCCCCGATACCTCAGATAACGAAGGTATCGATACTTTACCGATTCCAGTACTCACTAAGTATCGGTGTATCGGGTTAGCGATGTATCGGGTAGCGATGTATCGGGTAGCCATGTATCGGGTGCACTTTTTTAATGTACATAAAGGATGCAATAACTTTTTAAGTAAGCATTTTATAACGAGCTATCGAAAAAATTCATAATTGGAGTAGACTGTGAAATTGGGTTGGTACTTTAACCACTTCCACATAATGACACATTACTTGATGCTTGACAGTTTCATTTGGTTTCATTGTAAAAAAAAGGTTATGGCATTGAAATGATACTACAACAAAAAAGAAAACAAATAATTTATTTAATATCGAAATCATAATCAAAATTTACATATAGCTACAGAAGTTGTTGAAAATGTTGTCCATTTACTAGGGCTGGGCGATACCGACGTCTTCGGTATCGGGTACCGATACCAATCGAGGTATCGATACTTACCAATGTATCGGGTCTGTGCACGGTATCGATTCTGAGTACCGGAATCGGTAAAGTATCGATAGGTATCGATAGGTATCGTGATATTTGCTTCACACAATAATAATATCCTTTTAAATATATATTATATAATATATATAATGCATATATACTTAAAAATTCTTTACTTTAAAAGTTATTGCATCCTTTATGTACATTTAAAAAAATACACGAAGGTAAGCTATCCGATACATGGCTACCCGATACATCGCTACCCGATACATCGCTAACCCGATACATCGATACTTAGCGAGTACTGGAATCGGTAAGGTATCGATAGGTATCGATGCTTTGGAATCGATACCTTGAATCGATACCTTGGAATCGATACTTTGGAATCGATACCTTGGAATCGATACCTTGATTCGATACCTAGGAATCAGTATTCATAACCCGTTTTCTAGGTATCGTTTGTTTGTTTCAAGAGATATAAAATTAATTTATCGATTCTACATATCTACGGTATGAAATTTGCAATATTGTGATATTTTTCTTGTAATAATTATAGTTATTATGTTTATGTTATAATATGGATATTTGCTACGCATAATATAAAATTCAACAACATCCTTTGAAATATATCCTATATAATATATATAATTATTGCATCTTTTATGTACATTTAAAAAAAATGCATAAAGGTAAGCTACCCGATACATGGCTACCCGATACATGGTTACCCGATACATCGCTACCCGATACATCGATACTTAGCGAGTACTGGAATCGGTAAAGTATCGATAGGTATCGATGCTTTGGAATCGATACCTTAGAATCGATACCTTCGTTATATGAGGTATCGGGTACCCGATACCAGTTATGGTATCAGGTATTGGACGATGTATCGATACTTCGCCCAGCCCTACCATTTACATCTAAACACAATTTTCTTAATAGGAGTTTTGAAAAATTTGACACAAACTTATAGTTTCAATGTGAAATAATAAATGTCATTATGTGGAAGTGGTTAAAGTACCAACCCAATTTCACAGTCTACTCCAATTATGAATTTTTTCGATGGCTCGTTATATATATAATATATATACACATATATTATATAGTATATATTTCAAAGGATGTTAAATTTTACATTATGCGTAGCAAATATCCATATTATAACATAAACACAATAACTATAATTATTAAAAAAAAAAAAAAAAAAAATTCACAATATTGTAAATTTCATACCGTAGATATGGTAGAATTGATAAATTAATTTTATATCTCTTGAAACCGATACCAAACAAACGATACCTAGAAAACGGATTATGAATACTGATTCCTAGGTATCGAATCAAGGTATCGATTCCAAGGTATCGATTTTAAAGCATTGATACCTATCGATATTTTACCGATTCCAGTATTCGCTAAGTATCGATGTATCGGGTAGCTTACCTTTGTGCATTTTTTTAAATGTACTATCGTGAGCAATTGAAAGTAAACGCACTATTATAGCTGCGTAAATTTTACCAAATTGTCAAGCTAATGTCATTTATGTTATGATTAAATGCTGACACTGACACTTCAAAAGTACTGTATACATTAGATAAATTTTGAAATTTCGACATGCCAACATAATAAAGTGTTAACTTTCAATTGCTCACGATAGTACATAAAGGATGCAATAACTTTTTAAGTAAAGAATTTTTATGTATGTATGCATTATTATATTATATAATATATATTTAAAAGGATGTTATTATTGTGCGTAGCAAATATCCTTATTATGACATAACTGTAATTATTCCAAAAAAAACAAAATATCACAATATTGCAAATTTCATACCGTAGTTATGGTAGAATCGGTAAGTTAATAAGTCTCTTGAAACCGATATCAAACAATCGACACCTAGAAAACGGGTTATGAATACTGATTCCTAGGTATCGAATCAAGGTATCGATTCAAGGTACCGATTCCAAAGTATCGATTCCAAAGCATCGATACCTATCGATACTTTACCGATTCCAGTACTCAGAATCGATACCGTGCACAGACCCGATACATCGCTTAGTATCGATACCCCGATTGATATCGGTATCCGATACCGAAAACGTCGGTATCGCCCAGCCCTACTAAATAGTATCGTGTCAAGCGCTTCAATTTTTCCATGTATTTCTATAATCGTATATTACTAGCTTAAGAAACAAAAAATATACATATATAGACAAAATGATGCGCGTTAGCTAGTGTCAATTTACAAGGGAAGGTCTCCAACACGAAAATTCAAAAAAATTTAAACTTTATCGATAAGTAGTTCACGTTTAGAACATACTCAAAACTATTTTTTATTTTTTTCATTTTAAGATGAAAAGGTTCTTCAAACATTCGGTTTTAGATACATGCTGATTTGTTAACAAAGTAGATATTAATAAATATTAGTATGTACATCAAAGTATTTGGTTGTGAGGCTCTATGACTAAAGACGGCAGACTATGTACCCCAGCAGTGGCGTTGCGTGTTTAGCAGAATAACAGTGCGCTTACTTAAAAATAAATATATCGAATCCCTATACAAAACGTTAAGAAAAAACATAAATAACTTACCCAACATGTTTACATTGTTGCAAAAAAATGCGGATGTGCGCGATGAAAAAACTGCACCATAATATATGTTTCTGTATTAGTCTCGGAAAGGTTCGTACGTAGCGACGTATATATATGTTTATATACAGAGAAGGATTGTTCGACGTTGAGAGATGTTATATTTGCATAGTTAAAGCGCTCTTTGTATCTGTACAACGGATCCTCAGTATTGGTAAAAAGTTGCCCTAATTTTGTAAAATCTACATTTTTATCTAATACACTGTTAAATTTTTCACGGACACAATCACTTTTTTCATCTTCAAGGATATGCAGCACTACTTTTACGTGGTCAATAATTGCTAATGAGTCCGATAAGGACAGCGCAGTGTTCTGTAAATTTTTTATTGCGTCCAGTATTGGAACGTAACTGTCGTAAATAATTTTTAAATTTGCTGCAACTTGAGGATTGTTAAATTGAACCTGGCTGAGCCGTATTGCAGCTGCTTCTTTGGCATCTAGTTGTAAAATCACTGATTTAATTTTTTCAAAATGTTTATAATAATAAAATGCTGCTTCTAACCAAGTGCCCCATCGTATAAGAATTGGTTGCGGCGGCTCGGGTATATTAGGACACAGCGAATGAAATAGCCGAATCCGTTTCGGAGATTTAAGAAAAACCGCTTTCGTTTGTCCTATCAGTTGATCCACATCAGGATAAGTTGTACGTATAGTGTTTGTTACAAGGTGTAAAGCGTGAAGCAAGCATGTGACATGCAGCAGGTTTGGTTGAATCGTTTTGAGTAAGTTTCCCGTGGAACACATAACCTTGGCGGCATCGGTAACTAACATTAACACTTGCTTCGGTAAAATCTCAAATTTGTGTAGTGTTTCTATTAATACATCATATATCGCTCTGGCAGTACACCCTTGCATTCGTTTACAGGTTAGTAAATAAGGAGGAGAAGGTCCTTGCGGAGTCAGCGTCCGTACTAGAATGGCTAGGATGAACTGTTTTTTAATATCTGTAGTTTCGTCTATTGTTAACCACAGGAATTTTTTTTTACCGTATTTTTCGTACAATTTACAATTCTCTCACGCACTGACGGTACGTAATTCCGTAGCGTATTTCTTGCTGGTAATTTCCACGTAGGATTGTATTTCTTCCAAAACTGACGAAACATTGGCTGTTCCACTTTCTGCATTGGTATATTGGTCGCAATTAACATCATTGTTAAATCACACAAATTTATTATATGATCTGCGTCCACTATTATTCGATTTATGTTTGTCACTATTTATATGTCTTTGGCACTGACTTGCTTTCCAAGTTAATAAAGTTGTTTCACAAACTAAACATTTCACTACGGTACCGTCATATATTAAATCGGGAAACCGATGTAAAAATTTATTTACTACGTTAGCATGCAACCGAGTCGATGCATTGTTTCTACGCACTCCCGACATTTTCAACACGATTGTGTTAACAATGTATCGCTTACAACGTCTCAACGGCAACTGAATTGATCGTCGTGCGCCTCTACTCGATCCCTCCACATCACGCTACTGTTCGGGCACATAGTCTGCCGTCTTTATCTATGACATATGTGAAGCTTGCCCTAATGTAGAAGTTTATCACTGCACATAATCCAATATCTTAAAATTTTCATTATAAGTTCAGACCTGTTCAAGCCTATTGCGCAGGTGGCTATCACGTCTCTCCGAATTGTGGCAATGTGAATAGCTTCCTATGTCATCTTGGTCAAAAACGAAATACCGGGTAATTTTACGTCGCAAGTTTGCTTATGGATTAAATATTGATCAGCATTTGGAGAAAATTCCTCCTACGCTAGAAGATTATTGTCCACGACCGTATTCAGGTGGTATAAAAAGTTCCGGAGAAAATTTCGGTTTGGAAAGTTTTCAAATTTAGACCGTCCCACCTCATTTTTTACCGAGGAGAACATTAATTCTATCATGAAAAAGCTCGTGTCCGAAAATAAGTTATTGGCGAGATAGAAGAATGTCTGGCCATTCACACACTGACAATTCGTACCATTCTGCATAAATATCTTTAAGTGAGCAACGTTTATTTCTTTTAGCTAGCTTATGCCTTAACCTATCAACAGGTAGCACGATTCGATTCATGGTACCGCGAGGTGAAAAGAAGCTTAAAAATAAAACATCTCGTTATATTAACATCTTAACAGATAACAAAGCCTCGCTTTACTATTATGACGTACCCGTAAAAGCACAAAATCAAGCCTGGCTCTTTAAAGATGAAAATACGTCCGTATATATATGGAAATCTCGATCCTCGATCTCGAGAAGAAAATGGTGGTCGTCTCTACCGTGAGAGGAATTGTGGAGCGCGTAATGCTGAAAACACAAATGAAAATCACTGTAACCTGTGACCACGAGGACTTTGTGCCCAGACTTGTCGAAGCACTCAAAAACATTCGTTTTCGCTTTTTACCACTACGACAACGCTCCGGCCCATCGCTACAATGGTTGTAACGCTGGCTAATCTGGTTGAAAAGGTGGAACATCCACTCTACAGTCCAGACATCGTTTCATGTGACAGAGCAAACTGAAAGGGAGAAAGTTTTCTACCAATTAGGATCTTCTTAGGACTTGCGATGAGTGTGCACAGCTTTTAGAAGAAATGTGGAAAAGTTGGTTTGATGACTTTGGTGCATAGAATTAATTGGTGGAAATTATTTTGAAGGACTAAAAATTGAAGCTTTTTTCAAAGCTTTTGTATAATAAAGTTACGCACATCCTCTGCAGGTTAAGGAGAACGTGTTAAATTGATATTTATAGCACAACTCCTTGTATGTACAATATATGAAGAAATAAGTGATGTTCGATACCTATATATTATTATACATAACGTGCCTTCAAAAACTCATGCTTTTTTTAATGGTTGGTGACAGTGCACGTATTCTGTCACAAACGTATAATTTTGATAGAAATATTTATTACAATAGTCAAAATTAAAAGAAAATACTACTAAAGATGTTGGAAATGTCGACCATTGTTTTGAAGACAAAATTGAAGTCTAAGCTTCATGCCTTCAAAGGCATTTATTAGGATTTCTTGGGTTATGTCGCCACAAGAATTCACAATAGCATTACGAAGTTGTTCGATTGTGTGATGTCTGGTCTTGAAAATGATATTCGTTAAATATAGAAAAATAAAATAGTCTAAAATTGCCAAAACGGAGGAAAATTAATAATTCTTGTATGGAAAAATTCTTGCAAAAAAGCTATTGTTTGTGCGCTGGTGCATTATAAGTTCGTCATCATGAAGTTCATGAATAAACGGTTCTAATCATCCATTTCGATATATTTCAGCAGTTATGGTTTGATTAAAATATAGGTCCAATAATTCGTCTTCTTGAAACTACTAGCTGGACGCCTATTTTTTGTGGATGTAGCGTAGTTTCCACAAATTCATGAGAGTTTTCTGCAAAGCAAATTCTCATATTTTGTTTGTTAAATATCCTGAAAGATGGAACCAAGCCTCATCCGAAGAGAAGCATTTGTCGAGAATATCATTATTATTCATGTTATTCTAAAAGCATAGACAATACTGCGTTCTCGTAACAAAATCTACCTGTTTGAGTTCCTAAACTGCTTGAATTTTATATGGGAACAACTTTAAGTCCTTTTTTAAAATAGTAGGACATGTTTCTCACTGATAAATGAACTTGTGATAGTTTTGCGATTGTGAATTGTCCATTCGATATCGAATATCCTCTATGCAATTTGCTGTTCGTTTCCTAGGTGCTCCACCGCCAAGTTTACGAGTTATTGCCCCTGTTTCATCAAATTTAATAACGCAAGCTTCACAAGCTTGAATATGTTTTTGCAATTGTGTGTTAGTAACTGGCAGATTAGGATACTGTTACCGGAAATCCTGTAAGCACTGATTATTGGAATAAACCCAATCTCCATTTTCTAATTTTTGGCCAGTTCTATAGTAACTTTGAATAATAAATATTTTATGTTGTAACTCTAACATTACAATAATAGTATATTATACTATAAGGGAGAGAAATGCGTTATTTTGGCAGAGGTGAAATTTGAAGCCCGAGGGCTACAATGCACCGAGGACAAAATAGCATCTCTCCCGAATGGTATATACTATTTTTTCCACGGTCTCATTAACTTAAAAACACATATTTTGTCATTATGAAGTAAGTAGCACCAGAATTATTGTATTCGGATTTGAGCATTTATTTAGTAGTCGTTGAGTTATTGTCATAACTACAAAATAAACAAACATGAATCACAAACGTTCTCCATAATGTAAACTCCCTTGGGAGCATTATACTCCCTTGGGAATAATCGACTACTTCTGTTTAAATTTTGATGTCATAGAAACTGATTTCTACTCCCGACCGTGGAAAAAATAATTTAAAAAATATAAGCGTTTATAATTTGAATTTATGTATGACAACTGTCGGAATTTGAAGTTTTCTAAAGCTTTCATATGTACCAATTTTTGATTACTTAAAAAACAGCCTGCTATAATGAGGAAAGTTTTTGAAAGCACGTTATATTATATACCGTATGAGCGAGTCCTTTAGTCAGCCGATGATACACAAAATCGATATACCGTGCACCATATAAATTGTACGACAGAGAAGCGATAGGCGCAATAAATACATTGCAATACTTATCGACGAGGAAACGTTTATAAATATAAAAAATTATATGTAGTTGTATAAACATAAACAAATTCTATATAGCAGAATATAAAATTAAAACGCTTCTAAAAACTAAATAACTCTTCTCAAGAAACCAAAGAGAATTATATAATAATTTCTCTTAAAGAAAAATAACTGAATTACAATTCCGAATGATTTTATTAGAACAGATGTTCAAAACAATCACCTAAGTGAAAAGCGCAATACCCTAATCTGTCGACAAAACATCTCCGAACATTCTACAATGTCTGACGTAATATTTTTCGCATGTAATGATCAACGTTCGCAGTTAAATCAACGGGTAGTTCTGTTGCTATAAAAACTCTGCTGTTGTTATGAAAACCGTAAACGGACGATTTTACATAATCCCACAAGAAAAATTGTTTGGGGCTAAATCAAGCGCCCTAGCCGGCCAGCAAAGACCGCTCCAACCAGTTATCAATCTGGTATCAAATATACTGCTTAAATATTGTCGCACAATTGCAGCATTATGAGCAGGGCATCCATGCTGCTAACAAACGTCATTTATGGAAATATCTGGAATAGTTTTTGCACACAAGGTGCCATACTACTCTGCAAAAGAAGTAAATATCATTAAATAAGTTTAAATTTCCTTCAATGATAAAGGGTCCAATCATATGGTCCCATAAAATCCCTGTCCAGACATTAACATTTTGCGGATATTGTGTTCATACGTCATAAATCATTCGTTTATTTTTCTTAGAGCAATACCGCACAATAGTAAAATTATGATGACCATGTAAAGGAAAACTGGATTCATCGGTAAATAAAAAAAATTTCGTCATTGTTGTAACGTTCTAAAACTACTTCACAAAACTCATACCTTATTTGTCGTTTGAAAATATTTCATTTGATTTTCTTAACTTGTAAGAACGGTATTTTTTTTTAACTCTGCGAAGGTCTGAGATTGTGAGTTGCTCAATAGTTTTTCTGCTAGATAAATAAAGTGGCAAACAATTGAATTACAACAAGATGTGACTTTACGATAGATGCATTTCACTCCACATCCACTACTGAATTGATGATGGTCGCATTGTCCATATGTGTTTAACTAGTCATCCTCGTGCCCCTCAATTTCCGAATATTACAGACTACTATAGATGACTATAAGACGCTCGCTCATACGGTATATTACACTTGCATTACAGTTCGGTTAAATCAGAAATCATATCGTTACATTTACAGAGACAAGTCTATATATAAGATGTCGATGGACGAAATATATTAATAACATACATATTTTATATTATGGAATCAGTGTAGGTACTAAACGATATATAAATTTTTTCATGCAAGATGACAAATAAAATATTGTGTTATTGATTTAGCAAGGATTAACAGCATACTTTTTATAATACAATAAAAATATCATAAAATTTCATTTACATATTTCCTAAATAAATTTCGACCAACGAATGTTACACAAGAATTAACATTACGTGCATGCGATATTGAAGTAAACAATTATTATTAAATTTTCATAACGATGAGAGATTGATTATAAAAATTAGATGCAGTGTTTAGCATATAAATAGGACGGTGATTTTCATTAAAATGCTTTTATTGGTTTCTTATATGACAAAAATAAACTACAATATTTTCATTTAATCTTGATAACTGTTTATATTAATGCCACAAATTCATATATGATATAAGAAATGAAACACGGGCAGAGATTAAAGTGTTATCTACTTCAAAGATATAGGTATTTGCATATGCGCCTATTATTAATGTTATTATAAATGAGAAATTAATACTAGTTCAATTCTAATGTAATTTTGTACTTTTGTATTGACAAATATAGTGTTCCATTCTAAATAAACTCTTGCTTAGTACTTCTTGTATTAAACGTATGGAAACTCAAAAAGTAAAAACAGCTGTTTTTTATCTTCATATTCCACGCTTATAGTTTCTAAAAAAGATGAATATATCGATATGTATTTATTTAGATCCCTTGCTCTGAAGTGTAGATATCCTTGAAATCATTTCACAAATTATAGTAAGGAGCATTAAAATAAAATTTTTCGAAAATATTCTATTTCGCTGCTTTAAAATGTCAAACATTAAAACCTCTGCCTAAGTGTCGATTTTGTACCTATTTCTACAAGTGATGCCGAAAAAGTAACTATTCGGTACATTAGTAGGTATTCGCTACACAAACGGACTCGAAGTAACGATTACCTATTTGAAAATGTAATCGTTATTTTTGTATTTGATTACTTTTGGTATATACATATCATTTCACTCGTATTTGATTACTTTTGGTACATATCGTTAGATTCGTATTTGATTACTTTCGGTACATATCGTTACCCTCGTATTTGATTACTTTTAGTACATATCGTTTCACTCGCTTTTGATTAGTTTTGTACATATTGTTACGTTCGTATATATGTATATAATATGAGTCTAGGGGTACAAAATATATTCATTGATTATATACCATATGAGCAAAAATTATTTAGATAAGGGATGGCCAGCTTGTTGTTGCCAATTAAACGTCAGTTTTGATTTGAGGTAGTTGTAATTATATTGGGTATGTTAGCTTAAAAAATCATGTCGAATAAAACTTCAAATCGGAACTGACATTTACTTCATGTGAAATAAAAATTCAAATCAAAACTGACATCCAACCAACATGTAGAACCAACAACAGGCTGAACCTATAAAAGACAGTGATCCTCTCAACCATAGCCATCCCTTATCCAAATAATTTTTGCTTATATGGTATACTCTATTGCAGTGATCAGTGTGATCACCAAATGGCGGATCGCCGTCCGTATCCGAACCGCAGACAAGTTTTGTACGTACCGTGACGAAATTGTGTATTTTCAGAAAATAATGATTCTTCCTCAGAAAATAATAGTTTCGTTCTACATCCCCCTTATACTTCCCTCACCTTATTTAGAACTCTTGTTAACGTTCTGTTTATTTGTTGCAATGATTGTTTGATTCACATTTCGACGGAAAAGAAAAGTTGGATCGGAAAACAAACAGTTTCTACCAGAATGGACTGACTTATATTGCTTCACCTTGTCAAACCGAGTTGGAGCAGTATCTGTTTGTAATATATGTTAGCAAACTGTGGCTATAATTAAAAGCTCCAAAAGGTATTAAACGCCATTATGAGACTAAAAACAAACAAAAAATTGTGAAAAAACTCGATTGGAAGTAAACGCAGGAATAGTAAAATTCATAGTTTATGTTCTAATTTCATAACATCGGCACAAATCATTGACTATTTTGCCTGTCAGGAACCACTACAGGAGAAGATTTGTTCAAGGCTGTTGCAGAGTATTTCAACCAAGCTGGTTTTGACATGAAAAAAGTTATATCGGTAACAAAAGAGGCACCAGCTATACTTGTTAGAAAAGCCTTAGTTCAGCGAGTAAGTAGTGATCCAAAATGCAATGAAAATTTGATATCCTGTATTATTCATCAAAGTGTGTTGAGCTGCAGTCTGAATCCCAATCTTCAGAATAAAACTGTGATACAAATAATTAACTTTATACGGGCGAAATTATCGCTTAAACACCATCAATTTAAATCATTTCTTGAAGAGACTGATGCTCAGTTTTACGACTTTGAGCTTGAAAGATTTTTTGCAGTATTGGACGACATCAAAGAGTGTCTTTTAACTAGCGATCAATGAGTAGCAAGTTAGCATTTAGGCTTTCTCCTTGACGTTGAAGAAAACGTGGCAAGCATTGCATTTTCTTTTCACCTGAATCTTTTAAACTTCAAACTACAAGGCAAAGGTAAATTTGTCTAAAAGAGAGTTTTTCAAAAAAAATTGTCCTCTTCTCCGAAGATATTAGCAGTGAACGTTTACACAGTATTAACATCAGCCAATTCGAAGATTTTTTGAAAAAAACTTAAATCTGAATTTCAAGAAAGATTTACTGACTTTGAAAAAGTTGAGAACGTTGTGCAGCTCGTTAACATCACTTATACCCAATGGTGTATGGACCAGTGAAGCTTCAGATGTTTTCAAAAGCAACGCAGCTGCCTTACAGTTGGAAATAATCGAGTTCCAAGAAGATGTTTTAAAAGACATTTATGCTCAAGTTCCAAAAAAACTCTTGGGAGTGACCAATTTTGGATTAAAAATGTGCGTGAAAAAATATTCTCAAAGGTTGTCATAAAATTTTTTTACCATGTTTCGCTCAACTTACGCGTGTGAAGCAGCATTCTCGAAAATGAACTTCATTAAGAACCTGTACAGATCTCGACTCACAGGTGACCACCTTAATAGCTTGATGGGAATTAGCTGCACGAACATGACCCCAAATTTCGAGCAAGTTATTCAAAATAACGTGCCATTTTTCCTATTTAAGATTAACCACGATGAATTTTGTTGAGAAGTTTTTTTGAATTTAATTTTCAATTTGATTATCATAAAATAGCTATTTATGTAACCAGTTATGAAATGGGTTATTTTGTGTAACGAAATGGAATGTTTGCAGGACGAGCGAGCGTAGCGAGCGAGATCCTGCAAAATGACATGAGTTACACAAAATAACATTTCATAACGTGTTTCATACAAGATTTTATCTAATTTTGACCAAAACATAGATTTATAATTTTCCAGTTGATCTGACATTAAACGTCATAACTATAAGTCGTATTAAATAATTAGTGACAGTTTTCATGCTATTGATAATAATATAATTCATTTGACTTGACAGGTGTTTGGTAATTTAAGTATAAGTATTGACTTTTATTAGCTAAATATTTCGGTGCATTGTACGAGTAAAAATGTCAGATTCAGATTCAGGTGGACTACCAAGCGATATAGAAGAGGCTGCACAAAGTGCATTATCGACTGTGATTCCACAAAAGTCGAAAGCCCAGTACGATTTGGCTTATGAAAAATTTGGGAAGTGGCTTAAAGACAAAAAAATTAAATGTGTTAATGAGAAGGTTTTATTAGCCTATTTCGAGGGAAGAAAGAATCAAAAAGCTTCAACACTCTGGACTCTTTATTCCATGTTACGAAGTGAATTGTCTTTGAAGAAGAATATTGATATTGCAAAATATGCCAGTTTACATGCATTTCTAAAGAGGCAGTCAGAGGGATACCATGCAAAAAAGTCTAATATTTTGTCAAAGGAAAACGTCTCCCGGTTTATGACAGAAGCTGAGGATAAAACATATTTAATGACAAAGGTCGCATTGATCGTTGGAATAGCTGGTGCTTGTCGAAAAAGTGAGCTAACTTTTCTACGTGTGGGGGATATTTTAGACGAGTTTTCTCATTTTGTAATAAAAATCCCTAATACAAAGACAAAAGTAACGCGCGAGTTTGTGATCACAGAAGGAAATATTGAAGGGCAAAATTTTCTTGATCTTATTAGAAAATATATTTCTTTGCGTCCACAAAACGTTAATCACGATAGGTTTTTCGTCAAATATAATAATGGTAAATGCGGGGCACAGCCAGTTGGCATTAATACAATCGGTAATCTACCGAAAAGAATTGCTCAGTTTTTGAAACTACCAAATCCCTTCTTATTTACCGGACACTGCTTCAGAAGGTCATCGGCTACCTTTTTGGCAGATTCTGGTGCGGATATTTTTAAGGTTAAACAACATGGAGGCTGGAAGTCCAATACTGTAGCTGAGGGCTATGTAGAGAATTCTATAGAAAATAAGAAAAGGATTGCCAATGATATTCTTGGTGAATCAAGCTCAAATGCACATTCCGTTTTGCATCATAACATCAGAGTACCTGCCATGAATTCTACGTGTGCAGGAATTAACTTCACCAATTGTTACATTGTGTCATAAATGTTTATAATGCATAAAATAAAAATTTAACCAGTTTGTGTCATTTAACGTTCCCCTTTATTAACTTGAGATGAAATGATTTTTTCAAAATATTTCGTAACTAGTGATGAAAAGAACTTTTCAACACTAGTTACGAAATATTTTACTTTTCGTAACTAGTTACGAAAAGTAAACCGTTTCCTAACGTCATACAGTTTTGAAAAGTGTCACTTTATGTGTCAAAATTAGATAAAAAATTTTATTTGATATTTACGCACTTCATTTCACTGGTATCCATTGTGTTTTGCACGTAACTGATAAGATAAGCTGTTCCAAAGAAAAGTTTTACTAAGTAAAACAAGTAGCCTAGATTATTAGGGTAGTTGGTAACATGGTGGAAGGGGCGTTTCGGGTTGAGAGGAGAGGCTTAAGTTTTTTGGACCGCAAAAGTTTGACAACATTTTGAAACGGACCTACAGATAAAATAATTGGTGACCACTGCTCTATAGCATATTTCTTAAATATAGACATGTCAAATACAAAACAAAGAATTTTCCAATCCAATTTATTTGCGTAATTATAAAATTCAGATTTACAGAATATGCAGCCAATTTAATTTATTATAAGTAAATTTTAAATAAGCGAATCATGTTTACCAGTGATTGTTTTTAAATTAATTACATATTTGCAAATAAAAATTAATCTGTAACATAGACAAATACGATACACAATTAGAATTTAAAATATATGATTTAAGGTCAGGAATCTCGGTTCGAAATTTGGTTGGGGAAAGTTGGAAATACTCTTTTAATTGTCTATTTTTAGCCAATATTTCGCCACTCAATTGGTGTGCTTCATATTGGTAATGTAACGGTAATTAAGTTGAACCGAATACGACATATATAATATCTAAACAATAAAAATATTCTTACAAATTGAGTTAATTTGAGGAAAGGTTTTACGACAATAAGTGCCAACAAGTACAATGATGTTAAACGATGTTTTTTTTATCCATCAACGGTCAATATCATTTTATTAGTTTACACTTTACCTGTTGGTACATGCTGTCACAAAACAGTTATATTTAATGTATTAAAATTTATTTTTTTGCTTGCCTATATTTTTTAATATTTCATCACGCATCGTATACACTATATTACAATAAATATGTATAATACAATTTGATAAAATTTATGCCTTTTGTTTTAATATTTCCGTAAATTCAGTGAAAAGCAGTTACGTATACCATTATTAAATTTCCGAGGCAAATAATACCGATTACTGATATAATAAGGCCAATAAGATGAATGCTGGCACCGAACGTTAAAGTCGTACTTATATAAAATAATATGTATATGAATTAAAGTAATCAAAATAATCACAAAATCAAAGTAAGAAATACATTCAACGACTACTCAAGCTTTGAATAACGAATAGTTAACGATTACCTACTTAAAGAACCGAAAATCGACATCACTAATTTTTACCGTTCAAATAAGTGAATAGAATACGTATTTCAGAAATTATGACTACAAAGAAAAACATCGATTTATAGAATTATTATTATGCTTTGAGTTACGCTAAGATGATGTAGTAATATATAGAAAAGTCAGGCACGCTCATATAACTCCCGCTTTGCTTGTTATTTAATGAGCTTTTGACATCTATAACGGTATTATTAAACATCTCAAAAATATTTCCATAAAAAAAATATAAAATAAATAGAGTTTCAAAAAAAATACTACGAATGAAAGTCTTGGTCTATCCCATAATTTGTTAAACACCAATGCATAACAGATAAACTAATATTGATAAAACTCAAATTATCTTGCGTAAATTTTTGCCTTAATAATTAGTACAAAGTCTTTGTTTGTGTGCACAGTAGACTCTTGTATCTATAAATTTTATGCCATATGCCAAGCAATTACATTATTCGCGAATAAAAAATATCCAATGCAAATGTATAAATTTTGGGCAACTATTGGAAATTGTAGAGAAGTACTGCTGATGCTGATCGTATATTGCATGGTAATTATCGCAATAACTTGAGCCTTCATAATTTTCACAGGTCGTCATCTAAAATTTATCTATCTTCATAATCCCACCAGGTTATGAAACGAAGCTATTGCTTTGCTGTAATTCCGGGGCTATTATTTATTTTGATCTGATACCTCAAGGTAGAGCGATAAATGCTGAACAGTTTTACGAGAAAGATATCCAGCATTGATCAACAGAAATCGTGTACTTTTCTAGCAGGACAACACCAACTCGCATACTGCTCAAAGAACTCCCTGTAAACTAGAAGAACTAGAGTTGCTACCACATTATGCATTTTGACCTATATACGATAAGTGATAATTAGGTCAATGGCGTACTTTCTTCCTCGAAGTCACTTAGTCATGGTTGCGGAGGTAGAAACAGTGTTGTGAATTCTTGGCACCTAAATCAAGAGAATGGAATAAGAGCGGAATTGAAAACCTCGCTAGACAATGGCAACAAACCTTGTACTTTGTATATACATACATATACCGGGTTCTTTTTTATCATTACACATACATCGCCCTATGTATAGAGCTAAAAATTAAAAGTCAATGCATTGGTGGGATAGTAGGCAATCAGTTATTATAATAATAATAATACGTTTATTATCCAACAGTCATAATAACTAATTACAGGATAATACAATAATTTATACAAAATAAAATTATATGAGTGTTGCATAAAAAAATGGTCCAATAAGTATACCAAAACTCTAAAACAAAATAAACACAGATGCAATCACAATAATGTGAAGTGATTGTTAATAAGAGTGACAAATTGATTGTAATTTAGATTAAAAATTTATATGTCTCGCCTTTTGATTATGTTGTTCATGGTACAAATCAAATCAATCACAGGCGAATGTTGATGATATAAGGAGCGAGACTTGGGGACATAAAAAAGGTTAAAACGCCTTGAGGCAAATTGAGGAACTGAGATTTAGTAGAGATACGAGTAAAGGATAACACCTTTAATGAGCTTAAAACCGAAAAGCAACAGTGCATCTGTCCTGCAAGCTTATTACATTGAATTCTTGGAGTAATTCCTAATATAAGTAACCTCTCCCAAGATATATACCATGCTTACGAAAATAAATAATTTTCTGAAACTTCCGCTTAACCTTTACAACATCAACAGCCTTCACGTAATATTGTGACCAAATCAAACTCCCGTACTCCAGTGTACTTCTGATATAGCTTTGATAGAGTAATTTCAAGGGCTTGAACATCTTGGTGTTGCAAGTAAGCAAACCAAAGTATCTGTAGGCCCTATTGCATACCTGACGGACATGTTCCTTAAATGTAAGCGAGTTATCAAACTAGACTCCAAGATCTACTCTGCCCAAACGATCGTCATTTACATTGTAATGGTACTAAACTGTGAGTTCCTTCTTAGAAAAAAACAGAACCTTACACTTATTAACATTTAGTTCCAATCCTTTATTCGCACACCAATCATTTATAATATTTAAATCAGTTTGAAGTAGTTCACAGTCAGCAAAAGTGCTAATTTTACCATAAAACCTTCATATCATCAGCGTACAATAAACAGTTTGACCTGAGCGTAGCCTGGCAATTATTTATGTACAGCAGAGGACCCAAAACAGACGCCTGTTGGAACTCCACTCCTCGCAGAAAATCTATGCGATCTAGTGCCCTCACATTCAACAAAATTAGATCGATCCGTTAAATAGATGGAAATAACCTTGACGTAATTTGGTACTAATACTAAAATTATTAATACTGTTATACTCCAGCGACGTATTTTTCCAATTGTCAAATATTTCTGATTTTTCTTCATTCATACTTAAATCTTAAATTAAATACATTTGATTGAAAAATAGATAATTTATTTAAAACAGTTAATTATTCAGGCGTATACCTTGTGCGAAGACAATTTTAAATATTTTTAACAAATTTAAAGAAGATGGATAGTATTTCGTTAAGGATGAAATCTATCTAAGATAGTAAAATTAGTGTATCAAAAATGGTATAAAATATGAAAACCGTTGATAACAAAAAAGTATGAATAGATTTTACCATTCTATGAGATTGTAGAACGTCCTCACATTACTTCTAATTACCTAACGTACTTTCCGCATTGGAAGCATTCAGTAACACGATAAAAACCACTTCGTGGTATCCTACGAATAAATGGTTTTATAAAATGGACAAATTTCTCTTAAAAAGCAGTAATTGAAAATTCTTGTAGGTAATAAATATCTTACTATTTCTTTAATAATCACAATAACTTTTGGACTGTACAATTATCTGACAACATCACTACTGGAATTAAAAATTGAAGAAGGGAAGACATTATGCAACAAACTTTTGGAATCTGTTAAAGCAAGGCTATTATCATATGAACGACGATCAGTTATTAGAGTAGCTAGTAACTGTTTTTGACCCTCAATTTTTAAATTGTTTTTCGTAGTACTGAAAATGCTACTGGGGCTGCTTCTTTTCTAGAACAAGAAATGTTTAATGTTATGAAGAAAATAGATCCTGGAAATAAAGAACAAATGCCTGTAATCGAAACAGACATTAGTCGACATCAAAAGTCACTTTCATTATTTGGATTTTGCAAGAAAGAATAAGAGAAAGTAAAATCAATTACAGCTGATGTAATAATAATTAAAATGCAATACCTCGAAAGGCTAAATTCAAATCAGGACGTAGATCCTCTTTTATTTGGGAAGGTAAGTTTAAAAAAGAAGGGTAATTGCATTTCTTATTTGGATTTTCTTGTAGGTAACAGGAATGTAGCTGAAACCCTTAGAATAACGTACTAGGAAATACTTCTGTACTCCAGCAAGTTCAGCAGAAAGTGAAAGAGTATTTAGTACAGCTCGTTTAATAATAGAACAAAGGCGTGCAAGACTAAAACCGAAAAATGTTAATATGATAATAGGACTAAATAAAAATTTTAAAAATATTAATAAGTAGGTAACCTAGTATTTATTTTATTAAAATTTCACCCAACCTTTTCCTATTAGCTAAAAAAATAATTCAATGGGTTTCATCTTACTATGCTTTCTAACTATTAAAGATATGAATGTTTAAGCATTCAAAAGATTGCCATACAGAACGTACTACATGAAACTCTTTAAATATATTACGGAACTGTTTGCTTTATCAGTAAAAATTATTTTATTTAAAATTTCTTCGTTTTCATTTAACAAATTAAACATTATATCACAAAAATCTTTTGATATCTTGTATTGCTTATATTTGAATTCTTTCAGGGTTTTAAACACCGAACTATACGATACTCCAAAATGCCTGGCTACATTTAAAAGCGATCCTACAAACCGTTCTTCTACATAACACGGGATATTCAGCTTCATGTGTTCTGTTAACACGTGATTGGTTTTATTTATTTTTTTGTGAGAATTTAGAAAACAACAAGCTTTGAATTTGTTAAAAATATTTAAAATTGTCTTCGTACAAGGTATACGCCTGTTAGGATAATTAATAACTGTTTTAAATAAATTATCTATTTAATTTAAGATTTAAGTATGAATGAAAAATCAGAAATATTTGACAATTGGAAAAATACGTCACTGGTGTCTAACTGGTTGCCTACTATGCCACCAATGCATTGACTTTTATTTTTTAGCTCTATACATAGGGCGATGTATGTGTAATGATAAAAAAGAACCCGATATGTGCTATGTACTTTGTAGGAACAAAAGGAAAAAATAGACTACAGGCAGCGTGCATCACGTGATTTTTATACATATATATTTCAACTCAATTTCGGTGAAAAAATAGAATTATTAACTAAAATAATATGGTCACTTAATGTACTACTAATAAAGAGAATATGAAAAGTGGTGCGGTCACACTTATATATAGAACAGTGAATAGCCAATGCAAAATTACCGTTTTAATGAAAATCTCAAAATTCGTTTCTATTCACCCTATTTTTCGGCACATATTCAAATATATATTTATCTTGTACTTCTATCCAAACCTATTTATCCTTTACTTCTAGTTCAACATAAACAATTTTAAGGCCCGTTTTTGTAACACAGATATCGTATGCGATATTTCAAACAACGTTATCATTAAAATCTAAAAATATACAACTGCTACATCTAAACAAACTATAGATACATTTTTTAAATATTTTATTAGAATAGCAACGCCTAATGTAAAATCCTCAAAATGTTTATATCAATTAAGACTAAGATTTCTTTGGTAAAATTTTATAATATCCAAAAATGTTAGTATAATGAAAATGTGAATTTTACAATTTGTGTTCCGAAAATATGAACTATTAATAAAGATGCGGAATTAAATGTTTATTATACTTCTGATAATTAAAATACTGATCTTACACTGAATCGTTCATATGTAAATCATTCATCACTATATTACATATCTCCCCCCCCCTCTCTCTCTCTCTCTCTCTATATATATATTAATTGACAGGCCACACGCGGCCCGTGATTTGGGCATACTTATGTCTAGATTGAAATCAAGGATCGAACCTGATTCAATATTTTTTTAATTTAGTAACCTGTCCACTAAACCAACACCGTCTCTCTTTTTGTTTACTTAAAGAGATTTATTACTTATATCCTCGTTACTTCTCTATGTGCTTATTATTAAATAAAATTTACAATTCTGATTATAAATGAACAATTTTCTTCAGGTATTTTATGTTTCAAAACTTCAAGTCGCAAATAAATCTTAGCTTTTCCTTCATTCAACCTTCGAACGATTCAGTAACCCCCTAAGTTTCGGTAACTTTTTCGCTTTTTAAATATCAAGTCATGAGTACAACAAACAACATTCATAACATATTTACACAATATTCCACACAGTATTATTTATACAAATAACAAAGTACTACACCTTATAATACCCCTGAATTATTAACGTTATTATAACAATGATAAATCATTTCGAAAATGTTTATCGATTAGGCATGCACATGAAATTTAAACATTTCAAAGCTATTTTACAATAAAAATAAAGGATATCACACTTTCGAAAGCAAACAATCCATCCCTACAAGCACAACAATAAGTGTACAAACTAATACTAAGTATCTATAAAGTAAAAAAATATAGGCATTTGAAGAGTTTAATATACAAAACTTATTACAACTTATAAAATATCATTCATATTCTTAAAAAAATGACATCACGCGCATGCTTTATATTCATAAATATATAGATCACATTTTAGACTAAATAATTGGTAAATTTCTGTAAAACCACAAAATTATTTTATGTGAATGGATTGTAATATCCCTGAGTATTATTTAAAGTATTGGGTAAATTCATTCATAATTTCCCTTACTAATTTTTGATCGCTTTTGCTTTGGTCAGATTCTTCACAAAATATTCTTGTAAAACATTTCAAAATTTCTTCACGCCGATGTAAATGTTCTTCATAGCAAGTGTTTCTCATCACTCTTCTACACAACTCAAGATATTGATGCCTTCTCTAAAATAATATAAATATTCTAGATCAAGGTGGATTTGAACCAAAAAAAAAACTAATTAGAACTTAATTTATGGGTTTCCTTAGACTATCAATTTTTATCAGCCAAAATGTATAAATGATACACAGTCCGATAATTAAAGACTGAATTTATAGTAGATAATGGAAACAAGGCAATTGAATAGTGTAGTTTATTCAAATTGCATTTCTTTTGAACCGATACAAGGAGTGGAGCGGCACGATCTTGTGGTATGTGTAAAGAAGACCCGATGTCACGTCCTTTTAGTGTATTCAGCATTGTCAAAGAAGAGCTCTCTTTCAACACTAACTTCAGTTTTAGCAAAAGAAAATAATCGCAAGGGAGCAAATCTGGTAATTAAGGTACGAGCAAAAATTCCTCTACAACTACTGCCATATGCACTGGTGGTAAGCATAGGTATTTTAAAAGACAAATAAAAATTTCCTGTTAGGTTTGTGTCCCTCAAGGACAAATTCAAAATGAATAATTCTCTTACTGTCATAAAAGCATGCCAGCACCAACTTGGCCGCAATTTGGCCGAAATGCTTTTTCTTGCCTGAATCTTCCACTAAGACGTGTCCAGCCTTACACTAAACTCATCTACCACTAGTCTCACAGTCACACAACGATATTGTTTAGCCCGTTCTCTCAGTATTACGATGAATTGCTCATTACACACTGAAATTAGAAGTCCAGGGCATGCTGTTTTGTATTGTTTCCACAGACACCACTTTTAAATCTCGCTAATACCACCTGAATATCCTCAGTAGCACTTTTCCCGAGAATAAAAAGAACCGACATGCATTGTATTGTTAATGTCATTTCTTTTTTCCTTGCAATAACATCAATCTCATTATTTAATTATCGGACTATATATGTGCTCGTATCATTTAAGATTTTGACTTGCCTTAAGCTATCAATTATCATCTTTCATAAACATTTTATGCAAAATATCACACTTCTTCGATATTTAAGTAAAAAATCATTTATTGTTTTCATGTATCAGAAAACATATATAAGGTGTGTATAAATTGTCGCAAAAGCTACACGTAGCGACACAGTTTTGTTCGAATTTGACACAAAATTCTTATGGTAAAAAGTCTTATCATGCTTTATGTGTCCACGGGGACCACATGAAAGAAACATCCATTTGGCAACACTGTGGTTACATATTACCGTAATAATAGATAGAATACTTGCCAAATTGACAAACGGGAATTACAAACGACAAATTGGATTACACAATTGTCTTACAACGTTGCCAATTGTGTTTTTCAAGAGAGGATGCTAATGAAGAAAAGTTGAAAATAGACTCTACCATCAAAAAGAAACTGTTTTCGATAAATTAGGAATAAGAAGTTGACTAAATTCAAAATTGCAGCTGTCTGTACCGACAAATATCGAACGCAAGCGCTTATTTATAGACTAAAAACCCGAACTTCGTGAACCTCGTGAAGACGTATGAAGCATGGTACAATATTTTACCATTGAGATTTTCGATTTAGAAACGAACGAAGAATGTCGCTGCGTATAGCTTTTGCGACAATTTCTACACAGCTTGTATATATTAGTAGTATATGGAAGCATTATAATATCTACAATATACTAAAACCAACATTATAACATCAAGAAAACATAGAGAAAATAGGGTACTAGCGAACAATTCAAATTGTAATAGTAATAATTGATTGAAACACTATTCAAGTAGAACACCCCCACCTTACCTTCTAAGGTAATTTGAGTAGTGTAGTAATGCGTTAAGGCAATGTTTAATTTGACTGTGATCGCATTTTATCAGACCAGTACATTGCAACTTTTGACAAAGGTGAAACGAATAATCTGTTGATATTTGGTGTACACGGGTAGATCGATTGCTAATGTGCATGGCATTGGAAACCGGTACTATAAAATCGTAGGTTCTCACACACAAAAAAGTAAAAGAATACCACGGGTGATCAACGTTCCGCTAGAGCAAATCCTACGCGTTCTTCTTTATGTCGATCATTTAATAAATTTTTTGAGCAACCGCAGAGTTTCTTAAACCACTTTGTTTCACACAACGCTTTCCAATTTGAATCGAACCGGGAAATTTTGTTACCTCAACTGCTTTAATAGCCGACATACAAGAATGTTCGATTACTTCGTCAACTAATATTGCATCTTGTTCTACAGTAGATATCCTTTTTGGACCAGTACCCTTTTTTCCATTGTACCTTCGCGATTCCATTTTATTACTATTCTTGAAACAGTATTTTTACCAACTCAAAACTCTTCTGCAACTTGCCTTCTCGACAATCCCCCTTTTGCAATTCTTTCTAAAACTTTAATTCTCTCTGACAAGATGACATTTTTAGGACAGATAGATAACGTTCAGCATTAGAATTAGTTGTATTAAATAAGTTTACATAGCAATCTGCAGAATTACAAATTATGTTTTCAAAAAGATTAAAAAATAAATAAATTGAAATTGTGGTAGACACAATTGATATTATTTCTTCCCTACAAAACGCTTCTCTCCGGTGAGTAAAGATGGACGCAAATCAGTTGAAACGACCAAATTGTTAGAAATCAACGAGGCGTGACGGTTCTCTCAAAATTCACCAGGGATTAAGAGGGCGTATTAAGTGGAGGCGAAGCACGTTATCCATTTGCAACTGAAAGATAAACTATACTTCGTTTCAAGTTATAGTGCGATATCATAAATAAAACCATTAAGGATCTATTGCGCTGATCCCCCTATAATCAGGCGATGGTAAACACAAATTTTAAGTACCTGGAAACAATATCGGCCGAGTATTAAGTATTTCCTACAAATATATATTCATATTATAATACACGTATACTTTTATTATTTATAATCAAATATTGATAATACGGGCCTGTAACCTGTATCTCATATCGATTACTTTTATTGAATACCAACTGTAGTGATCAAGCAAATGTGGAAGCTCGCCATTCACACTATAACTTGAAACAGAGTATACTAACAACTACTAGTGCAGTAGGTACAATTGCGGAATCATAAACCGGGTCATATCTTATATTCAAATGCTCCGTTATTTTGGTATTGTATGTTAGACGTACTTTTTGAAAGTTATTAATTGTCATGTCAATTTGTTGTCAAATAATAACAATTAAGCCATATATAATCACCAGAGACCGGACACATCGAGTTGAAATGACGTCGTCATTACGACGGACGATATAAATAGTCTACAACATCTGTTAGTACATCACGCAGTTATTGAATGCACTATAGATCTGGCTAGCGCGCACATCTGTTTTCATCGAGAATTGCGACGTTTTTTTATTGGATATTTACAGTTAAATTTCTGTTTTCATGGACGTAGATAGAAGCGTGTGGAGTTATAATAATTTAGTCTATTTAAGTTTTAACTGTTAATTACATCGTAATTTTTGTGATAGATCCTGTTTAATATCGTTTGATTGAATCTACTTCTCGAAAATTATATCGACGTAAGTGTGTATTGAATTTCGTTCAGTTTCAATAACTTACGCATACATTTTTAGTTTTCATTTATTTAGATCTAGAGATTATTTAAGTTACTTTTTCAACTATGATATGGAAGAACGTCGAGAACGGCATCGTAAAACAATGGCGAGTTGGATTGACGGGCATACTGATTGTAAGTCCATTGTCAGTGATTCTGAAATTTATTGCAAAATATGTAAAATATCGCAAACACATGCACAGAAATTGGAACCGTTGGAATCTGACAATTTTAACGAAGAACTCTGTGAAACCATTAAATAAACTTAACAATTCCACTTTCAAAATATTTCTCAGTACCTCTGGATAAGTGCCGACGAAACTGTCGATATATTAGGACGCTGTGTGGTAAATGTTGTAGCTGGTGTACTACATCCAACTATTCCATATAACGCATACGTAATAGCAACAAAAGCTATAAATACAGTTTTGCGGAAACAGTTGCTAAAACCATTAACGAGAATATTCAAAAAATACTTAATTCAGACGACAGGTATAAAGAAAAAGTACTTTTATTTGTAAGTAACAGTGCTGCATATATGTTAAAAACAGGCAGACTATTAAAGGAAACATATCCTAATATGCTGCATATTACTTGTGTAGCACATGCTCTCCACAGAATCTGTGAATATATCAGAGACACCTTTCCAGAAGTTGATAGACTTGTATCGGCTTTTAAAAAAGTTTTTAGAAAAGCACCATTGAGAGTAGCAATTTACAGGGAAAAACTGCCTTTGTCACTGCCTCCCTCTCCAGTAATAACTAGATGGGGAACATGGTTGGAAGCTACTAGTTTTTATGCAGAGAATTTCGATAGTTTACAAAATTTCGTTGCATGTTTAAATGACGATGCTCGGAGTATTTCTAAATGGAAGGAAGTAACACAAATTCCAAATTTAAAAAATCAGTTGTACTTTCTTCAGGAACACTTTGGAAATTTTCCAAAACTAATCACTTATTTTGCAAATCGAAATCTCAAATTAAATGATGGTTTAACGACATTAGATGTGGCTCTTAATAATTTGAAAATTATTCCAAGTGACTTCGGATGTGGCCCTCAGCAAAAGTTAGACGCAGTGTTTAATACAAATCCAGATTGAATAATATTGCGGCAATTGTGTATGGGGACAATGCCACCACATCTAACTGCAAAATACGCGGAAATAAAAGAATATTTCCAGTATGCACCTATAACCAGTTGCGATGTAAAAAGGACGTTTTCTATTTACAAGGATGTATTTCATTCAAAGAGAACAAATTTTACAGAAGAGAACCTTGAGAAAGTATTGCTAGTAAATATTAATACTCCTTTACTCAACTTGAACTACAAAATGAACAAATAAAAATGTATTTCGTATTTTGAGGCCGTATATATACCCGTTTTATTATTATAAGTATAATTATATAAATAAAATTAAAAACTTAAAAAATACAAATGTTCAATAGTACGCTCGTGGGCTATGAGTCATCAACCTCTCGTGTCCGGTCTCTAATAATCACATTAATGAAAATACACGAGCAAAAATAATAGAAGGGTTAGAAAATGGATGGTCATATCGTTAGATTGGAACAAAATTTGGTGTTGGTAAATGCACAATAGGAAGGATAAAAAACGTTGAAATGAAGAACATGTTGTAAAGTGGAAAGAGGGTACAGGCCGAAAAAGATGCACAACGGCAAATAATGACGCTGCATTTTCTTAAATAAAATCCATTTGAAACTGCAGTGACGGCATGCGAATATGTATAATTTCCTGGATCAGTATAAACGGCTCAAAATCGGATAAAATGTAGTAAAATATCTAATTATTCTGCTGCACGCACACCATATTTATCAGAGGAAAATAACCAAGAAAGGATTGAATATGTACAAGAATTCTTAAATGAAAACAATGACTTTTGGAAAAGTGTCATATTTTCTGATGAAAAGGTATTTCAGTCCTTGTAACAATGGACCTGTACCAAGAAATAGTCCCTATGTCGAACAATACACCTAAAATATATAAAGTAGTGGACGTTTCTTCAAATATGTGGGGATGGATTAGTTACCGAGGAGCAGTTATTTGTTGGAATATTAGTGAAAGATTAAATGGTCAAGCATATATTGATATTTTGGAAAATATAATGCTACCATCAGTAGATAATTTGTACCCTAACTGTGATGAATATATTTTCCAAAATGATAACTCCCCTATTCTCAAAGCACGGGTTGTTCAAGAATGGGTAAATCATAATAACTTGTTACCTTGGCCATCAAGGCCCCGATCTCCATCCTATGGAAAATGTTTGGGATAAGACCAAGAAACAAAGACGAATTAGTAACTCTTATTCAAGACGCATGGGACAATATTGAGGAAGGACTTGTACGAAATTTAATAAATAATACCGAGGCGACTGGCTGCAATTTTAACATCTAATGGTCAGGTAACTAAATATTAAAATAGACAAATATAATTTACGTATTACAAAATATATAATTGTTACAGAATTTGTCATTAACTAAGATTCTTTATATTAGTTAAATTACACCTGCATTTAACTAAATACACAATTTTTACACGACTTTTTTTATGTTTATTAGTAGATCCTGGATACGAAGATGCTTTTATATCAAAAAACCTATTTTACACTAATAAAGCTTAACTGTCCCGCTTTATGATCTCGCAATTTTTATTTTCGTTTTTGGCGAACGTACTTTGTTAGTTGCACTTCATATTTTTTATTGAATCTAGGTTTAATTGATGACGTAAGAAAACTAAAATTAGTAAAACAGATCAAAACAAAAAATAATTCTTGAATTCAATAAAACTAAAAAGTTATTTATGAGACTAGTGAGTATTTCTGGAGAGATATTTGGTGCAGCTTCTTAAAGAGCATTTAAATCTTGCGCACGAATATATTTTATCTTTAATATAGCCCCATAAAAAGAAATCGACCAGAGCTTAATCAGGCGATTTTGCTGACCATTTTATTGTGTCTCTACCGCTACTAATAGGATTAAAGAAACTATTTCCTAAAAATACTTGTATCTTTCTCGCACTATGAGTGGGGCAAGTATCCTGCTGGTACCAAATTTCATTAAAATTGACAGAATAGTTGGAATGATTTGTTTGCTAAGTATAAATACTAGGGCGATTCGTAAAGTAAGTTCCGATTCCACCTAGTGAGTAGAAGAGTGAGGATATCGGCACGATAGCAGCGCTGCAGTGTAGTTTGGTTCAGTGTGAACCTGATAGTACATACTATTGAGAGAATCGTTCGGACAATTTTTCGTGCTATTTGGGTCGTTTAAAGCTGCTGCTGCAAATGAAAATCCCGCCGACTGTGAGTTGTGTGCTGTTATCCGATTTCTGTGTGCAAAAAAGATGAAGGCTGCTTAGATTAATCGTCAACTTTATACTGTGTACGGTGAAAACGTCATGAGTGACAGTATTAACAGTGTTAGGAGATGGTGCAGTATCTTTCGAGAAGGACGAATTAATGTCCATGACGAAGAACAGAGTGGAAGACTAAATGTTGTGACGAACGAATTTGTGGGTAATATCTAGACTGCGGAACAGACGCTATCCTCTAATGAGTCATGCAGGCGCAGAGTACAGAGCCGGTTTCGCTTAATAATATGATTGATGCAATATTCGCTCGTAGCCCTGATTTTAATGTCCTGAAAGGCTTTTATAGTAATGTTCAAGATACGGACATAGGTAGATATATTAAATTTAAAGATTATTATTTCTATGCGCCACTCACTACTCTATTGTTGAGCGAAGTTTTTCTATATTTAAAGACTTACTGTCCAATAAAAGAACGCACTTTACAGAACAAAGTCTCGAATATATTGTAATAATTAATGTGAATAAAAAATGCAAAAATGCAGATATATTAAATTTAAAGATTATTATTTCTATGCGCCACTCACTAGCTCTATTGTTGAGCGAAGTTTTTCTATATTTAAAGACTTACTGTCCAATAAAAGAACGCACTTTACAGAACAAAGTTTCGAATATATTGTAATAATTAATGTGAATAAAAAATGCTTACTGTGGTGTGACAAAGCATTCACTTTAATTATAGGTGATAATTAATTTCAACTTTATACTTTTTAATATTTTTAATTTTTTCACTCTATAAAGTAAATGCATTTTGTGTGTATATATATATGTATATATATATATATGTATGTATATATATATATATATATATATATATATAATTATTTCGTGAACTTGGTATGATATGGTAAATTCAATCAGTTGGCGATTTAAGGTCTGGCTACTTACTATATATATATATATACATATATATATATATATATATATATATATATATATATACATATATATATATATATATATATATATATATATATACCGGGTGTATTATGAAAAACCTTTCGTGCTGTAACTTTTTTATTTTTTATCCGAATGTAATAAATTATACGTCGAACTAAATCGTTTTAAAAACACTGTAACGTGATCCGCTTTGAATTTTTTTTTACACTTTGTTTTTGACAGACAGCTGCAAACTGTGTTTTTTTAAATTGCACTATATTTTTTTTTCCTTATTCAAATATATTACTTTTTCTGAATATGAAACTGTAAACAACGATATCCTTGTATGAAAAAAAAACGAGAAATTGTAGGTTTTTTTTAAGTTCGATTTATTCTGGTTTTTCCGAACACAGAGATCTCTTAAATGCATTTTAAATATTCTATTTCATTTTATTACCAGCAAATGTGTGTACCTTTTAAAATCACTTACATTCAATACTATATTGCCCATAAAGGATTACAAACCAATGTTATCAGTGAGCGGTGGGTTAACAACAACATTTACAGTGTTTATTTTAAAAATTTAAAAATCAAGCAGTCATATTGAACGATAAAAGTGCATTCCAAATTTTCGAATTTTATTTATAAGGAAAATATTAATAAAAACGTAAATTAATCTTTAATATGAAATTAGTAGGCTGAAAAATTAAACACCAATGTCAAATGAAAGTGAAAAGATATTCTAAGTATAGCAAACGCCAATTAAGTTGGCGCGAGGAAGCGTAAGTTCGCGCAGGATTAAAAGTAGTGGGGAGATTTGTATTTGGTTTTACATCAAATGTCAGATAATTCTAACCTCTGAGCGTGTATCACTAGCAAAGACATTATGTTCCGTCAAACGTCAATGACAAATGTATTCTGACAATGAAACAAAACGATAACCTGTCAAAGTACAATTAGTGCTGCAGAGATACGTTAATTAAAACTACTTGTAGTTAGTGATAAGTAATTATTGTCAAGTATTAAGATTTATAAGTATTGATAATGGCACATACATATTCAAACGAAGAAAAAGTTGATATGTTGGAAGTGTATTTCAAAGCAAATAGAAACACTAAAAATGCGTGCACGAGTTATGCAGAGCGTTTTCCAGAAAGACAACAGCCACACAGGACAATTTTTAGAAGACTAGTTAGCAAATTAACAAACTTTGGAAGCTTCGAACAAAAACGGGCTAACTATGAAGTTAATGATGCTGATACACGTCTAAATAATATTTTGCAGAACGTTAGGAACAATCCCAGCACATCAGTTCGTCGTGTGACACGAGAAACAGGGATTTCAAAATCTACTGTTCACAGAACCTTGACGAAAAACAAGTATCACACTTACAAACCAACAATTGTACAAGGTTTAAGTCATAATGACAATCTCCGACGATTACAGTTTAGCAGGTGGTACCTTCGAAAATGTGAATATGACGCTAATTTTCCTAGGAAAATACTATGGATAGATGAAACACGATTTACCAATTGTGGAGTGTTCAATAGGAATAACTATCATCATTGGTCTACTGAAAATCCACATTTGGTAAATCAAAGAAGATTTCAAGTTCGATTTGGTTTTAATGTCTGGTGCGGTTTAATTGGTATGACATTTTGTTTACATTTTTTTTTGTTTTTTAAACTCTTTTTTTTCGTTTTAGATAATCAGTTAATAGGTCCTTTCATCTTTGATTACTATTTAACTGGTAACAGATATTTGGAGCTACTAACAAACGAGATAATGCCTGCTTTGAGGCAAATTATTAATCCCGAGAACATGCAAAACATCTGCTTCCAGCAAGATGGTTGCCCGGACCATAACACTCGTAACGTGCAACATTTTTTGAGAGAAAACTTTAATGAGAGAGTGATTTCAAATAAAGGACCCGTGCAATGGCCTGCGAGATCACCCGACCTTACCCCGCTTGACTTTTATTTATGGGGTACCACTAAAAACGAAGTATTTGATTTTGAACCGCCAGAAACTCGGGAAATTTTAGAACAAAGAGTACTAGATGTGCTACGATCAGTAAACGGAAACACGCTACGTAGAGTTTGTAACACTACTCGAACAAGGTGTCAAAATTGTGTGGAACAGAATGGTCGTCATATTGAACAATTTCTTTAAGTGAATGTGAAGTTTAAGTTCTGTATCTTTACTTTTTATTTCTATAATTTTTTTATCGTTTCGTTTGTTTACAGTATTACTTAGAATATCTTTTCACTTTCATTTGACATTGGTGTTTAATTTTTCAGCCTACTAATTTCATATTAAAGATTAATTTACGTTTTTATTAATATTTTCCTTACAAATAAAAATTTTTCAGGCATGTTATACATCGTTGAAAAGCACATTTTGAGGACTACCTAACAAACCCAAAATCCAATATGGCCGCCATATGAAAAACAAAAGATAGTGGTAATAACTTAAAAACAAATGACAATGGGGGGTTTCTGTTTGTATCAAATAATTTGCTTTAAAAAAGTGTCTCAACAATGTAAAACTTTAAAAGAGGTCAGACTAAGCGTTATCGAGTTATTGAGGAATAACGAAATTGGCAAATTTTTGATTTTTCAAAATATTTTAAAAATTTAAAAAGTTAGGTCAAATTTGAAATGAGATTTGCCGCGAGTATTGAATTCTGCAAAACATTCACCATTTAACCGTTGTTCTATATCTTCTAATAACCGAGATACCAATGGTGAGCATCGAAATTGGGACACACGGTATATATATATATATACAGTTCATAAAGTATAAGTTTTCAGTTCGTACTGCCCAAGTGGGAACCGCAAATTGTACTTTATCTCTTTCTAACACACATGAATACGCGCTGTAATACTACACACGTTTGTCATTTTAAGCTAAGACGTACGTCTTTGAAATATTATATTAAATAAAAAGGATAAGTTGTCCAGGATATTCGGCTTGCTGTAAAATTATTTGAATACTGTTGTTTATTGACTTTGTTTCTGGTATTCTGACTTCTAGGTTAAGCATTCTTCTAATTTGAATATTTAGTTTGTTATCAAAAATTACAAAATCTGTTCTTTTGAGAACAATACTGATAATAAATAGTAATATCAATTAGTGGCATAAGTACGAAATTGTTTGATTATCACCTTGACATTTCTAACCTACCTATTTATTTTACAGAATATTTCTTAGATGCCTGGTAATTTGTTCGAATGTTAAAGTAATAATTTGCGCATAGTTTTCTTGGATAGAATATATTTATACAAAACTAGAAAAGAAACAATACTTTTGAACTATTCATGTTCCTACTTTACTCATTATTATTATTTTGACATGTAGGTTATGTATATGCTTTCTTTGGTTATATTACAAGTGGCATACTAAAATTTTGACAATATCGCAAAACATGACGTTTATATTTTATGATGACAAACGGTTATTTCTGCGATTGAATATTGACTTTATTTGACTCTGCAGTACTGATTTGAAGCACATGCTTTGAATTTGGCCTTGAACTGAAAACATACTTTATGAACTATATATATATATATATACATATATTAAAAATAATAGACTTTTATAGGTTTAGCGATATTATTTTTAATATTAAGACACGGTCAATAAAATAAATAAGAAAAATAAAATTCTTATAAATACTAAATATATATATATATATATATATATATATATATATATATATATATCTATATATTAATTGATAAATTATTGGAGTTTTTCGGCTTTTATATGAAAGTGATGTCACCGAAACGTCAGGAAGAAAGTTGTCCTCAGGACGAAATCATCCAAACGCGGCGAAATATCCCGAAGAACAACGCTTCAACAAACGACCGCGAAAACATTCGACGAAATATATATATATATATATATATATATATATATATATATATATATATATAAATTGATAAATTATTGGAGTTTTTCGGCTTTTATATGAAATATTTACCAATATCGCTCCGGATTGGTCCCCTCTAGTTATTATAATTGACAACATATCACTTACGACAGGATAGTAAAATACCAGGCTTGAACAACACAAGCAGTAACAGCACGATTTTTGAAATCAAACGATTTATATTACTAAGACAATTATACAAAAGCATAATTGTTAGAAGTACTCCATACGTGGACGTTTCAAAAGCAACATTATGTGGATAACATGGCCGTAAGCGCGGGATACACAGCTTTGCCGTTACCGCCATATTATTGTATATTTACTCTTATATATAGAACTAATCTGGAATCTATTCAAGAAGCATGTTCGTCGTAACGTTAATCCTAAATTTAACGAAACGTTAAACCTTATTCGAGGTGTTCGGAATATCACAAAGGAAAATAGGAGAAATTGCATTCGACATACAGCTACTATAGAAAATGAATATTACCAGAACACATGTACGAATTAGGAATTTATAATTCATTTAAGTGATTATGTGATATGAATATTGAAGATTCTAGGAGGATTAATGCATATATGTATATCTATATAAATTGCTATTGTCGTTTTGATATTCAATCAATAAAACAATGTATTTCCTATTTGTTTTTAATTATCATTTTTTATATTATTCTTTGATTATATTGTGATAAATCATCCGCCGATGCGTCAGGCCTGGTATCATCTCGAAAGATGTCGATGCATCGGGATATCTAGACAAAGGTTCCCGAATATGCTAGAAGTTTTCCCGTGAATATCAATAACACTCGAGAGGATTTTAATCCATTCAACGGGTAGTGGCTGCGTCGAGTTGATATTGTAATAAATAAACATTGATATAAATTCTGTATAAATAAATATTGTTCAGTTAGTTGTAGTTTTAAGTTGTTTATTTAGTGTATACCGTTTTATTGTCAATATAGTGTGTGTTTAAATTACCGTTAGTTTTATTTAGAACCCGCAGAAAGACAAATACATTACAATATTATAAACATATTTATATGCGTGTAAATACACGTACACATTGAATACCATTTTAACTTTTCTAACACGTTACGGTGTTGAAGGTGAAGATTTTCTCAAGCACATCGTAACAGATGATGGGACTTGGGTCACATATGTCAACGTTGAGTCGAAAAGACAGTCAATGTAGTGGGGTCGCTCTAAATGCCATGAAACTTTTTCTGCGAGAAAAGTCACTATCTTTTGAGACAAGAAAGGCGTCCTTCTTGTAGATTTTATGGAACTAAGGACAACACGGGACAGCGTTGCAGCACGTCTTAATTCACAGGCGGCAGAGTTCTATAAAAAGCCGGTCCGTCGTTATTAGCGGTAAAGGTACAATAAAGTGGCGAGCAAGGCCGCCTGATTTAGCTCCGAACAATTTTTTTTTTATGGGGCTACATCAAAAATAAGATATATTCATCCACAAATCGTGAGCAAAATTTAAATTCCCAAAATAACACGAAAGATTGTCCGAACGATTCTCTTAGTAGCACTGCCAGACTCGCACTGAACCAGACTACACCACAGCGCTGCGATCGCGCCGATACCCCACTCCTTTCCTCACTAGGCGGAAACGGAACTTACTTTACGAATCGCTCTCGTATTTATACTTCGCAATCTAATCATTCCAACTTTTCTGTTAATTTTAATGAAGTTTGGTACCACTAGCACGGTTGCCCCGCTCATAGTGCGAGAATGGTACAAGTATTTCTAGAAAATTGTTTGTTTAATCATATTATTAGCGGTACAAGACACAATAAAATGGCCACCATAAGTTACTCAGCCCTTATTTTCCTTTTTCGGATTGGTTTACTGAAGATTGCAACTTAGTTGTCGAAATACGTGTATTTAGAGTTTATTATTACAATTTATATTACGGTTAGGAATTTTTCTTGTTACTGTCTGATTCAGATTTATGTTGATTTTTCCGGGACCAGTATCTTATGACTGCGGAATTATGATGTCGATGTAATGGAAATGTAGACTCGTCGGTAAATAAATTATTACTAATAAAACTTACATCGCGATCTACATTTTCCATTATTTGTTCACAGAACAACAATCGTTTTTCATGGTCGTCGGGAAATAACTCCCGAGTTATTTGTATTTTGTAACACTTACTTCCGTTTCAAAATATTCTGAACTATTCGAGGCGGTATGTTAACTTCAGAAATTAGAGTACTCAAACAAAGTTGATTTAACTAAGGGACAAATTTGTGTCTCCCTACGTTTGCGTTCGTCGTTTAAGGTAATTAATTACACGTGCATCGGCATTCTCGTCATGTGTACATTGTCGACAATTTTTAAGACAAGCGATGGTTTCAAATTTGTATATAATGTTGTACAAAGTGGCCCTTGTGGGAACAGGAACGTCTTGAAATAAAAAAACAAATATTGTAATAATTTCATTGGCACTACATCCGCCGTAATACCACTTGATTACTTGCAGTATTTCTTCAACTGTATAAAACATTTTTCTAATCTTAGCTATTCAATACGCACCAGATATAAATAGAATAAACAGATGTGCAGCTGCAAACCCTTTCCACTGCATGTATCCCTACTTGTGTCTAAATGTAAGGAAATGCTATTTCACACTTACTTACAGGCATATAGGCAAATCTGGTTCATTCTGATGCATTAGTATAACTTCAATGTCAAGAGTTAAATTTACGTACCCTAGTATATAAATTGCTATTCTTTGAGTTATTTCGCCGCGTTAATTAGATAACTTGGTCCCGAGAAAGGTCCCTTTACCAAGGAAAGCAGTGAAAGCAGTATAACCGAAACGTCACAAAAAATAGGGGCACTTTCATGCGAAATAATTCACAGAATAACGATTCATTACACAACCGCGAGAACATACGACGGACTGTACCTCTATATTCACTATATTTTTTCTTGGCGTTATAAGTTTCATTTACAGTAGATTATTAAACTTAGGCTATACAGTTAAAAAAGATGACACTAAAAAGAGCCGATATGCTTCCGAAAATGTAGCGTGTTTTTACTTCAAAAAAAGATTTTTATTCTCCACACTGTGTAAGCACACAATGATTTAACCGAAGAATATAATTAAACATAAACCTTACCCTATCACAGGCAGCCAAATCGGATATATATCTAACCATTATATCTATTAAAACTAAAATATCATTGGTATAAAAAAGATTTGCCGTTATTACATTACTAAATATATCGAGAAACAGTTTCACTAGAGAATGTGGAGGTTTAGGCTCATGATCAAATATTCTCACTGGATCCTCTGGAAAAGAAGAACCATCAATGAAAGCAACATATCTTTTATTTCAACGTACCTTCTCTATTTAGTAACAAAAGCAGCCTTTCAATAAAAGCTTTGGCCATCGACCGTTCAGACAACGCCTTTAATACTATATTTTCACTACATGCAGTAAACTGCAAATTATAGGCTATGATAAGGTTTGTAAATAATTCAGGTATTTGATCATCAGCATCCGTATCTGGAGGACATTCAATATTATCTAATACAAAACTTACAAAAGGTACACCTAAATATTCTGAAATTATAATTTAAATATATTAAAACATATTGCCTAATACATACAATATTAAAAATACCGTAATGCGTTATTGGCACTGGTTCCCCCATTGACATTATCATAGTCAATAGCAAAGATGAATAATTTAATTTGGCAACGTTTCGTGGACTAGTTATCATATCTCTGAAATTTGTACAGTAAATAAAATGATTAGTTTCTTAGTATTCTTTAAAACCTGGCAAGCTCTCCTGGCAAGATCGAATTGAGCATTATACTAACTATAGTTTTATCAAAGCTACACAACACACCAAATGCTTGTAATAAAAGCTGCCGTATAGACCACCTTGTCTCCATTTGATAATACTGAATTAATGTAGTTATTACATGATACTGTTGAGACGAAACAACATGCTTAGAGATACTTGCATCAGCATTTGTCTGAAAAATAAATGGGTATTGAAGCCAGACAATTACTTTTTCTATTTTATTAAATCAACTGATTATATTATAAAATTATTTAGGAATTATATTTGTTATTATGATGATAGCCACCCAAATTATCTTTGCAATGATATATGACAATGTGCACTTACAACTGTTAGTTTTGGTTTTATTGCAAATTTTGCTAAAATCTTGACAGTTGCAGCGTCTAACATTTTAAGTCTTAGCCTGAAAATGGGTGCAGTGCCTCACGTAACTCTTTTGTTACCAATTTATGGACTAACACGTTATATGTTTTGAGGGTGAATAAGGTGACAACATATACAGGGTGTTAAATATGTCGTGCCAAAGTTACCGAAGCTTAAATGCTATTTTCTCTTTTTTTTTTAAATTGAACCTATAATTTTTTTATTAGTCAGCAAATTCCTTGTAAAATTACCGTTAAAATGGTACCAATAACATAGTACTTATTTCTAGTATTTTCGAAGTTATAAGAGCTTAGCATGAAAACTAATAAAGTTGCAGCAATGAAATTTTACGTACACATGTAGTATGCTACAGCGCATTTCCTATTTTTATTTATATATTTACAGGGTGTTCCAAATTTCCGCAACCACTTTCAATTTTTTTTTTTAAATAGATTGCTATACTTAATTGTTATCATGATCATAGCCACCATGATAAATTTTGATAAATTATTGGAGTTTTTCGGCTTTTTTATATGAAATATTTACAAATATTAAATTAGAATGTATGTAATTGCAGAGTAAGTGGGGATGTAAACATTGCTGTCTACAAATTACAAAGCAAATCATACGAAATTTTTTTATTTGAAAAATATGGTCTACGTTGGGTCTCGAACCCAAGTCTACAGCTATCCGGGCTGTCGCCTTTACCACTAGGCCACAATAGACCCAGGTTCAAGCCATATAGAAATGCATTATAAAGTAACAGTGTTAATGAATCAGATGTCAGTTATTGAATGTAGATGTCAAGCTGAAAGCAGAAGTCAGTTTTGAAAGCTCATGTCAGTTTTGATAGCAGATGTCAGTTAGTGAAAGCAAATGTCAGTTATTGAACGCAGATGTCTGTTTTGAAAGCAGGTGTCAGTTATGAAAGCAAACGTCAGATTAGAAAGCTGATGCCTATTTTGAAATTAGATGTGATAATTAGATGTTGCACTCTTATTATTGCAATAAGAAACTATTATCTACAGATAGCACAAAAATGTGAAGGAATTTAAAAATGAAAAATTTTCAGCGAAATTTGGTATTAAGGGTTCTTGAGTGATTTTTAAAAACTTTTCCTAATACTTTTTTGCTTTATCTTAATCGTTAGCATGACTTTACTTGAAACAGTACTTTTTATTTTAATTATAGTTGGCTAGATATTGACTTTATAAAAACTCTATTCACACAAAAAGGTGCATTGTCGTGGCCTACACAACTGATAAAAATTTTATATTAATTGCTTTCAAAATAAAAAAGGTATTTAGGTGTTCACATGAAAAGTGAAACACACTGTATATATATATATATATATATACATATATAGCAAACGCCAATTAAGTTGGCGCGAGGAGGGGTAAGTTCGCGCAGGATTAAAAGTAGTGGGGAGATTTGTATTTGGTTTTACATCAAATGTCAGATAATTCTAACCTCTGAGCGTATATCACTTTATGATCCCCTAGCAAATACATTATGTTTCGTCAAACGTCAATGACAAATGTATTCTGACAATTACTTGAGTAGTGGGGGTAGACGTTTTTAAAAACGTTTTCTGCGCACCCCCTCCTCGCGCCAACTTAATTGGCGTTTGCTATACATACATATATATATATATATATATATATATATACATATACATATATATATATACAGGCATATATATACAGGCTGATTCATTTTCGGCCCTCACCATGGGGATCTCTCTTATTATTGGAGATAGAGTATAGGTTTAAATTTGGCAAAGTTGTTAAATTTTGTGTTTGTTATAAATCCGTAAAGAAAATAGACCTGTGACAAATAACCTTCGTTACTTAAAAAAAAAACGCGAAAACCCCATTTTCTTCTTTTACCTGTAGCACCGACATTTGGCCTTGTAGAGAAAAAATAAAAACACATCCTTGTGGCCATTTCTAAACCTCTATCCAGTGGTGTACTCGAAAGTTTTATACGACGTTTCGTTTCTTTCTGGTCATCATCAACTATCTAATTTCTTATAGGCGCCATATTGGATTTAGACATCTTCAGAAATAGTTTTTTTTTCTGATTTCAACCATGTACCACATTCTGACTATAGTTTTTGACATTAGGTTTTATTTGAAAGAATAAATTATAAGATTAAATAAGGTAGCCTTTGGAATTTCAATCTGTCAAACATTTCATTTATTGTTCATTATTAATACAAAAATGTCATACACTAACGAAGAGAAACGAGATATGATAAGTATTTTTTATTCTTCGAAACGAAATTCAACAGTAGCGAGTACAAGATAACAAAAACATTAATAAAAATACATAGAAAAGTAAACAATAAACAATTACAGTAAATGTTCAATTATCTGGCCATCTTCGGTAATGCACAATTGGGCACGCCTTCTGGCATTTTGTACTGCCCTTTGTATAGTTCTTCTAGGAACTGCATCGAAGGCATTCTGAAGTCTGTCTCGTAATTCTTCTATGTTTTGTGGCGCATCTACTTTATAAATATTATTTTTAACATATCCCCATAAAAAAAAAATCTAGCGGACTTAAATCAGGTGATCTCGCAGGCCATTCAACAACTCCCCTATTTCCAATCCAACGGTTTGCAAACTCTTGATTTAAGAAATTTCTAACAACAGCTGCATGTGTGCTGGTGCGCCATCTTGTTGCCACCATAAATATTGTAATTCATTTAATGGGATATTGTCGTCAAGATAGTCAGATACGTATGTACGTAAAATGTTTAAATATCTTTCTCCATTTAAATGTTCTTCATACATAACTGGTCCTAAGAGACGATTTGCCAAAATACCCATCCAAACGTTTATTCCAAAACGATGTTGTGGTCTTCTAGCCCTGTTTTGCCGGGGATTTTGTACTGCCCAATAGTGCTCCGTATTTCTGTTGAACATTCCAGAATTTGTAAATTTTGTTTCATCTGACCAGATGATTTTGCTTAAAAAATTTTCGACATTTTCTATCCTTCCCATTAACCAATTACAATATTCTAGCCTTCTCAAATTATCTCCAGGCAGTAAAGAGTGACTAACATGGATCCTGTATGGTTTAAACTTACTTTTATGTAAAGTTCTCCAATCTCTGGACTGGCACAAATTTAATTCTGACGCGTGTAGAAATTGATGGATTATTATTTACCTATAAAAATACAAGATTAACATGAAATTTGAAAATACGCTTTTAATTTACCATTTGTAAAATATCTTGTCGATTTTCATTTAAATTCCTGCTGCTTTGACCATTACGCGGCTTAGTAAACGATCCATTCTCGACCAAATTTCTGTCGAGATCTAGAAAAATGGTACGATGAGGCTGTTGTCGTTCTGGATATAATTGTAGATATCTTGTACTCGCTACTGTTGAATTTTGGTTCGAAGAATAAAAAATACTTATCATATCTCGTTTCTCTTCGTTAGTGTATGACATTTTTGTATTATTAATGAACAATAAATGAAATGTTTGACAGATTGAAATTCCATGGCTACCTTATTTAATCTTATAATTTATTCTTTCAAATAAAACCTAATGTCAAAAACTTTAGTCAGCATGTGGTACATGGTTGAAATCAGAAAAAAAAACTCTTTCTGAAGATGTCTAAATCCAATATGGCGCCTATAAGAAATTAGATAGTTGATGATGGCCAGAAAGAAACGAAACGTCGTATAAAAATTTAGAGTACACCACTGGATAGAGGTGTAGAAATGGCCACAAGGATGTGTTTTCATATTTTCTCTACAAGGCCAAATGTCGGTGCTACAGGTAAAAGAAGAAAATGAGATTTTCGCGTTTTTTTTTAAATAATGAAGGTCATTTGTCACAGGTCTATTTTCTTTACGGATTTATAACAAACACAAAATTTAACAACTTTGCCAAATTTAAACCTATACTCTATCTCCAATAATAAGCGAGATCCCATGGTGAGGGCCGAAAATGAATCAGCCTGTATATATACCGTGTGTCCCAATTTCGATGCTCACCATTGGTATCTCGGTTATTAGAAGATATAGAACAACGGTTAAATGGGGAATGTTTTGCAGAATTCAATACTCGCGGCAAATCTCATTTCAAATTTGACCTAACTTTTTAAATTTTTAAAATATTTTGAAAAATCAAAAATTTGCCGATTTCGTTATTCCTCAATAACTCGATAACGCTTAGTCTGACCTCTTTTAAAGCTTTACATTGTTCAGACACTTTTTTAAAACAAATTATTTGATACAAACAGAAACCCCCGATTGTCATTTGTTTTTAAGTTATTACCACTATCTTTTGTTTTTCATATGGCGGCCATATTGGATTTTGGGTTTGTTAGGTAGTCCTCAAAATGTGCTTTTCAACAATGTATAACATGCCTGAAAAATTTTTATTTATAAGGAAAATATTAATAAAAACGTAAATTAATCTTTAATATGAAATTAGTAGGCTGAAAAATTAACCACCAATGTCAAATGAAAGTGAAAAGATATTCTAAGTAATACTGTAAACAAACGAAACGATAAAAAAATTATAGAAATAAAAAGTAAAGATACAGAACTTGAAGTTCACATTCACTTAAAGAAATTGTTCAATATGACGACCATTCTGTTCCACACAATTTTGACACCTTGTTCGAGTAGAGTTATAAACTTTACGTAGCGTGTTTCCGTTTACTGATCGTAGCACATCTAGTACTCTTTGTTCTAAAATTTCCCGAGTTTCTGGCGGTTCAAAATCAAATACTTCGTTTTTAGTGGTACCCCATAAATAAAAGTCAAGCGAGGTAAGGTCGGGTGATCTCGCAGGCCATTGCAGGGGTCCATTATTTGAAATCACTCTCTCATTAAAGTTTTCTCTCAAAAAATGTTGCACGTTACGAGTGTTATGGGCCGGGCAACCATCTTGCTGGAACCAGATGTTTTGCATGTTCTCGGGATTAATAATTTGCTTCAAAGCAGGCATTATCTCGTTTGTTAGTATCTCCAAATATCTGTTACCAGTTAAACTGTAATCAAAGATGAAAGGACCTATTAACTGATTATATCAAACGAAAAAAAGAGTTTAAAAAACAACAAAAATGTCATACCTATTAAACCGCACCAGACATTAAAACCAAATCGAACTTGAAATCTTCTTTGATTTACCAAATGTGGATTTTCAGTAGACCAATGATGATAGTTATTCCTATTGAACACTCCACAATTGGTAAATCGTGTTTCATCTGTCCATAGTATTTTCCTAGGAAAATTAGCGTCATATTCACATTGTTGAAGGTACCACCTGCTAAACTGTAATCGTCGGAGATTGTCATTATCACTTAAACCTTGTACAATTGTTGGTTTGTAAGGGTGATACTTGTTTTTCGTCAAGGTTCTGTGAACAGTAGATTTTGAAATCCCAGTTTCTCGTGTCACACGATGAAACTGATGTGCTGGGATTGTTCCTAACGTTCTGCAAAATATTATTTAGACGTGTATCAGCATCATTAACTTCATAGTTAGCTCGTTTTTGTTCGAAGCTTCCAAAGTTTTTTAATTCGCTAACTAGTCTTCCAAAAATTGTCCTGTGTGGCTGTTGTCTTTCTGGAAAACGCTCTGCATAACTCGTGCACGCATTTTTAGTGTTTCTATTTGCTTTGAAATACACTTCCAACATATCAACTTTTTCTTCGTTTGAATATGAATGTGCCATTATCAATACTTATAAATCTTAATACTTGACAATAATTACTTATCACTAACTACAAGTAGTTTTAATTAACTTATCTCTGCAGCACTAATTGTACTTTGACAGGTTATCGTTTTGTTTCATTGTCAGAATACATTGGTCATTGACGTTTGACGGAACATAATGTCTTTGCTAGTGATACACGCTCAGAGGTTAGAATTATCTGACATTTGATGTAAAACCAAATACAAATCTCCCCACTACTTTTAATCCTGCGCGTACTTACCCCTCCTCGCGCCAACTTAATTGGCGTTTGCTATACTTAGAATACCTTTTCACTTTCATTTGACATTGGTGTTTAATTTTTCAGCCTACTAATTTTATATTAAAGATTAATTTACGTTTTTATTAATATATACCTTATAAATAAAAATTTTTCAGGCATGTTATACATCGTTGAAAAGCACATTTTGAGAACTACCTAACAAACCCAAAATCCAATATGGCCGCCATATGGAAAACAAAAGATAGTGGTAATAACTTAAAAACAAATGACAATCGGGGGTTTCCGTTTGCATCAAATAATTTGTTTTAAAAAAGTGTCTCAACAATGTAAAACTTTAAAAGAGGTCAGACTAAGCGTTATCGAGTTATTGAGGAATAACGAAATCGGCAAATTTTTGATTTTTCAAAATATTTTAAAAATTTAAAAAGTTAGATCAAATGTAATAACTCGATATAGTCATGTATATGCATAACACTTTCGGCAAGGCTACAACCTCGCCTTTTTTAATACAAACGGTAACGTGTTATATAAACACGACCTTACTCTGTGTTTATTGCATACACAAGACTATATGTCAGGGTTTGTGTTATGTTCTAGAAAAGACTCCAAGGATCTTCTCTAATATATATATACAGTAGTTTATGTAAGAGATATTCACATACACAGTTACAGTCATAGTAATAGTCAGAGTAACTATACGTTAGAGAGTTACAACCAGTCAGTGGTACGAACGGTGTTGTACTTAATAACCACGTTCTACCCTGTCTGAGTTGAACATAGTAAACAATGTAAATACTTTGTTAACCAGTTGTAAGTGTTAAATTAATTATAATATGTTACCCGAACTTTCTGCGTATCATTTACTACGATAAGTCGCCCTAACCTGCTATCCAATGTGGCCGACCAAACGGCCCACATTACATGGCGATTCTGCCTACCTACGGCTTAGGACCATTCTGCCAGTCGTTTAAGACTGCAGGGAACGTGTAGGAACCCGGAACGAACCGACGAAGGAAACCTACAGTTTAGCAGGCCAGAGTAAGAAATGGGCAATTACGCGACAAAGGAGGAGGTAATCATCGCAGGCAATGACGCCAACATAAAAAACAACGTGGACACCATCGACATCCTCGGCGTAGTGGCATTCGTGGGAGTTATGGTCATATTAACGTCCTGCTGCTGCTACGGTGTATACCGGCACGTGAACAAGAGGATGACGAAGGCCCTCTCCGCTCAGGTCCAATTGGAGTTCCACCGAAGCCAGGAGAAGGTCTAGGCTAACACCCATGTCCGCCCCAGATCAATTCATACAGATACATGACGAAGTAAAGGTATTTTTTAGTAATTTAAGGAAAGACACTGTTAGCAATAAGAGTGATATAAATGTAATTAAGCGCAAACAAGCGCTAATAGACAATTTTAATCTTAGATTGTGTGAAATAAGGGACAGTTTTAATAAGGTAGCTCATACTTTAGGTACCCGTGAGGCAACTAAAGATTGTATCAAAGACATTACCGCAACATTGAATGAGGCTACCGAAATTTTAAATAATAGATTAAGTAATCTGAATGTAACAATTGGCAACATGGCTGAGAGTTTCGATTTACGGACTGCCTCAAGTTTATTACCTGTAATGAACGGTACAGAAGAAGTAACCCTGCAACTAATAGATTCGATCGAATTATATGACGCATTGTTAGATAACGTGGGAAAAGAAAGTTTAACGAAATACGTCCTTAAAACACGGTTATCCCCGAAGGCGAAATTAAGATTACCCAAATCATACCCCAATAATGCCGCTTTAATTACAGATTTAAAACGCCATTTTATTACAAAAAAATCGGTCACAGCGTTAACTTCACAATTATACAATATTAAACAGGGCGCGAAAACAATAAACGAATACGGCAATCGAAGAACTGCTCGCACAATTGTCAATCACGCAAGCAGGCGACGACGAGACGTTAATCGATAAATTTCGAACGGCAAATGAACAGATTGCAGTCAATATGTTTGCTAACGGACTTCGCGACCCGAATATAAAGCTACTAATAAAAGCGCGCAACCCAAGCACGTTAAGCGACGCGATCCAAGAAGCTTCGAACGAGCATATACTCAACCCCGCGAACAATAGCAATACGGTTTATCATTTCTCAAGAAAAGCTACGTTTAATAATTCACAAGCTAAAGACAATCGGTACCGAAAGTATAGGCATACTAATAACGAGAGCAAACGAAGAAATTTCCAACACGGTAATACTCATAGCAATTATAATCACGATTATAGAAAGAAATTTTTAAGACGCGACAAACGCGATAACCGTGACAGAGTATTCGCTGTATCATCGAACGCGGCCCAGTCCGACGATAATAAAGACAATCAGTTTTTTCGAAAAATAGTCAACTAAAAACAGATTCAAGTCAACACTGTTTTAACATTAACAGTTTAACGTATATTAATGTGTATTTCAATAATAAAGACAATCTATTTCTAGTTGACACAGGTGCTTCTATAAGTGTAATATTTTTAAATACTAATTATACAAACATATTTGTTGATAAAACAGAGAAGGTAAGCATAGTCGGCATTAACGGTCAAACAAAAACAAGTGGGTCAGCTTTCATTACACTAAGGTTAGGCGAAGCCAAGGTCAAGCATAAATTTGCAGTGCTAGACAACAAAAATAACAACGAACTTATAGGTATCATCGGTTCAGACATTCTTGCTAAATACAGCGCCGTAATAGACTACGAGAAATATAGTCTTACGTTTTCGATTGAAGGTCAGCAAATTACATTACCAATGCATTCCAATGAAAACGCGGTTGTTAACATTCCGCCTCGTTGTGAAGTAATCAAATATTTTAAAGTAAATACATGTAGCGATTGTGTAGTTTCCCATAAGGAAGCTGCCCCAGGTATATTTATAGCAGGATCTGTTGTTACCCCGAAGAATGGATTAGTGCCCGTGCGTATACTGAATACAAGAGATAGCGACGCGACATTGAAAAATTTTGCTCCTACGGTAACCGACCTCGATAAATACAACGTTTGCACTTTCGAGTATAGTGGCCCTAAATCAGTCGAACGCGTCAGCAAGGTTTTACAAACAGTAAATACGTCACATCTAAACAAGGAAGAGAACATTACGATGCAAAAAATTATCGCTAAGTATTGCGACGTGTTTTTCCTTGAGTCAGACAAACTTACGCACACGAGCACATACAGGGGAGACATACAGGTTAACCCGCAAATAAATCCGATATATTCTAAACCCTACAGATTGCCACATTCGCAAAAACATGAGATCGACAGACAAGTAGAGAAACTTTTGTCCGATGGCATTATAGAAAAGGCAAAGTCACCGTGGTCGTCTCCATTACTATTAGTTCCCAAGAAAAAGGATAAGGACGGAAACCAGAAGTGGAGGATAGTGATCGACTACCGCCTGTTAAATAAGCAGATAGTCGATGACAAATTCCCACTGCCATCAATCAACGAGATCTTAGACTCGCTTTCAGGCGCAGTCTATTTTTCTCATTTAGATTTGGCCCAAGGCTATCACCAGATAGAATTAGAACCCAAAAGCCGTCCCTACACAGCATTTACTACCGGCAAAGATCAGTATCAGATGTGTCGACTTCCAATGGGACTAAAAACGAGTAGTAGCGCTTTTTCTAGAGCCATGACAATAGCGATGTCAGTACTTAATTATGAACAATGTTTCATATATCTAGACGATCTCATAGTTTTCGGCAACAATCTCCGCCAACACAATCTGAATTTAGTTAGAGTACTGGAACGGCTAAGAAAAGTTAATCTTAAACTTAACCCAGGCAAATGCGATTTTTTAAGAAAGGAAATTTTATATTTGGGACACGTCATTTCGGCTGAAGGAGTCTCACCAGACCCTTCCAACGTAAAAGCCTTAACGGAATATGCGGTTCCTAAGAACGCAAAAGACGTAAAACGATTTGTCGCATTCGCCAACTATTATAGACGTTTCATTCCAAATTTTGCTAACATCGTGAATCCTTTGAACAATCTAACAAGGAAAAATGTGATTTTTACATGGTCCGATGTGGAACAAAAGGCATTTGAAAAGCTCAAGCTCGCCCTTCAGACACCACCAGTTTTGCAATATCCAAATTTCGATGCAGACAACATGTTTACTTTAAAAACAGATGCATCCGGCTACTCAATTGGCGCAGTGCTATCCAACGGCAATGACAGGCCAATCGCTTATGCCAGTCGATCCTTAAACAAAGCTGAAAGGAACTACTGCACAATTGAAAAGGAGTTATTAGCCGTGGTTTGGGCAGTGAAGCATTTCAGGCCTTACTTATACGGTCGAAAATTCAAGATCTTTACAGATCATAGGCCATTAGTATATTTGTTTGGAATGACCAACCCGTCTAGCCGTCTTACGAAATTCAGATTAGTGTTAGAAGAATACGACTTTATCATCAACTATGTTAAGGGTTCGGAAAACGTAGTTGCAGACGCCTTATCACGGATAGAGATAGATTCCAACGACTTGAAGAAGGTTAGTAATGGGATTAATGACAGCATTTTTGTTACTAGAGCTCAGTCAAGACAGGTAGCTGCCGATCACACCATTACGAACCCAGCAATCACAGAATCCACCGGCTCCAGGGCAGATCACCCCGGGGTTGTGGAACTGTTGAAAAGGCCAGCGGGATCTATTGAACTTCGAGTGATAGACAAGGCAAGCTTCAATTCCCTCCAACGTCGTAACGGAACAAGCATGCGTTCCAAGGAAATATTCCTATACGACGAAGATGCTCTCACAATTTTTATGAAGGAGACTGTAGTTACAATGAGTCCTCAGCAGTACATGCGCTTAATGACTACACTCCAGGAGTTCTGCGCAGGACACGACATACAGGAAATATGTATAGTCAAAGACAATTCCAGGAACAGCGACTTCCTGAGAAATTTTATTCCATGGAAGAAGAGAGAGCCAAACGATTTAAAAATAAACGTAATCGGAGGAGTAATAAGAATTGAAGACTACGAAACACAGCAACTGATCATCAACGATTATCATATGCTACGTACAGGAGGACACGGAGGAGTAAACCGAACATTTAACCAGATCAAAAGGTTTTATTATTGGCCAAAACTAAAGCACGACATCGAATCATTCGTGAAACGATGTAGTGATTGCCAAAAACACAAGCACTCAATACCCAACAAAGAACCAATCAAGGTAACGACCACATCGTCATACGCTTTCCAAAAGATATTTGTAGATCTAGTAGGTCCATTGAACCAAGACCACGAGGAAAACAAGTACATCTTGACACTCCAATGCGAACTAACGAAATTCGTGGAGGCATATCCTATCCAAAGCAAAGAAGCTGCCACAGTAGCCAGAGCCCTGGTCGAGAATTTTATATTAAGATACGCTATTCCCGAACAGATAGCTTCCGACCAAGGAACAGAGTTTATGGCTGCAGTTTTCAAGGAAACTTGCTCACTGCTAGGAATACAGCAATTGAGATCAACTGCTTACCACCACGAAACGTTAGGCGCATTAGAGAATACACATAAGAATCTCGGAGCGTATCTACGAATCCAATTAGATAACCATAAAGACAATTGGTCGACTTGGATACCTTATTGGTGCTTTGCATTTAATAACACAGTGCATACTGAAACCAAATATACACCTCATGAGTTAGTTTTCGGTAAACACAATCCGCTACCTTCATCGTTAACGAACGCGATAGAGCCGCTTTTCAATTTTGAGAATTACGCCGCGGAAATGAAATACAGACTCCAGACAGCCCTGCACGATGCGAAACATAATTTAATCCTATCTAAAGTTAAGAGACAGGAAAAGTTAAATAGGAATCGCAGGCCCACACACTTCTGTGTCGGCGATCAGGCTTTATTAAAAAACGAAGCAGGGAGTAAACTTGAGTCACTGTATAACGGCCCTTTTATAATAACTGAGACAAACAAGCCGCCAAACATAACAGTTTGCATAGACGGTAAAAATACCGAAGTACACAAAAACCGCCTCAAGCATTATCATGCATAGAAATAAGAACAGATATGTTAATTAGTACATTGTTAAGATAAGTATAGATATGTTAATAGGGAATAAGATACTTGTATATATGTAATAAATGAACAACTATTTTTTAAGGTTAATAATACATGTCATATTTATAATTTCATTAATGTTCACCATATTTTAAAATAGGAATAGGGAAGGTAAATATATAGAGAGATTTCAATGAAAGAAAAACAAACACCTTAGCGTTAGTTTTCTTTAACCCCAAGGGGGATGGTGTAATAACTCGATATAGTCATGTATATGCATAACACTCTCGGCAAGGCTACAACCTCGCCTTTTTTAATACAAACGGTAACGTGTTATATAAACACGACCTTACTCTGTGTTTATTGCATACACAAGACTATATGTCAGGGTTTGTGTTATGTTCTAGAAAAGACTCCAAGGATCTTCTCTAATATATATAGACAGTAGTTTAAGTAAGAGATATTCACATACACAGTTACAGTCATAGTAATAGTCAGAGTAACTATACGTTAGAGAGTTACAACCAGTCAGTGGTACGAACGGTGTTGTACTTAATAACCACGTTCTACCCTGTCTGAGTTGAACATAGTAAACAATGTAAATACTTTGTTAACCAGTTGTAAGTGTTAAATTAATTATAATATGTTACCCGAACTTTGTGCGTATCATTTACTACGATAAGTCGCCCTAACCTGCTATCCAATGTGGCCGACCAAACGGCCCACATTACACAAATTTGAAATGAGATTTGCCGCTAGTATTGAATTCTGCAAAACATTCCCCATTTAACCGTTGTTCTATATGTTCTAATAACCGAGATACCAATGGTGAGCATCGAAATTGAGACACACGGTATATATATATATATATATATATATATATATATATATATATATATGAAAAACAATTATTGTTGGGGAATCCGGCAATAAAAAACCATTAATTAGTTAATGTTCTTTATTTTTTTACCCTATATTTCGCTCTTAGGTTTAGAGCTTCTTCGGGGGTCACTTTAATAAGAAAGAAATGTACATAACTTAGATATTTAGTCAAACAATCATAAGAAAAATTCTACTTACAAATGTGAACACTATTATGCGAAAATTATATATTACAAAACATGATAGGTCGATAAATTCGTCAATTGTCCCACTTAACACAAACAAAACGTCATAATTAATTTAAAACTCTTTAAAAAAAAAACTATTATAATTTATAATATAACAACACATCTAAAAACAATCATGAGCAACTGGAAAGACTCTGTCTTTCCAGTCTAATGTTGTGTATTGCATTCCTTGTAATGGCTGCAATCAAGTTTATATAGGTCACACTTCAACCTGGTTAAAAACCAGACTCACTACGCATAAAAGTGACATTCGGACTGGAAAGAACAGATGTGCCTTGTCCTCACACATGATCAACAATGACACCACACCTAATTTTGAGAAGGTGGAGGTCCTCCAAAAAGTGAATAATTTAAGGTGTAGAGAGTTTTTGGAGATGGTGGAGATCCATAATAATTATAACGTAATGAATTTCAGATCGGACACTAACAATTTAAGCGCAATATATGCTTTTCTACTGACCTTTTCTAATACCAAAAATTTAAGTCATCATAATACACATAACACTAGCTCAATTAATGTTATTTAACATATTTGTCCCTCCGTAATATATTATATAAACAAAATTTTTATTTGTAATTTTTTAATTTTTGTTTAAAATTTTTTATAAAAAAAATTTTTTCATGAGATTGTACTTGTAATTCCAATCGTTAGAGTGAACCGTCTTTGTAACAGCACATTCAAGATTGAATATGGGACTTTTTAACGTCATTGTATAATTTTCGTTAACCTTGACATTGGGTCTTTTCACCGACGCATGTTTTTGACATCTGTTTCACATATAACGACAAATTGCATTGAATTTTAAATAAATTCCATGCAGTTCCTTCCGAAATGGCAGGTTGTAATATTACATCATGAGTAAATTGATTCACTACACGTTGCTCATGATTGTTTTTAGATGTGTTGTTATATTATAAATTATAATATTTTTTTTTTTTAAGTTTTAAATTAATTATGACGTTTTGTTTGTGTTAAGTGGGACAATTGACGAATTTATCGACCTATCATGTTTTGTAATATATAATTTTCGCATAATAGTGTTCACATTTGTAAGTAGAATTTTTCTTATGATTGTTTGACTAAATATCTAAGTTATGTACATTTCTTTCTTATTAAAGTGACCCCCGAAGAAGCTCTAAACCTAAGAGCGAAATATAGGGTAAAAAAATAAAGAACATTAACTAATTAATGGTTTTTTATTGCCGGATTCCCCAACAATAATTGTTTTTCATACTTGTTTTAACGGCAAAGACTCCTTGTCTACATATATATATATATATATATATATATATATATATATATATATATATATATATATATATATAGGGTGAAATAAAGAGACAATGAATGAAAAATGGAAATATGTAATTATTAGAGAACGGACACGCTTACCACATTACGCAAAGCCCAGTGCAGTACTGGCGAAAGGCTGTATTTCTAAAATATTTAATTTTATTTATATAATTGGAAAACGAACGGGTGGTGATCTATAAAATTACGAAATACATATTTATTTGTTGAAAAGTTGTATTTATAAAGTTTTTAATTTTATTTATATAATTGGAAAACATACGGGTGGTGATCTATCTATCTAAAATTACGAAATACATATGTATTTGTTGAAAAGTTGTATTTTTAAAGTTTTTAATTTTATTTCTATAATTGGAACATTTTTATTTGTTCATTTTGTCGTTCAAGTTGAGTAAAGGAGTATTAATATTGACTAGCAATAGTTACGTCCTATTTCTCTTACGAAATACGATAAACTTATTTATTTTATCTACGTACTCGACACCACTGAAAACACTATATTCTCAAAATACAATAGCTGGGTTGTCCATTGTTATCGCTGCGAGACCAAGTGGCCGAGTAAGTCAAACAAATACTTCATTGAATTACGCCGGGATGTACTGAGCGATGTTATACACAATTCCAATTGCCGATTGCGTTTTATGGAAATTGCATCCGTTCTCTAGTAATTATACAGAATATAAATCCAAAATTTTGGCGCGATTTATGGCGCGAACGCCAAAAATAAAACCTCCTGAAAATTCTAAAATGTGCCGCTTATGAATTGAAAATATTGAGAACATGTATAAATAATCAATACATCTATTGAAGTTACACACATAGACACACATACGCTACAGCGTATGTTTACATACGTAACAGCTGTTGATGTTATAAAAACTATAACATTGTTGTATGCTAAGGTCAATAACCTCAATATATTTCCGTACATCAGGTGTTTATAAACTTTTAGAACTGACCTAAATCAGCTATTTCATGTGCATTACGTGAATGTTTCTTTTTGTTACGAGAAGTAACAAATATAAAATATTAATTTGGATAAAAAAAGGACCGCTATTGCAAACACACGGTGCAATGTTTATGTTTATAAAAACTCTAGAAGCTAACATTGTGTAGACACGTTTGTATGGTAAGAGTAAAAATTTATACGTTTAGTTCGCATGTGAATTTTTAAAAGAAGATACATTAAAGGACAATGTAAGATGGGGAATTTCACGTCCAATTTGGTAACAATCTACCATTAATCGAAGGCGTAAATGCAAATCATATCAAACGTATAGCAAGCGCCAATTAAGTTGGCGCGAGGGGGTGCGCAGAAGCCGTTTTTAAAAACGTCCACACCCACTACTCAAGTAATTGTCAGAATACATTTGTCATTGACGTTTGACGGAACATAATGTCTTTGCTAGGGGATCATAAAGTGATACACGCTCAGAGGTTAGAATTATCTGACATTTGATGTAAAACCAAATACAAATCTCCCCACTACTTTTAATACTGCGCGAACTTACCCCTCCTCGCGCCAACTTAATTGGCGTTTGCTATATATCTGTTAACAATTGACAACTGACTGAATCGGAGACGATCTTAAAGCTGGCGGTCAATAGTTTTATTATCCGTCAGCTTTAAATATCGTTTTATGATATAGTCGATAGCACAGTGGCATGTCAAAATTTCTTTTTTTTTCTCGCTTATGAGAGGGAATTTTGGAAAAATATTGTGGATGTATATTCTATATAATTACATCTTTTCATTTTTCATACACTCTACATACTGTATGTATTATTTTTTGACCTTTGTATGTTATAGTAGATTAAATTAGTCGGCGATTTAAGGCCTGGTTTACTTTGATGTGTATATATTTAACGCAATCTTACATGTTTCGACACAGTGTTTTTCAAAGAAATTAAAAATATATATGGCAGTATATGAATGTCAAACTTAAGTTTGAAATTGATATACTGTCATATATATTTTTAATTTCTTTGAAAAAGACACTATGTGACACTTTGTCTTATAGATTTTTTTTATATAAAATATTCTATTAAAGAATTATACCTATTCTCATAATTCTAAACATTCATAGCAAAATTCCATTCAACCACTTTTTTATATAAAAAAATAATTACATAATATAATCGCAATATTCTAGAGTCCTCTTACCAAAATTTGTATTAACTCCCTCAAATATTCTTTAATAACAGATTCGTCTTCATGTAACATCCAACTTCTTTGTTGTGAATCCTCTTTGCATGATGTTAATTCATTAAAAATAATTTTCAACCGACTAGCATCATGGGTTTGCTCAATTTGTATATCATCTATTTTTAACGACTCTTCAGAATAAGACAATATTGTACTTAAATAAGGAAATACTGAAGCAGGAAGAAGTTCGTGAAGACCTTGAATTACAGTTACTAAGGCAATTCTAGACATTTCATGAGATAATTGAGTATTTATACGAACATTTTCTATTAATTCATATACAGAATGATGTGAAATTACAGGAGATACTTTTGAAGTAGTAGAATTTGTCTGTGAATTATGTGTACCATTATCAGATTTTTTTTTGTGAGATCCTTCCTGTCCATATATTTCATTAATATTATCCATCGACTTTCTCAAACTTTCTTTACTAGTACCCATTTTACGAATGGGTTTAATAGGCTCTTCAAAAACATCACTCTTTTTATATTCAGATGAAAGTGAACTAGAATTTGAGCTGCACTTTGAAATTGAACTTTTAACTGTTTGCAATTCTCCTTCTGAATTTTTAAACATTAAAGGAGGACCACCATCCTCTGCTATGGAACGATAAGCTACTTGAGGCAATTGTTCAGTACTCTTTTTTAGCTCTTTTAATATCTGTATCACTTCCTTCTTATCACCAGAATCTAATTCATCCACATCGCTCTTTTTCACATAATCTAGACATTTATCTAAAAATTGTAAATAAAATGCAGGACTAACACGAACTTTTTCTACATAATTTGATGGCACATATCCAATTTCACCCCTTTCATTTATAACTTCCCACCAATTCTTGTGTTTTGTAAATATATGATATATTATAAAGTATTCATTTTCCTTAAATCCTAAAGTTTTTGCATATGTTGGCGTAAAGTCATATAGACTTCGCAACATATCCATAGCTCCTTTAAGAAGAATTAAATAATTGATAACAAAGCCAATTCAAAGGAAAATTACTTAATTTTTAATTATTTATAATATTCAATAACTTAAAACATACCTGCAGACAATGTTTTCTTGGACATTTCTTGAAACGTGTTATATAAAAATTGAATAATATGTAATAAAATTATTTTAGAAAGTATAACAAATTGTTACATTCGAAGTTGATTTCTGTAAGTCACGCCTCTTTTTTGTTTATATCGCCAACGCCGATTAGTACCGATTATTATCATAGAGTCGCATGGAGTCAGCTGTTGTTTGAATGCATATACGTTGGCACTAATTTTAAAAAAGATGAATATTTGCATATTAAATTTTAATGTAAAGCAAAAACTTTATATATTGTTTTTATAGTTCTACAAGTAATATGTTCTTAAGAATTCGTAACCAAAGTATTTCTTCAAACGCTTCAAAGTAGAAAACTTTAATTAGTTTTATTAATTTGATTGTCTTATATTTTTTTTATTAGTTGTAATATTATTTTTACATATATTTAAATTGAAAATTTGTGTTTAAGTTCGGAATTAGAAATTATATTTTGGTAGAAAAGAGCAATTCAATAAATTTAAAAAAATAGCATTTGTTTATAAACAAAATAATATAAAGATGGCGCTACTTAGAGCAAAAAAAAATTTACAAAGGTTCCTAAATTAACGGTAATTTTGTAATTATACAGATGCGCATGCGTATGTTATTTTAAATACGAATTATCTGCCTGTTCGTATTGATCAGATTCTTTAGACGAAAGCTAAAGTACATTATGATAAACTTTCAAGTGTTTGTTATATTTTCCATAATATTACAGTTAAACGCAACACTTTTATTTTGGAGCAATAAACACATCCAAATACCATCTTTAAAATTTTTTGGGGAAGAGGACTTTGAAAATATATTAACAGATTTAAATAATCCACAAATTATAGCATTCCAAAATGATTTCAACACAACAAACAATATACCTCGCAAACTCAAAAATTTCCGTAGTTCGTATGTACCTAATGGCAACATGTATATAGAAAATGTGACAGGTATGTTTACTTAAAAAAATTTTTTTAAATATTAGTTACAAAACTGATTTTAGAATTTTCGGAAGATCTCGAAGATAATTTAAGAATAATGGAAAAGACTATGGCATTATATACAAATAATAATGATAAGAAAAATATGTTAATTATTATATCGTCACCGAATATTCGAAGTAAAAGAGACGCTAATGATACAAAACCTACTGTAATTGATAACCAAGATAAATTAATCAAACCTGTTTTATATTACAACAGTGACAAAGGTGATGGCATTGCAATGATTTATTCTTCAAGGCCGCTACTTTTGAAAACAAGTACAGAAAATTACAATTTGACTACTAAAAAAGCTACTTTAGTTACCTTTGACAGCTATTCTGTTTTAACTGTAACGTTTCCTTTTCCAAAGATATCATTTAAATTAACATTCAAATTTTACAATTCCCGGGGTTATTGGACATTACCGACCGTCGAAGTTCACGTTGACGCTAAATTAATTTATTTAAATTCTAGCAAAACAATTAGAGCCGAAAATAATTATTCCTATCATTGTTTCGGAGAAACCGTTTTCAAGGGCAGCAATATGGAATTAGTATTATATGATATGCAGGCGCAACCGTACGCAAGAAAACGAAAATTTCGGGATGCTTATGATTGTGTTCCTTTTACAACAGTACCAATTTGGTCTGGATTAATGGTATCATTTACATTGATTCTTGGATTATTTTTGGGATTCGGTGCTTTAGCAAGTATTAAAACTATGGATAAATTTGATACATCCAAAACAAAACAATTGACTTTTACAGTAACGGAGTAATTTCGGTTTAATTCTTTTACACACATTAACTATTAAAAGAATAAGATTTCCATACTAATGTTAGTAATCTACTCCTCTCTTCCATGCTTGATATCTTTTATTAAAAGACATATCAAAACATTATTTTCAAAACGTAATAGCAACTATCTGAATGTAGTTACATATTAGCAGTATCTGGTACGGAACATTTAAAGTTGGTAGAACGTGTTAATCTGAGATCGCGCTTCGAAAATAGTTCTCCGTGTTTATTTTCGTATGCCGGTGCTCACAAATTTATAATAGAATACTTCAGAAATAACCTAAAAGTATACTGCTGTCAAGTAAATACCCAAGATACAATATTACTGAGATAATTTTTGCAGAAACAAACTAAAATGGCGTCATGTCTAAGCGACTTAATATAATGTAAATACATGTCGCGCTCAATAAACAGAGAATAGTTCTCCATAAGAATAATAAAAACAATTATTTACAATAGCGTTTTCATGTTAACACTCTGTATTCAAATAACTAAAATATAAAAGGATGTTATAAACCGAGAAGTTGTACTGTACTTACCAATCCATATTTTACTAGTCACCCATATAAAAATCATTATCTCTTTATACAGGCTGTTCTTGAAATAAAGAAACAACATATGATAAAAGGAATATTGTAATTATGTAAAGTATAAATCCAAAATATTGTGACTCAATTTCGACGCGAATCCCGAAATTAAAAACACCCCGAAAATTGTATTACGTGACGCCTATGAATTAAAAATATTTAGAATGTATATAAAAATTAAATACCTCACACATACGCTTTAGCGTATGTTTACATACGTAACACCTGGAATGAGATGGACAATAACAAAACTATTATTTTTGCTATTGTCGATCAACTTTAAGATATCGTCTCTGATACTTTTTATAATCGCACACACTTATAAAAGGGAATTTTGAGAAAATATTTTGGATTTTAATTCTATATAATTACATCTTTCCATTTTTCATACGTTGTTTTTTTTTATTTCAAGGACACCTGTACATGTATTTATGTAAATTATCGGACATTGTAAACCTAGTCGTGAATTTTATAATAACCCTGGGTATGATTACAAATTAAAAGCTCACAACGTGAAAGAAAACTCTATTTTTTACATTTTTTCAGTTTCTGAAGGATAACCCGATGTTTTGTTTAATAGTTTTGATTTGATAGTGTACTTTATTTTCCAACACAATGAGTCTGTTTGTTCGAAACCATCTTATTAGACTGATTACTCTGTTTGTCTCTTTATTTAAACAAAACTTTTTTCGACTAGTGTGTCGTTGAATTTTGAAAGGGAATAGAAATTCTAAGGAAGTATTTTAAAAGTTTCATTGGATAGCAATAGATTGATATGTGAAACATCTTTTTTTTAATAATTTCGAGAAATTGATCTAAGATTGCTCTCTTCGATCGATCTCAGAAGTATTGTGATATTATTCAGTAACTTTATATCTTAACGGAATTTTTTTTGGATTGTTATGTAGCAGTCAACTTATGATGACACACGACATTCGAATTAATGAGTATTCCATAGCTTCAATCAGTACATATACATATACAGGGTCCTTGAAATAAAGAAACAACGAATAAAAATGGGAAGATGCAATTTTGTAGAATATATATATCCAAAATATTGTGAGTCAATTACGACACGAACCCTAAAATTGACCCCCCCCCCCCCCCCCCGAAATTGTATTACGTGACGCCTATGAATTCAAAATATTCTGAAAGTAAATACCTCTATTGAAGTTATACACACATACGCCAGAGCGCATGTTTACATACGTAACAGCTGTCGATTCTATAAAAACTATTACTTTGTTGTATACTAAGGTTAATAACCACGTACAAAATCAGCTGTTTATAGATTCAAGTGAACTATTAATAAAATGTATGTTACGCGTATTACTTAAATGTTTTTTGTTGTAACGAGAAGTAACAAATATAATGGCTTCAGAATATCTATAAAAAATACCGCTATTGAATGCAATGTGTTTGTTTATAAAAACTAGAAGATAACATTGTGTGGACAGCTTTGTATGCAAATGGTTTAATGAATTTTTTAACGAAGATGTAAGACGTGTGCTCATCGAACGTACGTAACGATCGACAACTGAACGAAACTTAAAGCGAAATGGACAATATCAAAACCATTCTTTTTTATTGTCGATGATCTCTAAGATATCGTCTTTTACAATATAGTCGATCACACAGTGGCGTGACAAAAATTTTTTACGTGTCATTATTTTTCTCGCTTATGAAAGGAAATTTTGGTATAATATTTTATTATATATATTCTATATAATTACATCTTTCCATTTTTCATCATGGTCTTTTTATTTCAGGGACACCGGTATATAGTTCTATAGCTTTCCTTTTTAAAAAATAATTCGCATCATAACTCGAATTTCATGCACCAATCTTATCAATTTAATTTGAAAATAATCCCAAGAAAAACAGTACCTTTTAGTATTTTGGGAGTTTATAAAAATTAGATTATGTGTCCTTATACTGACCCAATAAATATCTTTCACAAGATATAAACAGTGTAATATTACAACTCTGTATATTTAATTATTATCAATGCTCTGCTTGTATTGCTTGAATCAAAACGTAATATCTTGGTGTCTTTTTTATAATTAAGTGATTTCATCTCTAGATAACATCAAAATTAAATTACTGTCAGATTGCCCTTAAATTCAATGTAAAATCTTTTCTTTGGCCATAAATAGGATAATAATTGTAAATAAATTGATGCAAAATTTTACTTGTTCAATTTAATATTTATATAATTTTTTTGGTATTTACAATTATTGAATACATATCAAAATGTACACACAATTGGTTTATAATAAAACAATTTATTTAGTAATAATTTCGTGTAAATAACATTTCTATTTATTGATAATCCCTACAATTTATTAGCTTCTTTTTACTTTAAATTTGGCGCCAATTCCCAAAAGTTTAGTTTGATTCGTTCTATGTAATAAATAATGAAATAAAATAAAAAATACATTGTTTTTTTCTTTTTAGAGCAAAATTATTGTTTTTGGAAGTCTGTTTTATTTTTTTTCAAACATTTTTTATAATATATATATGTAGTCCACATATACGTCGTCCTAATGAAGGTAAATAAAATATATAAATTTTATTGGTATAGCTTATATTTAATATACAGAATAAAAAAATAGGTAGGTATCTTAAAACAATACATGTAAAAATACATATTATTCTTACCTAATTGCATTGCTTTCTGTGAATGTATTAAGAAAATGGTAATAAATATGTGCATGAAATTCATATTATATTATATACAATATGATGGGATCATAATTTGGGGCATAGAAGAAACCAAAGGTTTATTGTCCTTAGGGCACACCGTAATTCTGAAAATAAATAAGATATACATATACATACAGTTAAAACTATAAAAATAGTTTAGTACTAAGATACAATTATAACCGCTTGAATCCGTCCTAAACTTATATAGGGGTAACCTTGAAGTAAAAAGACAACGTATGATAGATGGAAAGATGTACTTACATATACACCGTTCAGGATTCGAAGACATGCATGCCATCAATGATGTCAAAACAATGTTGCGAAATCATTTGCAAAATCCATTGGCAAAATCAATGTGTTTATATTTTAGGTTAGGGTAGTAAACGCTTATGTCAAACTTGCAGTATAAAATATAACAAAAAACAAATACGATTTTACTTCTCTCACGGCTAATAAAGGCACCAACGGTGTATCTACACTTTCTGCTTCACAGTTTGGAATCGCGGATGCAATAAGGTGCTTAAATTGGCTGTAAAACGCTTTCGGCATCTCAAACCAAGAGTAATCAAACACACGTAAAATATGACAGAACGATGTGTTAACCATTCGCACCAACATAAATATGCATTCGCAATAATGTTGATATATAAATATTATATACTGAATTTATTGTTTTTGTGATGGTGATTCAGAAAATACTGTTGATGACGTGCACGTCTTCGAATCGTGAACGGCGTATAGAACATAAATTTAAAATATTGTGAGTTCATTACTACGCGAACGCCGAAATTAAAAACGCCCTAAAAATAGTATTACGTGACGTCTATGAATTCTAAATATTCAGGATGTATATAAATAATAAATACCTCAAACACACATACGCAACAACTTATTTTTACGTAGGTACGTAACAACTGGATAAGATATCGTCTGTTATAATTAGAGACCGGACGCATCGGGCCGAAACTACGATGAACCATATAAATAGTCTATAACATCGCTAAGTACAACACGGAGTTATTGATAGCACTATTCATTCGATTAACCGTACATCTGTTTTTTGTCGTCGAATTGTGACGCAATTACGTCAATATTATAGTTAAATTTCTTTCTTCATGGGCGTAGATAGTGTGAGGACTTTTTATTAAAATTATTTTATTTATTAGTTTATATTTCGTAAGATAAATAAAGTACGGTGAGTTAGTTTCTTTTTTTCATTGTTTTAACTCTTAATTACATACTTCGTAATTTTTTTATAAGATCCTGTTTAATATCGTTTCATGGAATCTACTTCTCCCAATTATTTCGACGTAAGTGTCCGGTGAATTTCGTTAAGTTTCAATAACTTACGCATACATTTTTAATTTTCATTTATTTAGATCTAGAACATTGTTTAAGTCACTTTTTCAGATATGATATGGAACAGCGTCGAGAATGGCATCGTAAAACACCGGCGAGTTGGATTAATGGTCATACTGATTGTATGTCCATTGCCAGTGATTCCGAAATTTATTGGAAAGTCTGTAAAATATAGTTAAAAAACCAAGAAATCGCACTCAAAACGTCAGCATCGCAAACACATACACAGAAATTAGACCCGTTGGAATCTGACAATTTTAACGAAGAACTCTGTGAAACTTTAATGGCGGCAAATATTACATTAAATAAACTTAACAATCCCACTTTCAAAATATTTCTTCAAAAATATACTGGTCGAAATGTTCCAGATTAATCCACCTTACGCAATTATTATGTTCCTAAGTACTACACGAAAGCAGTAGAACGCATGAGAAGCCATCTTTCAAATCAGTACCTATGGATGAGTGCCGGCGAAACTGTCGATATATTAGAACACTGTGTGGTAAATGTTGTAGCTGATGTACTTCATCAAACTATTCCATATAACGCATATGTAATAGCAACAAAAGTTATAAATACAGTTGATGCGGAAACAGTAGCTAAAACCATTTACGAGAATATGTATTCGGATGACATGTAGCACATGCTCTCCGCAGAATCTATGAATATATCAGAGACACATTTCCGGAAGTTGATGGACTTGTATCCGCTTTCAAAAAGTTTTCAGAAAAACACCATTGAGTGTAGCTCTTTACAGGGAAAAATTTTCATCTTTGTCACTGCCTTCCTCTTCAGTAATAACTAGATGGGGAACATGGTTGGAAGCTATTAGTTTTTATGCAGAAAATTTCGATAGTTTACAAAATTTTGTTACATGTTTAAATGACGATGTTCGAAGTATTTCTGAGTGCAAGGAACTAATACAAATTCCAAATTTAAAAAATCAGTTGTACTTTCTTCAGGAACACTGGAAATTTACCAAAACTAATCACTTATTGTGAAAATCAAAATCTCAAATTAAATGATAGTTTAACCACAATAATAATTAATACTAATTAATAATTTGAAAAATAGTCCAAGTCAGGCGCGGCTCGTGATGACGTATTTTGGGTTGCAGTACAATGATCCGAGTGCTTCGTGTATTCTCGTGTACTAAATGTAACGTTTGCTTAGTAAACACCGAAAACACACGAGGCACTCGTATCATTGTACTGCAAACCAAAATACGTCATCACGAGCCGCGCCTGGTCCAAGTGACTTTGGATGTGACCTTCGGCAAGAGTTAGACGGAGTTTTTAATAGAAATCCAGATTTAATAACATTGCAGCAATTGTATATGGGGACAATGCCTCAAAATCTAACTGCTAAATACGCTGAAATAAAAGAATATTTCCAGTATGCACCTATAACCAATTGCGATGTAGAAAGGACGTTTTCTATCTACAAGGATGTATTTCATTCAAAGAGAACAAATTTTACAGAAGAGAACCTTGAGAAAGTATTGCTAGTTAATATTAATACTCCTTTACTCAACTTGAACTACAAAATGAACAAATAAAAATGTATATCGTATTTTATAGATCACCACCCGTTTGTTTTCCACTTACATAAAATTAAAAACTCAAAAAATATAAATTTTCAATTGTCCGCCGGTGGACAATGAGTTATGGCCTTTTCGTGTCCGGTCCCTAGTTATAATATAGTCGAGCGCCACAGTGGCGTCACAAATATTTAAAAAATATTTTTGTCATTTTTCTCTCGCTTATAAAAAGGAATTTTGAGAAACTATTTTGGATTTGAATTCTATATAATAATTACATCTTTCCATTTTTCATACGTTGTCTTTTTATTTCAAGGGCACCCGGTACATTAGGTTTGTTCCAACTCGTCAAAAAAAACATACAGTGACGGTCAGGTACTTGCGCACTGAGGAAAAGAAAACAGACTTCTTACTTATTGACAGTGAATAATTTAATGAATGATGATCTACTGAATTTAATTTTCTTTTCCGATGAAGCGCGGTTTCATCTTTCGGGGTACGTAAATTCAGAAAATATGCGAATGTGGAGCAATGATAATTTCGCATTCTTTTGTTGAAAATCCACTACATAGGCCAGAAAATTGGTGTTTGCTTGGCAGTTTCTCGGAGAAAAAAAGTTGGACCCATATTTTTCAATTTCACCGTCAACGCGGAGAGATATAGAAATTTCATTTTAAGCGAATTTATTTCATGATGACTTCATGATGATAAACTTCGACATTGATATTTCCAATAGGATAGTGCAACAGCATACGACAAGAGACAATATAAATTTACTCGGTGAGTATTTTAATGATCGACTGATAAGTCTACGGACCGAAGTTGAGTTTCCTCCAAGGTCACCTTGCTTAACAATTATGGACTTCTTTGTGTTTCCTTATTTAAAAAATAGGATTTTTAGAACTCTTGTGAATAATTTACAATTGAAGAAGTTGCAACCATAACGCCGGAAATGTTGCAAAATGCTTTTAACAGCATGACGAGGCGAGTACCTACGTGGCGGACAAAATTTTCAAGAGTTTCTTTAATTCAGCTTTTTGTTACTAAAATCGTAATTAAATCCATTTAATGTTTAACTTTGCAGTTTTATTATTTTGACATTATAATAAAAACATCAAATAGACTGTCAACTTTGACAGAATTTCTGAATTAATTCATTAGGATGATATATGGATAACTAAGGTAAGATTATCATGACCACCGTTAACCAAGATAATTTTTGATATCTCGGTAGAATTTGTGACAAGAAATTGAAAGCTATACGAGGATTAATTGATGGGGAACGAGACTCAAAATGAAATAAATAACAGCATTAAGTTTTTTTAACATTTTTTAACACATTCTCCTTCAACTTATCGCACGTGGAGCAACGATACTGGAGTGTGATTATACCATTTTCGCAATGATCTCTCTTAAGATTCTCAAAATACTACTTCATTTATACAATAAGTTCTTCGTCAGACCCAAATTTCTTTCCAGCAAAGAAAAAGTGAATTTCGAAAATTTTCAATTTTTCGCGAACAACTTGACTGACGGAAGAATACGCTTATCGTAATGAAAGAGAGCTTTTTATGGGGTTAACGGTTTGGACCTATGCAAGATAATCTGCGAATCCCAAAAGATGGTATCCATTATCTTACATGTCGATTGAAATGTAGTGGTTCTTTATGGGGCTAGCATGATATGTCCAGTTTGAGATTGCCAATTGAGATTGAAGATAGTGATGAAACTAAGTTTCATCAACAAATCTGCTCAAAAAAAGTTCAAGTTCTGCTCTTGTTAAACAGCTTTAAATTTTTGGTACCCAACTTCATGACAGCTTGGACATGCCCAATTCTACATGTAAAATGTAATGACGCCTTCTTCTTCCATCGCTCAAAACAATAACATTAATTTTATTGATTATTTCCGGAGTTTTTGCAGTTTTTTTATAGTTCTGGTTGCACATTATCTTCATTTTCATATCACTCAATCCAGCAATAAACTGTGGCCTTCGAAAAAACATCGTCATTCAAATTTTGTGAGAAGTTTATAAACAAATAAAATGAAATAAATTCTGCAGTGAAAACCAAATTTTTCGAATTTTCGATATGTTATCGCATGTAATATTAGCTTTAAGCTTGATTGTGCTTCAGCAAAATAAAACACTTGATAATTTAAAAATTTATTTAGATGCTAAAAGTTCAACTCCAAAAATGAGTACCTAGGTACATTTGAGGAGATACAGAAAAAAATATTCGAAAATAAGATTTTCCAGCACTTCAGTTAAAGGCAAATACTTACCCCGTATCTAGTTCTAATGACTCAACGCGAACTTTTGATATGTATAATCTAGGTGCAGAGAACATTCTCCATGTTAGTGGATTCATGACATTTGTATCATACTGAAATTCAACTTCAATAGATTTCATTTTCTCAACTGCTTCTCCAGGAACTAGATATGTAGCTATAGTTCCTGGTTCATGGTATCCACCATCACTCAAACGTATCCTATTAGATCTAGGTCCCGTAGCATCACTTGTGCTGTGCACTGTTATCCATAAAATACCAATCTCTCCCCTATGTAATTTACTCTCTTCCGCATTAGATACATCCACCGTTATTTTATAATGATTTTTACAAAATGGTGTTTCATCACCAGTTAGTAAGTATAAAACTAAATTCTTTTTAGGATGAAGCGCTCTACTTCTGACTAACGCCTTATAGGCTTCGTAACTTTGAAAGCCAAATGGAAGACAGTAGGTACCCTTCTTTTTGCAACTGAAACATTTTCCAATTCGAAAGTCCTGAAATACTGCTTTAACTGGAGTTGATTAAAAAAAACTAGTATTTACTACTTACTTCATACGATGGACATGTTATGCCAATAGCGGGTGTATTAGGACTAATACTTTCTATAAAAAATTCGTAACTGCGAATATGATTGCAGCCTATATATTTTTTGACTCCTACAATGTTACGTAAAATCATTATTTTATGATATTAAGAATTATATTAGCACAATTATTATATACAGTTCAATCTAAATAGTATTTAAATAAGCAGTTTCTATATTTTAGGCGCTTTTCTTTGCTATGCTGTAGGGTTAGATAAAACAGCAGGAGCGCACCTAATGTCTATACACGATCGATTATATTAGGTTTGTTCCAACTCGCTAAGAAAGCCGTACAGTGACAGTTCGGTACATGCGCAATGTGAATATTTCTTCGCATTTTCTTTAGTGGGCATGTACTTGAGCATCACTGTACGGTTTTCTTGGCGAATTGGAACAAACCTCTCATATATTGGTATGACGAGCGTTATAATTACTTCGCTACAAATTGGCAGGATATAATCGTAATTTTTCGCATTTAGTTTAACATTGTTACGCTCCGTATGCATCGACAATTTTTTTATTCACGTTTTAAATAGTAATTATAACAATACGGATCAGCTATCCTTGTAAAGGAGGGAATAAATGATATCCATTCCAAAATCCTAGCGAACGACGTTGAAGGATTTGAAGTCTTGAGTATAATGTTTAATAATACAAATATAATATCCGTATACGAAGCTCCTTTACTACATATCCTACCTACCCTGTCTCATCCCTCTGATTGTACAGGCGATTTTAATAGTCACCACTAGGGCTGGGCGATACCGGCGTTTTCGGTATCGGGTACCCGATACCAATCGAGGTATCGATACTTAGCGATGTATCGGGTCTGTGCACGGTATCGATTCTGAGTACTGGAATCGGTAAAGTATCGATACCTTGGAATCGATACCTTGGAATCGATACCTTGGAATCGATACCTTGGAATCGATACCTTGGAATCGATACCTTGGAATCGATACCTTGGAATCGATACCTTGGAATCGATACCTTGGAATCGATACCTTGGAATCGATACCTTGGAATCGATACCTTGGAATCGATACCTTGGAATCGATACCTTGGAATCGATACCTTGATTCGATACCTAGGAATCAGTATTCATAACCCGTTTTCTAGGTGTCGATTGTTTGATATCGGTTTCAAGAGATGTAAAATTAATTTACCGATTCTACCATAACTACGGTATGAAATTTGCAATATTGTGATATTTTGTTTTTTTTGTTAGTAATAATTAAAGTTATGTCATAATATGGAATTTGCTACGCATAATAACCAACGTCTTTAAAATATATATTATGCATACATACTTAAAAATTCTTTACTTAAAAAATTATTTTTATATACATTTAAAAAACGCAGAAAGATATAATAATATAGGCAAATATGCGTGCTATTACAAAATTATACAAAAAGCCTAAAATATTCATTTCAAAATTGAAACAAACCAAGCACGTTTTATACCTACAATAGCTTGATAAGAATTCTTGACCCAACTTTTTTTACCTTATTATATTAATTAATACTACATATTTATATTATATTTTGTTTATTTTAGTTCCAATTTACAGTCGTGTATTGTGTATTGTGCATTCTATAGAACAGGAAAGTGTTTTATATTTATATGAATATGAATATCACCTATATTTCTCTCAACACTGCTTTATACAAATTATGTGTCAACAAATTTTTGCTGTTCCCTAGTTTTGATTTATTATAATTCCTACCTTTATTCGTCGTCTAAAGTTTAATATAAGCACTTATATTTCATATCATTTTAAGCTTCATCACTTTGTTCTTATATCTTGGTGTAATAAGTGGATACGTACGTACCAAAATGTCGAAAAAAAATAGTGTAGTTTGGAAATACTTTGATAAAATTAACGACCAGGGCGTGAGTTGTAATGTATGTAAAAAATAATATAAGTATACTGGCAATACTACAAATATGCTAAAGCATATAAAATGTGTTCATCCTTTTACATATTTTAATATTATTGAAAAGAAAGACAAAAGAGACGGTGATAGTGAAGTTACTGACGTTGAAATATTGGCCTCCGAAAGGTAAAATTATAATTATACTAGCTGCAGACTTATGTATGTAGTTCTTTTTTAATCCTTGCATGAAAAATAAGAAAATTCTAAATTGTCATTTTGCATAAAACAACAACTTATATACCTATGATGTACGCATACTCATTTAAAAAAATGCAGAAAGGTAAGCTACCCGGTACATGGCTACCCGATACATCGCTACCCGATGCATCGATACTTAGCGAGTACCGGAATCGCTAAAGTATCGATAGGTATCGATGCTTTGGAATCGATACCTCGCTACCCGATACCTCGCTACCCGATACATCGATACTTAGCGAGTACCGGAATCGGAATAGGTATCGATGCTTTGGAATCGATACCTCGCTACCCGATACATCGATACTTAGCGAGTACTGGAATCGGTAAAGTATCGATGCTTTGGAATCGATAACTTGGAATCGATACCTTGGAATCGATACCCTGGAATCGATACCCTGGAATCGATACCTTGGAATCGATGCTTTGTAATCGATACCTAAGAATCGATACCTTCGTTATATGAGGTATCGGGTACCCGATACCAGTTATGGTATCGGGTATTGGACGATGTATCGATACTTCGCCCAGCCCTAGTCACCACAACTCCTGAGGATATACAGTAAACATTCAGAATGGAGTGGAACTTGTTAACTGGGCAGCAACTATGAACTTAAGCTTCTTACTGTATAATGAGTTCGTTCTGGTCGCTGGAATACAAATACTAATCCTGATCTTACTTTTGTGACGAACATGGAAAACATAGAAAAAGTTGGTCGCTGCTTAGAAAACTAGATTTAGCAGCATTACTCCCCCAAACAAACTTCGCCAATGGACCTCAACCTTATAGCTGGAAGACTCCGAAATATTTCAAATAATGTGCCTGTCGACAGAGCTTTTGCTAGAGATAATAAAAGAGAAATTAAGGATAACTTCTCTGGTCTTCCTCAAAATTCGCTATGGTCATCTCCTTTTTCTATTGAAGAAATCAATTGGGCCATTGCCCGTCTCAAGAAAGACTCCTGGTGTTGATAATGTCATTTCTGGATTCATCAAGAATCTTGGAAGCAAAAATACTAGCAATATTAAAACCTGGGAAGTCCCCGGGGAGTCCTGGAAGCTACAGATCTATAGCTCTCTTATCTATTTGCTATAAACTTCTAGAACGGTTTATCTACAATAGAATAGAATAGCGCCCACCGTCGACAAGATTATTAAGAAGGAACAAGTTTGTTTCAGAACGAGAAGGAACTGTTGTGATCAAGTCTTGGTGTTAACAACACATATTGAAATAGGTTTTCAGAAGGGCCTGAAATCATCCGCTACTTTTGTTGATCTCTCCAGTGCCTATGACACAGTATGGAATGATTTTTAGCTGCCAAAAAAATCATTTCATGTGCTAAATTAAGCAAAGTTATTCAGAATATGCTTAGCAATTGCTGAATCGCAGTCTAGCTAAACAATCGTACTAGTAATGGCAAAACCTTGAAGAACCGCCTTCCTCTGGCTCTTCTAATGCTCAACATTTACATCAACTATCTTCCACCGACAAAATCACGAAAATTTCTATATGCAGATGACCTGGCTTTATGCACCCATACCAAGAATTTAAAGGATAGAGAATTAGAATTTCCTGAAGATCTGCAAGCTTTAGGCGAATATTATAAGAAATGGCGCTTACAACCAAAGCCTTCAAAATCCGAATCATGTGCCTTTCATTTGCGTAACAAGGAGGCCATCAGAAAGCTGAATGTTGAATTTGGTGAAAAAACCCGTAATAACATATTGCAAAAACTTGCCAGCAATTCATGGGGAGCAAACGGGGAAAGCTTCCGAATGGCAGTCATTGCAATGGCTTACTCTCTTGCTGAATTCTGAGCTGCTTTCTGATATCGAAGCTCTCACACCAAGCTAGTAGATATTCAACTTAATGATACAATGAGGATCGTCACTGGTACTGTTAGATCCACTCCTAGCCTCTGGTTACAGATTCTTTCTAACATTACCCCGCCGGATATCAGATGAGACGTCTGATATCTGCAGCACAGAATGAATGGGCTATGATTTCCAATAACATTGATCTTTCCATACACGATAATTTGGAGAGCCTCCCCAGGACCCGGTTGAAATCTAGGAGACCGATTTAATTGGATACGGAAATTCACCATCCCATCAATATGAATAATTACTGGATAGTCCCCTTCGAACAAGTCCCTGAATTGAGGAATAGAGATCTAATTTTTAATCCTTCAAAACTTCTGCCGGGTGTAACCTTCCTCCGTAGGCAATGATCTCAATTAAATAGGTTCAGCACAGGCCATGGAAGGTACAACTCAATGTTGTATAAATGGAAACTACCAGATAGGTGTCTTCGGTATCCGCGGATATGTGAAACAAATTATGGCCTAGATAGTAAACGACTGTCCTAGAATAAGCTTTCTTGGTGGCATCCACGAGCTGAGCAAGGCAACTCCTGCCGCTCTCAACTGGTTAAAGAATTTAGATATTAGTGTATAAATTAGTTTTATGGCTCTTTTTTAGATTTATATCTAATATCTAAATTTGCATTACGCTTCTCATACGAAACAAAAAAATAGTAATTAGAAACAAATCGAGTTCAAAATTTCGTAAGATTCGTAAGGATTTTATATATATAGTTTCAAAAGAAAGCTTTTCTTTTGTATAGCACGTCGAGTTGAAATTCCTGAAGTGTGAAAAAAAACAATAAATTGTTCTTACCACTTATTCACTACCATCCCCTTCAAAGTACTCTCCTTCCGCATGAACACACCGACCCCAACGACGTGTTCATGAATGGAAGCAGTGCTGGAACACGTTAATACCCGTGTTAACATGTTCAACACTGCATGCGATTCGATCTGGATCTCCTCAATGGTCTCAAAACAGCGCCCCTTGAGCTTCAGTTTCAATTTCGAAAACAGGAAGAAGCCACAAGGGGAAGATTTGGGGAGTAGGGAGGGTGGGGTAGTACTGCCGTCTTCGCTGAGGCTAGAGACTGACGCACAACAAGTACCGTGTGGGTTGGTGCAGTGTCGTAGTGTAGGATCAACGAATTGTTGCTCCACTTGGCATCGAATGTTTTCTCTTAGTCGCCGAAGAACATCGCAATAAAATTGTCCTTTTACTGTTTCGCCTGGTGGAAGAAATTCTTTGTGCACGATGCCATCAGCGTCAAAGAAGTAAATCGACTTGACGTTTCTTCGAACTTGCCGTGCCTTCTTCGGTCGAGGTAACGATGGCAATAGGTTTTTTCGATATGTTGAGTTCGTCGGACAAAAAACGCTGACGAACGTCATACGACAAGCCGACAATGTTTCAAATGTCGCGGATTCTTCTCCTTCGATCTTGAAGGATAGCACTACGCACTTTTACCACATTTTGTGGCATGTTTTCCGTCGGTGGACAACCGGAACGCTCAACATTAATTAAAGAAAGACACGCCTCCCTTTTTAAACGATTGTACCACCCATAAATTTGCCTGGCCTAAAGCACCCTCACCAAATGTTTGTTTAAGCATTTTCAAAGTTTCCGCCGCCATTTTACTAAGCTTGAAGCAGAATTTGATGCACGTTCTTCGCTCTTGCACATCAGATATTGTAGTGTCGCAGAATAGCTTAAATACTACTCAACAAATATAAACACAAAATCTGTTTATTGCCACTTTGTAAAATACCGTTTGACATACTGACTTACTATAGACGTAGCTCATACCATCTAGCGTTATAGAGATGTACTACCATTCCTTCGCGCGCCACTTTCGAATTCCTGAAATTTCTGATTAGCGTCTCGTATAAAAATATTTGAACTTTTCAAAACATTCAATTTCTAAAGAATAATTCAGAAAAATATATAAATAATTCTTATTACAAATATATCGAGTAATTATTTAGTTGGCCCCTACTGTACGAGTATGCTGAAAATTATTGATTTCACGATCTCATAAGACATACGCACTTCCCATTTGGGTGATTGCACGTATTAACAAACTGCATAAAATATAGACCCTTTGCAAAAACTTATTAATTATTATCTAATGAATAACGAATGTGCTTTTACCATCAAATACACTTTTTTCAAGTGAAATATATTCAAATACACTCTGCGTACACCCCGGTTGTTTTGAACCACCATTAGGATAAAAATCCACGTGACCAATTTTTTCAACTATGCCGAAGCCTACATTTGTAAACCCACTTGCATCTGTATGAATGACATCTACGTAAATAGCAGCACTACGATCTAGTCGTACTGGTGGTTGATTCTTAGCAAAGTGAGGTTCTGCAGGATCTAGACCGGTTATTCTTTCCAATATCATTTTGAAATTCTAAAAAAATAACAATATTATATATGATATACAACATTAAAACTTGTTGTATTAATGTATTAAATTAAATCGTAATTATAGATTTTAAAAATTATCCAGGAATCCATAAATTATATACGATTTAATCGATTACGTTTATACAGTAAAAATATTTACTTGTTGCAAAGTGTATCCAACATATCCACACAAATGGGCACCTAAAGAATGTCCAATGCAGTGCACGTTTTCTAATACGCCTTTGTTTTTCAGTGGAGATATATTTTCTATAAGATGAGCTGTAACGGTTCCTGCTAATCGAATATTGGCTACGGCCTGAGAATATGGTGGACTAGAAGCTTTGCCCCAATCGACTACAATAACGTTGCAATTTTCTCGTGTAATCAATTTGTCTTTGATAATCTTTACCTGTTCAGAATAGATTATTTTAGACCTAACCGCTAACTAGTTAACATAATTTTAGCTGTATGTCACTTTTAGTCAACAGTTCTGCTCAATAAGTTTTACATCCTATTGATATCATGCGTTCAAAAAAAACTGCTTCTAGTGAGCCATGATTTCTAAGTAATATCAAAAAGCATGTCGTAATTTTACTAATATGAATTTCTTAAATGACAGTTACATCTTAATGACTGACAGCTTTAGACAGGTTAGAAAATTGCAAGGTTATAATCTTCTTGTCATGAATAAATAAAATTCCGTGTTATCGGTTTTATTAGATGAAACTAATGACATTAACTTCTGATAATGTAGAACGGTGCGGTTAAATTACGACATACCTAAAAATTTCATAGGCAACACTGAGATTGTTTTTTTTTTTGAACGCACGATATTAGACCTGGACATTTAATAATAATAATAATAGTACAACTAGATATAGGCAAAAAAATATTAACATGAATATATCTTACACCGAGATATCAAAAATTATCTTGGTCAACCATGGAGTGAAAAACATCTGTCTTAATTTATATCATCCTTTTGAGAAAATTCTGATATAAATTTAGACAGACGTTTTTCACTCCATGGCCACCGTTGACCAAGATAATTTTTAACAACTCGGTACAAGAATCTAAGAAAATAAAAATAAAAAAATCAGTTCAATTCTCGAATCAAAGAAAATATTTATTATTAATATTTTTGTCATCTGAAACACTGGACTTTTAACTAAATATGACTCCTACACATCTGATAAGCCAAAGTCGTAGAATTTCAAGATGCAAATGGAGACGCTGAAAAGCAAATTCTCCCAAGTAGAGGTACAGTCTATCTTATTATGCACTACACCATACAAAAAGTTAGTACTAGCGATTTCTCGTTTAGCATTTAACAAAACTAAAGCATAATGACGCAGTAGACTATTGTGATTGGAATTTATGGGTGGATACTCTCCAATAGCCTTACATCTCAAGAACTTTAAAACGCGCCACGGAACACTTTACACTTGCAACTTATGATAAGTTTGGCATGCTATATACGCATGCCAAATTATTGAAGTATATTCTAGTTTGCTTCGAACTTGCGAACAATAGATAATTAATCGTTTCCGTGTAAGAAAAATATTTCGAACTACGCATCAAAAACCAAGAGACGCAAAAGCGGATCCGCACATATCAGTAATATGGTAGCCAAAGGTTAGATTGTCAAATAACACACCTAAATCTTTAAAAGTCATACTAGTGTTATTGTTATAATTAAAACTCAAAAGTTCCTTTTTGAGACAAAACCGAACCACACAGCGCTTATTTATTTTAGTTTTAAATTGTTATGCAGACACCAATTCCATATTAAATTAATGTTAATCTTCAAGACAATTGCGTCATCTGGTCCATCAATGCGCATATATATATATATATATATATATATATATATATATATATAAGTCGTCGACGTAAGTCAATCTTGGACACGTCAGTGATCCAAAAAGGTCATTAGTTAATAACAAGAAGAGAAGCGGTCCCAAGTTAGAGTCCTGAGGAACACCAGTATGAGAAATAAATTTGGAGGAATTAAATCCATTATAATAATACATAATTAGTTCTTCCTTGGAGATAAAAAGTTATAAGACAAAGAAAATCCTTATTCTTTCTAAATTTATGGAGCCTCTTCACTAATATGTTGTGATCAATTGTATCAAACGCACGAGTAAAATCGGTGTACGCAACATCCATCTGGCCACAATCATTTAGTGTGTCACAAATATCCCGTGAAATCCATACCAGATTAGTAATCCTCTACCGTTCAGTTACAAAGCCATGCTGCATGAGAGAGATTTTAGTTTTAACATGGATATAAAGGTACTTGTATAGTATTTGGTCAAAAATCTTTGAATAAAATAGCTATGGGTCGATAATTATTTAAATTACTTCAATCGCCCTTCTTTAATACACCAGTAATACAGGCAGTTTTGCATTTAGAAGGTTACATCACCGTATTAGTGCCAAATTAAAAATAAATTTTAACGAGCAACAATCCCTGACAATTGTCACGCATATAGTATTGTGTATAAATAAATGCCTACGGCCATATGTTTTATAGAAAACAGCTATCAATTTTTATTAAGTAGTTGCACTTACAACTTCTTCAAACAATTTACTGATAATATACTATGCCAGGAAAACAATTGATGAAGACTAAGAAATCATTGATATTTTATTATAGTACAAACCTTATCAGGTAAAAGAGACTTATACTTTACTTTGATTGGTTGCAATTACGAATTAGTACAGCTTGGTTTATTGGAATAGACATTGCATCGTCGATGTTAACTCTCCAAAAATACCAGTAGAACCAAATTCTCTCCCTATTACAATAAATTCATTGCGCATTCAAGTCTTACCGGCCAAGATTCATCAACAAAACCAAAAACGATATTAATTAGACTGTTAACCCATATCGGTCTTTAAATCGCATAGGTTTTGTTACACCGGAACTTAAATTGATTTTAAAATGATATTCGTGGGTAATTGCTATTTTACATTGAAAATAATCAACTATAATAAACTACAGAGTTCCGCAGCTGGCAGCTGTAAAATTGTTGAAAAATTAAATTAAACCAAAGTAAGAGTCTGCCTCACTGTATGGATTGTCGCACCATCCTGCTGGAACAATACGTTGTCTTGCCCCAATCTTCGTAGTTCTCCTACCAAAAAATTCTGTAGCATGTGTATATAACGATGGGAGTTAACGGTGATTGCTTGATTATTTTCCTCGAAAAAGCATGGTCCAAAGATTCCAAAAATTGATACTCCACACCATACTGTCACTTTATAGTCATGTAAAGGTTTTTGATGTAACTGTTGAGGATTTTCCGATGACCAGTACAAACAATTCTGTTTATTTATGAAACCGCTTAAATGAAAGTGAGCTTCGTCCGTCATTAACAAACAACGCAACATATCTTGAGCTTCATTCACGATTACTAAGAATTCTCTGCAAAATGTCATGCGAAGTGCTCTATCGTGTTCAGAGACTGCACAATCTGAATTTTAAGGGGCGAAAACGTAAATCACTTTTAAGAATCCTACGAAGATTTCTTTCAGAGATTTGCAGGGCCAATGAATGTTTTTTTGCAGATTGTATCGGACTTGTGTTAACGGTGACACGAACCTCTTCAATGTTTTTTTAGTGTCCGAACAGTTGTAACACCATCTTTAAATTTTGATGAAACACTGCCTCTTTCAATAAAATCATTCACCCACCTTACAACTGTCTTCCTCTATGGATTTCTCCCATGCCTTTCAACATTCAAAATTCCCGCCGAAAACTTTTTTAAGTTTGGATAACGGAACCATTTCTAACAAACACATTCACTGCATAAATACGTTGGTTTAGTGGAAATTTCTTCATTCTAATAAAAATTGCATGTATAGACATGAAGCTTAATGTCAAACTAACAGACATCACATTACTTGGTTTTTCATAGCAACCTATCCAAAATGTGTCATACCAGTTGACGAATTCTGTATTTTGACTACTATACTTCATATTATTTCAGAAATAATTGGGAGCTTCCACTATTGAGAACGGCAACTTACTTATCTCCAACCCAGAAATTAATTTGTTATGTTCCCTAAACAGGCTAATACATTCATAATTTTTAATAAAATTTAAATTTTGCAATAATCTACATTTTATTAAGAGAATAACTTTTATAAGTAAATGGGTGGAAATTAATTCGGTTTACTTACCCAATCTTTCTCGCCATTTTCTGTAAAACCGTGCACAATGACAAATAAAGGCAATTTGGAATTCATTCCTGCTGCAGGTGCAATCTCTGGTTCATTTAAATCTAGATATTTAGCTTTAGACGGATGTTGTCTACTGTAAAAGTGATATTTCGGTTGTACCTAAAAATCTACAGTTATTTGTTGCTGTTTGAACAATATGAATATAATACTATGTAAGAATAAACTAGATACTAGAACTTTATTATATTATTATCCTTATAATCACTATCATTCGCATTTTGGAGAAATATCCTAATTACAAAAATCCTAGCTTAATAAAAATGGTACACTGTATTTTGACTACAGAAAATAATTCTAAAGATTTTTACTAGAGTGTCAATAATATGACTTTTTGCTAACACATAAAGCAATACGATTTAGATGAATTAAAATTTTATTATAAATTAGAAACATTTGGAAATTAAACCAAATGTTTACAGTGTTATACCGGGTGCCTCAGTTATGTTGTTCCAATTGCGTACCTCCGTTATTTAATAAAGCAAAAATTTGAAATTTGGGGCATCTGATACACGTAATTTTCTTTAGATTGAGTCTAATATTGCTTGCTTTCAATTCCGGTTTAACCGGAATCGAACCTAACTTTTTTATTTTAAATAGCACTCTGTATATTTTCCTCAAAATTTGAATTCTACGGCAAATTCTTTTTTCCGAAGTAATACACTTTGGATTTACGGTTCAAAACAAATGTGAAATTGCATTTTAAATATTAAAAAATTAGGATTGTAGAAAATTATGAAAAGCATGTTCATTAATTCGTATTTGAATTTAAAGTAGCAAAAATACACTTCTCAAAAATGCATTTTTAAGATTTCTGTTAAAAAGAATATTCATTTAGGCAAGAGTGATTTACAAACATTTTATTGAAAGTCAAATAACAGAAAAATAATGTTAAATGAATCACAAAAAATATTATAATTATTAATTTTATTTATACAACAACGGTATTTATGAATCTCTTAGTGGCACCAAACTTGAACTGTGAGCGTTAGAAAATATGCTAAAGAAAATGTTCAAAATTTTGTCCATTTGCTTCAATGCAACATTCGGCTCGATGCAAAAGTTCACCAGAGGTGATAATAACTATTTTTTAAATCTTCCAAATCTGCAAGAGGCGTGTGGTATACTCTATCCTTCAAATATCCCCATAGAAAATAATCTAACGGCGTTAAATCGAGTGATCTTGCAGGCCATCTTATTGATCCATGTGTGCCTATATTAGGGAAAATCTGATTAACATAATCAGTCACAATTCTAGAATTGTGAGCGGGTGCTCCGTCATCCTGAAAATACATGTTGGCACGTATATTCAGCGAAACATTTTCCAGAAAACCTGGAAATTCGCCCTGAAGGAATTCTAAATACGCTTCACCAGTTAAGGTTCCTTCATAAAACATTTGTCCAATAATTGACCCATCGATCATGCTGCACCATGCATTAATTCCCCAAATTCTCTAAAAGTTGGTCTCTCTCATCCAATAAAGATTTTCTACAGGCCATTAATGACAAGTGTGTCGATTTACGGTTCCATTATTATGAAAGCAGCTCTCATCTGTCCATAATATTGAACTAATAATGCCATCTTCACGAGCAGCCGCTAACCATTCAAGAAACGCCAGTCCTCTGTCATAATTTCCTGGTTCTAATCCTTGATGCACATGAAATGTGGAAGGCCCGGATTTTGACGGATTTTAAGATTCGTTGAATAGACGAACGAGAGATATCGCATTCTGCTTCAATTTCTCGAATTGAAACAAGCGGATTATTAAGCACACTTCCCAAAACACCAAAATCAGTAGTAGTCTTTCTTTTAAAAATGGTTTCTTTCTTTAAAAAGGCACCACATTTCTCCAAATTTGAAGCCAGACATGTAAAATAGATAGCGCTTGGCATTGGTCTGTCAGGATAACACTCTCCATAAAAACGGAAGCCATCACGTCTGCTTTTTCTACATTCTCCATAAATGAGGATCATATTCAATTTTTCCTCATTTGTAAAATCGTCGTTATTCATTGTAAATACAATTTTGTTCGAAGCAACTTTGGGATCAATTTAATAACACTTTATGAACTGTCAAACTGAACAAACAAATAATGTCAAATTTTGCTTTAGTTTTCATAGATCGCTTTGATTTCTATGGTCCCAATTTTTGAATATTTAAACTGCAATTTCACCTCTGTTCTGAAGTCAGAGTACAAAGTGTAATACTTCATGGGAAATAGAATCTTCCGTAGAATTCAAATTTTGAGGAAAATATACAGGGTGCTATTTAAAATTTAAAAAATTGGGTCGCTTCCGGTTAACATTAAATGTATATCAGATACCCCAAATTTCAAATTTTTATTTTATTAGATAACGCAGGTACGCCATTGGAACAGTATAACTGAGACACCCGGTATACACAAATATTTATCAATTTTTATCGATCGCATTTAAATTAATTTAATTTGGTACATGGAATTAATGGGGAAAAATAAATGAAATAGGCATTAATATTTCAAACTTTAACTTAACCAAAATGAGAAACACGAATGTTTAATGAACTATTTAATAGGAATTATATAGCGCTGAACTAAGTTCAGTAAATTTGAAGATTTGAGAAGATATGTCATTCTCACATCATGACTTTTATGGAGGATTTATTTTTATTAAACGGCATCGAAATAAGTTTCGAATAAGTCAAGGTCGAGTTAAGACTTTTAGGTCTTATCCCCACTACTAAAAATTAGTATCCGAAAGTAAAATTCGATTTTTGCGTAAGTTTTACACTTTACCAGACCACTGAACCAAAAGAACTTGGGTGATATTAGACTAATTCTATTCCAACCGTTGACTTTCGAAGCCTTTTATACTATTTCAGTTTATATTATATTAAAATGAAGATTAAAAAGTGATTAATGGACATATTTACCATTTTCAACATATACACAATATTCTTAAGATATATATTTTATTATTTCTATTTCTGTAGAGTTCAAATACACAGAAAATACGAGGGCGGATTAATAGATAAGTTCTCCAACAACTCCGTTGTGTAAGTAGTGAAAATAGAACCAAGTTCTAATCTGCAAACGGTAATTTCAAGTATGCTGTCTTAACATGCAATATTTAATTTTTGTATGTACCGTCGTTAAATAACAGTATCATTTATCATGAGATCGATTCGCTGAAAGGTTGCGCGCCCATCGAAATTTACGGGCGTTTGAAAGCTCTTATGGCAACGATTGTATGGGTGTGAAGATTGTTCGCCAAATGAGTCCCGCGACAATTAACGAATGTCATGAAAGACCAAAGATAAAACATTTATCAATAACTTCTTAATCAGTATCGACATGAAAAAGATGACTTTCTAATGAACATCACTACCGGGGACGAATCTTGAGTTCACCATTATGATCCCCAAAGCAAGCAGCAGTAAATGGAATATGGTTGTCCTGATTCTTCACATGTACGAAAATTCAAAAGTGTTCCATTAGCGCAGAAAGTCATGCCCACCATGTTCTTTGATACAAAGGGAATTATTCATACCGAATATCTGGCAAGGGACCAACGATCGATTCAACAAGATACTTTACCACTACTAAAGAATCATATCCGCAGAATAAAGTCGGCAAGAATGATTTCTTTCTTTTACTATAACAACGCCAGCCGTATTCCAACAACGAAACGATGAAGACAGTGACGAGTCAGAAATTCACGGTTGCTTCGCACCCTCCGTATAGTCCTGATTTAGTACCTTCGGATTTATGGTTGTTCTCAAAGTTGAAGGCTCAACATTCTTAATCAGACACTAATTCGGGTTGCTGTTCCCAATTTGATCAAGAGTAAACAAGAAAGTATTTTAATGGTTGGAATGAAGAAATGGATGCAACGTTTGCAGAAATGTATTGCACTAAATGGTGAGTATGTGGAAAAATAATTATGTACATTGGTAGTGCAATAAATTTACTTCATTTTGAGATTGTTTTCATTATTTTGTCTTTTTCTGTTCTTATTTTATAGTTAAAAACATATATCAATGTGCCCTCGTATAACATAGACACGATTGAATATAATGCTATTAAAAAAAAATTTTGATTTAAAATCAGGAAAAACAATTTTATGAATAAAGTAAAAAAGTATATAGTTTCCTATCTGAGGATAATTTAACGGGATGTGAGATTCAAGTACTAGCACCATCTTTCGGGAAAACATTGTATTCAAATTCTACCGTCCTTTTTATGGTGACAAGTGCAATCAAAGTGAATGGCGCAAATTTTGTATTGTTATCAAAAACATGAAAGAAATCGAACGTCAAACAATAATTTGAAGCTGTGTAACGAGTACCAAGCTGATTTCTTGAGAAGATTTGTAACGGTTAATGAAGCATGACTTGACCACACGTTCTTGAATCCAAACGGCAATCTCAACAGTGGGTACATCATGGTAACTCTACTCCAAAAAAACAAGCCAAGAGATTTGCATTGGCGGGTGAGATAACATCTACGATTTTTTGCAATTCGAAGGGGATCATTTCCATAGAGAATCTTGCAAGAGGCCAAACTGTTTCACTAGTTACATTAAAGGAAAAATCAACTGAGACTTCAGTTATTCCATACCCACGCTATTCACCAGATCTAGCCACAAATGACTATTTAATTCCACAAACTCAACTTTTTCCTTGCTGAAAAGAAGTTCCTGTCGGATTAAGAACAGTATTTTGAAGAGAACTACCATTACAAAAATGACATAATGACACTTCAGGATCGTTGGTCCAAGTGCGTTGAAGTTGAATATCTTGAAAAATAATAATAACCTTAATGCCGTACCTAAGTCATTTGTTTCATTTCGAGTTTTACTTCCCGTGAAATCGTCTTCGTGGAAGATGAATTCAATGTCTGCTTCTGACAAAAATATTTTGGTTAAATAGGATGTGCGTGCAAGCTTCAATTAATTATTGTTGCGACCGTAAAAAGCCTAATATACCAGTTTGGTGTATCACCCTGTATTCAAGTACTATAATTTTACAATTTAATAGACTATAGAGTGATAATAGCCCTTCTTGATTAAAAAATAATGAACCATTAAAAAATCATAAATACGGTTTAGTAATTGCGAATTATTGGACGCATAATTTCAGCGTAAACATGTTAACGTTAATCTTTTAATTTGATTATGAGCGAAGCTTCATGTTCAATGCGAAAACTCAATTTATATATTACACAAAATACAACGTGTTTCAAAGAGAATTTCATCTCAGTAGGCACTGAGTAACTAGTACTTGCAAGTTATTATAAGCCAATTGCCTTTTATTTTTATTTATAACTATTTATCTAATGTCATTTTGTCACTAGCAATATATTTTTTCTTACAAATATTTTTTTACTTAATAAACAATACTACTAAATAATGTACACATCTTTATTGTTGAAGTATATTTCCGAAGTGCATAATTTCTTAACGGAGAATGGCAATATTCCTACACAGAATGTAAGCTTGCAGTATCCTAATAAAGTTGTGGATAATACCGCTTTACCTCATCACATTCGTCTAGTCGTGTAGAAGTTTCGGGCTACAGGATCTGTATTAAAAGGCAAAAGTTCTGGTAGACCACGTAACAGCAAAATATTGTTGAACACGTAGAAAACCTTGTTGGAGAAAACCCATATATATCAGTTCGTCGTTTATCAGTTCAAACGAACGTATCTTCTAGTACCGTTCATAGAATTTTGATGCATCGATGATATATGTATCCATACAAAGTATCGATTGTTCAACAGATCTTACCTAAAGCTCACCCTAGTAGGCTTAATTATTGCAACTTCATTCAAGAAAATTTAAATAATGACGAAATTCTTGATCTTTTTTTTGATGAAGCATGGTTTCATTTAACCGGGTTTGTAAATAAACAAAAATACAGAACATGGTCTATAAACAATCCAAACAATCACATCGAAGTTCCTTTATATCCTCTTGAAGTTAGAGTATGGTTAACTGTATCTCGTGTAGAAAAATAGGGCCAATATTTTTTCACAATAACATTAATAGCCAACGATACCGGGAAAAGTTATTAACACCTTCTTTAACTCAAGTGCAATGAAACGAAATCAATGGGGGTTACTTCTAGCAAGATAGAGTTACTGCACATACAACTCGTGAAATTTTGTGTTCCCTCATCGAGTTATAAGTGTATAAGTTATAGTGTTTGGCCAGCAAGATTACCAAATCTTATATCGTTAGATTTTTCTATTTTCGGATTGCTAAAAAATGAAGTATATAAGACAAAATTGAATAACTTAAATAACTTGATGAACACAATTACAATTTTCAACACTTGTTATAAATTATAATAAATCAAATTTCTACAAATTAGTTATTTACTTTGGTTGTTTTATTAATATCCCATGTTTAAAGTTTTCTTATTAAATAAATTAATAATCTAATTGTACTTGTTATTAATTTCATCACCATATCTCTCGATGGTAAATTTTGATAGTGATAACCTTCGATATAACCTTCATACCATTTAATCTATATCCGCATTTCAAGAATGCAGAACATCATAATATATAGGAGAAATTCATGGACTACTAGATGTAATTCTTTTTGAAACATGTTATATAATCAGATAGCGTATAAGCTAATAAAAATTTTGACGAATTTTAAAATGGTGGAAAAGCTAAATTCTATATAAATTATAAATCGACTAAAATACCATATGATCAAATAAATTTATCCTCTAGTTAGCCATGAAATTATTTATTCAAGGTATCATGTTGGTAGTGACATATAAAATACATTTGTCATTATGTCTACTGTATTGGTTTATTGACATTAATCTATCAACGGTATAACCTAACCTGCACGACTTACACTTAACACACATTTTTAAATTTATATTGCCAACTTAAGTTTAAAGAAGAAGAATTTCATGGCCTTCTAGAGGGTAGAAATATTTGATCATATTGTATATGTACACTGTACATGGCTACCATTTTGTAGAAAACAGGTTTCACAATAATGAAACTGAGTCTAGACGTCAATAATTAATCACTTTGCATTCCAAATATTATTTTAGAATAGTAATAACAATAAATACGGATATAGTCAATAACATTGATAGGAGAATGAACTTATGATAACCAATTCTGCAGACTTTGCCTTCGTTAAAGAATGTACTGATTATGAGTCCTTGAACTATATTTATTAGTGAATTTGTGAATTTTGGATTTACTGGTGACAAAAAAATAAGGGTTTGGAGGAAGGTTATAATTTCAAATATTGCTTATTTTAATTACATATAAACATTAAATTGAAAGAACAAAAAGGCACTAAATAGTTACAAATAAATTAAATAAAAATCGACTTTAATAATATCCAATCTATATAAGTGATATAAGTGTATAATTTACAAAGCTAAAATTATAAATTGAGATCATCATACATGACGTTCAAAAAAAAATGTTTGACACAGCTAAGAGTAGGTATAGTCTATTCGCACCTTAGAAACTAGTACAGATTCTTGTGGGGCTATATTTATCTCTTTCTAATTATTTAATTAACGTGACCCTCTCATTAACTTATGCGCAATGTTGTTGGATTCCCTCAAACAATTGCAATATAGTAAAATGAGTTGCATCATTCACCAGCTTGCTTCTTGTTGTTATGAGTCATTAATGCTGTGTTTATCTGTTTATTATTGTTCTCTTTCCTTTTATTTCGGTGTCTTTTTCTTTATATCTAGAGATGTTCATTCGAGTGACATCCCACTAGCGGTTCGTCTTAGCGCCTATATACAATATGTCCCAAAAACATTCCAACAAACTTGAAGGGGTGGTTCGGGACATCAAAACAAAAATTTGTTTAATAAACATATGTATGCAAATGAGCCGTTTGTGCTGTAGAGTAATAAATTATTTTAAATCATATCCAAATAATGAACCAGACCTTTAATCGCCGACTTATTAAGGTTATATATATATATATATATATATACCGTATATATACCCTTCATTATATCAGTTAGCGAAATCACACTCCATCAGTTCTCCAAGGCTCTCAAATCATTGGAATTACCATTAAAAGTTCATGAATTAATGCAACGATCAATAATACTCAACACATGTAGTACAGTCCGAAAATTTTTACAAAAAAATAACTTCTAATCACTAATTAAACAAGCCGAGTAGACTCCTTTGGTCTCAAGACTCTTAGAAAAAAACCAAAAAAAATAATAAATTACATCATAGAATTTGTAGTAAATACCATTCTATGATGTATACCAACATCGCAACATCAGCCAAATACCACCGAGCTCATACTCACAGATACGTGGGTAAACTAAAATGCTTCCTAGGTACAGGCTGAGAAAGTGCGAGATAACTCGACGCCTTAATAGATCTTTAGTGTCGCGTCGTTTACACAGACAATATAATAGTTCAAAAAACAAAAGCGAACACTACATATTTGAAAATAAAAGATATACAACATGTTTCAAAGCATATAAATAAATAACAGCAAATATACCAGATGGACTTGAAATGAAAAGACAAAGTATGAAAAATAGAAATATATAAATATTTTCTCAAAATTCCCTATAAAAACGAGAAAAAAAAATGATAAAGATATTTTTTTTGTTAGGCCACTGTGCGGTCGACTATATTGTGAAGTGAGTTATCCGACACGTCAGGCGAGCGGTATCACGCACCGAATACGTCATCAAGTCTCCCGTACCTCCTAGAAAAGAGCTTCCGAAAGGCCCTCGAGTAAGCTATACTACAGAGGTCGGCATAAGTCTGGCCACGCTGGCGAAAAAGATTAAAACGAAGCATGTTCGTGCTTCAGACAGTTGTCTCGGTGTCATGATAACACGTGCTGTCGAGTAGACGCGTTTTCAGAATGAATAACCGATACAAGTTCACGCTTCAAGAAAGAGTTTTTTTTGTTACGTCGTATCTTCGTACGAACGCGGATTACGAAACTATGTTTATCGAATTTCAACAACAATTTCCGAACTCGCCGCTACCAAATCGTTCAACAGTGTGGAAGATGTACCAGAAATTCTTGCAAGAGAACCACGTACCCTTCCCGACCTCCGAACTGCAATTGAAGAAGAATTAGAAAATCTTCGCGGAAAGCTTGACGACGTGCTTCTCCGGACCTGCCTCACCGTTGAGAAACGTTGCAGTAAATGCATTGATCAAGATGGCCATCAATTTGAACACTTACAGTAACCCTTTTTCGAATCCCTTTTGTAATTTCTTTGAATAAATTCATTTTGACGATGCATTTTTTTCTTTTAATGCAAATTTGTTGCCTGACTTACGCCGACCCCTTATATAAGAATTTAAAATGCAGAGAGACTATTCATTCACGTCGTGTGATATTATATAAATGTAAATACTCGTATATACATACATATTGTGAAATAAATGCTCTTAATGTTAGTTATTAGTTTTTAAATTGTTATTTAGTGCGTTTTCTTGTTAATATAGTGTGTGTTTAAGTTACCGTTAGTTTTATTTAAAAGAACTCAGAAAGACAAATATTTTACAATCTTATAAAAGACGATATCTTAAAGTTGACCGACAATAACAAAAATAATAGTTTTGTTCATCTCATCCAGCTGTTACGTATGTAAACATATGCATAGCGTATGTTTGCATACGTTACATACGTAAATAGTTTTGTTATTGTCCATTTCATCCAACTGTTACGTATGTAAACATACGAGTGTATACGCGTATACGCTGCATACGTAAATAGTTTTGTTATTGTCCACTTCATCCAGTTGTTACGTATGTAAACATACGCTGTAACGTATGTATGCGTGTGTGTGTGAAGTACGAGGGTGTTTCAATAATTCCTTAGAAAAAGATAGAAAAACAAATTTTGGAATTTTTTTTTGTTTCAACATATCCTTTTAGCCGTATGCACTTTTTCCACCGTTTCTCCAACTTTTTTAAGCCGTCCAAAAAGTAGGATTTCGTAAGGTACTCAAAATAGGGATCTATTTGGGCGATGACCTCCTCGTTCGACGTGAACCATTTCCTTGATCGGATTGAAGTTCCAGGGGTACACCAAAACGGCTGACGAACTCCTTCACAATCACGTCTGCTACAGTTCCAGCCTCTTGATTTGGTAGAGCATATGCTTCAACCCATTTGGTAAAACAGTCCTTGACCACTATTATGTATTTATTTCCTTTGTCCCTTTCTGGAAAGGGCCGGCGGCATCTATGGCAATTCTTTCAAATGGGCTTCCCACATTGTATTGGCGCATGGATGCACGTCGACGCCTCTGGGGACCATTGCTTCCGGCGCAATTGTCACGCTTTCGGCATCATTCTTTCACATCTCGTGAACAATTAACCCAGTAAAATCTCTAGCGCACCTTCTCTACTGTTTTATGAACTCCAAAATGTCCCCCAGAAGCCCCATTGTGAAGTTCTCGCAATACCTCTGATATTATTTTCTTGGGAACCACCATTTGCATCTTCCGCTCGCTTCTATCGTGATTCGACCTCACGTCTCAGGAGATCGTCTTCCATGGTTAAGGAATCCCATTGTGCCCAGTATGACTTCAATTCTCTTGAATGGAGAGCAATTTCTTATCAGGTCGGTCTTTGCGCATTTCTCTTCAAAGCCCTGAAGACTGCAAGATCCGGATCAACTTCTTGATCTGCGCGCGAATTGTCAGGTTGCCATTCGTCATCAACCACGGTGGTTTGAAGAGCGTTGACCGGTTTGTTTTCGATTCGGTTGCAATGTCGACAGTCTTCTGGACAGGGCCTTCTGGAAATAGCATCTGCATTTCGATGTTTGAGGCCTCTCTTTGTTCAATGTCGAAGTCATACTTCTGTAGCCTCTCAATCCATCTAGCTACTACTTGACCCTCGGGATTTTTAAATTGTAAGAGCCACTTTAAGGCGGCATGAGCAGTGCGGATCAGGAACTTCTGCCCATACAGGTACTTGTAAAAATGCTCAATGGTCTTTACTGCCAATAGTTCTCTCTTGGTTACGCAGTAGTTCCTCTCCGGTTTGGACAGGGTCTTGCTGAAGTATCCAATGACCTTTTCTTATCCATCTTGGATTTGAGAGAGCACACCACGAATCCCGACGTTACTGGCATCTGTATCCAGAACAAACCTCCCAGATGGCAGTGGATAGTTTAAAACAGGTGCACTGATCAAAGCTTCTTTTAGCAACTCAAAGGACGCTTGGCATTCGTTGTTCGAAATGAATGTTCGATTTTCTGTCAGGCGGGTAAGTGGTTTTGCAATGTTAGAGAATCCAGGAACGTAGCGCCGATAATACGTGCATAATCCCAAAAAACTTCTTAGCTGATGTTTGTCTTTGGGTACAAGCCATTTTTCCACAGCTTTTACTTTTTTTGGATCCACAGCAACTCCTTTTCCACATGTCCAAGGTAATTTACCTCCTTGCGGAAAAGTTGACACTTCTTTGGACTTAATCTCAGGTTGGCACCTCGCAACCTCTGGAATACAACTTCTAAATTTTCCACGTGATCTTCAAAGGTCTTCCCTACCACAATCACATCATCTAAATATACCAGGCAGGTATTCCAAGGCAGTCCCCTCAGTACAATGCCCATGAGTCGCTCAAAAGTAGCTGGGGCGTTACACAGTCCAAATGGCATGACTGTAAACTGCCAGAGTCCTGTACCTAATTACCTATTAGACGCTGTTCCAAGGTTTTCACACAGTCCAGATTCTTTTACTCCATTTGAGTTTGTGAATCTATTAGACGCTGTTCCAAGGTTTGCGAATTGTCTATCAGCCGTTGTTCCATTTTCATCAACAGCGAATTCACGGCAGCATCTCCACCTGGAACTTGAAAGACATAATTCTCTGGATCATCGCCTTCTTGGATCAACACATTTCGAAGCCGTTGCTGGAGAATTGCCTTTTTGCCGGTTGTATCCTCATCCCTCTCTAATTCTCGTTTTAAGTCAGTCACTTTTAATTCCGTGAGTTTCACTCTATTTGCCACCACGATATTTAAAATAAACGTCTTTTCGCACTGTATATTTATTTAAACAAATACTTAATTAACACTTAATTGTCCACATATTCCATTATTTATTAATTAACTCACACTGGACACCACTGTAAAGTTTGTCTTTTCGGGTTCTTAAATAAAACGGTAACGTAGACACACACTATATTAATAATAAAAACGAATAACAATTTAAAAACTAATTACTAACAATAAGCACATTTATGTATTTATATTTATGTAAGTTCACTCGGCGATGATTTGGTATCGAATGAATTCAAATCCCTTCCTCGGCGGCTTATATATCGGCCACCGAGCCTCTCATGTTTTCCTTAGTCTCGATCTTTCCGTTTCTAGATCCGTCGAGAAGGCGCCCGGGGCGTGACGTATCGTTGGATGAGTCATCACAATATGTTACACATATCTCGCACTTATCTATATTCAGACGTATCATATTTACATTGCACTAATTATTAACAATATCAATCATTCTAATACAATGATCGTCCATTCCTTTTTGACGAGTAATATAATTGCATTACATTATCTCAAAATTTACTAAATTGAAACTGCCTCCTAAAACTAAAATAAAGTAAACTAATGATACCTTAAATTTTAACAACGCCCAGGAATTATTATTTTTTACTTCTACGGCCTTAACTTTGTATAGCGACAAAGAAAACAAAGGGGTAAAAGATACATATGAGTAATGCCTTCATACAAAAACTCGCGGTCGAATGTTCACGTAGTAACGAGAAAATTATTTTTTCTGAAATCGGTCAAGATTGCCTACTTTCTCGGCGCAATTTCAGATTCCAAAATGAGCTATTCTAGTATTTTAGTCCGTTACTAAGCAAACATCAGAAAACAGTCCGGGAAGATTTTTTTCGTCCTAAGCCGGAAAAGTCGGTAGCTTTCCCGTACCGGTTTTTTATATATATTTTAAACAGTAAATAAATACACGCAGACAACATTTTCACTAACTCCGGTGGTGTCCCGCACACCAGGACTTCATCATCACTGTCCATTTAAATTTTTTTAGCGATAAGTAAGTGTTAAAGCGAAATAATAAGTAATGAATCTCTGACCTTTTTCACAACAGCAAACAAACAGTGATTGTCAAGAAAACGATTTCATAGACAATTAGGTGGTAATGAAAACATGTTACGCATTTATAAAAATTCTTTAATTTATTATAATGTTGATTCCGATTTCAGAAAAAAAGTAGGTGTGCCTCGTAGTAAAAGCACATTCCCGGACTTCAATGCTTGTTGGCCTCGACTTAACGCCTCGGCCAACAATTTACATTGTCGTCCGGAAATGTATCGCTTTTACTACTAGATACACAATGTACTATTCTTTATTCAAGTCTGACCCTGTCGCAGTTAATATACAGGCGGCAATACGGGAATCTGCCGCAACAAACAATGCTGAGGTTTACATTTGATAAGGACATAGTCTTGGCTGCGGCAAGGCGCGGTCGCAATGGCATCCTACATGAATATTGAATATACTGATATGATTTTACTTTATGGCGAAACAGGAAAAAATAACGTTTCCCGAATTGATGTTTTCCTTCGACTAATATAATTGTCAGAGCCACACGTATCAACTTCGAGATACGTGATCAGTAATTTCACACTTCGAAGGTCGTGGCCTTCAAAGATTACGCAGAGCGCAACAAGCAGAAGAGGATATCATGGAAGTGGACGACGCACAGTGCGAAATTTCTTGAGTTTACCGGAACTTAATTATTCAAAACAGTAAAACAGTTCTATTTGTTGGTTTTTAAAATTTTTATTAAAAATTAATATGTTTTATTTAAAGTTTTTGAGTTTATTTGTGTTTTTTATTATAGAACATTTAAAAAAACATACATTTTATAACAACATTTTGAACACCTATTCAGAACTAGACTCATTGCAATCGTCTGAAGACTCGCAATCATTACACGGGCCTGCAAATCTTTCTAACAACATTAAAAGTTCTGGCGTAACTTCACTATGCTTGGTTTTGGGTGCTTTACGAAGACTAGCGATGTACGGATCCGACGAAATAAGCAGTCGATAAAATAAATCCGTGTTTGTGTCTATTCTTGACGTTTTTCTAGTAAAAAGTTCGCGATATTTTCTGCAGTCTTTGTTTCTTGTCTTCTGAGCTTCTTCAGAAAATTGTCCGATCGGAAGAATGCAAGAGGCTATAATATCCTTTCCATGACAAAGAACTTTATGCACACTTACGGGCATTGAGTACCAGAAATATTCTTTCAAATACAATTCCAAAGTTTCTCTTGCATATTCGCCGAACTTTTCTGAATCAATTTTAAGACCACAATTTAGGCACTCTAACAACACATGAAAACGTTTGATCAATTCTAAGTTAACGCCAGTTATTTCGGCAGACTTTTCGGCATTTCTAAAGAATTTTCTCGCGGTATTACCATCGTTTGTGTTTCCGGTCTGCTGTTTTGGCATATCTATAAGCAAGCCAAGCTCCTCTTTGAATTTTTGTTGAATGTATTTTTTCTTCTCTGCAACTTTTTTTTTAATTTTCTGCTCCACGAGCTTGCCATGCTTTAATATCAATTTTGTGCGATATATGTAAAATACATTCCAAAAACCTTATCCATGCATGGAGGGGCGATAGTCCAAGGGATAAAAAGGATTCGTTTATATTTTTTTGAGGTATATCGCAGATGTTGTTCATTTCACTAGATTTAGCCACATAAGTAGCATGTTTGTGATGATGCACAGGATGATACAGCATTGCATACTTTACCGTCAATCATACAAAAGATCATATTTACTGTAACCTGAAATTGCTTGCCATCTACAAGTATTAGTGGTTGGAGTAAGTTGAGATATTTGTTCTTTCACTTTGTTTACTTCTGAGGTAATTACACTGACTGTTTCTTTGGTAAAAACGAACTTAATGGGGCGACAGTACCGTGTGGAAGAAGAAGCAGGGTTTTTCCAAATTAGTGACTGATTATCACCATTATCATTTACGGAGCACATTTGGATTGGTACCATTGATACACTAAACATACTATCATCAGAGCTATATTTGTCCATATACTTTTGTCGATAGTTAACTTGTTCCGCCCGATCACAACCCCACTTTACGATAACATTTAGTTCTTTAACGTTTGACAAAGTTCTAAGAGTCTCTTCTAGCCCTACACAAAGTCTTGCTATGGTATGATTTATAAGCGACTGAACTGATACTTCAGCTGAAACTTCAGTTATTATTATGTCCTTTGGATAGCATAACCTCTTTGCCTCCTTTACAACATAATAAGGTGGATACAAAGTGCAACCGTGATCTTTTGCTTGATCCCGAACAATGTTGTATTGATTTGACGATAAGTTTGCATCAATAAGTAGCGCCAGAGCCTGGTCCGGAGTTAATTTTCGTGGGCTGTTTGAAGAAGACAAGCGAGTCATTTTCATTTTGTTGCCCCTTTCTGGAGAAGCAGATGCCAGTTCCTTGACAATCGCTGCAGAGTTTCGTTTTCCAGATTGGTATAGCTTTGTTACGGTTGCTTTGGCTAACTCGTCTTGACTACCGGACTTCAAAAGATGATGCACTTTTCTGTTTTGCACTTTAGGATGACAATACCTAAATTCTTTTTTAGGTCTGCCTGCATTGGTCCTCGATCCACTGGGCAATCCCTTACAGCATTTGAAAACTTTACATTATTTTCAAGCCAGACAGCTTTTTTATTCAGAAATGATGCTAAATTTCGACTGAATTCCCTTCACCTTTTTCGTATTTTACAAACCAGTGCGCGAAGAGTTGCCTTTAAACTGCAAAGAGTATCAGATCTTAACATTGGTGAGCCTATTTTTTCCAAAACAAAACCAATGATGGCATCCGATGTCGGTTCTTCCTTCCACTTTTGGAATATACAGTTATATGAAACTTGCAAAGTCATTCTAGAAAATGTTTCATTTAAAAGAAGATCGCAAAATATCGCAGAAAATCTTTTGAGTTTTCAACAGAGGGAAAAAAAACTTTAAAATGTTGTGCGTTTCAAGCTAGTATTATGTGGTATCACTTTTTAAAATTTCCACTAAAGTTAAAAATGTAAATTTAACTTAGTTCTTAAAAATCACTTTTTCCACGAACAAATCACATACGAGCAAGGAAAGATTTTGCAATTAATTAAATGCCAATAATTGACAATTTTCTAATAAAATACATGAAGAAAAAATCATGGCCTACTGATTTGCCATTTGTATGTACCACTCTATTAACTTTAACAAATCGAATAGCTTTCTATAGGCAAAAAGTATGATTGAATAAGTAAAGCGACTTTCAGGTGCATTTTGCGGTTCTTTCGCAGGGTAAATCCCCAAACTGAGTATGAGGTTTTAGAGGCGGGGTATTTACCTAACAAAATAATAAATAATCTTATGCATTTTACGTATTTCAAAAATTTAATAAAGTTCCGCTAAACTTCCTAAATTTCGCACTGTGCGACGGTGTAAGTACGACAACGTAAGCACAGGAAGTGAATGTATCTCAAATTACGGGCATCAAATTTTGAAAACTAATCAACTTTATCCATATCATATCCAACGCGTACAAAGGTTAACGGAATTAGATTTTCCGCGCCTAGTTGCCTTCTGCGAGTGGTTTAAACACAGAGAAGTTCATCAGCCAGATCTTACATTGCCCTGACATTGAAAGTGTCACAGATCTGTGAAATATCATTTTTATTGCAGCTTAACGTATTCGCAAGGGCATGCCAAATTTTACCCGCGTACATAACTTTCTTCGCCGAATTTTTGCCTACATAATAATTTCATTTTAAAGAAATTTAACGTTAAAGCTACGACTACGACGTAAAGGAATATTGACGTCCACAAAAAAAAACATAGCAATAAAAAGACCATATGTGCGGGTGATTATATTGCATAAATACTTTTTTTGAAAAAAAAACATCAATTGTTAGTGTTAAAACTTATTGTTAGACTTTATCGTCCAAAAGTAAGTCTAGGAATTGTCTCAATATTTTTACAGATGAATGAACTTGAGTCAGCTGTATTTTCCTAAATATAGAATAAATAAAGATATGGACCCTAAAAATTTGAAAATTTTTGATGAATTACAAATAAATTTCTTTTTTGATTTTAAGTTAGACATTTATATGTATTCTTCAGATTCGCATAGCATAGGCGCTATTCAGCGATAACCCTGTATAGTATCTATATATTTTTGAAATTATATTTCCCCAATAACGTATTCATTAAACCACCATTAATAATACATAAATATATTTTTTCTCAAATAGTAATTGTTTATGGTATTGTATAATTAGTAATTATTACATTATAACTAAAACAAAAAGAATAAATATACGAGGGATGTCTTTTTAGTGTTGCATATAGCCTCATAGAGGACGCCAGTAATAAAACATGAGGTGTCAAAACTTATCTCCATCTTTCGTTAACCGAAATCTAAAGTTTCATCAAGATACTGCAAGTGATTTAGTCATAGTCAATTTTTAAAGTTTATAAGTTGTTCGAAAAATTGAATTTAGTCGAGAAAATTTTCGCGAAATAATTTTTTAACTTTCAAACGGGATTAATTCAACAATAATATCTTGTTGAGTTGGTTTCTGTTTTTGAAGATGAAGCACCACATCAACTGACAGTTCACGATGGTACTGTGAATTCCAACGTGGACGCACTTGTATCAGTGGCAATCCCAGAACAGGTCTGCCAAGAACAGCAGTCAACTAGAAAAACATCAATGCTGTGTGCCGCCTGATTAAGGAAGATAGATATGTGACATATCGTGAAATTGAGACATCCATGGGTATTCCAAAGACCTCAAAAAATTCAACCGCTCCTACATGATGAGCTGGGTGTAAGAAATTTAGTTTCTCGTTGGATTCCGCATCTTTTAACCAAAGAGCAAAAGTCAACTCGCGTTAATTGAAGCCGACAAACTTTGAGCCGGGTCAATAACAGAAACCCCAAAAATGTCTATAGCATCGTGAAAGACGATGAATCATGGTTTTATTCCTATGAACCCGAGACAAACTTTAGTCCGCTGTTTGGGTGTTTCAAGATGAAGAGAATCCGACAAAAGTTATCCGTTCGCGAAGTGTGTCGAAAAAGATGGTCGCGACGTTTGTCCCAACATCAGGTCATGTAGCTACAATTCCTTTGCAAGATCGAAGAACAGTTAATGCGGATTCGTACACAACCGTTTGTTTGTCAGATATAATAGAAATCAACCCACAACGGCGAATTATCCTGCATCATCACAATATGAGTTCTCACTCAGCTTGAAAGACAATTAAGTTTTTGGAGCAGCAAAATATCGAATTATTAGATCATCCTTTGCATGTTTTTACCTTTTCAAAGATCTAAAATAGAATGCGTGGTCGACGATTTCAGTCGCCGAAAGCAGTATATGCCTTCGAAACGGCAATTTTCAAGGTCCCAGCCAAAGACTGGAATAGCTGCTTTTACAATTGGTTTGAACGAACACAGAAGTGTATCAATTTTTGTGGAAAATATTTTAAAAAGCAATAAAAGCACTTTGAGTTGGTTCATTGTTTGATTTTATAGCTATATAAAACACTAAAAAGACATTCCTCATTACTATAAACAAATATTAGAATACCCTACCTACTGTTATAATGTTCTAATATAAATCTGTAATTACTATTTATAAGTGCTTGTGACTTACACTTGATATATTTTACGAATTTAACTGATACTTTGAGAAATCTTCGTGTAACGCAAATAGATAGTGTCAAATTTTCTTTTTTGCCATACAATAATATATGAATTATTAATTTTTGTTTCGAAATTAATAGTTAAAAAATAAGTCTAGTACCTATCTCGCAAAAGATAATTACATATTTTTGTTATATTTCTGCTAATGCCATCACTGTTTCCTTTATAACAGTATTTAGTAGTAATTATTTTAAGTAAAATAAAATAAAATAATTTATACAAAAATCAATTACAATCCTAATAACTTAAAATATAATTGATTTTACTTACTTTTTCTAAATCCTCAGGAAACACAGAAACCGGTCTATGACCCGATGTCCATGGCGGATTCAAATTATAACAACCATAACTGCCATAACATTTTTCTTGATTCATTTCTACAATTCAATCGTTAAATATTCACAAGTACATCGATATTATAAGAACACCCAAACTCACCAACACCCATTTCTAACAAATAATTATTGTAAGAACTCATTACTTTTGGTGATGATTGTATAGCCGATTCATTAGCTAACATCATAAGGGTTTGTAGAAAAACAGCCATATTCGTTTTAACTTCAGTACACCTTTTCTTCTGTATAATAATATTTAATTTAAAATATCAACATTAAGTAAGTTTCTTTATCGCATCTTGCAGAGTTCATAGGTTAAAATGTTACTGAATATGTCTCTACGAAAATAATATTTACGCCTTGTGTGAGCATTTGCGTCTCTATCGTTTATTTTTTTATAAGTTTCTAGAGAAAAAACACAGTACGCATTATCAAAAACTCAACATGGTTTTTCTTCGAATCCGTTTTTAAAGAAAATTGAAATGAAAACATAAATTAATTCTATGAAATGCCAATTGTTTCTGAAGAATAATAACTTAAAAAATATTAAAATAAAATATAAGATTTTTTTAGACTATGTATAATTAAAGTTGTTACGTAGATTAGTAATTAAATATAAATGATATAGCGACAAACGTTTTGATTGACGTCTAATCAAATTTAACACGAAATGAGGAATATTTCTCATAACAATATCGAAATTCTTATCTACACTGTTCAATACGTCAAATATAGAACACATAATCATTATCAGTGGCGGCACGGCACAGTAGGATAGGCAAAAGCCGGAAATTAAAAATATATAAGAAATGTTGACACTAATATATATTTACGAAACTACGCAAATAAGATGAGTTTGAATAACATATGACATAACACTTAATAAATGACTCAAATAATTAAAATCGAATATATGCGAAAGCTGTAAATCACCTTTAATTTGTGTCCTCAAGTTCACTGGAATTGACAAAATACTGAAAACGACTTTTATTCCTAAAAGCGGTTAAATTCGATTATGGAGATAACTATTTATCATAAACGCAAGCTTTTGAGTGAACCCGTTTGGAGAAGTTACATTAAAACTCATTTGTTTTTACGATTCAGTGGGATTATCCATAAAGAATTTGATTTAAGTGGTATAACAGATAATGTTGAATATTGTCTAAGTGAATGGAAACATTTGGAAGACCGTATTCGTCATGTTGGCCCTAAATATGTAAAACTAGACAGTTAGTGATTCTTGCACGATCATGCACCTTCTCACTGTTATATTGTCAACGATTTTTTTGCCCAAAATATATATTTTTTACTTCCACATCCCCCGTATCCTTCTATCTATTTTTTTTTGACAAAACACATTTACTTACTGTTCTTATTATTCCAAATATTTTCTTCAATCTTTGTGCATTGGTTATTTTATTTTTTTATGCGTTAACCACTCCTTTACACGTGAAAACAGAACAAGAAATCATTAAATGTCAGATCTATGGCGAATCACTCATTATTTCCATGTTTTGGGCATTCAAATACTCAATCGTTCAATCAGCAATGTGAGTCCTGATGTTATCACGATGCAAGATGATGCTTTCTTTTGGACAATTTTCACAGACACTTTGGCGAACTTGAGTAACCAAACTGTAGTGTGTCATTCTTGATTAACAGTATGGCGATCGTCTAGCGCTACTGTGGAAACATGTCCAGTAATTCCAAAAAATGTGGCGACCATCTTTTTGTTTCAGCTTTTCTCTCGAACCACTTATGTTGAAGTTTTCAAAGATCCAAACTACCGATTGTTGCTTTTTTTCGAGATCATTTTATTACCTGTAATGATTTTGTGTGCTATATGAAGGGGTATTAACAAAAGTGATCTAGTGTAGATCTTCACCATCTCGTACAGTCTTCTTTTTGAACTGAAGTCAAATTATAGGGAATTCAACGGAAACAAAGTTTACGTACCTTCAAATGTTTGTGTAAGATTATGTTAATTACCTTCACACCAACTTTTAGGATGTTTTTGGCCTAGTAACTCAAAAGACGTCACTTGAGCAAAGTCGACCACGTTAAATTCATTGTAAATATGACGTCACCAAATAATCGATTGATTACCTAAAAACGTGCCATACTGTAAGTTATATTTGAATTGTAAAAAATCACAGCTCGATAATAATTTTTTCAATTCCATGATTTCTTGTGCAATGCTTACTTTAAATCTTTGAATTTTAAAAATACTTAAGTATATTTTTTAATTGGCATTGTCCTTAAATGTGTATATAACTATTTTAAATAGTCAAAGAAAATATCACAGCCTGCTAGTGAGACCCGGTAGAAAGAAAACAGCCTCGTATTAAGTCTGGCGAAAAGCTCTGGCGCATTTTTGTTTGCTAGAAAGTGTTCTTAAGACATTCTCATAGTGGAAAATAGCATAATTACAAAAGTTAAAAATAGATCCACTAAAACAATTATGTAAAAAAAAGTTCTGGGCAATAGGTCCCTGAGAAGAAAACTATGTATTTTTCTGGATATACCCTGTCCTGTTTATTAAGAACTTTTGCAACCCCAAAAGATCATTAATTCTTCTTTGGTGATACAACAAAAGTTAACAGAATTGGATTAGGCAATCAATCCCAACTAATTTGCCCAAAAAAAAATTCTCTGTATTTGGCAGGATATACCATGCCCTGTTTATTAACAACTTCTGCAACCACGATATCATTAAGTCTAAGTATTGCCGGCAACAGACGAATTTGGATACAGTAATCAAAATAAACAGTAGTCAATAAAAAAAGGAATTGCTTTTCAACATGATTATGTTAAGGGCCTTAAACGAGTCTTAAGTTTCAAACCAGCATTTCTTTTTTTGAGAGAGTACTCGTATTAATGGGCTTCCCGAAAGTTGGATGATTATCATTTAAAATAATGAGCAATACGTTAATGACTATTTTTTTTTTAAATAAATATGTTTAAAGTTTCCATTTGTTTTACTTAAAAAATGTGACATAATTTTCAAACTGGCTTAAAATACATAATGAATTTACCGTATTATTTCAATGAAAAATCTTATATTTATATTTTCTATCTGCTAAATTAGGTTCAAAGAATTTTATACCAGGGTACGTAAATTATTTTCTTGACATTGAGAAATATATCCTAGGACTAGGGTATATGTACCTTCCGAAGCATCGAAAATTCCTATACACATTTTACGAGTTATTTTGATGTGATACTGACTTTATATGTACTTGAATAAAATATAGCACATGCTTAGCATATTCATAATGAATAATCAAAAACATATATTTTTATTTGAAAAACGGAATACAGTAAGAAAGTAAGTAATCAATATTTTGTAGGACCACCATTATATTTCGCAATTGCTTGCAAACGTCTAAGCATGGATGCAACAAAATTGCTAATGTAATTTTCTTCTTAATCTTCCCAAGCGTTTTCTATTGCTGTCCACAATTTTTCCCTATTGGCAGGTCAAAAATGTATTTTATAAATTTTTTTAGTTATCATTCCCCAGACATTTCCATAGGATTTGGGGGCTTAAGGATGGCCATTGTAAGACGTTAACACGATTTTATTGTAACCAAATTTGGACAGACGACTTCGATGAACAGAACAATTGTTGTGTTGAAATCAGAAATTGTTCAAATGCTAAACAGACGGTAACATAATATCACTTAAAATGATTTTATAGTAAATTTCTGTAAGCCTTTTATCCACTCTCCAACAAATACCTGGACCAATATTGGAAATCCTAGCCCAAACGTTGACACTAAATCGACCACTATATTTACAATTTTGTTTTATAGCGTTCAAGATATCTGGAATTCCATGGTCGATAGACGCGTATTGGCCTGTTATGGCAGGACTGAAAAACCTTTTCATGAGAGAACACGACTGAATTCCAGAACTCATCGCCTCTTATCAACATAATTATGCGCAAAAGTTTCCCCAACTTGCTTATGTTGCTCTGTGAGAAAAGGTTTTCGTACAGCATTTCGATTTCTCAAATTTGATAATTTTATTCCTCTGTAAGCAGTTCATTTCGAACCAGGAAAATTACTTTGATGGATTGCTAACACTGCAGTTTCAAAATAATTTTCTCGTAAATAATATATTAATTCTTAGTTTTGCTGTTGCGTTGATATTTTTCGAGGACCTGTTCCAATTTTTCTTGCTACGGTTGATTGCTCGCGTCATTTATTTTTACGTAAAATATACAGGACTTTGTCACATTAAACTCTTCAGCAACAGCACGAATTGAATATCCACATTCCAACATACTAACAATTTTTACTTTCTGCATAACCGTAAGATGCACCATTTTTTTGACTTGCAAATTTGACAAGTACGTGACAGTTTAATTGCATGTTATTAATAATATGTCAATTGTATCAAGACGAATCACGACTATATAAAAGCGTGTATACAATAGAAAACTGTTGTTCAAATTTCTATACTCTCGATGGTACAGTCAGTTAGCAAAAAATCTTGGAACATAGGAATTTCTCCTAATGTAAATTTCATTGATAAAATGGTATAATGTCAAAAGTGACAGCGGTTAAGCTAAAACATGTTCGTGTTGATAAACCTAGTAGCATAAGATATGATGATCAATATGTGCATACTAAAACATTTCTCTGTGAATGTTTGGGGGTAGATAAGTAGTTGAGGCCCAGGTGTGTGCGCGATTTTAGAAGAAAGGCTGACTGTTCAACTGTACTGCCGAATTTTGAATGAAATTATGCTGCCTTCAGTTTTACCAGTATTTGGAAATGATTTTACCTTTCAACATGTAAATATGTATTGGTTTTCCAGTTCACCGTACTATAATGGTTCAAAACTATTGCGAGGAACATAATATCAATGTTCTACAATGGCCCTCAAAAGCCCCGACCTTAATCCATCGAAAACCTATGGGGAACACTTGTCAAAGAAATATATAAGCACGATTTTCGACAACAAAATGTGAATCAGTTTAAGCAACGAATTACTGATGTATGGCAGCAAACTACGCAAAAGTATACGCAGCAACTGATTTTCTCAATGCCACGACGAGTACAGAACATTATTGAAGACAATGGAGCTATGATCAAGTATTAAAGACATACAAAGAAATGAGACTGAATAATTTTTAAATAAATAATAACCATAATCGTATTAAAAGCAATTAGACTGCGTTTTAAGTCCATCTGATAAGAAATGCCCATGAATTAGTTTTTAAATCTAACATTTTTTTTTCACAGAATATCAGAATTGATGCAAAACACAAAACCTTAATTTTGTAAATGTCAGTAAATGTCTGGCAAAGTACACTCACGATATGTATATTTTAAAATTTTTAAAGTGATTAAGGCAACACCTTGTCCCAAGATTTTTTGCTATCTCACCGTACCTATTACTTCATTCATATCAGTTTCTTTTCAAGATGACTAGAAACCATCACTTTCGACAGAAATTAATTCCTGGGTAAAAATAAAAATAACATTAATCTATACAATAGGTATATTTAATAAAATTGCATTGTAAACAATCGAGAATGTACAATATACAAATGGATAACTACACAAAATGTTAAAATATACATGGTGTGTATATATGTATATCTTGTGATATATTGTAAAACGGAAATTAATACTAACTTTTTAAGGAATATACATGCGAGATTATTAACAAAATTAAGATTGTTATCAATAAATATTTCCGTCGTTTGCTATCAAATACTAATAATATATTAAATAGAAATGAGTAGAAAACAGCTTATACACCTTGAACAATGTACAAAAAGTTGTGAAAATAGTGATACACTTAAATATTAGAATGTTTAAGAAAATATTTAAATACTGGTTTGAGTAATCTTTGATACTATCTACAGGTATACAAATGGTTTTCTTAGTTCACTATATTAATAACAATTTTATATTTCTCTCGAAGCTAAAAAGAAATACCTTTCTCATTAACTATATTTTATATTTTAGTAAACATACTTATTACCGAAAGCAACAAACAAATAAATTTTGATAAAGTTCCTGAAAAATGTTGCATTTGATATAGTTCGACTGTTTTAATAAAAAGGTCATTTCTGCTTGGCTTCCTATGTAGTTTATTTTTCCTTTTCTCTTATATGAAGCAAAAATGTTTAAATATGCAAGAATTTTGAACGCATTAACTAGCTCGAAACTTTTTCAATGAGTACATTTTCATTATCTGCTACTCTACATAAAATACAGTATATTCGTTGCATAAATGTATATGTAATAAATTGATCACAATTGCAGTTCATATAGTGAACACTATAAAAGCGTGAATGACAAATATAACATAAGACGTATTATGTCGCATGGTAACATGCCCAGCACCCGTTCTGGTAAGGCCGTTTTAAACAAATCTTGGCTATGAGCAATCGTTTTCTTAGATAACAATTCAAGCAAAGTTTATTTCATCGAATTTATTACACTTTATATTAAACACCCGTAATTATTAATAGTTTCCACGTTTATCAATTAATATTTTTTAATAGATTATTTAAGTACCATTTGAACAAGTTCAACTATGTGTAAAAATTCATTAATTTCCTCTTTGTTAAAAAAAATTATTATGTACTGTATTTTCGAGTCGAATTAATATATAAAAACTTAAATAGTTAATTGACGATTGACGAAGGAGATACTTGTTGAAACTGCATTATAACGCTAAGAAATAAGTAATTAAACTTCTAGTTTCAAAAAATTCTTTTATTGTAATTGTAGTATTCATCCACCTGATGAAGCCATTGTATGGCGAAACAATATTGTAGTGGAATTTACAATAAAATAATTTTTTGAAACTAGAAGTTTAATTACTTATTTCTTAGCGTTATATAAAAACTTATTTTTTGTTTGAAGAATAAAATTATGTAAAATAAAAGAAATTAATCGTGTACTTTTTCGAATAAAATATAAATGAATTTCAGTTCTATATGTAGATAAAATAGCCTATTCCGACTTTCAATTATCTTTTATTAAAATTTTGTTATGCCATCGTTGATCGTTACTTTTTCAACACTATATTACATTTTGTAAAACCAACTATCCATATAAAATATATTTCACTTTTTTTTTGTATCGCTAGTCTTCGTGATTGTTGATGATATAAAATTACTTATTCTGTTTAATGCATATACTAGTATTTATTTATTACTAAAGCTGCTCAGTTTGATTACATTTCATAGACACCGATTTGATAAACATGTAAGTGCGTTTAATTTATAATTAATATGGTACAATATCCCATACACAATCACCAAAATCTGATTAATGACTGCTTTCCATAATGCTTTGTATCTTCGCCCAATGACCTTGAAGTGACGCTACTGAATTGTAATGAGAATAGGCAGCCTTATTTATTAGTTGTGAACATAAGCTCAGATAAAAAACGAAGTATTTTGCAAAGTTTTTAGCGTAAGTACATCTGCTTTTACGTATATTAAAACTTGTTGTGTTTGTTTTATACTCTATATAATTGACCATAAACATCGTATAATTGTCGTATTATTATATCGTACAATTATTCAAAATCGGGTCCAACTTTCATTCGGAATATTAAAACTGACTTCAACGACCAACTTATCCACCATTTTCGTTTTGTCGACGAAGTGTCGACAAAGGAAGAAAATAAAAGAAATTTGTGGAATTGCACTATATGGCATTTGGGTATAATATTTATTAATGTGTTATCTGTATTAATAATTACATTTCCATTAACCCTTGTAAGTAAATTGCTTAAAAATCTGAATTCTCATATATAATTTGTATGCATTAAAAGTAAATTATAATGATTTAGACAGAATTTAAGCAATATCATTCAGAATATAATTAACAAAAGCTGCGGAGTACCAAAACACTTAACTCGTAGAAACATATAAGCAATACCTTAAGAAAGAAAAATAAATTGAGCTTGTTGAATCGATTTTATTTTTTTAAAACAATAAATATTTATCTTTACTAAATATAATTACATAGATATAATCATTGAAAAACTAATAATGGATTAAATTTTGTTAGATAAATAGAGTCCCCCTTGCTCCCAGCACAGTAGGCTCAGTAGTAGGAGAGTAGGCTCAGTGAGCCCTACTGCCATAGTATAAGTAATATAGTAGGGACACTTCCCCTATTTATAAATGAGACAGATTTATGTGACCTTGATTTCAAGCGCAGTGTGAAAATGCGCCGAATTTAAAACTTTAATTTCAAATTTAGGATGTTGAAAATGCAATTAATGTGTTTTTTTGTGTTTACACTTAAAAATATGCAGTTTACTATTGTAATATAATTAGTACATTATTTATATCAATACTGGAAAAGTACTAAGCAAGGACAAGGATATATAGAAACATAATTCTCATATAGTTTGTCGATAGCTGCGTACGCATTCTATTACTATGACTATCAGAAATGAATGAAAATATACTTCGTGCAATATTTCGCGCCTTTTCACACTAGAGTTTTAGTCTACGAGAAATCCAATCGTGTCCCTACTATATTACTTACACTATGCTACTACTTTTAGTCGCTGCAGAAACCTACAACGTTACCACTGGACACCACGGAAAGGCCTTTGACACAACATTATTACACAAACGTAATTTATAATGCAGCTAGTACAGTAGTCTGTACTGAGTCTAAAATATTCTGGAAAGTATCGAACTGAGTAATATATTTCAGAAGTCTAGCCCAAAAAACCTACCAAAACAAAAAATAGAATCTATTGATTATTATTTAGCTGATAAGCATATCATTTTGCTTTGCAAAATATTGAGTATTATTAAATGTGCTTAACGCTAATTATTGAGTTTGATTGTAAATAAATAATTTCACAATTACAGTCTTTTACCGACTTCAAATGGTGGCCTGTGTTTTAAAACTTTATTTGATCTTCCGAATGCTAATGCTATTCGTTCAGATATGACGAAACGTTTATATTTCGAAAAAATATACTAAAAGCAATATCAATCAAATAAGTTTTCACTGGTGTATCTATTATGTATACATATAGCAAGCACATAAAATTTCATTTGAATTAAACAATTACTTAATAATAATTAATTAATTTATATTCAAATTTTTTTATCATAAAAGGAAAAACTTATTTTCCAGAGAATAATTCATTTCAAAAATAGCATAGGCTACTTCTTTTACCTTGCACTGATTTTAAACATTGAAGTAGGAATCTCCATATATATCTGAAGACAGTAATTTTTGTAACTTTTACAAGGGGGCGGAAATTTAGCAAAAGATAAATAGTAATGGATTTGCTATTACTCAAATAAAACCACACACTTTGGCAATATGGGCAACGATTCCGAATGCCAAAAAAAAAACACACACTTTGAATGCCTTCTACAAAAAACTTGGCCGGCTTACATGTCTTGAAAACTGTGGTTATTCAAACATTGGTATTATCACAAGGAAGTTTGGCGCATAATATTGGTGGAAAAAGTTTTGGTTTCTTTAGCCAGAATGATATTGACGAATTTCTTGAGGCTAATGCCTTTAATGGCAATGATATTATAGTAATAAGTTTCAATAACGTACAAGATTTAGAAAAATATAATGAATAAAATGAAACCTTTACTGTAAAAATGATTAAAGGAAGTCAACTTTGAAATCAATTGGAAAATCATTTTCTTGTTAATGACACAAATTCTGAACAAGCTTTTTTAAATTCCAACGAGAGCTAAATAATTGTGTCTGGATATCGCATAAATTTCGGTCGTGAAAACAAGTTAATGACGCTAAATATACAGCCCACATAATGCAAATATAATTAAATGGCATTTGTATTGATTATACCTCTCCAAAGTCCGCATATCAGTTCAATAAAAAATATATGGTCTGAATTAGATAAAAAGAGTATGATACTGAAAGAAAAACTTAATTTACGAAAATATATTAAAGAATTATAGTTTTTATTGAAAGTACAAATAGCTTTTACAACTTAATTTATGTACTTTTTGCATGTTTAATATTAGTTGTTTAATTTTAAAATTTTCCTATTATTACAAGTGTGTACACGAAAACTCATTAAATTGATAATGCTGATAATATATTTCTTCCAAACAAAACACACAATACAGTTTCAATCTAACTGGAAAACAAAAATTCTTTATGACAGAATTTTTATACAGGGTGCGGCAAAACTCCTTCCCTAGTTTAGTTTACGTGTAGTATTAACCCTAGGGAGGGATAAAGTTCGGAAGGACGCTGGAGGTGGGAAGTTTTGTTTACCGTCAGTATTCAGTAGCCACAAAGCCGTGGATGGGTTAGCAACGCGCTTTCACTGTGGAAGTATTTTTCACAAACGGTAATTCCGTTGTCGCTGTCCAGCGTGCTTTTCGCACACGCTTCCAGCTTGCCCCTCTTGCGGCAGTTCCAGATCGAAAAAGCATAACATTATCGAACTTTAGAGTAAGTGGTTCTGTGTTAAAAAAAAGCGGAGGAAGGCCACGCAGCGCTGGCACTTCAGAAAACATTGAGACAGTCAGACGTTGGATTCAGCAGTCTTCAAAGCGGTATGCTCGCAAACGTGCTACAGCTCTCAACTGTTTGATCGGAGTGTGCGTCGAATTTTACACCTAGACTTGAAATATCATCCTTAAAGAATGGTGGTCGTTGTTCACGAAATGTCTGAACATGATTGGCAAAATCGTGTGACATCATGTCAAAGCATCCTTAAAAATGTGCCAAATATGCTGTGGTTTTCTTTAGTGATGAAGCACTATTTCACATATCGGGATGTGTGAAAAAACAAAACTACCATTATTGGAGTGCACAAAACCCTCGAGAATTCCATGAAATGCATGTGCATAGTGAACGTGTTACTGTTTGTGCGCGATTAGTAGTATCAGCATCATTGGCTCCTACTTTTTTGAAGAGGGAGGAGTGGCAGTGACTGTAAACTCGGATTGATTCGTTCAAATTATTCAGACTTTTATTTATGGCACCAAGACTCAATGCGTTGCAGATTCAACAGGATGTGTGATTTCAGCAGGACGGGGCCAGTGCTCACACAAGCGGGAGATCTCTCCAAGAGCTGAGACAGCTCTTCCCAGGACGCTTGATGATTTTGCATGGTAACATCCCCTGGCCAGCACTATCTCCAGACCTTACCCCATGTAATTTTTTTCATTGGGGGTTTCTTAAGGCTGAAGTTTACAAACATCGACCGGGGACTCTGCCAGCCCTACGACATGCGATACAAAAAGGATTGCTCGTATTATTAGAAATGTTGGTTAGAGTAAGGGAGAACTTCCGAACTCGCATTTGGCAATGCATTGGCATTTGGCAATGCATTGATAACGAAGGAAAACACTTGAGCGATATACTGTTCAAAAAATGAAACTTGTAAAACATGTAACGTAGCTTCCCATTCTGTAGATTCCATTCATGTTAATATAGTTTCTTTACTTTGTACCATCTGTTTTTTATTCAACCTTAGGGAGGGAGTTTTGCCGCACCCTGTGTTTAGGGAAAATAAATATATTCAATAATTATTGTATATTTTTCTTAATACCATAAATATTAAAAACTATACGCCTTCACGAAGAAATGAAATTTTTGAATTAAAATGTGAACAAGAGATAAAGATATTCGTATCAGAAAAGAAAAGCAACTTACAGATAAACAGCACACAATTTTTAATTTAAATTGTCGGCTACATTCTTCCAACAAACATAGTCAAACTTGATCAGACGATATATATTTTTTTTTATGTATATATTAACTTTTAAATTAAAAATCGATAATTATTAACAAAATATGAGGATCTACAATTATTAACATTCATAACAAGTACGTAGATTTTTTTCCTAATTTTTTAATATTTTTTTAACAAGTGCAACAAGTAAAACACGCGATTATTATTAGTTAAAAAGTTTTGAATAGATTCAATTCATAATTTTCTGTGAAGAACTGTGTTGTCTATTTCTGTATTTTTTTTTAAATTTATGTTGAACCATATTTCTTTAAAGTTATGCATATACCATGCCCTACCTCAATGAAGTTCGCTCTACGATCTAAAATATGGAAATGATGAATTTGTTACAATAAAGAGAAAAGTGTTTCAAAATACATGGTGTTTGATCTCTCTACATGTTAGCCAAAATTAATATTCACAGATATTTTTCGATTCAAATTGATTATTTAGTAGTAGTGCTGTTATCCGGATCCGGATAATTTTAGATCCGGATAATTTACTATCCGGATATCCGGATCTTGGTGTTATCCGGATCCACTATCCGGATCCACTGTCCGGATCCACTATCCGGATCCACTATCCGGATCCTAGGATTCCGGATCCACTATTCGGATATACTATCCGGATTCCCTATTCAGATATCGGATTCAATATCTGGTTTTCAGACCCAAGTGAGTTATCCAATTCTTTGGATGGGAATTCGTTGTCAAACGCTTCGCTTCTAGATTTACTATCCTATAGTTCGGTTCCGTATGTGCTATTTTGAAGTAGGTCTTGCTATATAATCTTAGAGACAACGATATGGATGTATATGTATTCAAATTTATAAATCTAGTTTACACTGCTGTGTATGTTTTAATGAATGTAATATAAATTTAATAACGTTCTGTTGAGAATAAAATATTCCGTATCTTTATTATTAATAATGATTATCAAGATTTATTCGCAATAATTAGTGTGTAGATATTGTAGATAAGTGTATACGGCAAGCGTCATCCAAATGATATTTAATAAATTATAATAGTAAATTATAGTGCTATTTTAAAGAGGTAACTGCCTGGCAGTTTGACTTAACATTTTTGCTTATTGTATTTATCTCAAACGTTTACGATTTACTAAGACTTCCTTTGCATGTTCGTAGAAGAATTGGGAATTTTTCACAACCATTTTGTTTGCATGAAGTCAGCTCATGCATTCACCTTTCTATTTTTTTGCCCTCGCTTATAATTTTTTCTGGGTTACCTATCTTTAATATAACTACTTCAAGTATAGAAAAAAATCTTTTCTGTATTAATATTAGGTATATAAATAATTAGCACTTCTTACTGTTACCTTGTGGTATTGCACAATGAATGAAAAATAAAACAGAATAACTTCGCCGTACCACTTTATGAATCCCACATTCATATCATTATATCAATTTGTTTAAAAAATAATAAGAATTTGCTAAACTACCTATATGACAAACTTTAAAAAAACTTGCTTACATCAGTGTACAGTTAAAATCCCTGAAATTGCCAGAAATGTATACAATATGTATATGCATATATCTGTATATTTAATACAGACATACAACAATAACAAATAATAAGACAACATCGTTGTCTTATTGTTGACGTTTATTTTGACATGTAACTTGTGTATATTTTCTACCTGAAGCAGCCACTGTGTGGTGAAACAATTGTAGTAGTTTACTATAAATTTAGTGAAACGTTTTAGTTCTTGGTTTTATTTATATAAATATGGAGTTTTGCCATGTATCTGCCAAATCTATTCAATATTCTGTATATTTGTTTGTGATATATTTCTTAAATATTCACATCTGCAAAAATACACTACAATAAGTGGTTTCAAAATTATTTAATTAAATAATTGAAAATAAAATAACATTTTATGAAAAAGAAAACTAAACAACAAATAGGTACTCCCAATTTAAACAATATTACTTTTTAAATTATTATATATAAACACCAACATATTTATATTCTTTGAAGAAAGACAACTTCTCTTTGCTCTAATCAAATCACCAGCTGACGAAAATATCCTTTCCGAAGGTACTGATGTAGCAGGAAACGTCAAATACTTTCGAGCTAATTGATTTAGTACTGGATATTTATTCTTATTTTTCTTCCACCATTCAAATACGGATGCGCTTTTTGCAATTGGGTCCTCTCGCATATATTTATCTATTTCCGATGTTTCTTCCGATAGCAGGGATTCATCTGGAAATAGATAATTAAAGACCTCGCTATTCGACGAGGTTGGTGGATTTATATCTGTTCCAGGTTGGAGATTTGCTAGTTCTGTCGATATAATTTTCCGAACTTCATCCTGTTGCGATTCATATTGGATAATTGATCCGGATAATGAATCCGGATAATAGATCCGGATATCCGGATAGTGGATCCGGATCCTAGGATTCGGATATCCGGATAGTGGATCCGGATCCTAGGATCCGGATAGTTTTAGATCCGGATATCCGGATCTTAATTTTATCGGATATCAACAGCACTATTTAGTAGTGATGGGATAATTCGAATTAAAAATAATCGTCTGTTCGATTATTGTAATAATCGAGACTGTTCGACTCAACTTAATTCACTCGAATGATTGAATTGAACACAAATATTAAAGCTCGATAGAATAATTACGATTTTCATTCGGCACTCGAATAATGTTCGTCGTTCAAATCGGAAATAATCGTTTTATATAAGGGTTGCAGTTTATAGGAATAATCAATAAATCCATCTTCTACTATTGATAAAGGTTGATAATCTCGTGTTATCATTTTAATTAACGCGTTATTAATTTCGTTAATATTGCTGTCTGATAATTCACAACGTACGCCATAAAGTACTAACTGCTTAGATTTCTTTGACGGCAAAATTTGGTTTTCCTGAATAACATTTTGTAACAATCCTGACGGTCCTGGAATAGCGCTACTTCCTGCATTTTCTAGATCTGTAGTATCTTGACTTAATATGGTGGGGTGGATTCGTGTTAAATGTTGTTTTAAATTAGATGTGTTATTCCAATATTTTAACGATTTATTGCAGATAGTGCATATTGCTAATTTCCCATCTGCTGACCTGCGAAAATACCCCCAATCGATTGATTTTTTAGCACCCGGTCGCATTATTATGTCGAATAATTTTTTAATGTAAGCGGGACTAATTAATTAAATTTCCATAATTCAAACGAGCGCGCACTAAATCCTAATACAACTTACTATATAATTGAAGAACAAATATAAATAGATACAGAAATTTCATGCGATATTGCACGGTTCCAATACATTCAATGTAACATTCGAGTAATGAGTATTCAAATTATCATTCGATTATTAAAAGAATTCGAATATCAAGTACTCGATTATTGAAATCATTCGATTATGTCCATCACTATTATTTAGCATAATAATGTGATTTTAATAAGTAACCAAAATTGCTTAAATATACCGGTCAGTTTTTCGAAATCAAGGGTGCTGCATTGAAACAAATTCAAGTAATTGACGTTTTAATAATTGTCACAGTTAAGTCAACTAATTGTCACATTTCGCAGATTATTTGAGGCTTTGCTGATTATGAAGAAACACGAAAAGTGATCATTCACTTATATTGGAAAGCAAAAGCTGCTGCGCAAATTGCAGTCAATACAATGCGAAATATTATTAAGCTTTATACAATATTATTAAGTTTTTATAGAAATGGAAAGACGTTATTCTGATATCAACTTATGAGTTTTAAGGAAGATTATCATGCGTTTCTTATGGAGAGTTAAATGTTTTGTTGAGTGAAGCAACGACTAAACGTTCTCCAAGAGCTACTTGTTATAGGATTGTTCGAAAATTAGGATTTAAAACTGACAAGTTCAGCTCGAACATTATACATGTAATTAATTTTCTAACTCATAGGTAAAGAAAAGGGCTTTACTTAGATAGAAAGAAAAGAAAAACAGGCTTCTTTCGGTAAGAGAGCTTATAACCTGATTTCAAAATCAATAGAACTCAATTTTATGGAATGATGAGGCAAACTTTGAAGTTTGCGTTGGCAATAATCGAGATCGAGTCATAAGAATCAAAGTCTTTTACAATGACTGACTTAAAAATAAAATGTTTTTGGCTTTTGTGACTATTTGAGGTTGCATGTCAGTGAGATAGGTATGGAGTTGTAGAAGAAATAATGAGCGCTGATAAATACATGAACCTCCTACTAACTTGCAACTGTCAATATTAGAAATTTGTTTGAATAATACATATTAAATGTATATTTTAATCAAAATGATTGCCATATAGCTAAAAAAACCTGATTCGATGTCTGAAACCAGTAGTTTGTTATTAAAATGAACAGTCAGCAACTCAAATACGGCATATCATTTGCGAAAAACTGCGCTCGTAACCTGTAGGATCCGTTCCAGAGCTAGCTCGTCTTCAAAAATTTAGTACGTTGATGTTACTATTGTCGTAATATTATACAGGCTGGGGCATAGGAACCAAGTGTTTTTGGTTTGGGTAGTACTCGGCCATTAGAAAAGGGAGGGGCGCGCGGTTTATTACAATCCATTCCTCGACTCAAAGCATTTCACTTTCTCAGTTGCCACTTGCCATCATGGAGAGGTGGACGCTAGAGCAACGCGTGTTCGCGTATGATTGTTTTGTTCGAAGTGGCGAGTCGGTGACTGCAGTACAGCGTGAATTTCGCAGAAGATTTAATATCCATCGTAATGACTCTGTTCCTGCCCGAGACACCACCTTACGCTGGGTCAATAACCTTCGAACAGTAGGTTCAATAATGAAAAGAAAGCCGCCCGGTCGTCAACGTACTGTGCGTACTCCTGAGAATATTGAAAGGGCGAGACAAGCATTACTGCGAAGTCCACGTCGCTCTGCACGTCGACATTCAGCTGCACTTCAAATCAGCAATCGCACTGTACGGCGGATTTTGCATGGTGACTTACATTTTCACCCATACAAAATACTGGTTGCCCAACAATTAAATGTAAGAGATTACGCCCAACGCTTGAGTTTCGCACAACAAATGCTTGAACTTGTTCAGGAGAATGAAAACATGTTGTTACTCATGAGTGATGAAGCTCATTTCCATCTTACGGGGGCCGTCAATAAACAAAATTGCCGGTACTGGGCTGACGAGAATCCACTACAGTTACATGAGATGCCATTGCATAGTCCTAAGGTAACAATTAGGTGTGCGGTGGGAAAATTTGGCATCATTGGCCCATATTTTTTTGAAGAAAATGGGGTAACCGCTACCGTAACATCTGCGCGTTACATTCATATGGTGAATAACTTTTTCATACCTGAATTGTTAAGAAGAGGTGTGGATATTCAAGATTTGTGGTTACAGCAAGATGGGGCCACGGCACACACCGCCAGAGCATCTATGGCTGTTCTTCGCCACCTGTTTCCAAATCGTCTAATTTTGAGATTTGGTGACGTTTTGTGGCCTCCTCGGTCTCCCGACTTATCGATTTGTGATTTTTATCTATGGGGGTACCTCAAGTCACGTGTTTACGAGGCCAAACCCCGTACGTTAGAATCGATTCGTTATGAAATCTCCCTAATCGACAGAGACATGCTGGAAAGAGTGGAGGCCAATTTTCGTCAACGGCTGCAACAGTGTATCAATGAAAACGGACATCATATGCCAGATGTAATTTTCCGTACTTGAATATTTCAAAATGCTTTATTATTAGCTATGTTGTACTACCAATAATTTTTTTTTAGAGTAAAAACTAATAATTTTATTATCATTTCAAAAACACTTGATTCCTATGCCCCACCCTGTATATACATTCACAGTCTTCTTTTCTAATAAGAATTTAGTTTTATATGTTAATAGGGAATAAACACTTCCAATATCATTATAAAATTGTATCGACTTTCTTAAATTATCAATCTAAAAGAAAGATTTGCTCATAAAACTGTTTATTTGTTGGGCCAACTTCAATGAGATAGAGCTCGTAGGTACGGTTCAATTTATGCCAATTAAATAAATAACTCATTATAACACCAGCTCTAAAAATTAAAATTAAATTTAGTTTAAAATAAGTTACGATCACAGAAACTTTTTACTCATCTTTAAAAAGTTTATTATATCAGTTTAATTAGTAATTATTATAAAAAATATTTTGGCAGTGTCGTTATACAACAAAATGTTTTGCGTATACTTCAACATAAGCTATTCTATAGCATAAATCAAACGGCACCTGCGTTTTTTGATGAATTAATTTTTTAATGTAACACTTAAACAATAATATACACAAAGCGGTCCATCGCAAAGTCTACTTTTGCGCGAGATGGATGCGAATGACGTCATTCTTTAGCTCCTCTCAGCCACTACATCAAACACGCGCTGGTACACTAACAGTGTGACAACGTGTGTTTTACATGCAAAATTTTTACAAAAATAATTGTTCATAAATAACTGTTCGTCAGTTATTTCTTACCGAATACGGTTGCATATACGAGAGTCTAAGTAAAAATTAAGCAATGACACGAAAGATTCGAAGAAAATCGAAACTAGGATACCAATACCAATGAACTTCTGGAACCAAAGAAAATATGGAAACAGTAAACGTGCAGGTGTTTGACAGCAGAGTTTACAACAAATTAATTTTAGCACTTCATCACAATTTTACTGACTTATATTCTCTTATAAAACCATTTTCATATTAAAGATTTGTGGATAAAAATAATGCTCTGCAAATTCGCGGTTAAAACACCAGAAACCACTGAAAAAATTCCCTGTTCTGGCATCAACAGTAAGTTGATCGTCAGTTATTTATTTTTTGAGGACGTTCGAGGCAGAACAATTATCTTTAATTCAAAACGATCGACTGAAATGATTGCAACCAAAATTACAATATATGAATATTAACGGAAGCATGGAGGAATCTAAAATATGTGGAAAATTGATTCTCGAAGAGGAGACTGCCTCCCCCGCTCGAAGTCCATTCTTACTTCCAACCAACCATAGACTAATTAAAGTAAAATCTTCGCTACAAAATGAAAACCATTTCTAAATAAACTCTCAGTTTAATTATTAGATTAAAGTGATGCCATAGTGGTGGAAATCACCATTCGTTTATATTTTGTCATCAATAGATCAAACGTTATTATCGTAATTTTTCAAAAGTTCACTTTCTAATGGGCCACTTGTATATTTATTTTATAATACTTGCTTAGTCTTGATATAATCATTCATTGTTTAAATTTTAGCTAACGATTTTTAATAATAAATGATCGAATTTTATCGAAACATATGCGACTATATGTACCATGTTTCTTATATATCGCAAGGCAAATTCCAACTTAAGCTGTGCCTTGAGCCGAGTCTGTTCAAGTTGATTTGCAACTTGCAATGTGGAAAGCACATAAAAACAGGGGCGGAAATGTTGTAAAAAAGTATTATAAAGGGAAAAATCCAGATTTTAAGATTTTAGCAACGAGTATTTGTTATTGTATTTGTTGAAATCGGTTAAAGAAAGTTTCGGGATTACTCAATAGGTATTATTAATCAAAGACAAAGATTTCAAATTATTTTTATTTGCGGGAACAGGAGAATTAATTAATTCAAATAGAGAGAGTATTGAGTAAGAAAAAGAGTATAGGCGCATATTAATAAATAACACGGTCACGTCTGGATTGTTTCCACTTTGTACAGATTTTGAGATTATACAAGACGACCTGAAGTAATCATTCATATTACACAAAGATTACTAAAAAAATTACGACCTAACTTCCTCAGTTCCCGAGCCTTAACTAGATCGCCAGATCTGTCCAAAGTGCCTTATATAAATTAGTTATAGGACTGTGGTGATAAAATAGAGAGTTTAGCTTCTCATGACGGCATCATTTCATGCCCAGCTGCGTTAGATTAATTGCCTTCGTTGCACAATGTATCGTAATCAAACGAAAATGTTGAGCCCAATTAAATTTGATGTAGTAATTTCCTGAACAGTACAGAGAATATAGGTTATCCAAAATACAAATGAAATTTTAACACAAAAAATTTCGCGAAAGACGAAACACCGTAGAAAATAAGACGCATCGACGCCGTTCTACTACAAGCAGCGTAAAGAGAACATCGCAGCTGTTCGTGACCTCAATGAAACAGATATGACGGTGGATGCAATTTACTAGTAATTTAGGATTAACTACGAAAGTACAATCCATCATTACAAAGGAGCTACAGTATCGAAAAATTGCTGCTCGATGGATTTCAAAGCTATTGAATTAACACAAAGCTGCGCGTCTTGAATTTTCTAAAATACTATTGGCGCAGTATGAAGCAGAATTGTAGGTATTTTTGCATGGAATGATATGCCATGAGACATGTATTCGTTACTACATGCCAGAGTTCAAAGACCAAATGGAGCGATGAAAAAAGTGAGAAGCACCCAGTAAAGCCAAAAACTCGTTTGTAAGCGGGCGAAGTCTTGCCAGCTTTTCGAGCTATAAAAGGGTTTTGCTTGTGAATTTCGTTCACATGCACAGAACCGTTAATGCTGCCTACTACTTTTAGCTTTTGGAGAAGATGCATGTATTCTATCGACTCAAAAAACTAGAGGAACATTGACCGAATTGGTCTGAACAGCTCTCGAATAACCCCCCTAGCACTTCATACGGAACTTATGTAGGCGGAATTATTATGGAAGTTATGTGGAAAAATAGAATATTCTTTCTTTTGTAAAATAATGGTGTAATAAAAAAAATGCAAAATGAAGATCGGTTGATGTCTTCTTTTTTAATATCTTGATGATCTAATAACCAATACTTTCCTGGCTTCGCCAGCATTGTGAAAAATATTTTCTAGTTTAATCACTTTCAAAACTTGAGCAGAGATAACGTTGCTGATTCTTCCAACTTCAATTTGAAGGTACTGAGCGTACAAAACAAAAAAAATGTCAAAAGTTCCTACATAGTCACGTCCATTCGATGATAATTAAAAAATATTAAACAGTACGTAATAGCTTATAAATATAACCAAAAGAATCGTTTAGAAAATCTCAATCATGCCATTATAGTACATTGATTTATTGTTTTAGTAACTTTAATAGTGGCAACAGAATATTTTTCCGTAATACATTAACTAAACAAGCACAAATAAATTTGTTTTTAGTGTTGAAATTATGAGCATTTTAGAACTAAATCGATAAAAAAATTCTAATCATTTATTATTAAATCATTTTCGTGCCTTCTTGTTCAAGTTTTAGAGTAACTTTGCTTGAAATTCAAACAAAGGCAACTATATTAAGAAAAACACCATATATTAAGTACTTATAGTGTTTTACAACAGTTGCCTGAAAAATTTTAAAAAACAATCAGTCAGATTTTTCTTACTAACAGCATCGATTTCTTTTTTAGTTCAATCACATTAAAAAGGCACACGCGTTAAAGCTGGATTTAGTTCTCAGGAAAAATAATAGGGTACACTTATGTTTTCATTAAAAAAATTAAAATGGAAAACAGGTATTGTACCGGTCTTCAATCTAAACATAAACTATTTAAAAAACTAAATTATGCGAACTACAAAATGTAATTTTACTTGAGTATCATACAGCAAATATTGTCCTACCATTATGTTATTTCAAGAATCTAATATCGCTCGTTTTGCTTTCGACGCAGATAGAACAATACATTAAGAGTTTTTTTTGTAATATATAAATCGGTTTTCCAAGATAAATATGAAATCTGGTATACACATGTCTTAGTCATCTGTTGTAACTAAATGACACTATTTTATATAACTATACTAAAAGTTATAAAAAAAGTGGAACTTAAGGTTCCTTGATATGTAGAAAATAACGCTAAGTGTACACAACTAGTTGTCCTTAGGTTAATGCCTATTCAAAAATGAACACTTGATTTTTTATTTTTACGGACAACAAAGAAAGAAAATTTATTGAAACCAATTGGAATTGATAAATTTGAAAATTTCAATGGTCGAAATGATCGAATATATACTAACAATTTGCGATTACCTAATTTATTCTTATATAAATAATTTAATAAATCGACCACACGCTTCATATTGTATTGCAAATATTCTTTTAAATCTTCAACAATTGAATAGGGTAACGTTAAGATTCTCTTCTATAACAGTGGATAATTATAATTTAGACTTGTATACATATGTGTCACTCCTTAATTGTACTGATCACAGATATGAAAGTTCCTATTACTTTTATATGTAGTCTACATATAATATTTAATTTACAGGAGTAGTTAAACAAAACACTGTGTCGCAAAACAATTGTCCGCCAAAAAAAAAATATCAAGTGTACATTAAGACATTATGTTTATGTCAATTGAAACAGTTAAAATGAATCTACGTGAACTAAAGACCAAATCAATCCAAAATACATTAGTAAATACACACTACGATTTTAAATATCTTGAATAGATACGCCCATATCTAAAGCGCGTCGATATATGTAACCACACCTTGATCGGTTTACAAACATAATTCATGAGTAGTGTTGCTCACTTTGTCCGGGATGCACGGATGTATTTGTTATGGTTCATTATTTAGAATATTTTATAACGGACATTTTATTTAAGTGTCCGAAGAACAATGCCTTGTATTGTATATCGGAGTACAGGTGTTCGAGTAATGTAAGCGTGTGACAAAACTTCGTAGATCGAGACGCTTCCCCCTCTAAACCTTCATGCGGATTTGCGTCTGGTTTGATTCACTTGACGTTAGTATCTCGACCAGTCCGTGCCTGTGAAGTGTCACTAGTTATCGTAAGATTCGAGTTTTGAGGAAAATTACACTGAATAAGTGAATTTAATGTGGCCGCACTTGATTAATTAATTCCAAGATAAACTTGTATCATTGCACGTCGTCTGGGTCGTGATTTGTTGTACCCTTGAACATAAGCGACGCCATTTTGCACGCGGCATTCCAATGGATTGCTCCCGTATTCTGTTTTGACTGATATATAATTTAATATCGTAGGGTCCCCGTTACCGGCCTACAATTAATAATTACCGTTACAAGAAACCTTTAGTCGCTAATAATAGCTGCAGTTGCCGAATAGTAGCTTGTGGTAGCAAAGTATCGGGGGAGGAGGCAGACAGAAAGAGACGCCATCGTCACTGATACCTCATTAACATACACGCCAAGAGCTAAGTTTCTGTTTATACCATATTTGTTTGATACTTTTATTTAGGTTACATTTATTAGTAAATCTCAAAATATTAACTAGTCAGTTTCAACTTCAGTAACTGTTAAATTCAGTCGAACATTTAATAATAGATATTATTTGGTATACCGTTTTACTTGAAATATACTTGGCGTCAAATTTGTGTTGAAAATTAAGTATATTTAGAATTTTTACGTACAACTTAACATTTTGTGCACTTGTTTATAAAAGTTTTAATATATAAATATATACATATATATATATATATATATATATATATATATATATATATATATATATATATATATATATATTCAGGGCTTCACCCCTTTCACTCTATTTTGACACTTAATGCATTTTTCACTTGTTTATATTTTTATTTTCGACGTAAACTATTATAATAAATATTACTTCTTATTTGGTTGTTGCTCGTTTTCTTTTAATATAGTTAGCTTCCTTGGATACACCCTGGATCTACGAGGGTACGTTATCACATGTACGTCCTCCGCGTAGCGTATAATCACTTATACAAGCTGTCTACACGGCGGCGCCCTTTTTCAATATCGATCAGAAGAGTTAACAACGTTTCGTCAAGAATCGCACGTCCTCTTTACTGAGCTGTGTCGTGGTACTGGTCGGCTGATTTGTATTTTTAACAGCAACCCGCCCACGTATGGTAAGTCCGAGGTGGGCTATTGGATTTAGGTAAAATTTAGAAAGACCAGTCTTCGCGATTTTTATTGCACGTTCACGCGTTGCATATTTTATTGTGGTACAGCCAGCCAGTGTGGCCAGATTGGGCGATTTATCACAATTTGGGCTACTATTAAAAGATAAATGCGACTGAATTTTTGAAAAAATCGCAAGTCGCAAATTGGGCGATTTTTTATAATTGTAATTTTCGAATTCATTTATTTCAGTTTCAATAGCGAAAATAGGTAAAATTGAGGAGTAAAATCAATATATTTTTCTCGCTTTTGTACATGTTATTTTAATTACTCCTACTCGCTTTAATTTATCAATGTTTTAGTTTTTAGACTTTGTTCACAAGTTCACACAATTCACACTATAAACTTGAAGTGTGACCACTTACACCAGTTTGTATGTAACTGTTTCAGGATTTTGATTATTTTTTATCAATGAGTTATTTTAAGGTTTATTTGTAGTTTATAGGCACTGAATACTTCCTTGATAATGGCATTACTGGCTAAATAAACGAATTGTGACTGATTGTCACTGCGAACTGAAGCTGTTTCTAGTTACTATTGTTGAGTTACAAGTGACATTCCGCTAAAATCTCTTAAATAGGTATAAATATCGAAGTGAGAACGAATATAACCTATATTCGCTCTCTCGTTATAATAGTTGTCAGAACTTCAGTTTCAGTTTTTCTTATATTGTTATTAGTTTATTTTATTTACGGTTTGCTATTATTAAATCGAAAATAAAAATGGGCAAATAGGCCAAATATAAAAAAAATACAGAAAGGAATGGGAACTCGAACCTTTATTTAAATTTAAAATTAAATTATTTTGGCGGGAAATTTAAATTTTAAAATTTATATATAATAAAATAAGTTGGCTGCGATTTTGGGCGATATTTGATGCTAGAGTCTGCGCCAAGAATTTTTGAAATATGGCCACACTGCAGCCAGCCAAACTTAATAACAGGCGTAAAAGACAGTCTGACTCGATGTGTTCGACAGTGCAGACGAATGTATAACGCAGCGTGGTAATGCCGAGCGAACGCCGTGTTAGAAAGCGGCCAATCGCCATCGAAGTAAACAAGCACTATAGTTCGGGGCTAATTACTCTCACTGCTGCTATTCGCATCGGACGGCTACCCATTCAATACATCCCTGCATTCCGGACGAAGTGTGCGACTCTACTCATGAGTCAAAATTTTTAACACATTCGCTATATTGACACGAAATAATCAACATCGCTACAATGTCTCACGAAATCAGTGTAGAAACAAAATTAATAGTATGAGTCAGTTTAATAAGGAATAATATCTGGACTAATTTAAAGATAATTATATAATAACTACATAAATTTTCGCTATCCAAAATACAATCAATTGATTTTTCAGGAGCGAAAGTATACATTCTTCTACGTTTTAGATTTTGTATTTTATAATGCAATTGTTTGGATGCACTCATATCGCCACATTTTTTCAAGATATTTTAAATCAGTGGGTATATTACATGTTTTAATTTACCGTTGTTTCGGCTTTGAACTTAAATAATTCGGATTATCAAAATTCTACTTCAATTCGAATATCTTTGGTATTATTTCACATTTTCGAATAAGGCATATATTAAAAAATTGTCTTTCCAATAAATAATTGGTAACCAAAGCTGTTAAGCTGTCCTAAATAAATATTCAACATTTCGATCTATGAAAATATTCAAAAAAAAGATTTGAACGACTATAACATATCGATGTCGGTTTTCGCAGACTGCTATCTTCGCCGACTTGTTGTTGTTAAAGATACCCTATCTGTATAATACGAACTAGAGTAACTTATTACAATATTTTGTATATTGAATTTTTTGTAGTTTACTATAGATAAAAGAAATTATTGTAGAAATCATTAATTACGTCTATATTTTGTACAAATATTTCGTTTGATTTTATGAACATTTTTTTACTTTCTAATTCGTTGATAAAATGAAAATAAAATCGCTACTGTGTTTCCATTCTTACTTTTACAATACTTCTGAATTTAAAACATTTTAATGTTAGGTTTTAAATAATTGGAAGTACCTACATTTAGAACAAACAATTAATTGCACTTTTTAGGTAAGATTTTTTAAGTTGTCGCTTTTAAAGGCGCCATTTTGTTTAAAACAGCCCATCATAATACGATTACCTAATATATTAGCTTTACTACTATCTCACTTTCTCGATCATTCTCTATATTCTTACTGATATGCTATCGTAACATATGTATTGTAGAGCAAAATGAAAGTGGACAACTTTTTCAAAACATCATGTCTCTTATGAATGGATGTACATATAGATGAGTGGACATGACTGCGTTGAAATGCTAATGGACGTCAAAGATAATAACGAAAACTACCATTAAAAGTTACAATAAAGCAGGCGTATGTAGTATTTTCTTTGCGGTAATAATTACTAAAATTAATGGGGAATTTATTGCATTAATATTTCAATAATTAATAAGACAGCAAAAGTTATACACATTCTTTTTTATAAATGCAAAATACTTTATCCAGTACGTATTACAAGCAGCACACCTCTGTTTATTCAAGAAATTAATTATTTAGTGAATTATGAATTAAAAAATTACCTTTTGTTTCCACTTTAACTCCCCCATAAAATTATCTAAAAATTTCTACACCAGGTAAAAACAAAAAAAAACCAACAGATGTTTGTTCACAATTTCATGGCATTAAATTCAATTTTATTGTCACTTTGTACCATACTTTTGTAGTTTCTTAAATTGGATCTTATGATATCACTCCCATTTTTCGCAATGGAATATTTTAATATCTAATTGCAGTCTTTTTTAATACTATGTTTTAGTGCACTCTTATATTTTATTTTCGAAAAGTTAAATTTTTAATGCTCTTATCTGCAATATTTATTTATATTATGTTCACCTTTAATACAGCTTCTTAAAATTTCTGAATCAAATAGTTCAGGTCGACTATAACATTAATAAGAAAGAATAAAGAGTACCGTTTACCTATGCATGTATCCATTGCTACATTTTTGGACAAACTTAAAAAAATCTACCTAAATATACAGACTGCCCATGTTAATTCTTAACATTTTAAAATTATTTATGGCTTATAAAAAAGAACAAATCTTAGAGATTATTTCACATTATGAACGAAAGATAACATCTTTTAAATGTGTTCCGTTTTTGACATCGCATTGATGAGCTCTTTTGATGGCATGATTCATAACAGCTCTTAGTGTATGTGGCTGTAATGCCCTAATTTCTGCACGAATATTTTCCTTTAGTTGTGGAATTGTCTGAGGTTCGTTAACGAAAACTCCTTCTCTCACATAACCCCACAAGAAGAAGTCAGACGCCGTGAGATCTGGCAACCGAGGCGGCCAATCTACTGCACATCTTCTCGAAATTATTCGTTCGCCAAAAACGCCCTTAAAACTTGCAGTGGCTTCTGGTGTATGGCACGTCGCACCATCTTGCTGAAACCACATTCCAGGTCTATTTTCCACTGCAGGTCTTACAAAATTCTCAAGCATGGTTCTCCGTTTACGGTCACTGCATCACCATTGTCATTATCGAAAAAAAACCGGTCCAATTATGTCTTGTGATGTCACTCCACACCAAACTGTGCATTTGAGAGGGTGTAATTCGTGCTGGTGTGCGACTCTAGGATTTCCAGTGCTCCAAATTCTACACTTTCGTTTATTTACAAATTCATAAAGGTGAAAATGAGCTTCACAGGCACAATGAGATGAAGGTCAATAAATTCGTTTTCTTCCCTTGCCAATTGCTGAAATCGGACGGCATAGTTTAGCCGTCGCGCATAATCCGCAAGTTTTAATTCCTGCGCCATTTGAATCTTGTATGGGAAAAGATGTAAACTCTGTAAAATCCGCTGCAGTGAGATACGGGAGATGTTAAGTTAATAGTTCGCCTACGCGTCGTCTCTGGTTCTTCTTCGATATTCTCTCACACACAATCCACGTTCACTTCTGTCCTAGCTTTTCATGTTCTCCCAGTACGTGGAAGGTCAGTTACCGAATCTTGTTGCTGGAAACGATTCATTAAGCGGCGAATCATTGATTCCGAAGATGCAACTCAAAATGTTGACGATATGCTAGCTGTGTTCTAACAATTGAATGTTGGTTTTCAAAGTGAAACTGAACGATTTTGGTGCATTGTACTATATATATATATATATATATATATATATATATATATATATAATACTGAATTTTTCCATTGCCACTTTTCCAAACTACGAGATACGATTTCTGAACAAAAAGGAAAGTTAATAAATAAAAGGAATAATTAAAAAAGTTATCAACAGTTCGAACCCCGTCGTGACTTTGGGCCACCTTGTATTTATATAAGATTGCTTCAGACCACAGCTACGCTGGAAACCTATAACTTCAGTAATTTTTTTGGCCACTCTTATGGTCTTTTTTATTATGATCGAATCCTACAACTATTTCAAAGTCGAGTCTATTAATGTTGAATGGATCCATAAGTTCGTCATTTCATTAAATCTTTCAGCCGCTGTCATTTTATAAGCTCTTCTGAGATATAATAAATCTATTTATATGATTGCTACAGACAACAACTATGCTCGAAATCTATAATTTCAGTAAATTCTTTGATCACTCTTATGGTCTCTCTAATATTAACCGCATCCTATGCCACAGTTGCATCTATTAATGTTGGATGGCTTTATAAGTTTGTCATTCATTTTATAAGCGCTTTTGAGATATTTGCATTCGTTTCTCCAGGAAAGTAGTTTTTCTGGTATTCTAGATTCTTGTAGATATTATCTGTTAAATTTCATAGTCTCCTAGAACACAATTTTATAGGTATCAATTGCCACGTTTTTTTTAAATTTTTTTATACAGGGTATTGCGTACAATATGATTTTTAAATGCTAAGTGCTGACAACTTCATCAATATCACAGTATAAATAATCCATTTAAAAAAATTTTTGTTAACATATATATGTATATGACTTACGTCCGCTTTTTCTTTTGAATTTCGTTTTTCTGTTAATATAATAGTAAATCAATTAGTCTATGTACTTACATCTTTTATGTTATGAGTGCAACTTGCCTGTAGTAAGTTATTTTTTTTATTTTTCTATTTTTCCCATATCTCTATCAAATTAATCATATTTTTTCATATAATTTGTCTGCAACATCTCTAACTGATTTGTGGATAGTATCTTTCATACTAGTACTAGCCTTTCATTGCTCGACTTATCAATGTTAATTAATATGTGTTAAAATCTACTTTCATATAGATATCTTGTATTATTGTTTTGAAACTATTTAGGTTATATTTCTCTATTTAAAGCTTATACTCGTTTGTACTTTTGATTACTTAGTATTTCTAGAGTGTATAAATTTTTCCTACAATTAGTTGATAATCTTCTGGATAAAACATGTTTAAATGAAAATATAACTATAAAAAAATTAATGTTTCATATTTCAATCACTTTTTTGACTTTTTCTAATATTGACTTTAAAACAATCAAAGTTTTCTGTAATAACGACTAGTTTATCTCCATATTTATACAAGCTGTCCTTGAAATAAAGAGAAAACGTATGATAAATGGAAAGATGTAATTATATCGAACTTAAATTAAAATATTGTGTGTCAATTACGACGCGAACCCCGGAATTAAAAATACCTTGAAAATTGTACTACGTGACGACTATGAATTTAAAATATTCAGAGTGTGTATAAATAATAAATACCTCATACACACATACACTACAGCGTATGTTTACATGCGTAACAGCTGGATGAGATGACAATAATAACATTATTCTTTGTTATTGACGGTCAAGTTTAAGATGTTGTCTTTTTATTTCAAGGACAGCCGGTATTTGCTAAATTATAACTTACAAAAACATAATTAAGGATATTGTAATGTTCAAATTTGAGATATAAAACATAATAATGCATTAGCTGGTATAGTCGAGGCAAGATAAATATCAATGCACGTAATTGATCGTTAATGACGTAAAATATTTTGCCAAGGTAATTTGACAATCATCTATGGTTTGTTCTTTTCAGTGAATAAATGAACAATAAGTTATGTTTATCGACGTTCTTAATAATTTGACAATTACATTACATATGATTTGTCCTTGTCAGTGAATAGATGAACATTTGGTTATGTTTACCGACGTTCTCAATAATTTGACAATTACATATGATTTGTCCTTGTCAGTGAATAGGTATCAAAGGTTGTCCGTGAATGCGAATACTGTCACGCTCTTGTTCAAAGAACGTTATTAATGATGCAACACCATTTCTTTGGCTTGTTTACGCATATACTTCCTCATTTTAGCGCAATACAGTCACCAAATATCGTGAATATTTACTAGAAGTTATAATAAGAACTAATTTTAATAAAATATGTAATATCGTAGAAAAAATAGGCGTTGAATAAACTATTATAACCTAAACGAACGGCACAAGCACAACGCAAATGTCAGAAATGTCTGACATATACAAAGCGACAACGATGTACTTTCATACCAATATATGAGAATAACTTGGTTTGCGTTTATTGATAATAGTGTTTTAAATAATTTATTAATTATTGAAAGTGATAATATGCCCCAAATGTAGCAATCTCAATCATTTACGTCTTAATCTATCAATTATAAAACACAATTTACATATATTATGGACAATGGCAAATAGGTATTTTAGAGTTGGTAGTTATCTTGCCTCAACTATATACCATGTGGCCGCGTGCGTCTGCACTATAGCGATACCTGTAGTGTAAGCAAAACACACAGAGGTGTCCGTGTGTTAGAACGGTAAAGAAGTAGACGCAATGTTCCAGTGTGTAGTCGCGCAAGCGCATTAGCTGTCGCTCTCGCATATGGGTGTTAGTTGCAATGTTTATATCGTCAGGCTAATGCGCTTGCGCGACTACACATTGGAACATTGCGTCTACTTCTTTACCGTTCTAACACACGGACACCTCTGTGTGTTTTGCTTACACTACAGGTATCGCTATAGTGCAGACGCACTCGGCCACATGGTATACAGATGCTATATTATAACGAGCCATCGAAAAAATTCATAATTGGAGTAGACTGTGAAATTGGGTTGGTACTTTAGCCACTTTCACATAATGACATTTATTATTTAACATTGAAACTATAAGTTTGTGTCAAATTTTTCAAAACTCTTATTAAGAAAATGAAATTTGTTTAGATGTAAATGGACAACATTTTCAACAACTTCTGTAGCTATATGTAAATTTTGATTATGATTTCGATATTAAATAAATTATTTGTTTTCTTTTTTGTTGTAGTATCATTTCAATGTCATAACCTTTAGAGTCACTGGAAATAAATAAAATAAAGAAAACTGACAAGATCTTAAATGATCAATTAGAAACAAATAATTCACCCTTACTTAATCTATTTATTTGATTTGTAGACAGTTACATAGTGTATAGTATTTTTGTATTTTTCCATAGAATTCTTTATCCCTGTAATATAATGTAAACCTTTAGTTTTATTACTTAAGAACAGTACATTTTTTTATAAACCGTAGCGAAAGTTTTGTATAGACATCCCGTAATAAAAAGCACCCATCCCTCTGACTATTTTTTTAAAATAAAACGTGTTTTTGCTTGTTACTGTTTACTTGTGTTTAATATAAAAAATATTTTGTAAATAAGTTAGTTATATGTCTGACGAAGCCCAGGTTGGTGCGAAACGACTCGTTACAGTGATAATTAAAAAGTGAAATTCATAAAATTTGTTTTATTTTATCCTAATAGTCATAACCTTTTTTTACAATGAAACCAAATGAAACTGTCAAGCATCAAGTAATGTGTCATTATGTGGAAGTGGCTAACGTACCAACCCAATGTCACAGTCTACTCCAATTATGAATTTTTTCGATGGCTCGTTATTATAACAAGCGATTAAATAAATCCGGAGTTGAAGTAGGTTGTGGATGAGAAAACGTATTTTCTAACTTAAGCATTTCTAATATCTACATGCATGAATACATATTTGTCAATGTTAACATTTGACATTTGGTTGTCAACGCTGGCATTTCACACAACTTTAAACGTATTTCAGCGATTGTTAAATGAAATTAATTCTTTGATATAGTTATTTAATTTTCAAATGGTTTTCACAAAAAAATCATAGAATTTTTATGGTTGAACCATATTTGCGAAATGGGCGGAAAATTGACGGCCAGTGGCAGCACTCCGTTAACGATTCTAACGAATGTAGAGTGCTAAAAACCCAATAATTTTTATGTTGAGACTGCTGCTTACCTTCAGAAAGTTGGTGTTTAGTGTGCCATAAGTAGGAGAAGAATTATTGGTCCATTTTTATTAATGGAACCATACATGGACAAATATATCAACAATTGAAATTTTGATGCCTTTTGTTGACTAACTTAATGTAAACGAGTTAACACTAGGATATTTACAGCAAGACGGAGCAAGAGGACACACAGCACAAAATACAATTAACACGTTTCGTCAATTTTTTGACAAGCGCTTGATTAGCCTGAATAGCGATCATGAATTTCTTCAAAGATCTTGCGATATCACTGCATGCGATTTCTTTTTATGGTCCAATTTAAAGTCCAAATTAAACAAAAAAATTAATGAAATCAATGAAAATCATAATATTAACCAGTGTTTTTGAAAGCGTAAAAAGGAGATGTGCAAAATGTATTGAGCATTGTGTTTATTAATGATTAAAATTGCATATCTAATTTTCTAGTTTATAAATATATACCTATTGTGATACAATATAAACGTTTTCTTTCGTTGGATAACATTTGACTTTTGAATGAACAAAATTTATAAATTGATAATTAGGTATATTGATATTACAAATGCTTAAGTTAGAAATAGTATATTATATACCGAGGCGGAACGTGGTTCACTACCATCGAGAGATTAGATAGAAAGTTCACCGAGATTCTTTCCGCCGAGGTTTGTATACTATTTTACTCACGATCGGTTAGTAATTAATTATAATATAAACTACTAAATCACTAAATTTCAAAAATATAGTATTCAATTTCATGGCATTTTAACAAATACTTTTGATAGGTACTGTTGCCAGGTAACGTAACAATTAATAGTGATATTTTCTGACAGATTACTAAATTACTATTGTTGTAAAGTAATTACTGTTACGAATATGTTTGAGAATGAGCAGAGGTAGATACGTTAATATGTACAATACATACGTCAATTAGTGCGTAGATAAAGGTGTACAAAATAATTATTCCGAAGTGGTATTCCTTGCTTATTTTTCGGAATTGTCTAAAAAGGATAAAGCTTCTACATTGTGGTTTAGTTATTCAATGCTGTGAACAATGTGAACTTGAGGCATAATGTTGATATTAGTAGATTTGCTATGCTGCTGGCAGTTTTGAAAAGACAGAATGTTGGTTACAAGGCTAAAAAGTCAAGTAATTATCGCAAGAAAAGATTGATGAATTTTTAAACAATGCACCAATAGAATATCTCCCTGAAAAGGAAAATTGCGATTTTCTTATTACATACTAACGATAATGTAATTTATTGATTAGGTTGCTTTAATAATTGGCATTTCTGAGGTCTTTAGAATTGACGAGTTATTAAAAAAGATGTGGAAATTTTAGAAAATCGTGTAGTAATAGTAATTCCTGTTACGAAGACTTACTGTTCCCATTCATTTGTAATAACTAAGTTAGAATGGATAAAATAATTCAAGAATACAATAATCTTGCAAGAACGAGAATGAAAGATATTTTTTTTACAAATGAGGAAGTTATTGATCAGCCGTTTGAACATAATTCTATTGGAAATTTTACAAAGAAAATAGCAACCTATCTGAAGTTAGATAATATAGACACTTTCGCTGGACATTGCTTTAGACGTTCATCGGCAATTTAATTGGCAAATGTTGAAGGAGATATTCTTCAATTAAAAAAAATAGGAGGATGGAAATCGAGTATGGTAGCCGAGGGATACGTGGAGAATTCTTTTAAAGGGCAATTAAATATTGCTAATATGTTATCTAATGTGCATAATCAAGAATCCTCAACTGCAGCAGCTTCGACTTCCTTTTCTACATCGGAAAAGCAATCCTACGATTTTAAACATGGTCCATCTCTAACAGTAAACAGTCATGGCAATTTTAATGTAACAATTAATATTAATTTCAAAAGAATAAATAAATTGTGTATTAAAACGTTGTCTTGTTAGACTAATAAATATTTGTGAATAGTTTTATTATAATTTGATTTACTTATTTAAATGACACTGACGTTTCATAAATACTGAAACGACTTTACCTAACCGGGAAAGTGATATAAGCTAACGGGTAAAGTGCTATTTTCTACGACTGCTAGTGTAAATATCGAAAATCGCACTCTGGTAGATGTTTCATTACGCGCGTGTGCTGTAAATTAACTCCGCCCACAAACACATTTAGATGTCAATTGATATTTAAATGTGAATTGATATTTAAATGTGAATTGATATTTAAATGTTAATTGATATTTAAATGTGAATTGATATTTGACATTTGAAATTTGTATCTTCACAACCTTGTCTTCAACAAAAGGTAATGTTCCGTTGAAATTTTGTCGGGATCGTGGCGGTCGTACAAAAAGTATAGTACAAAACTCGAGTTGTAAAGCAATTACGCCCTCGTGAAATTAACTTTTTCCACTCGTGCGTAAATGCTATTTACAACTCTAGTTACGTAATATACTATTACCTACCTCGGTTTGTAATAGTGCGTTTTCTAACCAGTTCGAAGGTTGGAAATGTTCAAATTACTAACCGGTCGTGAACAAACGTTTTTTCGTGCAAAACCTACTTCGACTCCGGATTTATTTGATCGCTCATTATATATAACATTTTTTTTATAAATACAACTTGCTTGAACTAATTAAATACATGGAATTATAAAAAATATGTATTTGCATAAAATAAAAGAAAAACTTATAGAATATAGTAAATTCATGTTTTATAACCCTCGCTTACGGATAATTAAAATAATTTTAAAAATTTATATCGTTATAGAAATAAGAAATCGAAAATATAAATGCACAAAGACCTCAAAAATCTGTTTTTATAGAAAAATTAACTACATATATATCGTATCTATACTCTGGAATATCTAATTTTGCTTAAAAGTTATTTTTCACTAAACAATTTGCAAATATAACATCTATTTTAATATTAGACCCATCTAATGTAAATGTCTTACTGAAACTAGTCTTCCTCGGGAATACTCTTGGTCCACTTCTATTAGCGATATTTATTAATGGTATTGTTAAAAATATTAAACTCAATTATGTACTTCATTTATACTAATAATTTAAAAATATATTGTTTTATTAGATACAATAAGATTTAGAATGCGTCAATATACCTCACCATAATTATCTGCTATTTAATATGGATAAATATGCAAATGAAACTTTTGCTGTAAATATAACTGAAGCGATTTCAAGTATACATATTTTGCATATACGAGGAGAATTATAATTTCTTTTGAGATATAATTTTATTTAATGCTTAAGTGGTGTTACAATTTGTGTATTCCAATTTTAAATGGAATATTATTATCCTATTATTGTATAACCAAATATTACTTTTTGGATTAATATTAATAAATCTGCCTTTCACCTTCATCAAAATTTATGTACCTATTCTAATTATTTTCTTTGAACTAACTTTACCTGCTTTATTGTAACAAACATTGGAAATAGTAGATAGGTATTTAATAATGTAATCTAGCAACTATGCCAACATTAGTATAAAATGCAGTCAGTCCGTTAACAATTAAGATAAATGTAGGGAACAAAGATAAACAAGCAAATATTAATAAGAGCTATTTACAAAGTTAAGAACACATGGAATACTAATATTGTCCATGAAATGGGCACTTTGATCATATTCACAACAATTAACAAAGAGATTTGTAAACAAGTCTGGGTTCTACTTGCTTATCTTTGATCCCCTCACCATTCGATTAACTTTTATTAGATTTTTTTTTGTCTTTTTATAATTTGTAAGCCAACATGTTGAAACTACAACTGTATGTTATAACAAAATGTGCTAAGATCACTTGGTTTACAAATAAAATTATATTTAGAAATCCTTGGCACAGATTTTTGTTAAAATTTAGCCACTAAATATGATATACTTCAAATGATATAGCGCTCCATCACGCTATATACAATATTAAAATGACTGATAGTTATTAAAAAAACTCAATGTGACTAATTTTTAACTCTTCATCTCAAGGTAAGCAAATATCGAGTCATTGTAATAAAGTTAATATTAACGTAAAGTTACATTAGTTCACATTTATCTTTCGCGACCCTGCTTGTTGCTTTATTTCCAACTTGTAAACTTACATTTCGAGACTTTTCCATATTCAGTAATTCCTGAAAGAGTTGTTTAACATTATGGTTTGTTTTTGCTGAAGTTTCCATGAAATTGACTCCCCAGTTGACAGCTTGAGCTTGACCTTCGGATGTACTAACCTGTAATGAAAAAAATGTATACATACTTAACATAAATTATAAAAAAAAACACTTGAAAAGTTTGAGTTTTTTATTCTTAAAGAAAGATCCTATTCAACTAAATGTAGGGGCACAAGTTGCTATGTAATGTATAAGTGTACATATGTACGATGTGCTACCCAGAGATTCCCGGTATTTGAATGTGGCGCGCGAAATGATGGTATTACAGCTCTATAGCGTTAGATGGAGTGAGCTACGTCTATAAGTCATTCTGTCAAATGATACTTTGCTAGGTGGTGACAAACAGTTTTGTGTTTATATTTGTTGAGTTGTGTTTGAGTTATTGTGCCACACTACATAGCCTGATGTGAAAGAGCAAAGAATGTGCATCAAATTCTGCTGCAAACTTGGTAAAGCAGCAGCGGAAACTCTGAAAATGCTTACACAAGCGTTTGGTGAGAATGTTTTGGCTCAGACGCAAACTTATGAGTGGTACAACCGTTGTAAAATGGACCTGTGTTAGTTGACGATGATAAACGTTCCGGTCGTCCATCAACGAAAAATGCGCCACAAAATGTAGGAAAAGTACGTTGATGCTATCCTGCAAGATCGAAGGAGAACAATCCATAACATTTGTAACATGGTCGGCTTGTCCTACGATGCAAGCAGCCTGCCAAGTGGCGCAACAATTCGTAGATCCTACACCACAACAATGCACCAACTCGCACGTCACTTGTTGTGCGTTAGTTTCTATCCTCAATACTACTACACCCTCCCTACTCCACAGATCTTGCCCTTTATGACTTCTTCCTGTTTCCGAAACTGAAGCTCAAGGGGCGCCGTTTTGAGACGATTGAGGAGATCTAGACCGAATCGCAAATAGTGTTGAACACGTTAACACGCGAAGACTTCCAGCACTGCTTCCAATCATGAATAAGTCGCTGGGATCGGTGTATTCATGCAAAGGTGGGTACTTTGAAGTGGATGGTATTAAATAAGTTGTAAGAACAATTTTTTTTCACTTTCCCGAAATTTCTGGATAGCACCTCGTATTTGCCTGTGTGCCATTTTATGATTGTGTCTATTATTGAGGTATTTAAATTCTTTCTGCGTGTTCCAGTTTACAAAAATACAGAAATATCGTATATTAATGATAAATGAATTAATAAAACAGGATTTGTAATGCAGTACTTTGCAACTTTTTACAATAAATATTTACTCCGCATATGTTATTCATTGCAAAAATAAGTGTGTTAACGATTTCTTTTTGCCATTAAATAATCTAATCACCCTTGTAAATGTAATGTCACAGTATAAACCTATTAGTAGTTTCACTAGTAAATAAAATGGTAACACGCGATGGCCCCTGCGTATTGTCGCATGACGGTGAAAATTATTAGCTAGGAATATAAACTGGCCCCTTGTTGCAGAAGTCATATAGTACATTTCAGTTCTTTAAATTACCGTTACAAAGCGAACATGCGTGTATTACGGTTTTATTTCAAAAGATCAAAGGTGCCGACAAGAAGTCATCCTAGTGATAGGTTTATACAGTGGTAATGTCGTCGTTGCATTTTTTTTTCTGTCCTATGTTAGATGAAACGTCAATGTTAATTTGGCGATTCATCTTCATGGTGATAAAAATGAAGCAAAAGTATATTATTAATAAGATTTATGCTATAATTTTTTTAATTGCAAGCAATTTGTTAGATTTACTACTGAAGAAAAAGAAATAGAAGAAAGGAGATAGAAAGCATAATAAAAGAATATACTTCGAATCGGGAGTTAGAACGTAACATCCTGGAATAATAAAGATCAGGAAATCATTCTAGAGATGGAAAAACATAAGGTAGAAATATGCATCTTGTCAGAAACAAAAAAAAAGAGGCAATGGCAACTCTAAATACGAAAAATTACATTCTGTTCTATAGCAGAGTGGGCAAAGATATAATAGCACAAGCAGGGGTATGCATACTGATATACAAAAGACTGGAAAATTGCATAGAAGAAATCAAATACATAAACCAAAATATCATGCAAATAACGCTTCAACTAAAAAAAGAGAAATACCATATTGTATCTATACGCCGGATATTACAAAGCCGAGAGAAGAGATAGAGGGTTTCTTTAACATCCTACAGAATACATCAGATGAACTCACAAACAAAAACAAAATATTTATAATGGGTGACCGCAAGAATTGGCAACATAGCCATCTCCGGAATCATAAAGAAACATCGAACGAAAATAACGAACGATATCTATATGTGCCCACAATGAACTACGAATCAATAACACATTCTTTGAACATAAAACACAACATAAATACACATTTTCTAATACAAACAGCCAAAAATCAATAATCGACTATGTGATCACCAACAGAAAAGTGCAGCCCAGCTATATACTGGGCGTACGCATATTGACGTCCGCAAATGTCAGAACACAACATAGCCTAGTAATATGCAAATACCGTGCCTCTCAAATAACACCAGAAACCTCCTAATTATATCTCTAAATTTAATATCGAACCTTTGAACGACGAAAGCACAAGAAACCTTTACCAAAGAAGACAGCGATAAAATTGCATTAAACTCTTTCGCAGAAGCAGACAATATTGAGACAGCATGGGAAAATTAAAAGACCAATATAATTAATAGCTCTAGAGAAGCCATGGGTGAAAGAACTATCAACAAAAACGCATTAAAAAGTAACAAGCCATGGTTTACACAGGAGGTTAAGGATTTAGCGAAGAAGAAGTAGGACGCGTACATCATATACATCAACAACCGAACTAAAGAAGGATACGAGATGTACAAAGAAATCAGGAATAGTGTAGGCAATGGCAGAAGGGCAAGAAGGTCAGAAAAAAAGTATAGAATATGTTAAGAGGAACAAAAACCCATCAATGAAAAAGTAAATGTAAACTCTATAAAACTAGAAACGTGGGTAACACACTTTAAAGATCTATACCGTAACATCAACACCAACGACGAAGATCAAAAGGAACTAATAGTTGGAGATACCAACAATGACTATCACACAAGAAGAGGTACGAATAACAATATCCAAGCTCAAGAACCGAAAATCACCAGGCATCGATAGCGTTCCAAATGAGCTGATTAAATACGGAGGCACAGATCTTGAAAACGAAATAACGACATTATTCCAAAAAATCGAAAGCTGCAAACTACAGAGGCATAACACTGCTGAGCTCCATTTCGAAAATATTCACTCAAATCCTCTATCAAAAAATGCCAACAAAGTAAGGATCTCTGAAGAACAAGATTTTCGGTCAAATAGTTCTGCAACCGATGCAATATTCGTGCTAAGACAAATGATAGATAAATCAATAGAATATGATAAATGTTCACTTGCTTCGTAGATCTGAAACAGGCCTTCGGCAGAGTACGCTTAAACGATGCAATCACTCTCCTTCAGCAAAAGAAGGTGATCACAAAATATATACACATAGTTAAAGAACTCAACAACCGTAACAGAACGAGTATAAAAACTGAACGTAGGATGACAGAAGAAATTAATATATCAGCGGACATTAGACAAGGAGGGCCTCAGCCCATGTCTTTTTAACATGATCATGGATAGAATAATCGAAGCAGTAAATGAAGTTAATGCAGGATACAAGATGGGTATCTCATTGAGATTTTTTATGCTATGTAGACGACGCTGTACTTACAGCTGAGAACGAAGACGACCCATACAGGTTCAAAATAGCAGCCGAAAAACTTAATATGACAATATCGTACGAAAAAACCTACTCCATGGTCATAGCGAAGGACCCATCAGACGCAAGTTAGCTGTCAACGAGCACATAATAAAACAGGTGACGAACCTCAAATATCGGGGTGTTGAGATATCGAGCGACAGACATCTACAGCAAGAAGCGAAACAACGAGCAAATAAAGCAGCTAGAATATCAGGATACCTATGAGAAATAATACAGCGAAACAAATTTATGAGAAGTAAGTAAAATCAGAATATATAAAGCCTGCATCAGACCCGTGCTAACCTACGCCGCTGAAACAAGGTTCGAAACATCACAAACAAAAAGAACAATGAGAACAGAAATGAAAATACTTTGAGACAGAATAAAGAACGAAGACATACTGAGAGAAATCCGAATGCAAGACATTGTAAGATGGACAAGAACGCGACGCTATTTCTGGAGAGATCATATTAATAGGATGGGCCCAGAAAGGCTGGCAAAATGGGCAAAACCATAGAAACCGAACACCAAACGACCGATAGGAAGACCACCTAAACGTTAGGCGGAGAGTTGGACATCGCTATCACAAGAAGGAAAATGACAAAACAACAGGACTAGGTCCTACTAGAAGATGAAGAAAAAGAAAAAGCAAATTTGTAGACAAAAATGTAATAAGAGCCTGTCATATCTAGTTTTCACAATGAACTCAAAATAGAATATTCAAAGAGCTTTAAAAACTTTGCGCAAACGAGTATGATTGAAGCAAATATTTATTCTAGCAACTCTGAGAAATAGGGTTGCCTGCTGATTCGCTTTAGATTTATCTTTTTTTGGCTCGAATATTTTGTAACAAGTGTTCATTTGAAAAGTCAATCTAGGTTACTTTGAAATTTTGATAGAATAAGACGCAAATATATTTGTATGTGTTTGTTGTTCCGTAAACGTAAATCCAAATGACATTTGATTAATGTCAATCACAAATATCAGTTAGTGCATAAAATAATCGTGAGTCGATTCTGGTTTAAATAAATTGCTTCTCAGTTTTAAAATGGCTTTCACTTTAGAACATAAAATTTTTTTAGTCCAGGCTTATTTTCGAAGTGGTAATAAAATTGATGGTTTATGGGTTTATTCAGTTCAAGATTGCATGGTAGAATTTCAAGTGGAGTTTCCACATTTTGTAATAGATTATATACAATTTAAGAATACTTTGGATAGAACTTTAAAACTTTTTTCTGAAACTGGTAGTCTCTTAAGAAAATCAGGCAGCGGAGCAGTTAAGAAACGTACACCTCAAGTTGTCAATTGTGTTGAAGAAATAATGGAAAATGAACCACAAACATCTGTTCGACATTTGAGTCAACAAATAAACCTTTCTGTTGGTACAACTAGACTACAGTTTTGTAATTGGTTTGTAAATATGAACAATAATGGAGAACTTTCGCAAAGAGTCATCTTTACTGATGAAGCATGGTTTTATAAAACGGGATACCTAAATTCACAAAATACAAGAATATGGAGTAGTGAAAATCCACATGTAATAAATGAAGAATCGCTACATCCAGAGAAAATTGGTGTTTGGGCAGCGATAAGCCAAAGGCAAATCATTGGACCAATATTTTTTCAGGGAACGTTAACTGCTCAAAGGTACCGTACGGAAATTTTACAACCATTTGTCAATCAGTTGCATGATGATGAACTTAAAAATGCATATTTCCAACAAGACGGAGCACCTTGTCACTGTACTGCAGAATCTTTGGATTATTTAAGAGAATTTTTTGATGAGCGTATAATTAGTCGAAATACTGCAATTGCCTGGCCTGCACGTTCATGCGATTTAACACCTTGTACCTTCTTTTTGTGGCCTTATCTAAAAAATAACATATTTCGAACACCTATATTGAATTTGAATGATATACTACAGAGAATCGAACAGAAATGCATGGAAATTAATAACAATCCAGTAATGTAGCAGAATATCATCAGAAATTTTGAACGGAGGATTTCAAAGTGCATTGATCTTGCAGGACAACATTTTCAACATTTGTTATAGTTTTCAATAAATACCTATTATTTGTTATTTATTTGTATGTATGAAACTGTCAAAATATACGACTTCCTAGGTTAAGTAGTAAATTTTAATTTACGACACACTTCAAAATGTTCTCAATAAATCACATGCTACTAGATTGACTTTTCAATTGAACACTTGTTATAAATATGGATGATATATGGTTAGAAATATTAATTATATATACGAGGATGCATTGAAAAATTCTTAGCCTACTATACAGCAAACAAAATTTGAAAGTCAAAATATTTTATTATTCAACATACTCCCCTCCTAAATTAATACACTTAATACAGCGATCCTGCAACGCCTCCAGACCTTTCAAAAAGAAATTTTTATCTTGCTCTGCAAACAAGATCTCCACAGCTTCTATCACCTCTTCGTTGGAAGAAAATTTACGACCTTTTAAACTATTTTCAGTTGAGGAAAGACATGATAGTCGGACGGAGCCAGATCTGATGAATAAGGCGGGTGTTCGAGTAATTCGAACCTTAAATCACGAATTGTTTGCATGAAAACATGCAATTTGCGGTCCTGCAAAAACAAAACACCTTTGGATAACTTTCCGCGTCTTTTCTCCATATTTTTTTCTCGTAGAGTAGTTAGTAACGTCGAATAACAATTCCCAGTTATTGTTCTACCCTTATCCAGAAAATCAATCATGATTACTCCATGGGAATCCCAAAAAACTGAAGCAAGAACTTTTCCAGCAATTTTTTAATGCGAAATTTCTTAGGCTTTGGAGAACCAGAGTGTCTCCATTCCATCGATTGTTGCTTTGTTTCTAGGTCGTAGAAATGTACCCAAGTTTCATCGATAATAACTAGAGCTGAGGATGTTTGCGGTATAACCATGGTTACCATGGTTACCATGTAACCATAGTAAATTACTATGGTTACATGATATAACCATGGTTATACCGCAAACATCCTCAGCTCTAATAATAACAATACGGCTTAAAAAGTCCGCATCACTTTCAAACACAGATTGAAAGCTATGCTTTCACCCTTGTCCGCTTCTGGTCAACATTCAGACATTTAGGGATCCATTTTGCAGAAATTTTTCTCATGTCCAAATCGACGTGAACTATATGATGGACGCGTTCATATGAAATATTCTGTGCCTCAGATATTCGTTTTAGCCCAATTCGACGATCTGACACTCATGTCATGAACTGCAACAACATTTTCGGGGATGGACACAGAAACTGGCCTTCCTGATCGGTGTTCATCTTCAATGGAAAATTTACCCCTTTTGAAGCTTGCAATCCAATTTTTCACGGTCGCATAGAAAGGACATTGATTGCCAAGGGTATTAGGCATATCTTCATAAATCTGCTTACCTCTTAACCCCTTCAAATACAGGTACTTGAGGATGGCTCGATTCTCCAATTTTTCGATTTTCACAATTTCGGTCGACATCGTTTATTTCAAATTTTATTGCGCAACTTTGGTTCGACTTTTTGACGTGATACTTTACAATGACACTTCTAATATGTAATTTTTCGTTGCTATGGTATCGCAATATTTTTTTTTATCCACGGAACCGGTCTAGGATAACTATATATCAATACCCCCTCGTATTTAACCAAACAAAACTGGCCCTTTTGGAATTTGAAAAGCTTAGTAGCGCTCCTGGGACATACCTTGGTGAGCGAGATGTTCTACCCAAATACAAAATCTAACGAGCCAGTCCCAGACTAGCTTCGAGTGAAGATGGTCTAACTCAAAAATGAATAAAAGGCCGCCACCATGTATTTTATAATTTTGTTGGTTTGTATGCAGTGGTCTATGCCACACGGAACTCGTGTAGAGGATATAAAAACCCACCAGGTGATATTAAAAGAGAAAGAGGGCTCGATAAGGAAACTGCTAAATTTTATTAAAACAAAACCACAGTGTAAACCAAGTACTCGTTTAAATATTTTAAAAAACGCATGAATCAATTCGACATTGAAACTCTTAAATTAAATTGTATAATAATAATACAAAAATAAATAAACCGGAAGAGATCTCCATCCAAATTTCTTATATATCTTAATCTAACAGTAAAGCTAACATCAGTTCATAACTTGACGTTTAAAACATACATTAAAGTCATCATTCCCTTGCCGATACACAAAAACAAAAAAAAACAGTAACATATAGCAATAACTATAAATAGCATATACTTTATTAAAGGAAACTTGCCCCGTCAAAAGGAAAAAGGTACAAAGAAAAGTTACAGAACTTTAACATATGTCGCCAACCAAAAAAAAAAAAAAAAAAGTTACAAGAGTTACATCTCGACAAAATTATTTTAAGGTAAAAAACAAAAGGCTAATAAGTAATGACTTTAAATTCTCTCAGCCAAATGAAATTCCTTTAGCGCGGTTATAGTTAATAATGAGATTCCACTTATGAAAAGCTCAAATTTCGTGAATCAAAGTTAAGGCAAGAAGGAAATTAATAGCGCGAAATGAAATTTCTGTCTAATTAGTTATTCAATGAAAATAAAATTTACAACATAAATACATAGTCTATGTATACAACATAAATCACTAACGTTAAATTATAAATTACACAGATGAAATTTTCGTTCATTCAGTAATACAACAAAGAGAATCGATACGTTTTACACAATGACCATGGATCCTTTCAGATTCTTGATTTGGACGTTTATAGTTGCAAATTAGTTAATTCCGGCGTCTCCCAGACCCCAACAATTACATAAAAGGTATTTAACATTTACCGGTGGTCGGTATTAAGTCCGAATCCGTGGCAGGTGTCTCGAATCTGCTACCTCCTCCACGTGCTCAAAATATCATGCGGTTTTCCGCTCTCCACCGTGTGATCTTTTAGAGTTTAGGGACCACACCTAGGAAGTTATATTTGACACCCAAGCGGAAGTCTTGAGTTCTAATTACGAGAGCCTTAACTTACTGTTTTCTTAGTTGGGTATTTAGTTCAAAGCATCATCCGCCTTCAGGGCGTGTAATTTTCCAAAAATTACTCACAAACGATAATACCAAAACTAAAAATTAAAAGCACTTCGACTAAATCCACTGGCAACTCCTTGATCGTCAGAACAAAAGTGAACAACATATTGAATATTTATGTATAACCTAATATTTACGCTAAGTGTTTGTAACATTTTGTAACAAATTATTGACAACAAATTTCTTCAAGCACTTTGGTGATTGCAGGTGACAACAAGCGCCGGGTAATCGGAATTATGTCAATACAATATATGGGTTTGTTTAAGTTTAGGACGGCCGAACGGCGCAAGTGGTAAAAACGTCAGGCGCGTGTTTGTAATTAATTAAGTTGTGCTAATTTCAAAAATATATATAATTCTTTGAACCTCAAATTTCTCTTTTACAAGAATTCATACATTTTTGTTTACGTTTTATTTATATACAAATATGATCAAAACAGGATCATTGAGTTCATCTTGAGATATCAAATGGGAAAATAATGAATTTATATAAGCTATATTCATTTGAAGACAATAGGAAAACTCGTTATTAGAATGCTCATGTGATGAATCTTTGAACTTTTATTTGATTTAAGTAGGTATTGATAGTGTCTTCACAAGATACAAACCTTATCACTTCGAGAAGATAAAGGATACTTCATATATAGGTACTTTGAAGAAAGCTATCTAGATATTTAAACAATACAGACAATTAAAGAGAAAAGTGTTCAACTAATATTGCAAGATAACATTGATAAATATAAATTTTTTAATCCACCTAAATAAGGATCTCAGCAAGCACAACATACGTATAGAGTCTATGATTTATCTTGATCTCCACTTTTACATCAACATATAGTTTGTATAGCTTTTTAAGTAAAGGTGTTAGAACTTCTTTTTAAATTTGTAATGTGAATGTAAAACACACATAGCACAACAAATTTGAGGCATTTACATATCCTTTGGACTTTGTTCTAAAGTAATGCATGATTTTTAGGAAATATTCACTAAAACTGATCTGGCCTCTCTCATATAGTGCAGAAATGTAATTGAAATAAATAATTCTAAATGGTTACACATAATATAACAGTCTAAAGCATGACTCATTCAGTTTCTTCAAAAAATAAATCACACAAATAATGCCCCATTATCCCCATATAAAAGTAAAAAACATAAATATCTTAAAATATAATGTGCAGTTTTGATATACACATTTATTTCTGTATATATTCATATTTTAAGAAATATATACCCAAACTACTGTTTTTATGTAAACTTTCTTTTCTAAGGTATGAAATTACAACTACATTAAATGAATACCTCTCTGAGTTCTGCACTTTCATCACATTTATTTCCAACCAACATGATAGGAATTTGACTGAGATCAGGACCTTTAATTTCTTTTATCAGTTCCCATATTGGTTTCAGTTCTTCAAGACTCTGACGACTGGATACAGAAAATACAAGAATAAATGCATGTCCTTTGCTAATTGACAGCCTCTGCATAGCTGGAAACTGATGCGAACCTGTTGTGTCAGTTATTTGTAATGTGCAAATATTCTTGTTACAGCTAATCACCTAAATAAGAAAATTAAATTAGTAGGTAACATAAATTATGTAAAAATGTATAATTATTTCAACGAAATATGTAAGTCGCATTGTTTTTGTTAATTTTCAATTATATTATTTATCGTCAATCTGATTATTAAAATATACAATAATTTTACAAGTACATGCATTCTCAATCAAGAAGACACGCTCTATTACTCACCTCACATCAAAAAAAGAAACATCAAGCGATAAGGAAACAACATCAAACAATAAACCGTGCACAATAATAAACTGAAAATGAAGAATAGCTAAAATAAAAAATAAAAAAACAATTAATTTCTCAACATACTTGTCGATAAGTATCTTCAATTGTGGGTATGTAACTTTCTCGAAACGTTCCTTTAACAAATCGTAAAACCAATGAACTCTTTCCTACACCACCAGCTCCAAAAACAACAACACGATAATCATTGCTTTGTTCAGGCATTATTTTATAATTAATATTTTGTATATATTCAGGCGAAGTATTTTATGAATATTCAAAAAAAAATTGAGAGGTTATAACTAAAGAACAGATTGTAGCTTATAAGTGGTCATCGCAAATGTATAATTATAGTACTTTTCAGATCAGTATTTAACAAAACGCTTAAGAGTAATATAATTATATAGTTACAATTTTTTGCAATAAAATAATGGAAAACAATGACGTTTGATAAAAGCAAAAAATGTATTGATTGGCCGTTGACTTTCAACCCTTTCAACGCATATCCATCTCTGAGAATAATAAATAATTAATATATAGAATTCTGTAATTTGAGAAAATGTTATCTGTAACTTTAGGTTCTATAAAGTAGTCCTTGAAAATATGAACTTGACTTCGAATGTTTCTGGTTAATTAGTTATAAATAGTTATAATATATATAGTTATATATATATATATATATATAAAGTTATACATATATATATATATATATATATATATATATATATATATATATATAATAACTCCGTGACCTTGGTATGATATGGTAAACCTAATCAGTAGGCGATTAAAGGTCTCTATATTACTTCAAAATATATGTATTTAAAAAACTCTACATGTTTGCGAACTGCCGAAACATGTAGAGTTTTTTAAATACATATATTTTGAAGTAATATACAGACCTTTAATCGCCTACTGATTAGGTTTACCATATATATATATATATATATATATATATATATATATATATATATAGTATATAGTTATATATACCGCCTGATTCTGAGCAAACGCAACGATGCGAACGTATGAATATTTCTCCCGCTTCGAATACAATTCCCCTGAACGCGTTTAGCCAATCACAAACCAGTCTGTCGCAACCATTTAACAACTAATGTCACAAATTAGTGTCACCACTGTCACCCTATACGGAGTCTCTTAAGCGTTTGAATAGTGAAAATAAGAAAAGAAAATAGACATTACTGGTTCTGTACAAAATTTAAAACCATTATTCCCAAATCGCAGAGTTCCTAATGATACGTTCATTTTAGTATGCGCTGCAATAGAACTAAATTCAAATTTGACAGTTAGCGATATTTCCAACGATTTAGGCATATGCTGCTCTTCCGTTAACCGCATACTAAAATTAAATGGTTTTCGTAATTATAAATATTCCAAACATCATCAATTATTTTACGGTGATGAGTTTAAACGGATGAATTTCCGTTATTATATAATTTCTCATTATGAACAATTTATTTTATTATCTGTAAGAGTAAATTTTTCTTAACATTACTAGAATTTAATTTAGTTTTTATTTATTTCTGAAGTTTATTTAGTTTACTATGAACAGTTTTTGTGACCTTTATTATTAAAATTTAATTTATTAAATCTCTTGATGCCTTATTTGCAATTTTCTTAACCGCTTATTAATAATTTCATTACGCTTTGTAGAATAACGTATTGCAATTTAGTCCTTTAATAGTAATTTGGTAATCAGATAATTTTTCTTACGCGGCTCCATAATATGTAAGTATGTATGATATTTGACATTGATGTTGACACGCCTATAGCATTCAGGGGAATTGAATTCGAAGCGGGAGAAATATTCATACATTCGGATCGTTGCGTTTGCTCAGAATTAGGCGGTATATATCTATAAATAGTTATAATTAGTTATAGTTATATTAGATATATATCTATAAATATATTTTATTCAACAACATAACGAATGTTCTTATGTTAATTATGGTCATTATTGTTGGTAATTTATACAACTACAATTTATGATATTTATTATAAGGTTGTAATCTAAGGACTCTACAAAGAATTTATTTGTTTCAAATTTATTTTAAGCCATTTCTTACAATAATTTATATTAAACTAGTACGATAACTAGATACTATTGTCACTATAAGATGAATAAAACCTTTACTTGTAAAGTTATTTCCTCTTAATTCTGCATTGTCTTTTTACATGTTACTACAGATTAGATGAGCTTTATTACACAAGAATGAATAGCATATTAATTGGATTATGTAATTTTTTCCAGTTATCGTATGAAGAGGTGCTCTTGTTCAGCAAGAATTCTCTAAAATATCAAAATACTTAATTTGAAATTTGCAAATTAATTACTGTTACCTTCTAAAATCATTATTTGACTAGTTTATATTAATTAATATGGCATATTAAAGTAATATATTTCGACATAAACTGACATTTGCGTGTATGATATCCTATAAAATTGTATTAAGTAAATGTATCAATCTATATCAGACATGACTTCATATTTTCAAGGACTACTTTGACTTCGAATGTTTCTGAACGCCCGTTATTTATACATACCGGGTTTTTCTTTATGATTGCACATACATTTTGCCCTATGTGTAATGATAAAAAAGAAAAAGCAATGCATTGGTGGCATAACAATCAACCAGTTATACACCAGTGACGTATTTCTCTAAATGCCAAATATTTATGATTTTTTATTCATATATAAAATTTAAATTAAATACATTTTATTGAAAAATCAATAATTTATTTAAAACAGTTAATTATCCTAACAGATGTATACCTTGTGCGAAGACAATTCTAAACATTTTTAACAAATTCAAAGAAGGTTGTGGTTGTCTAAATTCCCACGAAAAAAAAAATCAAACCAATCAGATATTAACAGAACACATGAAGCTGAATATCTTGTGTTATGTAGAATCGCTTTTAGATGTATGCATTTTGGAGCATCGTACAGTTCGGCGTTCAAAACTCTGAAAGAATTCAGATATAAGCTATACAAGATATCAAACCATCCAGAGCTTTTCGTGGAAGATAGAGTAAAACAAACTGATTTTTATGATGTTTTATTTGTTAAATGAAGATGAAGGAATTTTAAATAAAATCATTTGTACTGATGTAGGAAACAGTTTCGTAATAGATATTTAAAGAGTTTCGTGTACGTTCTGTATGGTAGTATTAAGTAATTTTAATTAAATAAATACTTAGATTACTTATTAATATTTTTAAAATTTTTATTTATAGTTGTATTTTTCGGTTTCAGTCTTGCACACTTTCGTTCTATTATTAAACAAGCTCTTTCACTTTCTGCTGAACTCGCTGGAATACAGAAGTATTTCCTAGCACATTGTTCTAAGGGTTTCAGCTCCATTCCCGTTACCTAAAAGAAAATCCAAATCAAAAATGCACTTACCCTTTTTTTTTTAACTTACCTTCCCAAATAAAAAGAGGATCTACGTCCTGATTTGAATTTGGCCTTTCGAAGTATTGTCTTTTAGTTATTATTAGTAATTATTACATAAGCTGTAATTCATTTTTCATTCTCTTTCAGTCTTTCTTGCAAAAATCCAAATAATGAAAGTGTTTTTGGATATGGAATGAAATCTGTTTCAATTACACGCATTTGTTCTTTATTTTCAGGATTTATTTTCTTCATAATATTAAACATTTGTTGTTCTAGAAAAGAAGTAGCCCCAGTAGTATTTTCAGTACTATGGAAACTTTTCTTTTAAATCGAGGGTCTAAAATAGTTGCTACTCTAGTAAGTGATTGTCCTTCATATGAAAATAGCCTTGCTTTAAAAGATTCCAAATGTTTGTTGCATAATGTCTTCCCTTCTTCAATCTTTAATTCCAGTGGTGAAATAGCAAAATATTTATTACCTACAAGAATATCCCACTATTGTTTTTTAAGATCAATGTCTCCATTTTAATAAATCACTTATTCATAAGATACTACGCGGGTTACGATCGGTAACTCATTAGAAGTATGATGTACATAATGTAAAGAACATTCTACAATCTCATAAAACGGTAAAATCTATTTGTACTTTTTTGTTATCAACGCTTTCATATTTTCTACGTTTTTTTGTTACACTAATTTGACTATCTTAGATATATCTCATCCATAAAGAAATACTATTCATCTTCTTTTAATAATTTGGTAAAAATATTTAAAATTGTCTTCGCACAAGGTATATGCCTGTTACTGTTTTAAATAAATTATCTATTTTTCAATAAAATGTATTTAAGACTTATGAATGAACAAGAAGTCAGAAATATTTGACATTTAGAAAAATACGTCACTGGTGTATAACTGGTTGCCTACTATGCCACCAAAGCATTGATTTTTCTTTTTTATCATTACACATGGAGCAAAATGTATGTGTAATGATAAAAAAAGAACCCGATATTTACGTACATATACTAATTTGACTAACTTATTTATCAGAAAATTACAATAGGAAAAAGTGCGAGAATAAAAATATCAATTGATTTTGAAATATAAAAAAAAAATTCCAGGTTTAATTTTTAATTAATTTTTGCGCATAAATGAAAATAAATTATGATATAATACATTATAGTCAATATTTAGCCGGTTCTGGACTACCACTAAAAATAGTTATATTTATTGGTTTTTCCTTCATTTTGCTCTTTTTTATTATAAATTTGTACATTGTCTTAGAAACACAATTATCATTTTTAATCGTTCACACTTCATAATTACTTAAAAAAAGGTATAAAACCCCTTACCACAATTATTAATCGTATCCTAATTACGTATTTCGACAACTAAGTTGTCATCATCAGTAGGTAAAACCACTAATCAAAGTGTCGCAAATGGGGCACAGTAAAGCCAGTACAACTGCTTACGCAACAACTTTACACGGCGTCCACGTATACACTCCATAAGACTTCATAATTACATAAAAATCCTTATTATTGGACATTGTATTCAGAATTTTGTACAAATAGGATTTCTTTATTTGATAACATTTTGCTCTAAATTGAAGTTTTTTTATGTAATTTTGAGATGTGAACAAGTAAAAGTAATAATAATTGTAATTTTTTATAAGACAAATATACAAATACTTTCTTTGGAGACTGTGGTTAAGTAAAAACTTAAAAAGGTATATAACCCCTTACCACAATTATTAATCGTATCCTAAATACGTGTTTCGACAACTAAGTTGTCATCATCAGTAGGTAGTGTAATTAGCAGGTGTCATGAATATAGAATAATTAAAAAAAAACTATTGTAACTGAACGTGAATAACTGGAGATCAATAAAATTTTCTTATTGTCAGATTTTAAAATGAGAAGATATGTAAGATTGTTTACAATATGTCTCATTAAGTTCTCACACAGGTGCAAGAAGAAAATAGTGGTTGAATGATCAACGCATATCCATTGGAGATAAAGACACCAGTTTAACATTTTGTGGCTTTCAAGTACATCAAATCTTCAACTTCCAGCTAGAAAATTTCAATTACATAAAAACCTTTTCAAGTTTTTTCAAAAATTATAATTGTACTTTTGCCAGTTTTAAAAACGAATGTTTGGTAGATGGACATTTTTATTGGCTAGAAAGCGATTACTCGACTTCGCTCAGACAGAGGTACACTTTTACAACAATAAGAACGAATGTATCGATACCTTTGTTTATTGGAAAGTACCTAACCACTTGTCTCTATGTTGAGAAGGTACATCAGACTCCTTAATTTGTATCAACATGACTGGATATATTATGTATGAATGAGTGTAGCAGATGCAGAAGCGACTTCAAACTACGTTTTCCTATTGTCTTCGAAAAATAAAGTCGTCCGGAATGCAACTTTTTTCAACCATTCGTTTTATTTTAAGACCAAGTTTATTTGCCGTTTTCTCTTTTCTCCTGTCGTTCTGTTGACATGACTTGCCAACCTCGTCTATGAAATCTGGACGTAATTTTGTTTATTTTCTTGAACTTATGTCAACACGAAAATAAGGCATTGACAGTCGAATTGTACAATCATGAATAATAACATGCTACACTTAAGAACGATCTGATTTAACTTGCGGTTGATTTCCATCATTAGGTGTCCTTCTAACGAAATTTCATATTGGTAAACAAACAATTAAGAAAAAACAAAAAAATATATTCAATATATGGACCCGACATATTAAATTCATTCGCACCCATGATTCCAAGGACCGCCCCCTGAGCTATGGCAATCGTGTATATTCGGAAGTTAACGATATACATATTTAATCTATGGTCGTGAACCTAAGAATGTCAGTTGTTGCGCTACGGGAAAAGACAAAAAATAAAACACCTAAAAAGATTGAAACAGATTATTCGAACATTGAACTCATTTTTTTCATTCTTATTTAAGATTCAGTGATAAAAAATATTTTTGTTTCTTTTGGTTCTTGAATCAATGACATTAAACATTTACCATAATCGAATTCACAAAATCCTTAGAAGTCTTTATTAGAAGTTGGAATTAAAAACAATTGTTCAATCATTAATAATGTTATATTTCAAAATTATGTTTATAAAATTGTAGTTTTTCTTCTCTAATTCTTACAATTTAAACACAAATTAAATAAGCCTAATTGATTATTACATTATCCAAGTTCATGTGTTATGCTCGTATTTATTATTCTTACAGCATTTATTAATAAATGAAAAAAAGTATAATTAAAATATTTCAGAACAGACATTCAACAAACACGATAGTTTGTAGATAACAAATTAATACTGTTATAATTTTTAAGTTGGAATATTTTCTACAACCTCTTTTTGCAAAATTAATGAAGTTTCTGGAGAATTCTCATGTTGAGATTCAATTTTTCGTTTTCCTTTTTTTTTCTTCTCTGTAGATTTTCGTTTCTCTATTTCCGGTGCTTGTATTTCTTCAACTTCATATCTTAGCTTTTTCTGACTTTCTTCTGATCTGTCTTTAATTGGTTTATTAGTCTTGAATTTAATATATACCAAATGAAATAGGTTTAAGTCAATATGAGTATCTGTAAGGTATGTAAGCAAAGACCAAATCAAGAAGAGTGTGAATATAAGTAGAACAGGCAACAATATTATATTCATTGGAAACGGAAGATCACCTAAAATATTGGAAAATATCAATCTATTGTAAGATAAAAAGAGGTAAACTAAAGTAAATAGTGGAGCAAATAACAAATATTTAACAGCAATAGAAGTTCACCTTAAATAAGGACAAATTGGATAATGTATTTTTTACTGTGATTATTAGACTGTGGTTTAGACTAAGGTTTTTTTTGTAGGCGATTATTAGACTGTGGAACAGACGCTATCCTCTGAGTCATAGAGGCGCAGAGAAGGAGTCGGTTTCGCTTAATAATAAGATTGATTTACTAGTCCCTCGTAGGCCGGATTTTAATGGCCTTAAAGGCTTTTGTAGTAATGATCAAAATACGGAAATCGGTAGATATACTAAATTTAAAGATTATTACACAGAACAAAGTTTCGAATATATTGTAATAATGTGAATAAAAAATGTTTACTGTGGTGTGACAAAGCATTTACTTTAATTAAAGGTGATATAATTAATTTCAAGTTTATACTTTTTCAATATTTTGAATTTTTTCACTGTATAAAGTAAATGCATTTTGTGTATATATTATGTATACATACACTGTGTCCATAAAGTATGGACACAAGCCCGTAATAACGTTATTGTGCATTATTTGACAAAATGCAAAGATATGTCGATTAATGTTTTTTATTAGCTATATTTAGATACTACCATTTTATTTTTTCCGTCGACCTTGAATAAGTTATGACGTCATTGATATTTTTTTAAATGTCAACCCCACCTTTTCTTTGTGGATTTTGAAAGCTTTTACAATTCTTAATCGATGTTGCAAAAATTTTGGTATGTTACATTAGAAAATTTTTGAGTAAACTGTGTTGTAATTCGAAGTTTTATTTTTGACATTTTCAGTATCAAATTTATAACAAATGCTCAAAATGTTTTCCTTCATTTTGTTGACAAAATCCTAAGCGATGATAAATTCCATTTCGCACATTCTGTAATATTTCGGGAGTGATTAGTCTGGTTTCGTAGATGATGCGTTGTCGTAAAACGTCCAAATTTTCCGGTTGTGTCGCATAGACTTTTCTAATGTAACACTAACACCAAAATATTTAAATCATCGAATAAAGAATTGTAAAAGTATTTCAAAATCCATAAAAAAAAATGGGGTTGACATTTAAAAAAATATCAACCCCATTTTTTTTTATGGTAGCATCTAAATATAGCTAACAAAAAACATTAATCGATATATATTTGCATTTTGTCAAATAATGCACAATAACGTTATTACGGGCTTGTGGCCATACTATATGGACACAGTGTGTATATATATATATATATATATATATATATATATATATATATATAACGGGTGTTCATTTGAAAAGTCAATCTAGTAGAATGTGATTTACTGAGAACATTTTGAAGTATGTCCTAAATTAAAATTTACTACTTAACCTACGAAGTCGTATATTTTGACAGTTCCATACATACAAATAAATAACAAATGTGATTGACATTATCAAATGTCATTTGGATTTACGTTTACGGAACAACAAACACATACTAATATATATGCGTCTTATTCTATCAAAATTACAAAGTAACCTAGATTGACTTTTCAAATGAACACATGTATATATATATATATATATATATATATATATATATATATATATATACACACATTTCATTGGCTTTATTACGACTCTGGCGAAATATATTTCACACTCCGTCTGTTAGCATTGAAAGACGTACAAACAGACAACTTTTATTAATACTATCGCGCTATAACATCCATATATACTGTTAAGTTGATCGATTGTACATTGTCGACAACGACAAATCACCCGATACGGGATAGCGCCGGTTTCGCAGTCTAGTGATTATATAGTATTCACTACTTACTCATTAAGCCACTAGTTAGTTTACTTATGGCAGTTCCGAAATTGCTTCCTACATTTAACATTATTCTACTTTGATGTGCAAGAACATCCAATGGTCCAACATCCCAAAATACATCATACAAAATTATTTTGTGGTAACTTCGACAGTTACTCGTTTCGCCTAAATAAAAAATAAATTATTCAACAAGGAAACAATATGACCCCAAGAAAATATATATAGTAATTTCTCACTCAAAATGTCCAATTTTTAGTGAGAAATCCGAGGCCTCAGATTAGTTAAATCCGAAACCCATAATGCCTATAAACATACATCGTTGGTCTTGTGAGGAAGATTCCCAAAATTTATTAAATATTACTCTATTATCCAAACGCAGCAGGGTTTATTACCGCCAAAATTTTAATGTTCGCGATGTTCCTGCCCGAACTGTTATTTCGTACGATGTACGGAAGTGGTGAAATCATGGATTAGTAAAGAAAATTAACCGGTAGATCGGAATTTGCATGCAATGCTGTTATAAAGATCGAGTAAGACAAGTTATAGCCCTTATCAGTCAATTCGACGACATGCGGCAACATTGCAAATATCAAACACAAAGAATTTTGCACAAAATGGAATTTCACCGATACAAAATGTCAGTGGTGCACATAAGTGGTACATGCGTAATTGATCGTGATAAATAACAACGCGTTAAGTCTTGTCGACGCTTTTTATAACTACGGAATCAGTAACCGAATATTACACATCTACTCATGAGCGGCGAAACGCACTTTACTCTACATGGCACGGTAAATAAACAAAATTATACTGAGAACCCGTGTGAATTCTGGGAAAGGCCTTTATATTCCCAAAAAGTTACCGGTGGTGTGTTGTATCATCGTCCAGAATCATAGGCCCATATTTCTTTCGAGGAAAACGAGGCCAAAAGAACAGTCACAGTCAATTCTGAAACTGTATGCACATATGCTTGAAACATTTTTTATACCGCAACTTGACATGGATAAAAGAAATTACTTTTTTCAACAGAACGGGGCGACCTGTCATATTGCAAGGATAACTATGGAAATCAATTAATTTCTCGAACGGTGATTTCAATTGGCCGCCGAGATCTGATATTTCTATCCTTGATTTTTTCTCTGGGGCTATTTAAAGGATAAAAATTCAAAAGCAAACCAAGAAATTTGGTGGAGCTCAAAACAATTATTCGAACTATTCCCCAAGAAATGTTTCAACGAGTGATGAGTGATTTTATCCGAGGCTTAGAAAAGTGAAAGAAGGGAGGGCTTTTAATGAATACAATATTCAAGAAACAAAACTCTCATTCTTAACGTTTAAGATTATATTATAATTAGGATAATTAAAAATTACTGAAAAGCCACTGCCATCAACGGGAACGTACAGACTCGTTTCGCTCTAATTGAAGCTTATCAATGTACGGTATCTCGAAGACAGACATGGCTTTCCAATTCTCTACTTTGTGTATACATAGTTAACATTCTGAACTTACTGCAACTTACTGTACGTTCCCGTTGATGGAAGTGGCTTTTCAGTAATTTTTAATTATCCTAACAACCAGTAAGATCGTAGTTGCGACGAGGTGTGTTATACATGCTTGTACAAACTTGGTTTGTCGGATTGTAGTTATTAATGCATCACATAAGGCGACATTGACATGTAAAAATGGGATTTAATATTCATTAATTCTCATTTGCAGTAAGTTCAGAATGTTAATTATATTATAATTATTTAAATTTTTAACGTACTTGTTGTGTTGTAATTTATCTTTCTTCTGATGATTCTTTTCGTTTGCGCATCAATTGTGATAAATTTATTGTGGTGTACCATTATCCCTTTTAACTACTGCATTTAAGAAATAATATAGATACAAATTCAGTACTAAACCCCAGACATATAATTATCTTAAGATTGATTGTCAACTTATGCAATTCCCATAGGTCAGACTCCTCACTTTTATCAAATGATTACTTTCTGACAGTAGTCGAAACTTTAAATTTATCTGAATTACTGATACTGCTGCTATTACAATTGATGTTGTAAGACAGTCTTGCTGTTTTTTTTTAAATATGACATTTTTTGTAAATACGTTCAACTTGTAAAAATATAAATTGCCTGAATATATATTTTTTAAAAATTTCTACTAAATATAGCAAATAAATTAATTGAGGAAAGTAGAAGTTCAGGATTGTTACTTTTTCTCTTGAACATAAATTTATTTCCTCTGGTATGAATATATAGCAGAAGATTTGCAAAGTCTGTAAATTTGCCACTGAATCAAAATTGGACATTTCAAACACTTTATACATAAAAATTCTTACTAATGAAAGAAAGGAAAAATTGCCATCCTGACATTTTAGATAATTTACAATCGGCTGGTAATTCACTGTATTTCAAAGAATCTGCATACTTATTAATTTCCAGCTCCTACAAATTATTTACAAACAATAAAAATTTACCACTTAAAAAAAACATACCTGTAACATACGTTTCCATGTAAATATAAAATCAATCATGTAGGCTAAGAATAACAAATATACCAATACTTGATATGGAGTAAAATTTGCTTTTAAAAGTTTATATACTACAATTAAAATAACCAGTACAATTAAGCAAACTCCAATTGCACGATTAAAGATATAGAAATAAATATAATCTGTCCAATAAATAAATAAATCAGTTAATTCATCAATTGTTGATTTTGTTAAGATATTTGTTAAAATTTGATCCACCTTTTGCAAAACAAGACTTTCTTCAATATTTGCACTTGTAAATCTTTTCAAAAATGTGTAATCTTCCGAAGGAATATCAATAAATAATCGTCCCTTATAGTTATCAGAATCAGATGGTTCTCTCACAACAGAAGAAAGAATTAAATTTACAGTTCTTTTGTAATATGCCATGATATCAATTGGTGACATGTTTTCTGAAACTTTACTTATCTCTCTGGTTTCTAACTGAAAAGGATCTATCCATTTCGCATCGTAATTGCCCTTTGGTGGCACATTTTCTGAAATTTTACTTAACTCTCCAGTCTCTAACTGGAAAGGATCTATCCATTCTGCATCATCATTGCAATTAATAGCTAAGTATAACAATGTTTGCAGTAGTAAAATGAATATAGAACACGTTTTCATTGTTAAAACTGGATAGTCGTTGAAATTGAATATAATGTAAAATATACGACACTACAAAGTAGGTATTTTTTTAATATAAATTATATAATGTATTATATTATATATTAATTATATTAATATATAGACGTTTTAAGTTAATAAAATTCACATATAAAACTATTTAAAGGTAAACTAAAAATTATAGATAATACCGGTAATTTATACATATATCGGTGTTATTTAATTGCTTCATAAAATTTAAAAGTAGATATTTAAGTACATATTTAACTGTCAAACAATCAAGGCTGTCAACTGTAACACTGTAATCACATCAAACACCAATAATAACACAAATTGGTACTATTCTTAATATGATTCTAAATTTTAATCTTAATGTATATACAAGTATTAAAAATATATATACATACTTACCTAATTGATTGAAATTATCGTCTTCAATGCGAAATGAAAATATTTTTGACCAACCTTTTCATTTCATTAAATTGGCTGAATTGGTATGGATTTTTTTATGGTAATTTATAAATCAGCTGTTTTTGTCATTTGTATTTTCATTTAGGCAAGAATTTTACAAGGACTTATATGTGAGTTGTAGTCAGAAAATGGCAGACGTAAAATCATTAGAGCATCCTACTCTCAAAGTATGCTTCAATAATTGCGATAAATTCCTATTAAACTAATGTTTTATAGGTTCCATATGAAATATTAAATAAAAAGTTTCGTACTGCGCAAAAAACTCTAGACAGAGAAGTTGCACATGTACAACAAGCTGCCCTTGAAATAGAACGAGGAATAAATACAGAAAATGCAAGAGCGAAAGATATAACTACTTTATTAGGAGGCATGGTGGAAAAATTACAAGTGTTGAAAAGAAAGGCAGAAGAAAGCATAGCTGAAGAACTTCAAGCAACTAATGTATGCAAACGTCGAATTGAACACCTGAAGGAGCATGGTGTCCAGCTTCCAAATGGAAATATTTCTCAAGCAGCATTGAATCAATGGAAAAATAAAAGGCTTGATCGAATGGTGGTTGAGTATTTTTTACGTAATGGCTATTATAATGCAGCTATGACATTAGCCGAGAAATCTTGTATTAAAGATCTTACAAATATAGGTATGTAATAAAATTGGTAAATTAATTCTGAACCTTACTAATAAATTTTAGATATATTTTTAACATCGCGAGATGTGGAAAAATCACTTGCAAATCATGAAACTTCAAAATGTCTTAGTTGGTGCCATGATAACAGGTCAAAATTACGAAAATTAAAATCAAATATGGAATTTAATTTACGGATACAAGAATTTGTTGAATTAATTCGATCTGATCGTCGAATGGATGCCATTAAACATTCAAGAAAGCATTTTCCTAGTTTTGAAGATGAACATTTAAGTGTTATTCAACAAGTTATGGCCTTGTTAGCTTTCCCAATTAGTACAGGTAAATAATTAATAATTGAATTTATATTTTATACTTTATATTAATAATTACTTAGATATAGCACCTTATAAAGCATTATTTGATGAATCGAGGTGGGACTTACTAATAGAACAATTCAGGCAAGAAAATTATCGTTTATTCCAACTAGCAAGTCAATCTGTGTTTACTGTTGCCTTACAGGCAGGGTTGTCAGCACTTAAAACTCCATATCCTTTTACAAATATTTTACTCACTAATAAGATGAAATTTACATGTCTGCTTTTATTTTTAAATTGCATTACATATTTTTCAGTAATAATTTATGAGAAGTTTGATATACCTTCTTAACATGATATATAATCCCAAACCATTAAATTAAAATAAAAAAATATTTACATATTCTGTGAAAAATATACAGTAATTTCAAAATATCAATAATTAAATTGATTATGACAAATTACTTTGTGATAATTGATTGTGTTGATTAAATAGTATTTTCCTGCTTACTTAATCAATATAATATTTTTTTCTGAATGTATTAAAAAAATCTTTTGTACATACAACTATTAATATTTTGAAAGTTGTTTGGTGATTTTGCTAACAATAACTCTGTAGCATTAAGGTATCCTATAATACATTTTTTCTATTTTGCGTTCGAAATGAACTCATTATGAAACCAAAAACAGTATCGAAATGAGCTCTATTTCGATACACTTTTTTTCATTTTTCAATGTTGGCGTTGTTCGAATACAGAAATAAATATCATTGCTGTCATTTGATTTTAAGAATTTATGTACATTTGACAGATATGACATATGTCCGTATTTTACACAAATAACGTGTGTTGTATACAATTGACAACAACATATATATGTTTCTATGTCACTCATGTTTATATTTTTAAATGAAGTATCAAGTAATGTTAACGAAAATTAATAAATAATATGTAATATAATATACTTCGCGGATAGCCAAGGATTGTATAAGAACATAGGATTGCTCGATCCCGCAATATTTTCGCCGCGTAATGGGGAGCCATGACGTCACAAACGGACCAGGTTGAACGCGTTCACTACTGTAAAGCACCTTATAAAATGTGTTTAGCTACTACAATTAATTATCGAGTTATATTAGTGCTATTATTATGGTATATAATATTTCATTTGATAATAACATATCCGTCAGTGTACTGTTATAAATATATTACACGTTTTTATTGCCATAAGGTTATACTTTGGTTTATAATTAAAAAAAAAAACTTTTCCAACTTCAAATAAACACATTTATTAGGTACATAAACATAAATAAAGAAAGCCGATGAGCATGTATTCTCTATACAAAGCAAAAAATATATATTTTTCAATTAAAAGAGTCAGTATATAGCAATGTTTTATTACGCAGTAATTAAATAAAAACGAATCAAGTAGTGGTTTTTCGCATTTTTTTAGCTAGTGTTCGTTGAGTGTCTGACGGTGTACTAGTAGAAAGCTTACGTTTACTCGATTTTTTAGCATTGTCAAGGGTTCTTTTTGTATTTAAATAATTCATACGGATAACAGTTCTTAATTTACAAAATAATTTTATAATAACAAAGCACATATTTTCTCGCTTTTTAATTTTTAAAGCTAGTCTTTTAACAACCAGTGTTTCTTTCCGCAGTTTATTATCGCCATGATATATCTCAAAATATTTGTTCCACTGTTTAATGGTACTTAATAAATCTGTTGAGGGCTTAATAAGACCACCAAAAGAGAGCTGTTGTACCCATGAGGGTAAATTGTAGGCGAGATCGGCTTTAATTTTATAAGTATAATCGCCGAGTTGGGGATGACTGTTTTTAAATTTCTTCGCTATAAAACCAGCAATGTACTCAAATGCATCGTCCGTTGTTTCTGGTGATTTTGCATCAGATATTTCTGAAATCCCTGATGATGAAAACGAGCTTCCATTGCTACTTTGAGTTGCATTGCTGTCAAACTTCTCTTCCGGTAATTCAAGTGAAACTTTCGCTTGTTCCAAAACTGTGGCCACTATATATTCTTCAGGAACAGCTTCGTGTGTGTTCACCTTTAAAAAAAGTATAGCTATGTAGATAGGTACCTATATAATACTAGGAATATGTAAAGAATTAATAAACACATTTTATGTACCTGTGCTTCTAAAATACCAGGATTCTTCCCAAGAATAATCATTCTTATTCTTTTGATGGCTTCCAATGGAGATGGATGTTCATTCGGCCCTCGACATCTAAGCTGGAAGAAAAAATTCTCCAAACAATCCTGATTACGTTTATGAGTACATATATAATGTACATCTTCAAATTCGGTCTTCATATCTCGTAAAAGTAGTTTCAACGATTCTATAGAAATTATTATTCCTTTCTGAAAAATTTGCAAAGTGTTTTTTCCTTCAGCTCTCATGTCAAATATTAAATCTCTAACTTTATTTAAGTGTTGTTCTTGGTCCTGTAAATAAATTCCAAAAGGGGCTTTCATAGGGTCAGGGCCAGGAGATCTATTCACATGGCTATTAAAAATATCAAACCAAGAATTAATATTGTCTATGAACATTCCGACATCTTCAGCAAGTTTTTTATCAGGGCCTGGTTTGTATCGTAATAATGCCTGGGCGGTCTTATGTGATAACAATTCAGCCGCTAGTCTTACATTTTGTCTTTTACTCTTTTCAACTGTAATATGCTTTTCAGAAATTTTATAACAGGAATTTACTTCTACATTGGTTAATTCTATCAAACTTTCTAAAGGTTCTTTTCTTATTTCTTTGTTTCCAGCACTTCTCAATATAAATCCTGTGTCCAAAAACCAATTATGGAGAAGTTTCAGTAAATGGGGAGCATCTGCGAAAACATAAACATTTTTCTTGGTTTGCCGATGCTCGAAATAGGTCTTATTTATGTCAACGGACAACGCTTTCCAGAGACCAACATTACTGCTTCCGCAATCACTTACAATTGCAACACAGTTATATGATATTTTATGCAATTGGGCGATCAGAGCCATTAACACATCCTTTGTCATCTTTTTGTCAAAGTCTAGATAGATAGGCTGTTTCCAAGTAGAAAATAAGCTTCTAACCATACAGACTTGCATTAAATTGTAAGGACCTAGCACCTGATCTTCACCAACACAATACTCTAAAGTGGTTTTAACTTTAACTTCATCAAAAGAAATGACTACAGTTTTCTCTCTTGCAGACATATTTTCTCCTGCTACCTTTAGAAAAGTTAGTACATCTTCTAAAACTCCCGGCGTTATTCTGATTTTTGATGCCCACTTTCTCAAAGATGACAACACTGGCAACGGAAAATTAAGATGAGTTCGCAAAAATATATAGCATTTCTTGCTGAGGTAACGAATAGTAAAAGCAACTGCAATCTCTTCAGTAGTCCAATTAACGCGTTTCTTTTTGTTTAGAAGAATAGAAATTTGATTTTCTGTTAAGAGTTTTCTCAGTATTTTTATCGTTTCCTGTTTTTGTGCAGGTTTATCTTGCTTGTTCTTTCTTCTATAGTATAAAAGTTGTTTTCTTTGCAAATTCAATTTGCGTTTCATAATTTCCATCTCTGTAGATAATTTAGTGTGACTTTCACGAAGCTCCGCATATTGTTTAGATAATATATTTTCTGCTGGGACAGTTAAAGGCTTATCGGTTTTAAATTCTGCTGTTGAAGACGCTGTTGACAGCTCGCTTGCCGCTAAACATGAAGCTATCGATTGTTCGGCAATCAATCTATTTACTTCTTCTTTCCTTTCATTTTCCTTTTTTCTTTTTAAATATGCTTCCCCTCTTGTCGCAACTTTCTTTATATCTTTGGACATTTGTGGAAGATTTACACTAGGCACAGCAGTGTATTTAAGCTGTTTTCGTACAGGTAACCCTAGCAATAATTACTATGTATTAGAATAATTTATCTCATAACGTATAAATACATTTATTACCTAATAATTCGTTCCGCATATCACGTTCATAATCGTTTGCATTAAAGTGGATTGAGCAAATTTGGCTAGTATTTGGATTCCACTTATCTGCTCGTTTGCAGCGCCTTATCCATTCTTTACGGACAGTATCGGATACGAAGTTTGTCGCCTTTGGAAAGTTGTGATAAACGATTTCTCTATTGGTAATTTTCGTAGAAATACGACTGTTATTACAGCCAACTACCGCACAACGACGTCCCGGCATTTCAGTCGCTAATTTACAGAGGGTAACGGCGAAAACTAAATTAAAACAATTTACTTTAACTCAAGCAACCCAAGACCTCAACTATTTATCGGTGCGACTGGTCCGTTTGTGACGTCACAGGAGGCGGAGTCACGGCTCGATGCGAACAACACTGCCGGTATAGGGATCTGGCTATCCTATGTTCTTATACAATCCTTGGCGGATAGCAAGATTTAAATTTGAAAATGTCAAGTATCAATGTGACCAACTGCATGCTTTATATAAAAATTAAACTCTGAACTTTCAAATTAAATAATTCCAATTTAAGCAATTTATTAATGTAAAAAACGCAAAATACAAAAAATAGTTTAAAAAACTCGTTTCATAAGGCCTTTTGCTGCACTCGCTCTTTAGAAAACTCGCCGCTATCGCGGCTCGTTTTCTAAACTGATCTCGTGCGGCAAAATGGTGCCTTATGAAACTTGTTTTTTAATATACTATTGTGGCACAGAACATTGTCATGCATAAATGTGTATGACATTATTTTGATATAGGTTTTTAACTTATGGTAACAAATGGTGTTCTAGTACTTTTTTATATTGGGTGTTTTTTTAAGAGCTTGAGAACTTAAAATTATAATACAAGACAGAAATATTGTTGGAATGAAATTTTTTTTATTATAATCTGGTAGATAATTTCATGGCATTTATTTTTTAAATATGATTTCCGGCATATGTCCGCCGCGGCTACGAGTTACATGGTCCATTCGATCAGTCCAATTTTTGACTACTTTTTCCAATAAATCTGGCCGTATGGCGTCAATGGTGGCTTGAATATTGGCTTCCAATGCTTCAAGAGTTGCTGGTTTGTCAGCATAAACCAATGACTTAACATAGCCCCATAAAAAGTAATCCAGAGGCGTTAAATCGCACGAACGAGGGGGCCAGTGAACAGGACCACTTCTGGAAATAAAGTTGTCACCAAATTGATTTTGCAATAAATCGATTGTTGAGCGCGCTGTATGGCAAGTTGCGCCGTCTTGTTGGAACCAAATGTCGTTGATGTTTAGCTGATTAATTTTTGGAAACAAAAATTCAGTCAGCATGGCTCGATAGCGCTCGCCATTCACCGTAACGGCAGCTCCTTGCTCATTTCGAAAGAAATAAGGACCGATGATGCCGCCAGCGTGTAAACCGCACCAAACAGTCAATTTTAATGGATGTAATGGTGATTCGTTAACGGCTTGAGGATTGTCTTCGCTCCAAATACGGCAATTTTGCTTATTGACGTAGCCATTTAACCAGAAATGAGCTTCATCACTAAACACAATTCTTTGATAAAAATGCTCATCTTCGGCCAGTTTCAAATGAGCCCAATCAGCAAAATTGCGACGCAAACGATGGTCGTTTGGCTTCAAATCTTGCACGAGCTGTATTTTATAGGCACGTAAGCCTAGATCCTTACGTAAAATTTTCCAAGTAGTCGAAGGACAAAGGCCAACAAGTTGTGAACGACGACGAATCGACATTTCGGCGTCTTCTTCAATACTTCGCGCTACAGCAGCAATATTCTCTTCGGTACGCACATTTCTTTCTCTTGTTGATGGTTTTGAATCGAGAAGAGTAAAATTAGTGCGACAACGATCAATAACTGCACGAATTGCTTGCTCACTAGGCCGATTATGTTGACCGTAAAATGGACGAAGTGCTCTATGAACTTCGCGAACAGATTTATTTTTTTCAAAGTAAATTTCCACAATTTGGAAGCGTTGTTCTGGCGTTAAACGATTCATGATGACTTGCCAAACCTTACTGAACAGAAATGTCAACACAGTTTGACATTCTCAGCTGTCAAACCATAGTTATCGATATCGAAAGTTCTCATGCAGCTAAAAAAACACCCGTTATTATTGTATCAAGAGAAGCCACAAAATTTGTATCCTAGGTATCCATGAACGACTGAGGTAGACATATATAGTTTCATTTGTGAATAATCATAAGTCAAATTAACAAGTTGCGATTTAGCGTATTACTAATAGTATGACGTGTAGGTAAGATCACTTAATCAATCTAAGACATAACTGATTTAATCTATGGCATACTCTGAAAACCTTTTTTGTGGTTCACTCAATATATTCATCTTTGTAATATTCAGATGGTTTTCTAATAAACCCAAGCACATTATGTTTCTGTTTCTACATTTATCTCACTACATACAACAATGCAAATTTCAAAAATTAACCACTTTACTGGGAACGTTTGCTGCAGTAACTGTATTCGTGTGATAAACTTTAATAATCTTACGAAGGATGTTTTCTAAAATTTAACATTCAGCGAGTCGATGACATCATTCGTGGTGATTGCCAGATGATTGCAGATTAATTGTGTCGCATTATCTTTCTCAGTAAAGGCAGTGTGATTACGATTGTTCAACAACTGGGATATTCAAAAATTTGTACAAGGTGGAGACCAAGGAATTTAACCGACCAGAATAATGAAACAAGAAAATCAATAGCCTCACAACACTTGCAGTGCTTGCGTTTGGAGAGAGATGAGTTTCTGGAAAGAATTGTGACCGGAGACGAAACATGGGTTCATTTTTTTGAACCGGAATCAAAGAGTCAGTCAATGAAATGGCATCACACAAACTCACCGAGGACGAGATAACGCAAAACTGTGCGATCGACAGGGAAAGTTATGGCGGCAGTGTTCTGGGATGCAGAGGGTGTGCTTTTGGTTGTTAGGAAACAGGACCGTGCTTTTTACCACACTGGGATACACGCCCTTGTTAAAAGATGGACCAAAACTGTGGACATGGACGGAGATTTTGAAAAGTGATGAATTAACCATCAATATTGTGGTTTTCAATCTATATAATTGCATTTTTATTTCTTGACAAATAAAAGGAGAAAAAAATAGAAGCCATTAGTTTTTGACTGATCCTCGTATGTAAATATTGTTACTTTTTTTCAACTGAAAAATGTTGATATTGCCTAGCCTAGGTTTGACAATGTTTCCTCATTATTGCTGTCAATTTAGTTTTTTTTTGTCACTGACATTTCAAACTAGTTTTGTTAAAATTGTTTTCCAAATGTTCGATGTAACATTTCTATCCTTTGCTGAAAATTTGACGATTTTCTGTTGCTATCTTAACAATTCGGTGGTCATCACCGTCAACAGTCTTTCTCAATGCTGACGTGATCTATAGATTCAGGCAAATTTCGTCTATTTAATTTGGCAATTCAAGTAACAGTTTGATGAAAAAAAAAAGCCTGGTCCTGAGTTAATTTTCGTGGGCTGTTTGAAGAAGACATGCGAGCCATTTTGATTTTGCTTCCCCTTTCTGGAGAAGCAGATGCCAGTTCCTTGACAATCGCTGCAGAGTTTCGTTTTCCAGATTGGTATAGCTTTGTTACGGTTGCTTTGACTAACTCGTCTTGACTACCGGACTTCAAAAGATGATGCACTTTTCTGTTTTGCACTTTAGGATGACAATACCTAAATTATTTTTTAGGTCTGCCTGCATTGGTCCTCGATCCACTGGGCAATGCATCCCTTACAGCATTTGAAAACTTTACATTATTTTCAAGCCAGACAGCATTTTTATTCAGAAATGATGCTAAATTTCGACTGGATTCCCTCCACCTTTTTCATATTTTACAAACCAGTGCGCGAAGAGTTGCTTTTAAACTGCAAAGAGCATCAGATCTTAACATTGGTGAGCCTATTTTCTCCAAAACAAAACCAATGATGGCATCCGATGTCGGTTCTTCCTTCCACTTTTGGAATATACAGTTATATGAAACTTGCAAAGTCATTCTGGAAAATGTTTCATTTAAAAGAAGATCGCAAAATATCGCAGAAGATCTTTTGAGCTTTCAACAGAGGGAAAAAAACTTTAAAATGTTGTGCGTTTCAAACTGGTATTATGTGGTATCACTTTTTAAAATCTCCACTAAAGTTAAAAATGTAAATTTAACTTACTTCTTAAAAATCACTTTTTCCATCACACACGAGCAAGGAAAGATTTTGCAATTAATTAAATGCCAATAATTGACAATTTTCTAATAAAATACATGAAGAAAAAATCATGACCTACTGATTTGCCATTTCAATGTACCACTCTATTAACTTTAACAAATCGAATAGCTTTCTATAGGCAAAAAGTATGATTGAATAAGTAATGCGAATATCAGGTGCATTTTGCGGTTCTTTCGCAGGGTAAATCCCCAAACTGAGTATGAGGTTTTAGAGGCGGGGTATTTACCTAACAAAATAATAAATAATCTTATGCATTTTACGTATTTCAAAAATTGAATAAAGTTCCGCTAAACTTCCTAAATTTCGCACTGTGCGACGTGTATTATGTATTAGTAGGTGATGCGCTCTAGTAGTACCTCCTCGAACTCTGATGTATAACTGTATGTGTGTAACCGTGAAAATGACCTCCACCATAAAATTCGTTAAACGTATCAGCTTTACGTTTTTAGTCGATTGGAATACATATACACAGCGATTCCTAGTGGACTCCGGTTTTTGAGGCCAGTAGTACTTTTGCATATATATTTTGGAGGCGATTTTGACGGTTTGCATATATATATCGGGTGTTCATTTGAAAAGTCAATCTGTAGCATGTGATTTACTGAGAACATTTTGAAGTATGTCGTAAATTAAAATTTACTACTTAACCTACGAAGTCGTATATTTTGACAGTTTCATACATACAAATAAATAACAAATGTGATTGACATTATCAAATGTCATTTGGATTTACGTTTACGGAACAACAAACACATACTAATATTTATGCGTCTTATTCTATCAAAATTTCAAAGTAACCTAGATTGACTTTTCAAATGAACACATGTTTTATATATATATATATATATATATATATATATATATATATATATAATATTTTCGCGACATTGGTTTGATATGGCAAACTTAATAAGTCGGCGATTAAAGGTCTGGTTTATTACTTCAAAGTATATATATTTAAAACAACACTACATGTTTCGGCAATGATGCCTTTGTCAAGGATTTTTTATATCCTTGACAAAGGCATCATTGCCGAAACATGTAGGGTTGTTTTAAATATATATACTTTGAAGTAATAAACCAGATCTTTAATCGCCGACTTATTAAGTTTACCATATATATATATATATATATATATATATATATATATATATATATATATGTCGACCGATCACTAAACACACGCACGAACGCACCGACATACAAAACCCTACACTTACGCTCTCACACAAAACCACACACCCATAGAGAGACGCAAGCTGCCAGCAGCAACCAACACACAAGTTCATACCCAGAAGGAGACACAAATTGCTAGCAGCGAACAACACATATGTTCACACCTTGTTATCTATTTTTTGGAATACTAAGGCATGATTTATTATTATTACTAGAATGTATCTTTGAATAATTTAAACCATAGCAACTTAATTACTTGACATTTATATCCTGTCATTCATATTTTGTATTTTCTTGATAAAGGCGTACACAGCCGAAACATGTAGAGTTTTTTAAATACATATATTTTGAAGTAATATACAGACCTTTAATCGCCTACTGATTAGGTTTACCATATCATACCAAGGTCACGAAGTTATTATATTATTATATATATATATATATATATATATATATATATATATATATAAAAGGATGACCCTATTCCAAGAATTTGAACAATGGTACTGGTTATAACGAGAGTAATTAAACTGGTATTAAAATTATTCACATTTGTTTCTGAATTTTCACAAAAACAAATTACATTTCTCTGTATATAAGTATATATAGTAGCAATAGCCCCTAATACTTTCTGTTCCAGTCCATTTATTTAATACACGACAAACTGTCTGGTTCCTACTCGCTATATATATAACGGAAAATGTAAACGGAAAATTATTATCCAAACTAGGCGTTTCTTATAATTTAAAAAATACTATGTCTAGTAGTTTATTAGGAGAATAAATCACTTTTATTTACTGAATAACGGTATTAGTAAGTGGAAATACAGATGTAGCGTTTCTCTATTGAATAACTTTTATTAGGAACTTTATTTGCCCATGGAAAGACGGGCGTTTAGAAAAAATATTGCGTATTTTCAGATATGTTTTTAATTTAATGGTGAGGTAGTTTCTTGTCTTTTTTTTTAAGAATGTATTTCATCTTCATATTTTACTCTTATTTTTTGGATTAGTGTTACAAAATTTTCTTTATTTTGTCCTTAACAAATAATTACTCAGTGTTACGCAAAAGACTGTGACTCTAGAAATCCCGGATGCCCGGTTTGTCAAGAGTTCTTAAATAAATTAGCAGAAACTCTTCCATTTGCCCATTGTTCACAATCTCGCTTGTACTGCCACATCAGTGGATTACCATTGAATGAGAATAATCAACCAATGATGTTGCCAAATGGTTTTGTTTATGGAGAACAGGTGAGATTTTTCTCTTAATATAAATACTAATTTACACCGTTTATGATTATTTTTTAATATAGCGAGAAAGAACATGAATGGCAGGAATTATGTAATATTCGTCTTTTTTGCAGTCATTTATTAACCATATCCTATTATTGTTTTGCTCATTTTATTTTGTAAAACTTAATAAGTAATTTGAATTTGCAGGCCCTCGAACAAATGGCCGGTGACAACAATGGACAAATAATTTGTCCTAAAACGAAAGACATATACCCTTACAAGAAAGTCGAGAAAGTATATGTTATGTAATGTGATATATTTATTAAGACATTAGATATTAAATTTGATTTTGCAACTCATGTTGTACTAGTTTGAGGTAAATGCAATGCATATTAAATATTAATATGTTTGTAACACAAATATATTTGTATTATTTTCATCTCCTATAAGAGTTGCTTTTATATTAAAAATATATAACTATATTCAAAATAAACTGGTCTTTCATTTTGTGTTTATAAATGAAAAATTATAATTGTTTTGGAAACTACATTGCGTTGATAGAAATCGGTCCACTGTAAACTTGACTTTAACTATGTTTTGTTTCGAATCTGTTTATCACATCAAAAAAAATATATATGTTGTTTACAATTTAATATGCTTTGATTTGAGTTTAAATTTATTAAAATTTATTTCGGCTTCCTAAACTTAAAATTATGAAATTAATACATGAAACAAATTATCTTTTTTATTACTTAAGGAAGTATGGTTTATTGACGATTACTTAAATTAACACTTAATTTTTAATAACGGGTATATCTCTTTGAATCTCTTTGAAAAAGGCATCATATGCCGAAACATGTAAGATTGTTTTAAAATATGTATACTCATTGAAGTAAAACCAGACCCTAAATCGCCAACTAATTGAATGTGAATATGTTTAGATAATTTCTTAGCCGTTCATTTAATATATCAATTGATAAATTCTTGGAGTTTTTCGGCTTTTATATGAAATATTTACAAACATCAAATTAGTATGTAATTGCGAAGTAAATGTGCTGTAAATTGCTGTCTACAATTTACAACGCAAGTCATACGAAATTTTTAATTGAAAAATTTTGTCTACGTTGGGACTTAAACCCAAGTCTACGGTTTGCCGGACCGTTGCACACGATAGACCTCGGTTCAAGCTAATTAGAAATATAAAGTAACAGTGTTAATGATTCAGATGTCAGTTATTGAAAGTAGATGTCAGGTTTGAAAGCAGAAGTCAGTTTTGAAAGCAGATGTCAGTTATTGAAAGCAAGTGTCAGTTATTGAAAGCAGATGTCAGTTTTGAAAGCAGGTGTCAGTTTTGAAAGCAGATATCAGTTTTGTAAGCAGATGTCAGTTTTGAAGGTTTGAAATTGCTAATTATTACTCCATAGCTATATGTATGTTGAGATAATTTATTAGCCGTTCAAACCGTAGACTTAGATTCGAGTCCCAACGTAGACAAAATTTTTCAATTAAAAATTTCGTATGACTTGCGTTGTAAATTGTAGACAGCAATGCTTACATTCACATTTAGTTCGCAATTACATACTAATTTGATATTTGTAAATATTTCATATAAAAAGCCGAAAAGAATTTATCAATTGATATATATATATATATATATATATATATATATATATATATATGTATATATATATATATATATATATATATATATATATATATATATATATTAATGAACTTCATGTGTATGAGAATTAATAATTATTAAATCTCATTTTACATGCGATTGTCGCTATAATTTGTTGCATTAAATTCTGAGATTTAATAATTATTAAATCTCATACACATGAAGTTCATTACAGTTCGTATATATACACGTAGTATAGAAGTGAATATCATGTGTCTTCGGATAAGGTGCCCTGATGATCTGTAAAAACAGTGAAATGTCGATATTTGCACATTCCGCGCAGATAAGTTTTTCACAAATTTTTCATATATGTATATATATATATATATATATATATATATATATATATATATATATGTATATATACAACGTGTCCAGGAAAGTATGCAACAAAGGGAATACTTTTTTATGCTCTATTTCTCAGGAAATTTTATGGTTTATAAAAGTTTTTGCTTTACTTAAAACCCATTTACCCGTTAAAACAAATGAAATATAGCTTTAAATAATGAAAATATTCTTTAATAACTTGAAAATACAAAAAGGCATCTCAATGAAAATGTTAGTTGGGCTACGGTATACCGAATTTTGCGACAATTTAAAAAAACAGGCTCTTCGGAATTTAATTTTAAAAAGGAACATGACAGACCAGTAAGAAATTTAGATATTCTTTAAATGTTTTACAAAGTGTAATTGAGAGTCCTAAATTATCTCTGAGAAAATGTGCAACTAATTTAGGATTACGTAAATCATGAGTACATCAAATATTAAAAACATACATGTTTACTCCATTTATACCAAGATATGTCCAAACGTTGCAAGAACGAGACAAGCGTTTAGAGTTTCCCTTCATGATACAAGGTGAAATAGAAACGGACAAAACATTTCCCAAAAAAAATTTATTTACCGATGAAGCGACATTCACCACAAATGGTGTACTCTGTAGTTGACGGTCTCAAGAGAATCCATATTTCCAAATGGAGTGTAAAAACCAATATTCACGAAAGATAAATGTTTGGTGCGGAATTTTGGAGAGAGGTGTGGTCGGACCGTTTTTTTTTTCAGCAAACTCTAAATGCTGAAAGGTATTTAGCATTTCTGACTGCGGAATTAGAAGATGCATTTGACAACTTACCATTACATATAAGACGCTCTTTGTGGTTTATGCTGGATGGTGCACCTGCACATAGTTGTCGTCGAGTCGTGCAGTATTTAAACCAAAAATTTCCAAAAAAATTAATAGGAAGATATTCAGATAGGCCATTTGAAAACCAAAAAGATTTGCAGAACAGGATTAGGGAAGCGGTAACGCATTTAAATAATAATCCCAATTTCCTGCAAAATGTCGTCAGGGACTTAAAAGTAGACGTACAAATTTATGTATTGACCGAGAAGGGCATCATATAGAATGATGCTTGTTTAAAACATAAAAATAACATTCCTTGTATTTTCAAGCTATTAAAGAATATTTGCATTATTTAAAGCGATATTTCATTTGTTTTAACGGGTAAACGGGTTTTAAGTAAAGCAAAAACTTTTATAAAGAATAACATTTCCTGAGAAATGGACCATAAAAAAGTTTTCCCTTTGTTGCATACTTTCCTGGACACGTTGTATATATATATATATATATATATATATATATATATATATATATATATATATATATATATATAGTTTGCGACAAATAAAACAGGCCACTTTTTTTTAATTATTGTAAGTCTGGATTACAACTATTGATATAATTTGAAGTTAGCAATAGATGAAAAATTTAGCCATAGTATTCCAAAAACAATACTAAGGCATGATTTATTATTATTCAATTGGAATGTATCTTTGAATAATTTTATCCATAGCAACTCAATTATATGACATTTGTATACTGTCATTTATATTTTATATCATTGATAAAGGCATCATTGCCGAAACATGTAGGGTTGTTTTAAATATATATATTCTTTAAAGTAAAGCCAGACCTTAAATCGCCAACTGATTGAATTTACCATATCATACCAAGGTCACGAAAATATATATATATATATATATATATATATATATATATATATATATATATATATATATATATATATATATATATAGAACGCTTATACTGAATTTGAATTATATATAGCAAAGAATTCAACATAAATGCATGGAAATGAAAAATCAGTATGTTGCAGCTTGCATGTACGAAAATGCAAAAAGATGAATGACTGAAGGTAAGTTTAAGACACGCTTCTCAAAATGTACAGAGAATATCAAAGGAAACTAGAGCAACTTTTCAATTGAACACATAACTCACATTAATAAAGTAAACTATTAGATTGTTCATTATTCATTCATTATTAGATTCATTAAAAATAATGGAAACACAAAATTTTATAACGCTGTAAATCAAAAAGCTTTGTATTCTCCTTGGTATTGAGCGTAATAAACAAGAATGAGCAAAACTAACATTTTGAAGTGCTATTAAACCACACAGTGTGAGCAAAAATTCCGTCCCATTAAAACTCCAATATTTGTTTCTTCATTTGCCAAAATTACTTTCCATACTAACGTCAAGTTTGTAAAATATTAAAATTGCATACTTTTCCTTTAGAAACATGATTAAAATATTCATCCGAATTTAACCAACTTTGGCCAGTAGGTGACCTAATAATCTGTGTTCTTAATGTTGTAACATTAACTAATTCCAAATAATACACACAAAGTTCTAATTTTTTTCTTAATTTAATATCCGACGTTCACCGCTCCCCGACAAAAAAGGGTAAGTGTGAATGTGCTAGGCAATTTGTTAGCAATTCCTTAAACTTAAAAAAAAAATGGAATATACTTTTATAAACCATGAAACAATAATAAACATTAGAATAGCAAGTTAAATGCGGAAAAATTAAAGGAAAACACGAATGCTTTGCCGCGGGGTAATTTAGTTGGATCAGGAAGTACTTGAGCGACATTTCCTTTTAAAATGATATGTAAATCTTCCTCGTTAGGCCAAATAAATTGTTTTTTGTAGAGTTTAGTAAATTTGACCTCCCATCCTTCATTAGTTTCGGCCTTAATTTGGCCAACAAAGTGTCGCAATCTTTTTTCGCCTGGGTATTTAATAATAACACATTTGTTAATTCCTGCAACTCTTTCATCAACTTTTTTTATCATCATCGTCACTTTGAAAGTCTCTTTCTGGGTCTAAGTCATCCTCTGTGTCTGTAACTTCTTCATCTGTAACGGTATCGTCACACTCAAATAACGGTTTTTTTAATTTCCTCTAAAGTTTTTGTTTTGCTCGTGGTTGTGCAGCGAGACTTGCCAGAACTTCAGGTACCACTTTCTTCCTCTAGGGTTTAATTGGTCCGTCGGGACGTTGAGTTTGCTTAACCGATTGAGCAAAATTTCTTCAAATGAAATTTTTAAAAGCGAAACTGTAACTGCTGCACTTGTCTGTTTTCTAAAAATATCGTTTTTGAGGGGTGACTGAATTGGGTCTGTTTTAGATGTAGACGGTTGATTGTTTTCTGAGTTTGGTTCAGTTTTTTCTAGCTCCTTAGGACTGTACTCACTATTTTTTGAGTTAGAATCGGCGTTTTGTAGAGCATCATTGTTCTGATTATGTTCTGTTAAGAGACACAATTTCAGCATTTTTTCGTGAAAATGTTTTTTGTACCGTTGTAAACTTAGAGGATCATACTTGTCTTCTGCATAACTGTTGAATTAAATGAATAAATACCAACTTTTTTGAAACCATTTTGAATTAAACACGTTTGAAGTACTTTTCAAGTTTTACCAAACATCTCAGAAAATTCTTTTTTGGAATTTTTATTCCCACATTTTTTCGTTACGAAGCACATAGTTTTTCATCTCAAGTATTTTTCAACCGTTTAAAAATTGACAAATCTAAAGGCTGCAATATATGCGTCGAATGTGGTGGCAGTTTGATAATATGAATGTTGGACGGGCTGTTTTGGTTCCGGTGACGATGCTTCGCCGCTCGTTCCCTTTGATTACAGCTCGAATTAATGAATGCACTCACCGCGCACAAGGTGTAAGTTTGTATACGCTTTATTGTTTTTTCTTCGGTGAAAGGTTAGTTTCTGAATAAATGCAATTGATCTAAATATATTTATTTACACTAATTACACTTATTTTTAAATATACCACAACTTAAGCTATTTATCTTCTGAGTATGACTGTTGTGATACTTTGTGTCTTGTAATTAATTAAATGAATCGGCACTGTTTGAATGACTTTATGTTTGATGATATATAAAAGAAACTGATACTTAAATGAATAAACTGAATGTCTATGTTGAGACAAATTAACTCTCTGATGAGTATTTTAATTACTCGTTAAATGAGGAGTTTACCCCGATAAAGTTATAAACTGTAACGAACTTGTTTGTGTTAAACTTGTAGATAAGACTGACTTGAGATTGAGATTTTTGTGATAAAGAAAACTCCAAATGAAAAATTCAAAATCCCCACTATACCATGATTGGTAGAAACTGTTCAAAGAGGCGTTCTCAATTGAACTTAAAATATGGGAAAAACTGTCGGTGTTAGTTTCTTTGACGATAGAATATATTGTATTGCCGTAATAAACCAGCGATTAGAAACGTTCCACCAGTACATTTAACAAAATCCTGGGAAGTTCATACAATAAAAACCAAATGGTTTGGAGGTTCTTTGAACTACCAAGATCCAATTATTGTAGGTACCTTGAATGGCAATACTGTAATACCGCGCACATGTTGGGACTGACGGTATTATCTGATACAAAGAACCCACCATTACTGGTAATATAAGATCTTTGAAATTATTCCGAACTTAGCATACTGGTATTGTCCTAAATTTAACTAGAAAGTATATGGAGTATTGTTCCTAAAGGCAATCTAACCCGAGTCCCAGATTGTATAAACATGGTTTAAAGCTGGCGAAATAATATAAATTTGACCTCGTGTACAATTGTACCTAAAATTATCCGGATCGGACCAACCGCTTTATGTAAATATGATGTGCCGCGGATGATAAACATAAGACATACACCGTGTGATACATGAGCCTGCATACTGAATTTAATTTGATTATAATTAAAAATGGTTAGTTATTATACTTAATCGTATACCTAATCGTTTCTTAAATTAATTTAAAATTACTTAATATTAATGTGATATGAAAGGATCCTGCATGTATCCTCAACAAATGTCATTATTTATGTACAATTCAATTAACGGAATTGTGACATAAGTTGCGTGTCCATCGTACACTATCAAAATCGGGCGTTCTTCACCTAATGCTGGGATCAAAGTTTTCTTGAAGAAATTAAAAAAAAACATTTGCTTCCATCCAGCCAATTAAAGTGGCTGCATATGCCATCCCTTTGCATGAATTAGCTTCGCAAGCTACCCTGGAGTCTAAATATTCTTCCCCTTGAATACAATAATAGGCGGCGCTTTCGCACCATTTACTGAAACTCCGGTAAGAACGGTAGTATTCTCTCACAGAATCTGCTGTTGCGAGAGCAAGGTGCGCCTTTTGCACCGACTACGTTTGTCTTGTCAGGATCGTGCTTGAAAGCACTTTCGTGTAAATTCCAAAGCCTCTCTAGCTTGTTATGCAAATTCAACTCTGTCATCGTTTTGTTTAACAAATCAATCGATAACCTTCTTACCGGCATATCCTACCGATTGCGGTTTTTTAACACTCCAGGAACATTATTTTTAAAAGGAGTTTTCAACTTATTTTCTTCAACAAAATGAGCAATAAGAAAAAAGTTCCTTTCTTGTTATCCCAAAACCAGATCTTTCCATTATTTCCAGAGAATTAGCTAATCTTTGCTCATGTTCTGGTGGAATTGGAGATGATCGACCCTGTGATTGATTTTTGACACCACGAACCCCCATGTGGTCCTAACGCCTCCCTGAATTAAATCTACAGCCTTATTCAACTGATCTGTTGTATATCTATTACCTCTTTTTCTTACGTAGATTTTCCCCATTGTCTGTAATGAGCAAAATTATTACTTGACGTTCACACTTTCCCCGTGTAAAAATGTGCGTTCACACTTGTCCAGCTTTCAAAAATAAACAGGTGAAGTGTGAGTGTTTGATTCTTGGAGCTGAGGGTAAATAACAAGAACGACATCGTTGGTGTTTTTAATAATACTTAAAAAAATTGAGAATAAAATTAATCAGACTTACCTTACCGGTTTACTATCTGTAAATTTTTTAATACAGTCTACCACACTCAACTTTTTAGTTGCTGCAATGACAAAACTTTAACGGTAACTCTAAAGACAATGGTGACGCTTTTGCCGAACTGAATGATTGATAATATAACACACTATGAAGAAGCATCTATACACCAGATGGGACTGCCATATGGTTCTTTATAAAAATTATATCCTTTTTCCGCGACGTAACATCTATTACCCTGTTATAAAAGGTTTAGAAACTTTGTATTTTCGCGAGAGTTTTCATTAGAGGTAATGTAGCGGAATATGGAAGTGACACCATTGTAATACGTCACTTGTTATAACCCTTGTACCCTTTTTAAAAAGGCGGTTACACATTTGAAAATTTTAGGTTTTATTTTCTTTTTTGTGTTTAGTTCGGTTTGAGTGTGTAATATTTTGAGATTTTAGCGAATGTAATAGGAGATGTCGCCTTATTTTTAATCTTCCTTGATTAACGTACTGCATTATCTTTATAAGGAATAAATCATTATCGGCAAAATCATTTAAAAGAAAATAGGTAAGTACAATCAATTCTTTTCCATTCTGCATATACGTATTGTGTTCTGCTAAGAAAAATTGAAATTTCTTGTGATTAACTTGGTTGAGGTTAGATTCTCATGTTTACTTTTACCATAACCCCAAACAAACTTATAAGATAACACACATTTTTGCAATTTCTGTCATTCTTTAAATAATATTGTGGTGGGGTTAAAGTTAAAAAGGAAATCCGAAAATGAAAAAAGATAATAATATAATAATAATAACAGCAAGGCTATGATGTGAGTTTATAACAGCTGTTACCAGATGTTATGCCACGAAAAAAAGCTTTTTACTGGCCATGTTCACACTTCCCCCACTTCCCACACTTACCCAAGCTTACCTTACACTCTAACAGTTTATTTTCACTAATAATGTGATCATAAACAACACAATGATTTAACAGCAATGTGATAACTATATCGTATATTTCCTACCAATCACAAAATAACTATAGATTAATTTTATATAATATTAATCGTAATTTTAGATTTTGTTTGAAATGCATCTCATTATTTTGTAGACATAATCTTATATGCTTTTCTACACTTAAAAACATTTTGTAACTCAGTTACACCAATATTATGCAAGCTCCTTCAAGAGCGAATTGGGGAAATTATGTGTCCTTTATTGGAGATATTCAGGGCTAGCCGTCCATGGGTCAGTGGCGGCTCTTGATGACGTACGATGTGCGCTGCTGCACGGATGAGACTACTTCGAACTATTTCGGAAGATTTCGGTACGGTTACTTGCTTCTCTGTATATATGAAAGCTTAAACGAAGCAGTCTCATCCGTGCAGCAGCGCACATCGTACGTCATCAAGAGCCGCCACTGCCATGGGTCATATCTCGAGGGCATAGAGACAAACTAGTTTATTTCAAAACCTGGAAAAAAATCATATATCCATCCCAAATCGTTTAGATTAATTAGTCTTACCTCTTTCACGTTGAAGACTATGGAAAAAATTATATATTTAAATATTAAAGAAGGGGATCTGGAAAGATCTCCTCTACAGCCACTGCAATGGGCATACCAGATGGGAAAATCAGATGAGGTTGTTAAATATTAGTTACTTTTGTTTACTTTTAGTTATGTATTATTAAGTAGGTATTATTAAGAATACAAAGTTGGTAGTACTGAACGAACAAGAAAGAAATGATGATAAGACATAAAGAAGAGTTGTTGTTAAGTTGTGTTTATGTGTGGTTTATAAATATTAAAATGTAAAATAGTTTATATAATAAACAATAAATAAATATATAAAAGTGTATTATTTAAAGTTACAAACATTAACATGGTAGCAGAGCGTAGTTATTAAAAATATATAAAAGTGTTAAAAGTTAAAACAAAAAATTTAATATAACAAAAATGGCGACGTATATAAAAATAGATGATGTAACAGTACCGATCTTTGATGGTTCCGATTATACAAAATGGAAGCTACGAATATTAAAATTTTTGCAATTTAAAAAATGTAAAATAGTAACTGAAAGAGAAAGGACTGCAACTGAGAATGCAAATGAATGGGAACAAATGGACATCAAAGCAACGAACTACATATATAGCGCTATCTCAAATAAACAATTAGAATTAATTAGTGAACAGGAAACCGCCTTTGAAATTATTAAAAAATTGGATGAAATTTACAACAAAGAATCGACAGCATTACAAATGATCTGTAGAAGCAATTTAGAAAATATCAAATTAAAGGAAGAAGATGACCCCGAAAATTTTTTTAACAAATTTGAAAAAGCAACAAATGAATTGAAAGCGGCTGGATCAAAAAGGAAAATCTGTATGAAATGAAAAGTTTTATTGACAATAATAACAGATCAGCATTTGCAAATACAACATGTAGTGAAAATAAATTAACATTAAAAGAAAAATGGCATCGAATGTTAGGACATGTAAATTTTAATTACTTAAATGTTCTATGTACAAAACAACTAATAGAAGGAATTCCGGAAAAGTTAGAGGGTGATTATTTAAAATGTGCGGTGTGTATTGAAAATAAAATGAAAAATTTATCTTTTGGAAATAACCGTAAGAGAGCAGAGGACATTTTACAAATAATTCACACAGATGTAAATGGCCCACACACAACAAAAGGAAATCAGGGAGAAATGTACTTTCTATCATTTATAGATGATTATAGCAAACTAGCAAAAGTGTACACCATGAAATCAAAAACACAAGTTTACGATTGTCTGGTAGAATACGTAAATCTTGTTCAAAATTTAACTGGTAAAAATATACAAGAATTAAGATGTGATAATGGAACAGAATATATGAACTCAAAAATTTATAACTTTATCCGTGAAAAAGGAATATATCTAAACCCGTGCCCACCATACGTGCATCAGCTAAATGGAACAGCTGAACGTTTTAATCAAACAATTATGAATATAGCTCGGTGCTTACGAGCTGAGGCAAAGGTGGATATTAAATATTGGCCGGAATGTGTTAGAACGGCTGCATATTTACATAACAGAACATTAGCAAACACTACTGAACAGAAAACTCCTTATGAGATATTTTTTAATGAAAAACCTAGTGTAAAAAATTTACGACTGTACGGGAGCAAAGTTTTCGTTCGTATACCTGAGGAGAAACGAGCATCAAAATGGGATAAAAAAGCTGAAGCAGGCATATTATTAGGGTATACAGATGTGGGATATCGTATACTTGTAAATGATAAAATAAAGATTGCACGACATGTAGAAATTATTGAAGAAGAAGTTAAATGCATTGAGTTGGTTAACAATGAGCAAAATGAAAAGGGTCCAGATGAAGATGATGAAAGTTTAGATGATACTAACGAGGAAGTGGATTTAAAAAGGCCTCAACGACAAAGAAAACTTCCTTCAAAACTTGATGATTATATTATATATGTAAATTATTGCAATGCGACAGTACCGCAAACATTTAAGGAGGCGATGAGAAGTATAGATTCCATAAATTGGAAAAATGCAATGGATAACGAAATAAGAAGTATTCAACAAAATTACACATGGGATTTGGTACAACAACCAGAAGATAAAAATATATTAGATGTGAAATGGTTATACAAACGGAAAAGCAATGACAGTTACAAGGCTCGATTAGTTGTAAGAGGTTTTCAACAGCAAGAATTAATTGAACATACATATTCACCAGTGGCAAAAATGCAAACGTTAAAAATATTATTAGCATATTGTTGTAGGTACAATTTAAACATTGATCAAATGGACGTAGAAACAGCGTTTTTGAACAGCAAGATAGAATCCGAAGTATACGTTAAACAACCTGAAGGATACGAAAAGGGAATTAACCAAGTGTATAAATTAAAAAAAGCTTTGTATGGTCTAAAAGAAAGCCCACGTGCATGGTATGAACATTTTAATAATTATATTACTCAATTAGGATTTAAAAGAAATAATTACGACTACTGTTTATATGTTAAAAATTCAGGTAATGATTCAATATATATTTTATTATTTGTTGATGATTTATTAATATGTAGTAAAAATAAAAGACAAATAGAACAAGTTAAAATTAAGTTAGCGAGTAAATTTAACATTAAAGATTTGGGCAAAGTAAAAAGTTATATAGGAATTAACATTGAATATAATGATGTAGAAATGACTTTAGATCAGAAAAGTTACATTGAATCTTTAGCACAAAAATATCAAATAAAAAATTCAAAACTATATGATACGCCTATGGAAATAAATTTAAATTTAATGACAAGTAAAATAGTAGAAGATAATATTAAATTTAGAAATTTAATAGGAGAATTGTTATATATTGCAACAGGCACCAGACCTGATATATCATTTTGTGTAAATTATTTAAGTAGATTCCAATCAAGCTATAATCAGGAGCATTTCAAATATGCATTGAGAATTTTAAAATATTTATATAAAACAAAAGATTATAAATTAACTTATTTGAAAAATGAAAATATTAATATAATGGATTGTTACGTTGATGCTGATTGGGCAGGCGACATAAATGATAGAAGATCAACATCAGGATTTGTAATTAGATTATTTGGGAACTCAGTTTATTGGAGATCACGCAAACAGAACTCTGTAACAAAGTCAAGTACACATGCGGAATATGTAGCATTATCAGAAGCTGTTACAGAAGTAATTTTTATGAAGGGTATCTTAGAATCATTTAATATTAAATTCAACAAGCCTATAAATTTGTATGAAGACAATTCTGGTGCAGTAGTTATATCTAAATATGGAAATTTATCAAAGAATTCAAAACATATAGAAACTCATTACCATTATGTAAATGAAAATTACTTAAATAAGACTATTGATATTGTTAAAATTGATAGTCAGGATAACATTGCTGACATATTTACAAAGTCTTTGAGTAAGCAAAAACATTATAAATTTAGATTTTTATTAAAAGTCACCCAAAAGTAAGGAGGCGTGTTAAATATTAGTTACTTTTGTTTACTTTTAGTTATGTATTATTAAGTAGGTATTATTAAGAATACAAAGTTGGTAGTACTGAACGAACAAGAAAGAAATGATGATAAGACATAAAGAAGAGTTGTTGTTAAGTTGTGTTTATGTGTGGTTTATAAATATTAAAATGTAAAATAGTTTATATAATAAACAATAAATAAATATATAAAAGTGTATTATTTAAAGTTACAAACATTAACAGAGGTAACTGTCAATCCTCAAGAAACAAGTCTTTACCAACATGAGAACACTAAATGATCTGGGCAGCGCAAAGCTGTTTGTGGAGAAGAGTTAGAACTAACCAATGAAGTGAAGTATCTAGGCATAACACTTGCGAAATTGAATTGGAGTAGACACCTAGTCAAAGTGGCAGATTGCCCTGCTCTTCTAGAGATGCTGATGGCAAGACCTGGGGACTAAAACCAAATGTAGAACACTGGTTGTACACAGCAGTAGTAATACCAACGATTACTTATAGGGCAGTTGTCTAGCGGAGAAGGACGGAGCTGACATCGTCGGTGGGGCTCCTCACGACTCTCCAACGACGGGCTCTGTTGGAAATCACGGGAGCTATGAACAGCAAGGAAACTGCCTCCATGGAGGCCATTGTGGGTCTCCCTCCGCTGGAACAATTTGTAAAAGCGGAGGCCATGGCTGCGATCCTGAGGCTGAAAGCCAATGGCGTATGGAGTCCTAATAAAGTTGTAGGGAGTCATACATATATCACAAGAACTATACTGGGACAGCCGATATTTCTAATGCCGGCGGACGGTATGGCTCCTGAGATTATGTTTACAGCTAAGCTGAACATTTTATACTGACTAGAGAACAGGCAAAAAGTCGGTCGAGTGATTATGGTGTCGGCACTTGGTACACGGATGGATCACAATCCAATCGGGGCACAGGTGCAGGTATATGCGGAATGTGCCCCAGAAGGAAGATATCGTTAAGTCTGGGAAAACATACGATGGTTTTCCAGGATGAATTGTTTACACTCGCAGCCTACGGCGAGTAAATTCGGGAAGCCGGCTGCGCAAACAAAAACATAATGGACTGACAGTGTCAGATAGCTATTAAAGTCATTATAAATCCATCTACCAGGTCTAGACTGGTGAAACATTGTAAACAGGTCCTCAATAGACTGGCACAAGGCAATACTATGTCGCTGATATGGGTGCCAGGAAATGACGGAATTAAAGACAATGAGACAGCCGACGAACTGGCTAAGGAAGGTACTAATAGGAACTTCATAGTACCAGAACCCGTATGTGGAATCGCTAAAGATTCCGCTGAAAGGGAGATCTGGTTATAGCTATAAAGAGAGCATAAAAAGAAATGGAGGCTAACGGAAAGTCAACTCCATACTAAAACACTAACTAAGAGAGTTGGACACTAGGTTTTCAGCCAACTTATTCGTAGTAACAAAAAAGAAATTAAAATTACCAGCTTAAAACAGGAGGAAACTAGCCTTCATGTAATATGCACGTGTGAGGAACTGAAGGGACTCGATAGAAACACTTCGGAAGAGATCTATTGGATCCTACGAATGTACTCAAACTACCCCTGAGAAGGATAATGATTTTTTATTGAGGCCACAAGACTAACAGAATGGAACTGAAAGATCCATTGGGGGTGGCACAAAGAGCACTGTCTCAAGCTGGACGTGCTGGCATCCAGCCCAAAACAGAAGAACACTCAAGCGAAGGATGATTCATTCAACTAGTGACCGTCGTGAAATAAAGATCATAAACACAAGTATGTACATAAATATAAATACTGTTAGTTATCGTTATGTTATATATTCTTTTTATTAAGATAGTTAATTTTAATTACCGTGTTTGTATTAATCAAACCCTAATTTAAGATCATAATATGATAGGAGGGTGAATTCTCAGTGTGGTTCACTTTCCTCTGGTTGCGCCTTTTTTTCGCAGGTCTCTATAAGCAATTTGTTATTACTGGCGATAACTGACTCCCCGCTACAGTGCCATTCCACTTGTAGAATTTTTTATTTCATAGCAAATACGACATAGGCAGGCATAATTTCACCGTTACATAGATATTAATGAATCATACACGTAGAGTTGTCAGTCTGAATGTTTGTGATTAAATATTTTAAACAGATTTACACTTGAGATCAATTCTTCGGTTTTTAGCATCTACAAAATGATTAATCATGTGTTCAATTTTTGAAAGAATTTTTAATATATTGCATATTGTTGAATATATGTAGTGAAATATTATAATACATATATGTATTGTAATTATTGATTAAATGTTTTAAACAGATTCAAACTTGAAATCAGTTCTTGGCTCTTTAATATCTGTAAAATTATTTATCACATGGTCACTAAAATTACATACATACTTTATTTACAAACGATTTTTCTGTACTTAATATTTCCACTGCTACAGTTGTCACCGGTGATGTGTATAATATTGATAATTTTACAGATTTCGAAAAGGTTTCGTTTCAAGTTTGTTATTAACAAATAATTAAAACATTAGCTCCAGAATATTCGCAAAAATCGATATGTTTGTAAATAACTTATAATTCAGTTTCTAATTTCAGATCGCCTATATCGATAAAGTAAGTTTTAGTCAGTTTAAAATTATAAACAAACATTTTTTAGACGAATCACTGTAAAAAACGTTTAGCAATTATGGAACGGCAAGTGAAGATGAAGCGTTCATTATTTTCAGATATTAGAGTATGACATACTTCCAAATACCCAAATAAATAAAAATGAAAAAAATCAATATCTAAAAAAACACAGACAAACATCTAAATTCTAGAATAGAATTATTAAATACGCCTATAAGAGACACAGGCATAAAATTATCAAAGTAACACACACACACACGCATGCACCCATGTAGCACGTGTTTAAAATAATATGATAACCAACCCAGTCTATTAATAACGTATATAAATAAAAATTGCTATGAACGTGGGGTGATCAAAATAATATTAGTGTATAATTGTAATCAATTATTTTGGTCGTTATACTTCATATTAATTAAAATTGATTGGGAAGTCATTAAATGATCCAAATAAGAAGTCGCCACTAGTAAAATTTCGTGCTTGCGTTTATTAAATATTTCGGCTTATCGAATTTGTATCTTACTTTGACGCCCATAAATCTCAAGCCTCTGTATATTATTAAGAGCAAAATATTCAAACATTAATACAACAAATATAGTTTATCTTTCTTACATATACTTATATCTTCTAACAAAGTTTACAATTCTTTTATAAGATATAAAATTATACATACAGAATTTCATATTACAATATACAGAGGACCCCCGCTATTCGCGGAGGGTGCGTTCCACGAAAACACCACGAACATTGAATTCGCGAATATCGGGGTACAAAAATAATAGGTATGTATAGCAAGCGCCAATTAAGTTGGCGCGAGGAGGGGGTCCGCAGAAGCCGTTTTTAAAAACGTCCACCCCCACTACTCAAGTAATTGTCAGAATACATTTGTCATTGACGTTTGACGGAACATAATGTCTTTGCTAGGGGATTACGCTCAGAGGTTAGAATTATCTGACATTTGATGTAAAACCAAATACAAATCTCCCCACTACTTTTAATCCTGCGCGAACTTACCCCTCCTCGCGCCAACTTAATTGGCGTTTGCTATATGTACCTATAAACTACAGGTATATATGTATGTAATCGACACAAATAGATATACATACATACATATTGCATTTAAAAGTCAAATACGGTTGGTGAACTTTTAAAGAAATAAATGAACAAGGGAAATACCGAAACTTTAGGGGAACTACCGATAGTGAACCGCGAATATGGAGCGCGGATAACGAGAAAAGGTAGTAAAAACAGAATCACGAATAAGAATTCGCAAATGCAGGAGGTGCGAATCCACTGTATTTAAAATTTTACAAAAAGGGTCAGTTACTTTATTACATAATAATAACCTCCACATACAGGACAATCCTTCTTATCCTTTTTAGGATCTTGGTGCCTCTTATCCTTTCGTTCACTTTTCTTTTTTTCATCATTCTTAAGAAAGGCCAGCCATACTTCAAATTCACACACTAATTTATCCATTATGTTATCAATTTCGAATCTTTTAATAATATAATCAATAAAGTCACTTATTGATACGTGCTGATTTTTAAATCCAAATTCCTTGCAAATATTAATTACACTTTCTACTAGCAATCTACTTTCAAAATTGCATTTGAGCTCAATAGCATGGCGTACTATAAATTTTCCAATATATTCTATTATTTTGGTTTTAACATCTCCACTAAGAAATGTTTTAAACTCCAAAATATAATCAACGTCAATTTGTCTCATGAAACATTCAGATATTCTTATTATTTCCTGTTGTATGTTTGATTTAAAATAGGCTAAAATTTCAACTATTGAGGAAGTGCTTTCCAAACAACCCGCGACTTTAAAAATGCTAGTGACTTTCTCATTAAAACTCATGTTTTTAATTATTGTTTGTGTACGATTCAGACTCTTAGGAGTATGATTTTCTGGAATTGGTGGTAATGTTTCTAAAAACAAGTTTTTCTGAGGTCTTTCCATATTGCCATATTCAAAAATATCCACTTTCACTCCGTTCAGGCTTATGCCACCGCCCTCCACAGAGTACTTAATCCCATTTTTGTTGAACCTTTTTCTAGACCGTGCTAAAATAGCTAATACATCATCTCTTGTATTAGTATTACGCATTGCTGCAATAACTTCAGCTTTTCCCTGGGTGTTTCCTTGGACACGTGTTGTTTCTTTTAGTAATTTTTTGAAAGCTTTTCTGAAAAAAAAATGTAATTTTAGTTTGGTGTTATTGTATCAACAATAAATATTAAATATAATTTTTGTATAAATAGATAATTTCACCTATTTACCTCCATTTAAAGAAACTGTTTAAATTGAGGTCAAAGAAGTACTTAGGTATAACCAAATAAATATTAAATATTAAAGTATATTTCTAAATCCGAAGTATTAATTGGTTATTATTACAAGGATTTACAAAGTTTCAGCTATCTTTTAGGATTACTTACTAAATATATGTGTTGTTTTGTAATAAATGCTTGTAGAAGCGTGCAATTCCAGTATACCGGGTTTTTCTTTTGTCATTACACTCAAACTCAAAAATTTCTGTTTTTCGTTCATACTTAAATCTTAAATTAAATACATTTTATTGAAAAATACAGTTAAATTCACATAAATCTAGTATAAACCATTTTTGAATTTTTTTTTGTTATAATTCATTCTTGTAACGTCAAAATGACATTTGTCACTTTTTGATATTCAAAATGGTAAGAAAACTGACACCAGCAGACAAAGTACAATTTTTGTTAAATTTGGAAAGTTGCACCATTAAACAAGTCGCAGAAGAATTTCATTTGAACAAATCTGCAATACTACAAGTTAAAAAAAGATGGGAAAATGAAGGTAGTATACCGGGTGCGGCAATAGTGTGTCGGCGGAGCTTAGCATGAAAACTAATAAAGTCGTAGCAATGAAATTTTACATACACATGTAGTATGCTACAGTGCATTTTCTATTTTTATTTATATATTTACAGGGTGTTCCAAATTTCCGCAACCACTTTCAATTTTTTTTTAAATAGAATTGCTATACTTTCTTGTTATTATGATGATAGCCACCAAATTATCTTTGCAATGATATATGACAATGTGCACTTACAACTATTAGTTTTGGTTTTATTGCAAATTTTGTTAAAATCTTGACAGTTACAGCGTCTAGCATTTTATGTCTTAGCCTGACAATGGGTGCAGTGCCTTACGTAACTCTTTTGTTACCAATTTATGGACACACGTTATATTTTTTGAGAGTGAACAACGTGACAACATATACAGGGTGTCAAATATGTCGTGCCAAAGTTATCGAAGATTAAAGGCTATTTTCTCTTTTTTTTTTAATTGAACCTATATTTTTTTTAGTCAGCAAATTCCTTGTAAAATTGCCGTTAAAATGGTACCAATAACATAGTACTTATTTCTAGTATTTTCGAAGTTCTAACTTTTTAATGGGATATACATATTGCTATGAATAGTGGTTTGTAGATTTAATGGGCCACCATCCACAACTAGTTCACCCAAGTAGATTACTCAGCCGGTTGATTTCCAAATATGAGACTTCCTAACTTCTCGGGTTCCAATCGGAAAGTCGTGACTGCTTCTACGAAATATACTAGGCGCCAGTGAAAAATTCACGATAATTTATATACTTATTTTATTATGAGTTACTTATTTTAGTTACTAAGCAATATTAACGTTATAGCAAAAATAACACACAGGATAAAATTTAAACTGAATATTTAATACAAAAATAAAAAAGAAAAAAAAACTATCTTTATAAAGTATAAAGATATTGTATCTTTCAATAATACATGAGGTAAAATATATCCACTGTGCATTTGACCGCTAAGTGGATGAAAAAACTTCCTCTTAATTCCGAACAAACTTATCTAAAAATAATAAAGTTTATTTTTAATTCCTCCCTAGAGAACCACACTGTATAATCAAAACTGATACACGATCAAAATTTACACATGCGCAAACTAACATGTACAAAAAAAACCCTTTAATCCTCTCGAACAAACTTTTCAATTTATAATTATTACAAAGAAATGTTAATAATAATCTTTATTATTTATCTCTAATAATTAAGACAATTTCCTACTTGTTCCAAAACAATAGAACTACAATTAATATAATCTGATTTTTAAATTTATGTCGACATAAATTATTATTAAAAAAATGATTCTACTTACAATTTGGAGACATACGAGAACAGTTGTTTAATCTTATAAAATCATCAAATTACGAGAATAAAAATCTCTAAAATATATCGGGAATTGAATATCAAAATACAAACAACTAATTAACACATTCAAATCAACCCGAACTAATTTATATAAAATATATATATATATCTTTCAATAAACACAACTGTCTCATTTACTAGCAGATCTTCGTCTCCTAGAATTGGCCTCTCTACAATTTGCACATCCAATGCACGCCGGGAAAAACAGTTTTCTCCTCTTAAAATTTATAATATTCAAAATACAAACATGTTCAAAATTTATGTTCATTTTTAAATATTCAAATATATCGCATAATTAAAGTATTTTTCTTTAATGAAAAATCCATAGCAATATGTTTATAATATTCAATATGCGGTGCATCTAATAATTGGTTGGCCATGAAATGATATCAAACAAAGTAACTTTTACAAACACCTGTTTTTAATTCTTTATTATTAGGTTTAGAATTACATTTTGTAATTTTTCCATAATAAAACAAAATTAATTTAAAATGTGTTCAAATATATGTCCATTCTGCTCTACATATGCTCTTAATCGTCTCTGCATCGACAGACTTACATTTTGAGCCATGTTTTCACTTAATTGAAGAAAAGCGTTTCTGATTCGTTGCTGTATGTGCCGTTATAGGAGGTGATTCGTAAACTATATTTTTTACAGTAGGCCACAGAAAGAAATCACAAGGGATTAGATCTGGTGATCGCGGTGGCCAGCTTATAAAGCTTCCTCTCCCAATCCATCTATTGGTGAATACCCTATCTAAATGTGCTATTGCAGCAGCACCATAATGTGCAGGTGCACCATCATGTTGGTACCACAATCTCCTTATGACGTTATCTGGTACGCCTTCTAACAGCAATGGTAAATTATTTTGTAGGAAATTTGTGTAGATTTCACAATTTAAAGTAGTATTAAAAAAGAACGGACCTATAATAGTGTTTCCTATGATGCCCCGAGGTCTTAACACTCCATTTTTGTTGGTATAAAATGGGTTGCACAAAATGAGGGTTTCTAGTGTCATAATAATGAGAATTTTTTCTGTTTGTTATTCCACAATTAGCAAATGTTGCTTCATCTGTGAAAAGCACATAATCTAGAAAAGTTAGATCTTGTCGTAATTGGAAAAGTAGCCATTCACAGTAAACAAGTCTCCTTTCAAAATCCGTTTGTAATAAGCATTGATGATTTTGAATTTTGTAAGGGTGAAATTTATGTTTTTTTTAAAAGCCTTCTTACAGCAGTGACTTCTATCCCGTGTTCTTTCGAAATTATCCTTGTAGAAACGCGCGGATTTTCCACAACGGACTGGACGACTGTCACTTCATTATCTTCTGTAACCATAGTCTTAGTTCTTTCATGTTTGACGTAATTCACTGAACCCATCCGAAGAAACCTTGTCAACAAATTTTCAAACGTCTTAATATCTGGTGCTCTTCGGTGAGGATACTCCATAGCATATGTTCTTGATGCTAAAAGTGGATTTCTATAGCTAGCGCTAAGAACAAATACTATGTCTATCAGCTCCTCTTTCGAAAAATTCATTCTAAGGAAACACAACTATAAACTATTACGGCATGTAAACAAAAAATAATGACAACAAAACGATATAACTGACAACAAGATAACAACTAATAACGAACAAACGGAAATTGATAATTAACTAGCCGAACTTAAATTATAACAATTAAACGCGATTACAGCAAAGAGGAACTACAGAAAAACACTTTATACGGAAATATTAAGTAGATATTTGACGTTTGGTTACACAGAAATTTTTGCTTAATATCATTTCATGGCCAACCAACCAACTATTAGATGCAGCACCGCATATTGAATATTATAAACATAGGTATATCCCATTAAAGGGTTATAACTTCGAAATACTTGAAATAAGTACTATGTTATTGGTACCATTTTAACGGCAATTTTACAAGGAATTTGCTGACTAATAAAAAAATTATAGGTTAAATTTAAAAAAAAAGAGAAAATAGCTTTTAAACTTCGATAACTTTGGCACGACATATTTAACACCCTGTATATGTTGTCACGTTGTTCACCCTCAAAAGATATAACGTGTTAGTCCATAAATTGGTAACAAAAGAGATACGTGAGGCACTGCACCCATTTTCAGGATAAGACTTAAAATGTTAGACGCTGCAACTGTCAAGATTTTAACAAAATTTGCAATAAAACCAAAACTAACAGTTGTAAGTGCACATTGTCATATATCATTGCAAAGATAATTTGGGTGGCTATCATCATAATAACAAGAAAGTATAGCAATTCTATTTAAAAAAAAAATTGAAAGTGGTTGCGGAAATTTGGAACACCCTGTAAATATATAAATAAAAATAGAAAATGCACTGTAGCATACTACATGTGTATGTAAAATTTCTTTGCTACAACTTTATTAGTTTTCATGCTAAGCTCCGCCGACACACTATTGCCGCACACGAACGAAGAACTTGTCTTCAAAGAATATCAACTGATATAGATCACAATTTGTTTGAATATTTGAGAAAATTAAAAAAATGACAAAGCAAATTCATAGATCTCGTATAAGATTTACTAATAGGGAACAATTATGAGAATCAATTGAAAATACCTGGGAAAGCATTGTTGAGAAACCTAATTCTTTAAGAAGTTTTATTGATGCGATTGGCGGATCAATTAAGTATTAGTTTATTTGTGTTTTCTACATTATAATAAAAAATTACTTGACATTTGACTTATCTTTCAAAAAAAGATTAATACACACTAAGCAATATTAGAAAATTTTGACAATTTTGTTAAGTTAGGTTATACTCGATTTATGTGAGCTTAACTGTACTGTAATGTTTTGTCTTTTCGGGTTCTTAAATAAAACTAACGGTAACTTTAAACACACACTAAATTAATAATAAAAACGAATATCAATTTAAAAACTAATTACTAACAATAACCACATTTATGTATTTATATTTATGTTCATTCGGCGATAATTTGGTATCGAATGTCCTCAAGCCTTTCCTCGACGGCTTATATATCGCTGTTGAACCTCTTCTCGAGCGTTCTATATCCATCGAGAAGGCGCTGGAGGTATGATACGTGACGTATCGTTGAATGAGTCATCGCATTGCCCCTTCTTAAAAATGAAGTTTCGTCCCGAAACATGTCATGCTTTGGTTCCCTCGAACGATGGCGAAATCGACAGGTAGGGCCTTTGTTACATTGTGAGGTCATATCGAAATAACAGTCCACGGTATTATCTTGCCTGGGTGTACAGGAATATTCAAGCCGGTAACTGCATACGAGAATTTCCATACCAGTATGTTGGAATATCACTTCTAACATGCTCTTTACAATTGTCCAGTCCAAGCGGTCCAATCCACAACCCAATTTTGGAAATGCTAATTTCAAAATGTCTTGTTGTAACATTTGTTCACGTAAGAAGACCAGGGCCTTCCATAAGGCACGATAGGTTGGCTTCAGGCTTGACAGTTCTTTTTATGGGCTGTTCTTCATTTGTTATTTGGAGACTCTTTCGACTTGCTGGTCCCTGCTGCCTTAATTTTTCGATTCTGCAAAATCTCTCTTTAAATTCCCTGGCAATTCCTTTGGCCATTCGCAGATCTCGGGCTACGCAATGAGCAAGCGCGTAGTCTGGCGGCACCGTAAACAAATCTTGCTGTTTCTCGATGGTTACCCCAAATCGAGCTTTTCTCGAACCAGAATACTTTTCCATAAAGTCTTCGAAGGTTAGTTCCTGGTATTGGCTATCCAATCGGCGCAAGTCAGCGGTTTCGTCATTATTGTCTCCAGAGTATGGACCTAATCGACTAAACTGTACGACTCTTGGCTTAGTATGAGGTGTTCGCCTGATGCGGCATATTACATCGTTGATTCGCTTCAACACCTCGTATGGCCCTCCCAATTCTTTTGAAGTTTTGGAGATAAGCCCCGTCGGCGTTGTGGATTATATAACCAAACCCGATCGCCTTCATGGTAACCACCCATCTCCGCGTTGATGTCGTAACTCTCCTTCATTCTGTCAATAGCATCTTGGATATTATGTCTGACTTGTTCATGGGTATTATCTAGTCGTCTGAGCGTGCTGACATAATCTTCTCCGGCAACATCTTCATCAGGCTTGTTCCCAAACTTTAAATCACAGGGCAATCGGAGTTCCCTCCCGAATAGCACGCTTCCTGGTGATTGGCCAGTTGTCTCTTGAACAGAGGCCCGATACGCCATTAGGAATAATGGTAAATGTTCGTCCCAATCTCTCTGGTGTTCGGAGACCACTTTGTATAAGTGTCTGATCATGGTCTTGTTCATTCGCTCTACCATCCCATCTGATTGTGGATGCAAGGGAGTTGTTCTCGTCTTTCGTTTGCCCAAAAGTCCACACATCTTTTCGAATAGACTGGACTCGAAATTTCGCCCTTGATCGGACTGAAGTTCCAGGGGTACACCAAAACGGCCGACGAACTCCTTCACAATCACGTCTGCTACAGTTCCAGCCTCTTGATTTGGTAGAGCATATGCTTCAACCCATTTGGTAAAATAGGCCATGACCACTATTATGTATTTATTTCCTTTGTCGCTTTCTGGAAAAGAGCCGGCGGCATCTATGGCGATTCTTTCAAATGGGCTTCCCACATTGTGTTGGCGCATGGGTGCACGTCGGCGCCTCTGGGGACCATTATTTCCGGCGCAATTAGCACACTTTCGGCACCACTCTTTCACATCTCGTGAGCAATTCACCCAGTAAAATCTCTGGCGCACCTTCTCCAGTGTTTTATGGACGCCAAAATGTCCCCCAGAAGCATCATTATGGACTTCTCGCAATACCTCTGATATTCTTTTCTTGGGAACCACCATTTGCATCTTCCGCTCGCTTCCATCGTGATTTTCGACATCACGTCTCAGGAGTTCGTCTTCGATGGTTAAACAATCCCATTATGCTCAAGTCAGTGTTTGTCCATTTCTCTTCCAAGCCCTGAAGACTGCAAGATCCGGTTCAGCTCCTTGATCTGTGCGCAAATTGTCAGGTTGCCATTGGTCATCAACCACGGTGGTTCGAAGAGCGTTGGCCGATTTGTCTTCGATTCGGTTGCAATGTCGACAGTTCTCTGGACAGGGCCATCTGGAAAGAGCATCTGCATTTCGATGTTTGAGGCCTGCTCTGTGTTCAATGTTGAAGTCATACTCCTGTAGCCTCAATCCATTTAGCTACTTGACCGTCGGGATTCTTAAATTGTAAGAGCCACTTTAAGGCGGCATGATCAGTGCGGATCAGGAACTTCTGTTCTGTACTTGTAAAAATGCTCAATGGTCTTAACTACTGGCAATAGTTCTCTCCTGGTTACGCAGTAGTTCTTCTCCGGTTTGGACAGAGTCTTGCTGAAGTATCCAATGACCTTTTCTTGTCCATCTTGGATTTGGGAGAGCACAAAACCAATCTCGACGTTACTTGCATCTGTATCCAGAACAAACCTCCCAGATAGCAGTGGATAGTTTAAAACAGGTGCACTGATCAAAGCTCCTTTTAACAACTCAAAGGACGCTTGGCATTCGTTGTTCCAAATGAATGCTCAATTTTCTGTTAGACGGGTAAGTGCTTTTGCAATGTTAGAGAATCCAGGAACGTAGCGTCGATTATTTCTTCATCTATGTCGGCTACGAGAACACGATGTCGGATTGATGTTGGTCCTATGATAAAATTGACATCTACTTCACCTGCCACAGAAGCTGCTTCTCCAGTAGCTGTCCTAAGTCTCCATTTACTAGAAAGTAATTCTTTATTCCCGATCCAGTATCCCCCCCCCCGCCGATCCAGTATTCGTCGATCCAGTATCCAGATCTAGATCCAGATCTAGCAAGCATAGGCCCTTCTTTCCATAATAGCGTCCACATACAGGCCATTGGTTTGATGTTGCAAGAATGCGATTTGGGCAGTTCTTTGGGCTTGCGGATTCTCAGCCGATTCTTTCTTGGTCCTTTTACCACATTTATTCTGAATGTGACCGTTTCTTCTACAATTCACACATGGCCGCGCACTTTTATTTGGTTTGATCTGATTTAGGACTCGACTAACCACCTGCTCCATGAACTCCTCATTTTCCTGTTTGTCTACAAAACGGCCACCAGGATGGTTCCGAGAAGCTTGCTTTGCAGTCTCAAACTCAAGTGCATACGCCAAAGCATCGATCGAGATTTTCGGTCGTGCCAACCTTAATGCTTGCTGCGTATCAATATCCCGGAGACCATTTATGAACGTTTGGACATCTAGGTGTTCCATGAAATTATCTGGCGCCATCGGATAAGCAAGTCGAACTAGACGAGCAATAGCTGCCTCAAATTCCTGAAGGTTCTCGCCTTTCTTCTGTGATCGATTCTTCAGTTGGGTATGGTATTCTTGCTCCAAATATACATGGCGATATCTCATCTCCAGCCGCTTAATGAGTTAAGAATAATCTTTACGTTCCTCAGTAGTCAATGTCTGCAAAATATCACTAGCATCACCCCTCAATGTTATGATTAAAGCAGTAGCCTTCTCGACAGAAGACCATGCGTTTGTTTCTGCGGCTGCTTCGAATTGCGTCAAGTAAGTCGCCCATGACGTCTTTCCATCGAAGGTTGATGGCTTGATTCTGGTCTTCGAAATAGCCACAAGTTCTTCTTTTATCTCGATGGGCTGTGGTATAACATCTTCGTTGACCTACTTGGGATCAGAATGACTCATGGTAACGGGTAATTTCATCTTAGTCATTATTGCCTCTAAAAATCTAGAATGTTCTCCAATTTTCTCCTCTACAACTATGAAAACCTCTTCCTTTAACGGTTTTGATTTTTTCGCTAATCGCTGTTCTAGAATTTTCTCCACTTCCAGACTTTTGTCGAAGCTTCTAGCATTTTCGAGTAATTTCTTTTCCAGATTTTTCCCGAGGATTCTAGCGGTTTCTAGGTTTTCTTGTTCCATTTGTTGCATTTGAGTTTGTGAATCTGTTAGACGCTATTCCAAGGTTTGCGAATTGTCTATTAATCGTTGTTCCAAACTTTTCACACAACAGACAACGGTAAGTCATCCTCATCCTCAGAGTCAAACTGAGGAACCGTCGCATCAGTTTTTCTGAACCCAGCCTTTCTGAAACAATTTTATATTGTTGATGGAGTGACCTTTTCCCATGCCGTTTTGATAAAATATAATGCCTCTAAAATATTAATTTTTTTTGATAATTCAGATGATGATTTAGAAGAATCTATGTTTGATAAAATATGTTGTATAATCTGGTTACGGTAATAAAGCTTGAAATGCTGAATGATGCCTTGGTCTAGTGGCTGGCAAACAGAGGTTGTATTGGGAGGCAAAAAAATTAATTTCACATTTTTGAGGTGTAATTCTCGAGGATGTGAAGCAGCGTTATCTAAAAACAGTAAAATTTTTCTCTTTTCAATTCCCATTTTTCGATCAAACTCGATTAACCATTCACCCATTATATCGCCTGTCGTCCAGGCTTTCCGGTTTGACATCCACTTGACAGGTAAATCCTTAATGCTTATGTTTTTCAGTGCTCTAGGACGAGCCGATTTTCCATTCACTAGTAGTTTTTCTTTCTGCCCTGTCATACTTGCACAAAACAACACTGTAAGTCTTTCTTTGGCCAATTTCCCTCCTACACACTTTTCAGATTTTAAGGAAAGGGTCTTATTGGAAAGCGCACGAAAAAAAAGGCCACTTTCGTCGGCGTTGTAAATGTCTTCGCATTGGTATCCGAGTAATAGTGAAGGAAGTTGGTCTATGAATGCATCAACTGTCTCTTGGTTTACATCACCTGCTTCACCAGAAATGCATTCAAAGCTTACATTATGTCTTTTACGCCACTTTTGTAGCCACCCATCAGATGCACTGAAACTGGTGTAGCCGAATTTTTCTGCAATTTGTTTTGCTTTTTCTTTTAGAAGCCCTCCAGAAATGGGTATCTTCCGATTTCTAGCATTCACGAACCACTGATAACATTCTTTATCGATGTTGGAACCTTCAGTTCTGAAAAAACTTTTTTTTGATGCACATTTACACCAGACTGCCATAAAAGTCTAATGTCCTCTTTATTTTTTGCTATCATCGTAGCTTGCGTCTTTCCTATCGAAAATCGCGCTGCTATAGCCCGAGTAGATAGTTTTTCTTTATCAAATATATTCACTATTTCCATTTTTTCTTTTAGTGTTAACATTCTTTTTTGTGGAGGCATTGTTAAAAATGCACACACCCGATTCTCTATCACAACTAAAGCACAACGACCAGCTGTTTCTTAAACGGTAAATCCCCTAAGGGAATCACCGAGTCTAGAAATGTGTAATGCGTGTTAAAATCTTAATTCGCCCGGTTGTTAGAGCTTCGTGATCGCTTATGGGAGATATTTTCTGGCTTTGGCTAAAAAAAATGTTGCCCGCGCCTGTTTATAGGAGCGCTCGCTTATGGGAAGGTGTCTTATGTATTCAAAGATAGGGCGAAAATCGGTTCCGAACAATTTGGTCGTTTAAGGGAGATGGTCGCTTATTAGAGCTACCCGTTAAGGGAGCTTTCACTGTACATGAAGAAAAAAAAAGAGAGGACATTTGAAAAGTTTTACAAAAGAAGGGAATAGAAAAACGTTTAATACAAAATATAGAGTCTCTACCAAAGAATAGAAAGGTATGTAAGACCAAGAAACGAAAAATTAAAACCTTTTGAGAATTAAATCGGACTGTGACAAGAATGCATTTTAACTTAATACAGGACGAAATCATTAAACAATGTAAAAATAAACTAACCCTATAAAGTACGTTTGTTTAACTGAACAATGCTATAATATTGAAGTAGACAGAAAAACATCTGCAACAAAATGTTCATAACCGAACGAAACATTACAATCACTAAATAAGAAAATAAATTAACAAAAAACTAAAATAATGATAACACTGATCAACACAGTTTGGTTTTCTTCTTTTTTATACACCAATACGTTTCGTTTATGTCTTTTTTCATACTGATTCTGAATCTGATTTAGAATTTGCACCATCACGTCAGGATTTTGAGATATTCTTTAAATAGCTTTTTTCAAAAAAACGCATTAAATTTTACAAAATTTCAAAGTTACTTTTATATAAAAAAGATACTACTAAAAATATTGTTCTGTCGAACATGTCTAAACATGACCTTGCATGTTTCCTCCGTCAGAGCACTTAAATCACGCTCATTTTTGCTCGGGAACCAGTCAAATCAAGAATTGGTAAATATGTATCTGGCTATGTGGGTATATAAAGAACTACACATGGCTCTTGCGATTCAATGTAAGTCAGTTTGTGATAGCTGAACATATTTTTATTTCATAATATTGTGTATAGCAAACGCCAATTAAGTTGGCGCGAGGAGGGGGTGCGCAGAAAACGTTTTTAAAAACGTCTACCCCCACTACTCAAGTAATTGTCAGAATACATTTGTCATTGACGTTTGACGGAACATAATGTATTTGCTAGGAGATCATAAAGTGATATACGCTCAGAGGTTAGAATTTTCTGACATTTGATGTAAAACCAAATACAAATCTCCCCACTACTTCTAATCCTGCGCGAACTTACCCCTCCTCGCGCCAACTCAATTGGCGTTTGCTATACGTGTATAAATAAAGTTTCTGTTATGTACTCGTATGTGGAGAATTCACTACCTATCAGCACAAGCGGAATATTAGATCTTTAATAGAAAAGTCATATTTTCACTATTTCGGCTTAACCATTGAACATCAATACAAGCTCTGGGCTCCCAGCATTTGCTGTTACTCTGAGCGGCTGATCAAATGATAAGAAAAGCGCTATGCCATTTACAAAACCTATGATTTGGTATGAACAAACGGACAATTCCACTGTTTGCTACTTTTGCTGAACGAAAAATTTTGGGGTTTCCAACAAAAATAAGAAAAATATTAGTTTTGCTAGTCTGCCCTCTGCTACTCTCTCAGTACTTCATTCGGAAACCTTGCCAGTACCAAGGCCCATAGGTGTTTCGAGTGAAAAATATGATGTTACAGAACCAGAAGAAGCAAGTGTCAAGCTATCGACAAGCGGTGACGAATATTTGCCATCTGAAGCGGACGGACTACACCTAATAAATCAGCTAGAATTAAATGATCTTATTCGAGACCTGAATTTGTAAAAAACTAAAGCAGAAATACTAGAATCTAGGCACCAAGGTTGGAAACTGTTAGCTCCAGGCACACATATTTTTGTGTATCGTAATCGCCAGAAAGAACTATTACTGTATTTTTCAACCGAATAATGTCAACGATTTGATGTTGGCATTAGGTAACCACTACCATCCCGAAAAATGACGTCTTCTTATCGATGCTTTGAAAGCTGTCCTTCATATAGGAAACGTTTATCCATCCATTCTCGTTGGCCATGCAATCTATTTAAAAGAAGTGTATGAAAATATGACTTTTCTTCTAAACAGAATTAATTACAAAATGTACAAATGGTAATCTGCTCAGACCTCAAAGTTGTAGCAATTCTACTCGGTTTACAACCAGGGTATACAAAGAATTACTGTTTTCATTGTGAGTGGTACAGTCGATCGAGAAATTCCCATTACATTTTTAAAGACTGGCCAGTCAGGGCTCTGTATATTCCTGGACAAAAGAATATACTTCATAAGTCACTAGTGGAACCTGATATATTACTTACGCAATGACACATAAAATTAGGTTTGATGAATAGGTCGCGGATTTCAATACCTTAAACAAGAAAATGACCAAAATCTCAAATGCAAAACTAAAAGAGGGAATTTTTGTAGGACCCCAAAGTAACTTGGAGCGTATTGCTTGGAATGCTTTTAAAAATGTGACCCACAATTGTCTAGGAAACAGAAAACCTGACAATTATATAGCACTTGTTAATGAACTTCTTAGAAGTTATATTGGATTACAACATGAGCCTTAAAATACATTTTTTCTATTTTGCGTTCGAAATGAACTCATTATGAAACCAAAAACAGTATCGAAATGAGCTCTATTTCGATACACTTTTTTTCATTTTTCAATGTTGGCGTTGTTCGAATACAGAAATAAATATCATTGCTGTCATATGATTTTAAGAATTTATGTACATTTGACAGATATGATATATGTTCATATTTTACACAAACAACGTACTGTCGTGAGCAAAAAAAACGGGACAGTGTCAAAATCGATATGTCAATTTCCTTTATTTTTTAGCGTTGTAATTTTAACATTTGATTAACTTTCAAACTCTACGTCAAATTATATATCATAGTTGATAATTCAAAGTTGAAAATGCCGCATCTTTCGAAAACTGATAAAGCTACCCTTGTTACTAGTTTGAAAAATGGGAAATCATTAAGAAGTGTATCGGTGCAATTTAATATTGTTAAAAGTTCAGCCGCAAGAATATATAAAAAAAATGGAGGGAAGAGGATAATTTAAATCGGAAAATGATTTCCGCACGTAACAAAATTTCGAATACGCAGGAAGACGAAACATTAGTTACTGAGATTAGGCACAACCCTTTCAAAACATTAAAGGAAGCTATAAGAACAACACAATTTCCTGTCTTATCTTGTAACACAATGGTTACAAGAGAATGAAATTTAAACTTGAGATATCCAGCCCTACAGTCCTTATTTAAATCCCATTGAAAATGTATGGGGATTAATGAGATAGAGCTTCTACCCGGGAAGAATTTTGGGAGATTGTTCATAATGCTTGGCATCAAATTTCTACAAATTTTGTACACAATATTGTCACTTCAATGTCTACAAGATTAGATGCAGTTAATAATAACGATGGAATGACGAAATACTAATTATTTTAATGTAATAATTATTTTAATTTAATAAATAATCTTTCTCTATCGTTTTTAGTAATTTTTATTTACATTTATTTTAAAAATGTTTAATAAATGTCAATAAGACACACATTTTTGACAATTCCTGACTTACTATTATGAGTAAAAATAGCCACTTAAGTAGTCACAATTTAAACCCACGCAGAAACAGTGTCCCGTTTTTTTTGCTCACGACAGTATGTTGTATACAATTGACAACAACATATATATGTTTCTATGTCACTCATGTTTATATTTTTAAATGAAATATCAAATAATGTTAACGAAAATTAATAAATAATATGTAATATAATATACTTCGCGGATAGCAAGATTTAAATTTGAAAATGTCAAGTATCAATGTGACCAACTGCATGCTTTATATAAAAATTAAACTCTGAACTTTCAAATTAAATAATTCCAATTTAAGCAATTTATTAATGTAAAAAACGCAAAATAAAAAAAATAGTATAAAAAACTCGTTTCATAAGGCCTTTTGCCGCACTCGCTCTTTAGAAAACTCGCCGCAAGCGGCTCGTTTTCTAAACTGATCTCGTGCGGCAAAATGGTGCCTTATGAAACTCGTTTTTTAATATACCATTTTCTATTTTGCGTTCGAAATGAACTTATTATGACACCCAAAACAGTATCGAAATGAGCTTCATTTCGATACGCTTTTTTTAATTTTTCAATGTTGGCGTTGTTCGAACACAGAAATAAATATCATTGCTGTCATTTGATTTTAAGAATTTAAGTACATTTGACAGATATGATATATGTTCGTACTCTTCACAAACAACGTATATTGTATGCAATTGACAACAAGATATATTAGTTTCTAAGTCACTCATGTTTATATTTTTAAATAAAATATCAAGTAATGTCAACGAAAATTAATAAATAATGTGTAATATAATATACTTCGCGGATAGCAAGATTTAAATTTGATAATGTCAAGTATCAATGTCAGCAACTGCATGCTTTATTTAAAAATTAAACTCTGAACTTCCAAATTAAATAATTCCAATTTATTAATGTAAAAAATGCAAAATAGAAAAAATAGTATAAAAAACTCGTTTCATAAGGCCTTTTGCCGTACTCGCTCTTTAGAAAACTCGCCGCTATCGCGGCTCGTTTTCTAAACTGATCTAGTGCGGCAAAATGGTGCCTTATGAAACTTGTTTTTTAATATACTATTTTGCACTCGCATCTGGATTTCTTTCGCCTGTACCTCGGCGATGTGAGTGATGAACACAGGTTTCATCAAGACATTTCTGCTATTGAAAAATGTTATCAGGGCATGTGAAACAGTGAAATGCTTGCTGATTATTAAAGACCGGCACTTAGGTAGGCGTCAGTGTGTTGGGTTTTGTGAAATAAAAGTGCGTGTTATTTAGAAAAATGCTTTCAGTTCGAATTACACCTATACGTATTCGTAGATACGTCTATAAACAACTTCAGACCATGATAGCTGTTTACGTATTCATGTACTACATACACATAGCACACGAAGCGCCGGTAAAGTGAGTTTCCCGAACCGATCGCTGATCCACGCCTCTGTGAGCCGACCGTGAATGCCGGTCTTTACTGATTATTGTTGGGCATTGATAGAAAATTTCGAAGAATAGTATAAAAGAAAAGTAAAAAACAATATATTTTAAACAGGCTCCATATAATGTACATACCTAATTAATATTATTTCATATACTTTTCAATATTTTTTCTTCCAAAACATGACGTATAAAAAAAATCAAAATTTGTTGACATCATGTTGTAATTGGACATAAAAATAAGAAACATAACATACAGATAGACGAACTAGATAAATTTATATATTTAGGAGTAGTAATAACCAAAAAAGGAACACTAGACATACGCGTGTGAATCCTGGACATCACAAAAACTAGAAAGTAGACTAACAAGTATAGAAACGAGATTCTTGAGAAGAATAGGAGGCAAAACAAGAATAGGTAAAATTAGAAACTAGGTATTCAGAGAAAAACTACACGTAGTTCTTGTTGAAACAACAATAGACCAATACCAATTTAGGTGGTTAGGTCATGTAATGAGAAGAGATGAGTACAGGCTGATTAGATAAGTATTCGACCCGAAAGAAAGAAAAAAAAGGAGAAAGGCAGACCAAGAAGAACACGTGTGTACAGCAACTCAAAAACGAGGAGTAAAGTGGGAAGATGTAAAAGGGTTAGCTTGTGTCAGCATAACTCGACGCCGAAGGTACAGTAGTTTCCAAGGTTCAATAAATAAGAAATTATATTGAAAAGTATTCTATGACTTTTTGATAAGAAAGCATTCACAACTCAGCCAACAGAAAAAAAATTGGAAAATTCTGACAGAATACGATAATTGCAATTCCAAAATTCAATAATGGTGAATTAATTCAAAGAAATCAAAGTAAAAACGGAGTTAAACAGCACGTATGGTGCCCGCATGATATTCCTTGTAAATCATGGATCATATAAAAAATAGAATAAGCCTTCAACAAACTCTTATAACTCATGCCAGAAAATATAAATTGTATGAATTAGAACGAATAGATAACCAAGTAGGCCTTAACAAATGCGAAAATAAGGACAAACAAAAAAATTTGTATCAGAAGGAAGAAATAATAGAATTTCTATCCCTGAGACGTACGGTAAATGCCAAGAGCGATAGTAAAATAGAAAAAAAATATGGACTTCGTTTCAATTTTGTACAGTAACAAAAATCAAAACATTCAAGACCAATGTGATAAGGCACCTTTGTATAGCAGAACATGGGTTACGAAGTTACCAAAGTTATCAAAAAATGTTCAAATAAATGCCGTAGATATTTTCTCAAAATATTCTGTCCAAAAAATATTACAAAAGAAAAACTATCGCAAAACGCAGAAATACAAAAAGTTGAAAATATACCGAAAACATGAGAATGACAATGACGTAGGAAAAAGAGTTGGGAAATCTATGGATATTTAAAAGACGCAACCTAAACCATACCAAAAAAAACAACAAAGACGGCTTCAGATATACGCGGTCAGCTACCATACTGTCAAAAATGATGAATTAAACATGGAAACACAACAAGGCGCCTCTTTCTCATCATAGCAATTGCATACTATAATGGGTTTGAACAATTATTTTTGTAGATGCTGGAACGTAAAAAGTCACAATTGTGCTTTTTTAGTAAAAGAAGAAGAAACAATATATATATAAAAATAAATGGGTTTTCATTTTTGTTAATATTTGTTGCAAACAATATTTGTTAACGTCCTTCAATAACTAATACAAAAGGAACTTGTAAATTTATAGAACATGTTTTCTTCAGTTTTTTCAGTGTTAATGAATTGAATAAAACTAAAATGAACAATTTGTTAAATTGTTCATTTCATAATTACACCATTATTTTTATCAGATCACTGGATTTCAAGCATTTAAAATATATGTTATTTATACAAAAACTTTATTTTACTCATCTTATCAAAGCTTATTGATAACAACGCATTATTTATTCATCTATCTCCATAATTAGTTAATAAAATGGAATTAATAAAAACGCATTTACCTGTGTCTCTTACTGCGGAGAGCATCTTTAATTTCTTTTAGTGTACTATTTTGAACTTCATTAATTATAGTTCCTGCTGTTCGGAAATTGTAAACTGAATTTCCGAAGAAAAATAAAGACGATCCTATTTGAAGCAAAGTAAGTGTTGAAGGCATCTGTTCTTCTTCAATGCACTGTTGGTAAACATCATAGCAAGAATTTATAGTAGCTGTGCCACTAATTGCAATATTGGCACAATTAATAGTATTTACCGCATACATTGTTCCCTAAAAGTAATTCGATATTGCATAACTATTGTCTACATATCGTTTTTGGTTATTACTTTTCCCACATTAACACCATCTCTCACAAGGCCTGTTAATAAATTAGTTGCTCCTGCACCCATAGCCCCAATTGTACCAGCAGCGATATTCAGATAGGCTCCACGACTCTCAGCATTTGTGACACTGATGCTCTTAAACAAGAAATAAAAAATTACTATATTAAAATGCGTTTAATGATTTGATAGCTTATAGTTTCGATGCAGTGAGTTGGTTATTTCTTCAAAATTCCATATTGATGCTTTAAATACATTTATTACTGTAATAAAGTAATAATCTTAATAATGCACAAACTTTAAAATGTTTAGAATACATGACGGAGTAATGTCACACTCTGTGACAAAAAGAACAAATAACATCACTGCAGACGACGTATGTCTGTCCTCCCACCTGGGGTTAAACAGTTTTTCCTGAACCCCTTCGTCTCCTTCAAAGCACCTAATGGCTCGGAGTATTGAGGTTTATTTGTGAGACGCTGTGGCTTGCTGTGTTTTGTTTTAATTTTATTGACCGTGGATCAGTCAAGAAATGGATGGTCCCGGAAGGTTGGGACAGTCGAATGATGCAGAAGATCGAGTCCCACTTTTATTTATCTCTTTATGCATGCCGTTGCTAAGCTCCAACGATTGAACGCAACGACCGTGCGGCTCAATTAAGCCGGGCAGGTCGGTCCTCCCACTATGTCCGGCCGGAATAAAAGCAGGTGCAATTTTTCAGATAGCAAAAATAAACAACGCGAAAACTGGCTTCGGCAACTTTCGAAATACAGTAACATTCCAAGGACTTACCTTTTGTGGACGGGTTGCTATTGAAATTACAAACCAACGAGCCAGTACCCTAGCTAGGCTTCAGTGAAGACGGCATGGGATTCCTTTTGAAACGTTGATACGCTTAATTAACCAGCTCTTAATTGGAAAAAGGGCGCCACTGTGTATTCTTTATTTTGTTGGATTGTAAACCGTAATCATACGCCACGCGGAGGACGTATAGAATAATTCGACCCACCAAGTAAAAAAAGAAGAGATATTAGGGGAAGGAAGCTACAATTACCAGTCAAAAGAAAACACTTAAATATTATTGCTACCAGATTTATTAGGGGAGGTTTACTCCTCAACACATTTTGAACAGAAAAATAAACAGTTCCTATAAACAGACCTACATCCCAAAAATAACATTTATATCTCAACAAGTATTCACACATAAAGGACATAAGCAAAAAGTTTGTTGTAGCCAGAGGCGGGCGGGGTTCTGACCTGGGCCAACGCAGTGAATTCCCACATAAAGAAACTTGACACCCAAAAAAACACTTGACGTTGCATAGCAAATGCCGTTTGTCCGCAACGAGTAGATAGGGACAGATCTCGCAATAGAGAAACTGAATGAACATCTGCGTAAACTAGCCTGGGGTACTTAGCAGGGTGGAGGTATCGCGGAATTCCATTGTTGCAGACCTAATAAGAAACAGGGCGGGGCAACCGAAGCAAAGATTAGCGGTAAAAATATCGAGGAACCTGCTACGCTGAAGTCGGGATGACGGGGAGTATGCCGCTCAGACTGATTCAAAGGGGACTGGTGAATCGGCAGGTAAAATGCAGCAACAGTAGTGCCACTCAGACCGACGTATAATTTAATGCCAGTGACGAACCAGGAGGATGAGGGGGCTTAATTGCTGAAACAGGAGCTCAGCCCGGGAAAGAGCGGTCAAATGTCGGCAACCTCATCTTTCCAGATCCAGCCGGTTACGAGTGTTCAGCTTCAAGATTTTCAAATTTGACAAGATTAGTATCTGCATGACCGTCAGCACTGACGCTTATTTGGATCAACCCAATCTCTCCCTGACGGGTTGTTGAAGTGATATAAATACATATATATTTTGGCGCTAGTGTACACACAGTCTAGTAACTTTAGTAGTGTTGTAGTAGTAGTAAGTAGTTTTAGTATGCCCTTTGGAGACATTTATAATCATTTTAAATTTACCTTTATTAAATTGCCGTTTCGAACTTTTTAAATTTTCCTTGAGTGTTGAAATGATCAGTGTTGTGATACCAGTCAGGAAAGATTATTACCGGGTATCAACGACCGAACAGACCAGGGCAGGTATTTTATTGTTTTTTACTTCTTCCCAAACTTCCGGGGTATCAGAGTATCCACACACAACTAAGCATAGAACACAGAGTCAATCACGCACCGACAGAACGCGCTCCGATTTGAAGACGCTTCAGAAGAAGATTAGATAGATGTCAACCAGCTGAAGGCTCTTCTAAGTAGTTCTAGTACACAGAATATAATCCGAAAGAAACATTTAGAACATATTATACGAGCATTAAAAATAAACTGTAAGCTTCTATCTAACTTGGCATCTTAATAAAAGTTTGTGATTGTATTGTATTCTAAATATTTGAAGTAAATATGTACATAAATATCGTTTTTTACATACATATACGGCCGACAGATATGTACGGAAGAAATAAAACGCCAACTACACGATTAATACGAGGCAATGTAGCTGAAAAAGTAAAGAAAATAAACTTAAAATTATTTTATATATTACCTGTTCATGTTTTCTACGATCCACTAAGGCTTCAGTTCCTCTTGCCGTCGCATATGCTCCAACCGTTGTACCACCAATTACTGCAGCCGGCAGCGCAACTGCCGCTAAAGGTGTAAACATAGCAGCTACAAACGTGGCTCCAGATAAGAAACCAGTAATGCCAGTGCCAATCTCAGCTGCCTTCAATATTCTAGCAGTTTTACTACAGGTTGGTGTGTATTGTTCTTCCAACCATACTGTATCTGAATCAGATGGTTCACTTTGATATTTACCTTCTGCTGGAAATATCATTTTCTTAGGGGGTAGTACATTATTTTTCAAATATTTTTCCCAATTATCATAAACACGGCCAACATTATCAATGAATATGCGACAAGGTTTTGTTTTACCCTCTTGCCCTTCCTCCTTTTCTTCTTTTATCTTGCATTTTCTTAATTTAAAGACAGGAACGGTGCAGACTTCGGGTATGTAATCTTTATCTGCATTTTCCTTTGCCTGTTTTTCTTCTGGCAATGGTTCAAGACAGATGGAAATAAATGAAATTACAATTCTGTCATTCCATTTAGAATATTCATCTGTAATAAATTCATGGGATTATTTCAAACCCTTGAAAATGAAACTAGGATTTAATAAAAATAATAAAAATTGAATTTGCTTATTTATCAATTTAAATTAATTTTTAGAATCCATATGTACGACCCTAATTTAGCCCTTTGTTTATTATGAAAATTAAATAAATGACAAGTTAAAATTGGTTAATTACAAATTTAGTTTATGATTTTGAAGATTATGTTTTAGAAAATATATCTAATAAAAGACGATGCAATAAATTTCCACTTTCAGCCGTGAACTAAATATAAATAGTATTACTTGGCTACAGCATAATTATAAATAAAAATATTTAAAGATATTTGTTAATAAACAAAATTTCCACTAGACAAAAAATATGATATACATATAACAACCGTGTAGGAGTGTCCGACTGATTTTCGAAAGGATTACCCTGAAATAACGATCTATTATAAACAGTTCTACAACATTCTCATTGCAATATATTTGCATATATATTTGCAATATATTATTATATTCCACTGTTCTTTTTGCTGACATGAAAATATTTTTTATACCCTTAAATCTATTGTAGATTGTGTATCATTGCAAAGAGACTTGGATTCAATTGGCGTATGGTGTAAAGACAACCAACTTCGTTTTGAGATACATAAGTATCTTATTTAATGATACGAAGTTTAAGTATACCGGATTCATCGAACAAAGTTTAAGGACTCATAATATAAAGGGTCTTTCAAATTGAGCGTCTTTTTTTAAATAAATTAAACACATAATTTGCATTGATTTTGAAAAACTTTTATTGGTAATTGCAGTATCAGTTGTGACATTTATTCACGAAAAATAATATCTGACAAGTGACCACCTTCTGCTGCTTTACAGCTGTTCACGCTTTTGTTAAAATTTTCTATTACATTTCGACATAATTGAGGCTCTATTTCACCAATGACACCAATAATTTCATCCCTTTAGTTTAGAAATCGATTGTGGTTTGTTCTTATAGACCTGGCTTTTTACGTAACTCCAAAGAAGATAGTCAACGGTGTTAGATCACATGATCTTGGTGGCCAATAACATCACTATTTCTTGAAATAATTCTTCCAGGAAAGTTTTGTCTTAATAAAGCAATTGTTTCATTAGCAAAATGAGGTGTTGCAGCGTCCTATTGAAACAATCTATCTTCACTCTAGATCAATATCATTCAGTTAAGGCCACAAACATTCAGTTAACATCTCACAATATCGAACACCATTCACTGTTACAGCATCACTAGCAGCATTTTGAAAGAAATATGATCCAATTACACCACCTGACCATAATGCATACCAAACAGTGAGTCGTGGCGGATGTAAAGGTCTTTCATGAATCACTCGTGAATTTTCCTCACCCCAAATTCGACAATTTTGTTTATTAACAAAACCATCAATTTCAAAATGTGCTTCATCAGAAAAGATGATTTTTTGTGAAAAATCATCTGGTTGTTCTTTAATCCAACTATCGAATGCACGACGTTTTGCAGGTGCAATGACATTAGTTCCTGTGTTATTTGAATCTTATATGTCTTTAAAACTAAATCCTTTCGTAAAATATGCCATGTTGATTCACTGAGTCCAACTTGTGAACGTCAACTAATGGACTTCAGGTGCTTCACCAACACTTTCACTAATCAAATATATGCTCTTGTGAACGAACCACTACGACTGTATCCTTTCTCTTTTTTAATCTTCCACTGAACCAGTCTCTTGAAATTTTCTAATAGTCGACCAATAGTTCTTTGAGATGGATGATCATGTAAATCATAAAATTCACGTCATTTTTTAAAAATATTTTTCACAGAACGCTGATTTCATAAAATAATTCAACATTTTGAACGAATTGTTGTATCGTGTAACAAGGCTTTTTTATCAATGTCATACATCACAATTCGTAAATGCCAAAATATCCAGACGAATTCAGTGCACCATCTATATTTTATTTATTTTTAAAATAAGGCACTCAATTTGAAAGACCCATTACATTGTTTTAAGTTGCTAAACGCTGCTTTTATGTGATTTATGGTTTATTGATGTGCTGTCCTATTTACACTGTACAGTTCTGCTAACGAAAAGGTTGACGATCTAAAGTTAAAACGCAGCATTATATTTATAGGTCTCCTGTAGTTTTACTATGAATGAAGTCATTATGCCTGGGCACCGTTTACGGAACAATTACAATCCACAACCCGGTCTATTTGAAATGATTGATTGGAAGTTTTACAACAAGGAGTCTCTATGGCAACGATATATCGTAGAGGACGCGCTTATGGACTTCGTTCGTATAGACCATTTTTATGTTTATGAGATCCCAGATCAAATTGGGACGGTGAATGGAGTCGTGTTGTGTTCTCTAACGAGTCCCGACTCTGTCTGTAGGTTTACGATGGTCGCAGGAGAGTAAGACGACTTCGTAGGGAAGGCAGAAATTTAGAATTTGCTGTGGAATGACATGCAGCCCTTACACCGGGGGTGGTGGTATGGGGTGCGGTAACATACGGTCGCAGATCACCTCTAGTTTTTTTAACAGAAATTTGAATTCAAATGACTACATACGAAATGTACTGCAACCTGTTGCACTACCATACCTACGAAGGTTAATTCAACCCCTTTTCCAAGAAATCAACGTCCTCATACAGAAAGGGTTACTATAAGGTTCTTACAAGAAAATAACATGACCCTGCTACTATGGCCTTCTCGCTGCCCAAACTTGTCACCAATCGAACTTGTGTAGGATATGATTGCTACGCGACTGGGGTAATTTACCCCAACCTCCAAATAACCTACTTGACCTTCATCGCTGAAATCAACAAGCCTGAGATGACATTCCCCAGGATACCATAAATCATTTAATTTCAAGCATGTCTCGAAGAGTTATCGAATGCATACAAAACCGCAGCGGACTCATTATTAAATAACATTGTTATTTTTTCAAATTGTGAAATTTTTCTATTCGGGTCCTTGGTTCTTAAATAAAACTAACGGTAATTTAGACACACACTATATTAATAATAAAAACGAATAACAATTTAAAAATCATTACTAACAATAAGAACATTTATGTATTTATATTTATGTAAGTTCACTCGGCGATGATTTGATATGGAATGGCATAAATCCCTCTCGACTGCTATTTATATTAACGGGAAAATCTCTGGCATATTCGTTGTTCGCCTAGATTTTTCTTGAGTTGTTCGATTCCGCGATTCGTCCGCATTTACATTTTCTAGACGGTTCTCGACGTGTGAGATCAACGATGACTCATCACATTGCCCCCTTCTTAAAAATGAAGTTTTGTCCCGAAACATGTCATGCTTTGATCCCCTCAAACGATGACGAAATCGACAGGTAGGGCCTTTGTTACATTATGACGTCACATCGAAATAACAGTCCACGGTCTTATCTTGCCTGGGTGTAAAGGAATATTCAAGCCCGTAACTGCATACAAGAATTTCCATACCAGTATGTTTGAATATTACTTCTAACATGCTTCTTACAATTCTCCAGTCCAGACGGTCCTTGTTGTAACATTTGTCCACGTAAGTTGACAGTTCTTTCGTGACCAAATAAAATATGGGCTGTTCTTCATTTGTTATTTGGAGACTCTTTCCAATTGCTGGTCCCTGCTGCCTTAATTTTTCGATTCTGCCTAATCCCTCTTTAAATTCTCTGGCAATTCCTTGCACTGCGAACAAATCTTGCTGTTTTTCAATGGTCACCCCAAATCGAGATTTCCTCGAACCAGAATACTAAAATCTTCGAATGTTAGTTCCTGGTAGTGGCTATCTAATTGGCGCAAGTCAGCGGCTTCGTCATTATTGTCTCAAGAGTATGGGGCTAGTCGATTAAAATGTACGACTCTAGGCTTAGTATGAGGTGTTCGCCTTATGCGGTATATTACATCGTTAATCCTCTTCAACACCTCGTATGGCCCCTCCAAATTCTTTTGAAGTTTTGGAGATAGGCCCCGTCGGCGTTGTGCATTATATAACTAAAACCGATCGCCTTCATGGTAACCACCCTTCTCGACGTTGATGTCGTAGCTATCCTTCATTCTGTCACTGGCATCTTCAATATTATGGCTTACTTGATCATGAATATTATCCAGTCTTCGTCTGAGAGTGCTAACATAATCTTCTCCAGCAAGATCTTCACCAGGCTTACTCCCAAACTTCAAATCGCAGGGAAGTTGGAGTTCCTTCCCGAATAGCACGTTTGCTAGTGATTTGCCAGTGGTAACCTTCTTGGTACTTGTCGTATTGGGCTTGCATCGCCGGCATTTATTTTGTGCATGACAATATTGGTTCTTTCTTCGTACCACTTTCAGTTTCAAAGACGTCTTCATAATGTTTGATTAGATCCTTAACTTGGCTTTGTTCTTTCTAGTTCAATCCTCCAAGGATGCGACTTGGCCAAGCGTCGTTGGGGCTTCCTGATGCTGGACCAATGATTGCCCCCGCTCATCGACCCGCTTTAATTTTCCTGCTGCTCAGTAGATGCTTCCTTGGCCACCTTCCCACATTTACTTCCAATGTGATCAATTTCTCCACAATTCCAGCATCGCAGTACTCTTTTGTTTGGTCTGATCTAATTTAGGACTCGTGTAATCACCTGCTCCACGAACTCCTCATTTTACTGTTTGTCAACAGTACAGACACGAGCATGGTTCCGAGAGGCTTGTTTTGCAGTCTCAAAACGCCAAAGCCAAAGCATCGATCAAAGTCTTTGGTCGTGCCAACCTTAATGCTTGCTTCCTATCAATATCCCGGAGTCCATCTATGAACGTCTGGATAGCTAGGTGTTCCGGCGCCATCGGATATGCAAGTCGAACCAGACGAGCAATATCTGCCTCGAATTCCTGAAGATTCTCGCTTTTTTTCTGGGACCGATTCTTCGGCTGGGTGTGGTATACCTGCGCGTGACCATATCTCATCTCCAACCATTTAATGAGTTGAGAATAATCTTTACGTTCATCAGGAGGCAATGTCTGCAAAATATCACTAGTATCACCCTTCAATGCTATGATTAAAGCAGTAGCCTTCTCGACAGAAGACCGTGCGTTTGCTTCTGTGCTGCTTCGAATTGCGTCATGTAAGTCGCCCATGACGTCTTTTCATCAAAGGTTGGTGGCTTGATTCTGGTCTTCGAGATAGCCACAGGTTCCTCTTTTATTTCGATGGGTCGCGATATAACTCCTTCGTAGACCTGCTTGGGATCAGAATGACTGATGATATCAGATAATTTCATCTGAGTCATTATTGCCTCTAAAAATCTAGAATGTTCTCCAATTTTCTTCTCTACAGCTATGAAAACCTCTTCCTTTAACGCTTCTGAGTTTTCCGCTAGTCGCTGTTCTAGAACTTTCTCCAAAGCTCTAGAATTTTCAGAATTCTTTTTTTCCATTATTGCCAGAGTTTGCTCCATTTGTTCCAGATTTTTCTAGAAAGTTCTGGAATTTTCCAGTAGTTTCTTTTCCAGGTTTTGCATTTGATTTTGCGAATCCATTATTTTCTGTTCCATTTGTTTCGTTTAGGTTTGCGAATTTTCTATCAGTCGTTGTTTCAACCTTTCACGCTGTCCAGATTCTTCTGTTCCATTTGCGTTTGTGAATCTATGATTTTCTGTTCCATTTGTTTCGTTTGGGTTTGCGAATTCTCTATCTGTTGTTCCATATTTTTTACACTTCTAGATTATTTTGTTCCAGTTGTTCTATTTTGATTAACAACGAATCTACACCAGCATCTTGGAACTTGGAAGAAATAATTCTCTGGATCCTCACCTTCTTTAGCTAACGCATCTCGAACTCGTTGCTAGAGGATTGCCTTTTTGCCGGTTGTATCCTCATCCCACTCCTCTAATTCTCGTTTTAAATCAGTCACTTTTAATTCAGAGAGCTTCGCCTTATTCGCCATCACGATATTTAAAATAAACGTCTTTTCGCACTATATATTTATTTAAACGAATACTTAATTAACACTTAATTGTCTACTTAGTCCGTTATTTATTAACTTCACATTCCACATCTGACATCACTGTAAAATTTGTCTATTCGGATCCTTGGTTCTCAAATAAAACTAACTGTAATTTAGACACACACTATACTAATAATAAAAACGAATAACAATTTAAAATTAATTACTAACAATAGGAGTATTTATGTATTTATATTTATGTAAGTTCACTCGGCGATGATTTGGTATGGAGTGGCATAAATCCCTCTCGACTGCTATTTATATTAACGGGAAAACTTTTGGAATATTCGATGTTCGCCTAGATTTTTCTTGTGTTATTCGATCCCGCGATTCGTCGGAATTTACATTTTCTAGATGGTTCTCGATGTGTGAGGTCATCGGTGACTCATCACAATATTTTAGTTTGAAAATGTAATTAAATTTGATTAAACAAATACGAATAAATTTTATTAAAATTGATCAACTCCTACTGGGTGTTCGGATTCTTTTGAAAGTCAGTATATAATGATATCCAAGAAATAGCGAATGTGCAAGTACTACATCATTTGTGTTTACGTAAATAGCAAAATTTGTAGGAATTTTTTACAATATAGATTTATACCGTTTACGATTTAAATGGAGATTCTCAAAAACAAATTTTAGAGCAAAGTAAAAGAACTGCTTATGTTATCAGTAGAGTTGCAAAACCTGCCCGTACAACAGAGTCGAACGCATCACTGTGCATATATGTAACCAGATCTACGGCATTTGTTTAAATATGCTTTCATTTTCCCGTATTTATTATTAAAGACCGGCACATTCGGTCGGCTCACACAAACGTGGACAAGCGAGAGGAACGGGAGGCTCACTTTACAAGCGCTTCGCGTGCTATATGTATGTAGTATATGCATTCGTGAACAACTATCATGGGGTGATTTTGTTTATAGACTATTTACGAATAAGCGTACGTGGAATTCGAAAGGAAAGCATTTTTCTAAGTAACGCGCAGTTTTATTTTGGTAAACACAACGCAGTGACGCCAATGCTGGCCCACATAAGTGCCTGTCTCTATTTAATATATATGAAAACGTTGTTTTTCGGGTTCTTCTCCGCGTGTGACATATGTCCTGAAAAGGACTGATTTCCCGACTTTTCAACGAGATCGCACTCGTTATCTCATCTTGCGCTAGTCGGAGTTAGCGGTCGAATGCCTCTGCTTATATACTACTGCGTCTGAAGGGAGTGTGGCGTGAGGAGTGTGACCTTGTCGGTGTCGACGACAAGGCCACACCCCCTTCCGACACAGCAGTATATAAGCAGAGGCAGCTCACAAGAACGTCATTCGACCGTTGTTATTATTGTTTGGATATTTTTCATAATTTGTAAACTTAATTTTGATATACATTAGCCTAAGCTTTAAATATACATGTTTGCGATATGCGTATGAATCTAATTTGGCATTTTCCCGCCTTGGACAGATGAATAGGTATAGGTTCTCCAATATAATATATGCCGTCAACCAAGTTAAATATCTTCGAATTTACAAACAAACACGCGAAATTAACTTCGTTGATATTTGAAATATACAGTTCCTCTCGGTTCTTAACTTCTAACACTACATTTAGCGGGTTTATCTGGTCTTAATTCTTGTTCCCAGGACTTACCATACCTGAATGGGGCGGACCCATATCATATATATATATATATATATATATATATATATATATATATATATTGTAGTAAACTCCGAAAGGTAATGTGGAAGAAACGATTCCACAACAGGATAATGTCCCACGTTTAGGCGGTCATAAGATGTAGAATGTGGAAATTTACTACATTCAGGAATTCTATTGATAATTTCGACGAGACTCTTATAAATTAATTTTTTATCTCAGGCGTGTGAAGTAGTCCGTTTTAAAAGCTGCGGAAATAAACATATATAAAAAAAAACCTTTATTAATTTTATCAATTTAAAGGGATATATATCGATTACTTAAGCCGTTTGTCATACTAGCTGACATCTATCTCAGGGTAGAAAGAACTTACTGTATGAAATCAGGACGATTTTGATCTACTTTAAAACAGGTAGACAAAAAAGAAACCTTTCAACATATATATATATATATATATATGTTAGATACAAAAAAATGTAAGACGGTTTTTCTAGATTATGAAACGTTCTCGATGATACGTATAAAAAATAAAATCTAAAATGTATGTAATTAGATGATTAAAAAAAACTTACCGTCTTATGCGTTTTCCGTGACTTGAAAATCTGGAGAAGCGCGATCAAATATTGTTAACATAAGTTGCGTCTCCAAAGTTATTTCTCGAAAACACGTCCGCCGTGAGGAAAATATGTGCTTGTATAAAGAAAACGATCGCTCCACATCTAGTGATGTGATGTTTGCATAATTAAAATAATCTTTGAAACAACTTAACACATCTGTAGACGAACCTTCACAAATTTGTCTAAGTCTGGCAAAATCTAAATCTTTATCTAAAACACTTTCAAACTTACTTAAAATACACTCATTTCTTGGGTCTTCTATCGAACATAGCTGTGCGTGTGTATCTTTCACAACTAGCACTGATTCCTGTAACGATAGCGAAGAATTTTGTAGGTTTTCTAATGCTTGCACTATTCCGAAGTAATTGTTGTGAATAGTTTGTAAATCACTTTTAACCTGACTATTTTGAATTTTTTTCCGACTTTCTTCGATAGCGGCACTATCTTTCGGATTTAATAATAAAACCACTTTTTTTACATCTTCAAAATATTTATGATAGTAAAATGCCGCTCGTAGCCATGTTCCCCATCGTGTCAGAATCGGCGGTGGTGGCTCAGGGTATGGGGACACAATTCGTGAAATTTCCGAATACGTTTTGGAGCTTTCAGGAATACTGCCTTTGTACTCAATATTAACGCATCTACATTTGGGTAAAATTTACGGATCCGTTCTGCTACAAGATGTAGGGCATGGATTTTACATGTAATATGTAAAAAGTTACCACACTGTTCCTTAAGAGACCGACCTACAGAAAGCATGGTTGCGGCACCATCTGTCACAAACATTAGGATTTGATCTCTAGAAATTTCAAATTTTTCCAATGTACTTAACACCACTTTTGAAATTACCCGCGCAGTACATTCTTCTATTTGTCTGCTAGCTAATAAAATTGAGGATGGCGATTAATTTGGTTCCATTTTACGCACCATAACATTAAGTACAGATCTTTTTTTGCTATCAGTTGTTTCATCCAAACTCAACCACACTTTTTTATTTTTCAGATCAGCCTTAATTTTATTTTCTAAATGTACACGAACAGATTTTAAATAACGTCGTAAGTGGGTGCAGCTCGGTAATTCTACATTGCCATATTTTTCAAGAAATGAAATAAACGAATCATTGCGTAACAAAGTAAACGGCAAATTACACACAGCCATGATTCTACACAAATCAAATAAGAACACTTCGTATTTTGTATCGGCACCAGTGTCTCTATCTTTATGTCTTGCGCTATGCACGTGGCGTTGCAAATTTGATTTTGTTAAATGGTTTATATATATATATTGCACACTAAACATTTTACATTTACCTCATTGTAAGATAAACTAGGATGGTTCTCAATAAACCTATTGACTAACTTTGATGATAGCGGTTTTTTTACTGTACGCTCCTTCAACATTATTAAATACACAGAATACACTTTCCTGCTGCTATTATACGTGTACACACGATGACCGTGAACAACATACTAAGTAATCGTATGTGCGATGGGTCACGCGGGAACCAATTCGTTAGTCACGCCTCTGGTTTCGCTCCGGATTGGTCCACTCTACTTATAACAGTGATAACCAAAGTGTTCGGAGAAAGAATAACCTTGATGAGGTAATTCAAATCTAAATATTGAACCAAATAAATGAAAGTTAGTTCTTGAATGAACGGTAAACTTTTAATTAATATTAAGAACAACCCGATTAACATATGGGATGACGTTTTCTGAATGGTTTACTTGAATCATACAGTTACGATTATTTGTCTAGGTATATCGATCTATTTTAAAATAATTAACAAATGATTTTTCTTTGATGAATGTAATTTAAGGTACCTTCTAAATCGGAATACGAAGTTAAGTCAGGATAAAAGGGAAGGATCTCAGTGTATATCTTCAGAAATTTCTGGAAACTGGAAAAATCCCTCGTATCTTCTAAAATCAGGTCCAGGAATGGCTGTGGAAGGTCAGGTATTCAAGGATATGATAATTCAGGTATAAAATGTGATTATTTCCTCAGTTGAAGTGATTTTTCTTCACTTTTCACTTAGATCTGCTATTAATATTTTAAGTTTGAAAATGATGCTTTTGATGATAATTAATTAAAAACTTGATTTATGCTGTTCAAATGATTTTCTATTGATAACCTAAACTTTCCACTATCTTTTGGATATATTTATAGGCACTTTTAGTTGTTCTAATCTCTTTAATCTTTATTCTTAGAAAATGCGGACTAAGAAAAATGCTATAATTTTACGCAATATGTTATGGCGTCCGTATCTTACGGGCTCTATACAATTACTCTCTAAACAGACGCCGATAACAAAACAAAAACGTCCCCTTGAAATCTGCTTTACAACATCTCATTGGTTTGTTAGAATCAACGGAAATGATAATCAAATTTATAACTTGAATTAATATTCAAATTTATATCAATTACAATTCCTTCAGAATTAATTACATACAACTAATTACATATTTAAAATTAGATATTAAAACTATTCAAAATACTGTATTTATATTTCCTTTGATTTTCTTTTAATTATATGTAGTGCCAATTAAACATTTAATAATAATTTTTTAAAATTTTTCAAAATGTTATTTAGTTTTAAATTAACTAAATTCAAATATATTGTTTGAGGTAATTTGCCTCACATCTGTTTAGTATTATATTGTTTACTTTGCATGTTTGAATTAGTTCGAAGCCGTAAACGAGACTAGTTCAATTCTGTTGTACGACCGAAATATCGCAGCTCTAGTTATCAGTCAAGTCCTAAATTACCTTTTTTCTATTAAATTTTACACCTAAAATATACTTATTGTTTTTAATTTAATGTTATTGGCAATATAAACAATTTAATTTAGTCGATTTTGCCTACAGAAAATGTCTTGAATAGTCCGTATAATAAATCTTTCAAACAAGTAAATATTTTAGAGTCTTTATTCTGCATAATTCATAATGTGTGTGCAAAGTGATTCAAAGTTTAACTGCTAATAGCTTTTCCTCATAACAGGGAAAAATATCACAAATAACATCAAATTTAGCATGCTAACAACAATTGAAAAAGAACCTGCGGTAACGATGTTGGAATCTAGTTGGGCTATTAGAGGCGTCGCTAGAGAGTTAGATGTAAGTCATGCGAGTATTTATAAGGTTCCAAACCAATGGTTGGTAGAACATTCGGTAGCAAGACTGGTTGGTTCCGAAAGAAAAGTAGCGAAAAGGCCAGAAGATTATGCTTAGGTGCGACACATTTAAGAACATTATTTCGACGAGATTTAGGGAAAATCTTAACATTTCCCGGAAAAAATTGTTAGAAGTAAATATTAAGAATTATATTTCTGCTATAAACTCGCAACTGAATGACAAGGAGGAGGTGGGCTAAGATTTGTAGACAGAAATCTGTATTTTTGGAGTACTGATTCTTCTGACGAATCCAGTTTCCATTCATATTTAAATGCACAATGCTAAGCATATCGTAAGAAAACACTCGATTTCATTCAAATCATATACTAGAACGAAGCGGAAATGTCAGTTTTTCAGTAAATGTATGGAGACTTGGCACCTTAGTCGTATGAGAAATATAAAATCGATTAATACTTAGCTATATCGACACATACTGCCCGATATAATGTTAACGTCAGTAAATATAAGAAAAATGAGAAAAATTTGTATTCCTGCAGGATAATTGTTTTGCAAATAACTCACGATTAGTTCGAGAATGGTTTGAATCATAAAATGTAGAAGTTTTGCCAAGGTCTCCAAACAGTTTCGACCTAAATCCAAAAGAAAATGTTTGGGAAATCGTGAAGCCGGGATGTTTGTCCATGATAGCTTCCGGGATCCTGACCTGTATATAATTACATAAAATACAAATCCAAAATATTGTAAGCTAATTATAATGTGAACCCCAAAATTAAAAACTCCCTAAAAATTGTATCATATTCCGCCAATGAATTCAGAATGTGTATAAATAACAAATATGTACCTCTATTGAAGTTACACACACACCGTATGTTTACATGCGTAACAGCTGTCATTGTTATAAAAACTATAACATCCTGTATGCTAATATAAATACCTATACCTTACAAAATCAACTTTTTATACATTCAAGTAAATTATTAAAAATTAAGATGCGTGTTACATTAATTTACAAACCCATCTTAAAAATCATACTAAATATAATTTGTTCACTTTTAGAGTTGACATCATTTCATGTATATTACGTGTTAGGAGAAGTAAGAAATAGAATGCCGCCATTGAATTAAAAGGCGGCAATGTTTATGTTTATAAAAATGCTAGAAAATAACATTATGTCTTAGTTTTGTTACGGAAAGGGTTTCATAACGTGGTACGAAAGTCAACAGTTAAAAACTTATACTTTCTTATTAGTTTTTAAGATGTATTAAAAGAACATGTAATACATGTGCTTTACGGGTATTACCTATCAATCTATTTTTAATCGAGACGTAAATGTAAAACATATCGAACAGAGGATACATAAAGCGAGATCGACAATAACAAAACCTCTTTTTGTTATCGTCGGTCGACTTTAAGCTATCGTGTCTGAACTTTTCATAATATAGTCGGTCGTACAGTGGCGTGACAATTTTTTTTTAATATGTCTTTTTTTCTCGCTTATGAGAGGGAATTTTGGAAAAATACTTTAGATGTATACTCTATATAGTTACATCTTTCCATTTTTCGTAAGTTGCCTTTTTATTTCAAGGACACCCGATATACATGTATAATTTCGCAAATAATATTTTATATTAGAAGACATACATACTATTTTTTGATCGAATTTTTTTATATAGTTCTTCTCCTTGTTTGATTTGCTCCTCTTTGTAGTTAATTTTGTCACCAATTTTTTCTGGAGGACCAAACATAGCATACAAAATTTTTTCTTTTAAATCCTTATGTTGATCACTTTCGAAACTGTCATAATCGCGGTTCCCAAATTCTTCAAACACCATTTGCTGATACTTAAAAGGCCTACAATTTAACAAAATTTTACTATTCTATTACGAACAAACTGAATAATATAAAGTTTCAGTGCCGTTCCGTATTTTATTTGCTTATTTAGTTAAAATAACTTGGCAAGCATAATAATAACTATACTGATATGATATGTCATTTCAACTCTTCCGTCTCCTTTGTTTATACTATTTTGTGAAATTTTTTTAAAATAATGCCCTAACCAGGGATCGGCACTTGGGGGTCAGTGGCGGTTCTTGATGACGTACGATGTAAGGTGCTGCACGGATGAGACTGCGAAATTGTTCGAGGCAGTCTCATCCGTAGAGCAACTTACATCGTACGTCATCATGAATAATGTAATTCTAAATTGGCCACAAAAACAACAGTAATACAATAATACGCGACAAGCTGTACATTATATATGTTATGTTATAATCTACATATACGAATTTGTCCAACTTAGGTTTGTCAACGCGACGCAGCTGGCTCCGTCAATAACTATGTTTACGAGCTACGATATGTATGTACGAAAGTAATTGCATCTATTGCCCCGCAAGTATTTTAGTTAAATCGAAAGCGCCATTTGTAGCGGACCGATCTATTGTTTAGTTTTATTAGTTGTTTGAGTTCTATTGTAAACATATGTGCTGTTCATATCCAGCGCGATAAGGTAGATTTACCCAACATTCATGGACATTATTCCAGAATCCGTCAATTTCTTTTGCAATTACATGAAGCGTACCAGATTGCATTATTATCACGGAATAAAATTTGTATATTATTAAATTTAAAATTGCTAGATATTTTAGTTGGAGTCGGTTTTCTGCACAAACGGGGTTTCTGACGATTTGTTTTGATATGGAAAGTAAAATTTTTTACATTACGTGGAAAACATCGCCTTATCTGATATGGATTGCGAAATCATACGCGACAGTTCACCATTAGTTCCTGAGAACACTTACCATCCTCTTTTAATTATTAACACTTCCATTTTCTTAGATATCTCGGCCAACTTTCCCACTAACAATAACAAGTCTTTCAACTTTCGCAAAGCTAATTTTCCTGAATTATATAATGCGCTGTTGTGTATTAATTGTTACTCTTCTTTACTAGTTTTTACTCCAAAACAGTTGTAATTTTCATAAGAAAAGGTTTTATTCTGAAAACAACCCAGTTTAATTGGCATTAAAAAGTCTTTCTGTTCGTATCTCTTCATTAACAGTTTTCCTGGAAATGTTCATCTTTTCTTCTTAAAATATTGATAGATTTTATCCAGAAAAATACAATTATCACTGAAAGTATATTTAAAAATAATGTTTTTAAGTAGATAAATTAATATAATGCGTTATACTACAAAGGTATTTTTAATAATATAAAATATTATTAAAAATCTGGTGTGAAGAACACAAATACAGGTTCACTATTAATATTTGTTGTGAACGTGTCCGAACATATCCCTCCCCAGAGACGTAGATACGTATTTTGCCTTTCTACAGGCTCGTCGGTACGCCCCTGCTGGAGAAAGGATATTCTCAGACATATTCACAAAAAAGAACCACATCACCGAAATTATCCAGACCGGGCGTAGAAGTAAATTCATTTAAAAAAAATTTTTTGTGAATGTGTCTGAGAATATCCTTTCTCCAGCAGGGACGTACCGACGAGCCTGTAGAAAAGCGAAATACGTATCTACGTCTCTAGGGAGGGATATGCTCGGACACGTTCACAAAAAATATTAATAGTGAACCTGTATTTGTGTTCTTCATACCAGATTTTTAATAATATTTTATATTACTAAAAATACGAGGGTATATCAGATATAAACAAGACTGATTTTTTAAAACTATTATTGTTTTATTGAACAAGGTTAATACAAATGTACTATTTTTCTACATAATCTCCCGCCCGCGCAATACATTTTTCCCAACGAATTGGAAGCTTTTTAATCCCGTTATCGTAAAAACTTTTAGGCCTGTCACACAGCTACTGGAGCACAAATGTCTCTACCGCTTGGTCGCTGTCGAAACGCTGGCCTCCAAGAGCTTCTTTTAGAGGTCCAAACAAATGGTAGTCACAGGGTGACAAGTCTGGACTGTAAGCAGGATGTTCCAAGATTTCCCAGCCGAATTGTTCCACTTTTTGCCTCGTAATGTTTGCCGAATGTGGTCTGGCGTTGTCGTGAAGGAGAATGACATTTTTAACGGATTGCGTCTTTCTTTTTCGTCGTAAAGACAATTTTGCGGCATCCAAAACGTCGCAATAATATTGGGCATTAATTGTGCGGCGATCATGAAGAAAATCAAGCCTCAATGTTGGCTTCGGTAACGCTCGTCCGTGGGCGTCGAACGTGGCTCTGGTTTTCAACTTTCGCCCGGCCTCCAGAAAATTGTTTATGCCATGCAAACACGCGAGGTCGTGAAAGGGTGTTCTCCCCGAACTGTGCGTGCAATCTGCGTAAAATGTCTGTTGAATTCACCCCATCATTGGTCAAAAACTTAATAATTATCCGCTGCTCCACGGAAACGTGCACTGCTTGCTTACTCATGGTCACTGCACTACTGAACGGTCTCGACGGAATTTCAGACGTTGCTCTTCCCACCCTAAGTGCTTTGTCTACATAGCCACCTACTTCGCCGATTCAAAAAACTTTTGTACGAGTCATTAAAAAATCAGTCTCGTTTATATCTGATATACCCTCGTACCTTTGTATTATACAAAACTGGTGGGGTTTACCTACTCATGTATGTTTCAATTATTCTGATATAATGCGTTATATTAATTTCTCTACAACATAAAATATTTAGAAAAAATTAATTTCTCCCGCTTTAATTAGATATTGCATAAATTTAGCCACGCTTTGACTAAACACCTGTGTGCAACATTTAACCTTCATTTTTCGAATTTTCCCTTGAATTACATGCTGGTCAGTGATCTTTGTAAATTTATCTGTAGAGGTTAACGGAAGCTCTTCTCCTTATACCATTATAATCATATAATAGCTCATTAGTAAGAAGATTATTGCAAATACATTTAAATAGCTGAGAGTAGTCAAAGAAAGATAGCACTTCCACATCATCGACCTCAAAGCCAAAATGATATTCTCTCACCTCTGCCACGATAATTCCTAATCGCGTCTCTTCCATTAAAATTCTTATGGCTGTAGGATTCGAGGTTCCTTGAACACTTATTGTTGTGATTGCTATTAAATTCCATGGTATTAGGCAACATCGAATTATTAAGAACGTGTGGTGCCTTCCACAAAGGCAAATGCTATTCCATTTTTTAAATACGTCTTGCGCCATAAAAAACTAAATTAATATACACCACTTTCAGATCTAAAACTCTGTAATGCCTCTATACAGTCTGTAAATTTATTATATAAGGGCCCAGGTTGTATGGAAACCTCATCAAAAATGACCGTGCAGACTCTGTCCTGCTTTGGAAGTTTTAACATTACTTTTCTGGTGCATTTTAAAAAATATTTTCGTACTACAGAATTTGTAATATGTATTCTGCAAATTTGTTCATGGCCTGAAGTTCTTTTCGTAAACGTCTTAATCTTTCACTAGTTCTTTTTGAGAATGAAGACGTCTTTCCTAAAACAATTTTTTTGAGCCATATTATTGAATTTGCAATATGCTAACGTTCTCCAACATACACTGATAATTTTACTGTTTTTAAATTATCTACATAAAATACTTTAAAATTCAAGAAGTAATAATTAGTAAATCTGTTATTTGTATTATGCGCATATATCTCAAAACTATTTGCACATTAGAATAAATATTTTTGTTTTTCCGTTACTTACTTTTCGTATCCCACTAGTAATTATATATCTCCAATAGAAAACACAATTTGTTTAGTTTCAAAAAATATATTGTATTGTAGCCACACCACATATATGTTTCACTACACTGTGTCCTCATCAGGTGGATGAATATATCTTATTTTATACTACGTATTCGTATATTCATCCAACTGATGAAGTCACAGTGTGGTGAAACATATATGTAGTGTGTGTCTACAATACAATATATTTTTTGAAACTAAACAAATTGTGTTTTCTATTGGATATAATGAAATTTCAACATGTATCTCCTACGACGATTATTAATTATATATCTCTTTGACTTGTAACTTGCTCTGTATTAATTTAGAAATTAAATTAAAAATAAAAACCCTTGCTACACTAATATTTGCACCCATATACGTTTTCCAACTACAAAGTTATCTTCAGTAGGAAGTAGTAACAGTTTTGAAGATGGACTGTGAGCCCATGTTCAACACTGTTATTACTTCCTACCTAGTTGCCTAAATACGTATATAGGATACAAATATTTGTGATAAGGGATTTTATACTTTTCTTGGTTTCTAGAAATTAATATTTAATAATAAATATGAAAGTATCTAAGATTCATACTAAACAATTCTAATTCTACCTTTAGTTACCTACTTTTCTGTACATTTACGTTTCAAATACTTAACATTGTGTAGATTCTTCATCATCACAAATATTTATTTATTTATTTTCCCAACAGAATTATTGCAATAATTGCAAATCATATACATACATAAAAAGTACTACTAGTAACAAAAAAAAAATTATAAATACTAATTTTTAAATATAAAAAAGCATAAAACAATAAACAAGATTGAAACTAATAAGATATATGAATATAAACAAAAGTAATAGAAACAAAAAACAAGAACATCCAGCAATTACTTTTTAATAATTACATCAAGATAAATACTAGAACGAATATTTATTGCAGGTGTCATAGAGAAGCCGTTTGAAGGCCAAAAAACTATGGAAATGTATATCTATGTATTGAAGTTGCTGCTCATAACGTAGACAGGAGACTTGTCCAACACATTGGTTCGAGGAAAAGGAAGATAGAAAGTATGGGAAAGACGTGTGAAGAATGGTGGGACAAGAAAATTAAAGAAAGATAATAGCGTTGTGCAGTCAATTTCGTTGTGAGGAAGCCTATGAAGGAAGTTGAGGTTGGCTACAAACCGTTTAAAGGAGAGAGAAGACACGTTAATACGAGGAGTTGAGTGCGATTAAAGCCTCTATGGGGATAGAAGCTGTCCACCTTAAACCACATGTATTTCAAAAATCGTCGTTGAACTTGCTCAGGTAGAAGTTTTTGTGCTTGATAAAATAGATATCATATCAAGCTGGCATATTTCAAACACGATCTCACTAATGAGTTAAATAAGGAAGTCAATACGCTCACGTTAGAAATTCACCACAGTTACGCATAATAAATCCAAGAGTTTGTGTGGCCTGCTTAGACACATTGCTGATATGCTCATTGAAGGTCAGTTTCATATCGAAGGTAACGCCCAAGTCTTTAATTTATTCAACACGAGATATACTCATATCCCAAGTTGGTAATTAAAGTATATAATAATAAGTTTTTTGGTGAAAGATAAAATCTTGCACTTAACGGGGTACAAAGGTAAATTGTTACTTTTGCACCAAGTCTGTTTGTTAACCAGATTGGCCTGTAGTTGAAGATAGTCCCTCGAGTCGGAGACTCGAGAAAATAACTTCAAGTCATCGGCAAAGAAAACGTTATTAGACTCAATCTGGTCTGAAAGATCGTTAATTAAAATAATAAAAATAATAACAATGGGAACGACTGGAAAATCTGGGCATTAGCTAATGCCTCTCTTAATCAATTAATTAATAACAAAATAATTTGAAACATACAAGAGTAGGTAAAACCTCACCAATTTTGTATAATACAAAAGTAGTTTTAATAATATTGTAAAGTTTGTCTTTTCGGGTTCTTAAATAAAACTAACGGTAACGTAGGCACACACTATATTAATAATAAGAACGAATAACAATTTAAAAACTAATTACTAACAATAAGCACATTTATGTATTTATATTTATGTTCATTCGGCGATGCTCTGGTATCGAATGCCTCCGAATCCCTTCTTCGACGGCTTATATATATGGGCTCGATTTTTCTTAGTCTCGGTCTTTCGGTTTCTAGATTTGCAGAGAAAGCGCCAGAAGTATTATATGTGACGTATTGTTGGATGAGTCATCACATTGTCCCCTTCTTAAAAATTAAGTTTCGTCCCGAAGCATGTCATGCTGTGGTTCCCTCAAACGATGGCAAAATCGACAGGGCCTTTGTTACATTGTGAAGGCATATCGAAATAACAGTCCACGGTCTTATCTTGCCTGGATGGACAGGAATATTCAAGCCGGTAACTGCATACCAGAATTTTCATACCAGTATGTCGGAAGATTACTTCTAACATGCTCCTTACCATTCTCCAGTCCAGGCGGTCCAATTCACAACCCAAATAAAATATGGGCTGTTCTTCATTTGATATTTGGAGACTCTTCCTAATTGCTGGTCCCTGCTGCCTTAATTTTTCGGTTCTGCCAAATCTCTCTTTAAATTCTCTGGCAATTCCTTTGGCCATTCGCAGATCTCGGGCTGCGTAGTCTGGCGGCACCGTAAACAAATCTTGCTGTTTCTCGATGGTTAGCCCAAATCGAGGTTTTCACGAACCAGAATACTCTTCCATAAAGTCAGTTAGTTAGTTCCTGGTATTGGCTATCCAATCGGCGCAAGTCAGCGGTTTCGTCATTATTGTCTCCAGAGTATGCTGCTAACCGATTAAAATGTACGACTCTTGGCCTGATGTGGTATATTACATCTTTGATCCGCTTCAACACCTCGTATGGCCCCTCCCAATTCTTTTGAAGTTTTGGAGATAGGCCCCGCCGGCGTTGTGGATTATATAACCAAACCCGATCGCCTTCATGGTAACCACCCTTCTCGGCGTTGATGTCGTAGCTCTCCTTCATTCTGTCACTCGCATCTTGGATATTTTGTCTTGCGTGTCCATGGATATTATCTAGTAGTCGTCTGACTAAGCCTGTTGACATAATCCTCTCCGGCAAGATCTTCATCAGGCTTGTTCCCAAACTTTAAGTCACAGGGCAATCGGAGCTCCCTCCCGAATAGCAAGTTTGCTGGTGATTGGCCAGTTGTCTCTTGAACAGAGACCCGATACGTCATTAGGAATAATGGTAAATGTTCGTCCCAATCTCTCTGGTGTTCGGAGACCACTTTGGATAAGTGTCTGATCATGATCCTGTTCATTCGCTCTACCATCCCATCTGATTGTGGATGCAAGGGGGTTGTTCTCGTCTTCCGTATGCCCAAAAGTCCACACATCTTTTTGAATAGACTGGACTCGAAATTTCGCCCTTGATCGGAATGAAGTTCCAGGGGTACACCAAAACGGCTGACGAAACTCCTTCAAAATCACATCTGCTACAGTTCCAGCTTCTTTATTTGGTAGCGCATATGCTTCAATCCATTTGGTAAAATAATCCATGACCACTATTATGTATCTATTTCCTTTGTCGCTTTCTGGAAAAGGGCCGGCGGCATCTATGGCGATCCTTTCAAATGGGCTACCTACATTGTATTGGCGCATGGGTGCACGCCCATGCACGTCAACGCCTCTGGGGACCATTGCTTCCGGCGCAATTAACACACTTTCGGCACCATTCTTTCACATCTCATGAACAATTCACCCAGTAAAATCTCTGACGCACCTTCTCCAGTGTCTTATGGACTCCAAAATGTCCCCCAGAAGTCCCATTGTGAAGTTCTCGCAATACCTCTGATATTATTTTCTTGGGAACCACCATTTGCATCTTCCATCGTGATTTTCGACCTCACATCTCAGGAGATCGTCTTCCATGGATAAAGAATCCCATTGTGCCCAGTATGACTTCAATTCTCGTGAATGGGGAGCAATTTCTTGCCAGGTCGGTCTTTGACCATTTCTCGTCCAAGCCCTCAAGACGGCATGATCAGTGCGGATCGGGAACTTCTGTCCATACAGGTACTTGTAAAAATGCTCACTGGTCTTAACTACTGCCAATAGTTCTCTCCTGGTTACGCAGTAGGTCCTCTTCGGTTTGGACAGGGTCTTGCTGAAGTATCCAATGACCTTTTCTTGTCCATCTTGGATTTGAGAGAGCACACCACCAATCCCGACGTTACTGGCATCCGTATCCAGAACAAACCTCCCAGATGGCAGTGGATAGTTTAAAACAGGTGCACTGATCAAAGTTCCTTTTAACAACTCAAAGGACGCTTGGCATTCGTTGTTCCAAATGAATGCTGGATTTTCTGTGTTACGTGCTCGTAGCTACGTCCTCGTTTTGGTTGCAAATTTCTTCTTTTATTTTATTCCGTTATGTTTATTTTGAACCGCACTGTAGTACTTGTGTTGTGCACATGCAATAATTACGTATTAGTTTTTCTTCGTGGTCTTCCTCCCCCTCGATTCTCGAGTGGCGATAACTTCTACAGGGAAGAGTCTGCTATCCCTATCGATAGAGATAAGGTCGAAGTTGGTCATTCGTCATTTGCTTTGTAACGGCTTATTGTAGGGCCTGATTGTTTAAGCAGTATTCTGGGTTTATTTGGCAGCCCTCTCGTTAGTGCGAGGTTTTATTTAGTCGTTACAATTTTTAATTGTACTACAATTACGCGGCAGGGGATTTCTGGATGACGATTTAGCCGATTGACTCCTTCTCTCGATACATTTATTGCGTTGTAACCATCAAACACTAACCTGGTACGTAATTTTGTAATTCATTTATTAATTATACATTTCTTATTTTCTTTGTCCAGTGTTCTCCAACAGGTATTTTTTTCCTCTACCGAAGCAAACGTCGTTCAACGCAGGAATCCGACAACGCGTACGAATATCTCGCTTGCAGGAAGAAAAACGGACACAGCTAAGGTTTTAAATATTATTTTATTAAGTTTGCAATTAGTTTTCTTTGCAGATCTTTTTTGGTTTTGACTCAACTTTGCTTTGTTTAATTATTTAACTAGTTATTGCGTCGTTTTTGAATTTTTATTTAATTAATTCAGTTACCTTTCTTATTAGTATCTCTCATTTAAAATTTGCAATACGTATCTTTTTTGTTTGTTAAATTTATTTCGACAGAGATTATTTGATTTACACATCTGTTCCTCTCGAGGACAAGAACTTATTTTTGCTTCGTAAACATCTAAAGAGTTGTTTTTTTTTGCTGCGTTTTCTTTAATATAGAAATCGTGGATGTTATTCTGTGAATATTAAACGTGTTTTCTAGATTTGAAAATTTGTACAGTAATTTTAGTATTGCATATTCAGTCATTTTAATTTTAAGCATTGATTAATATGTTTTTCTTTATTTTTATTTTATATTTTAGAACCAAATTCTCCATGAACTCCTCATTTTCCTGTTTGTCAACAGTGCAGATACGAGCATGGTTCCGAGAGGCTTGTTTTGCAGCCTCAAACTCAAGCGCGTGCGCCAAAGCATCGATCAAGGCTTTCAGTCTTGCCAACCTTAATGATTGCTGCATATCTATATTCCGTAGACCATCTATGAACGTCTGGACATCTAGGTGTTCCATGAAATTATCTGGCGCCATTGGATATGCCAGTCGTACCAGACGAGCAACATCTACCTCAAATTCTTGAAGATTCTCACCTTTCTTCTGTGATCGATTCTTCAGTTGGGTATGGTGTACTTGCTCCAAATGCGCATGGACATATCTCATCCCCAAGCGTTTAATGGGTTGAGAATAATCTTTACGTTCCTCAGGAGGCAATGCCTGCAAAATATTACTAGCATCACCCCTCAATGCTATGATTAAAGCAGTCGCCTTCTCGACAGAAAACCATGCGTTTGCTTCTGCGGCCGCTTCGAATTGCGTCAGGTAAGTTGCCCGTGGCTTGATTCTGGTCTCACAAGCTCTTCTTTTATTTCGATGGGCCGTGGTATAACTTCTTCGTTGACCTGCTTGGGATTAGAATGACTCGTGGTAACGGGTAATTTCATCTGAGTCATTATTACCTCTAAAAGTATAGAATGTTCTCCAAATTTCTCTTCTACAGCTATGAAAATCTCTTCCTTTAACGCTTCTGGTTTTTCTGCTAATCGCTGTTCTAGAACTTTCTCCACTTGTTTTCGAAGTTTCTAGTAATTTCTTTTCCAGATTTTTCTCGAGGATTCTAGAGGTTTCTTTGTTGCATTTGAGTTTGTGAATCTATTAGACGCTGCTCCAAAGTTTGCGAATTGTCTATTAGTCGTTGTTCCAAACCTTTCACACTGTCCATATCCTTCTGCTCCATTTGTTGTATTTGAATTTGCGCATTTTCTATTCTCTATTAATCCATATTTTTCGCACTATCCAGATTCCTCTGCTCCATTTTTTTCATTTGAATTAACAGCAAATCTACATCAGCGTTGCCGCCTGGAACTTGGAAGAAGTAATTCTCTGGGTCTTTGCCTTCTTGGATCAACACATTTCGAAGCCGTTGCTGGAGAACTGCCTTTTTGCCGGTTGTATCCTCATCCCTTTCCTCTAATTCCCGTTTTAAATCAGTCACTTTTAATTCCGTGTGTTTCATTCTATTGGCCATCACTATATTTAAAATAACGTCTTTTCGCACTGTATATTTATTTAAACAGATATTTAATTAACGCTTAAGTGTCCACTTAGTCTGTTATTTACTAAACCACACACCTGCACCACTGTAAAGTTTGTCTTTTAAGGTTCCTAAATAAAACTAACGGTAACGTAGACACACACTATATTAATAATAACAATTTAAAAACGAATTACTAACAATAAGCATATTTATGTATTTATATTTATGTTCATTCGGCGATGCTCTGGAATCGAATGCCTCCGAATCCCTTCTTCGACGGCTTATATATATGGGCCCCCGAGCCTCTCGATTTTTCTTAGTCTCCGTCTTTCCGTTTCTAGATCTGCCGAGAACACGTCAGAGGTATTATATGTGACGTATTGTTGGATGAGTCATCACAATATAAAATATTATTAAAAATCGGGTGTGAAGAATATATTATTAAAAATCGGGTGCGAAGGATTAATTAATGCACATGAAAGCATCCCCGTTTCGGAATTTCCTATTAAAGAAAAAATTACAATTCGCACGATAAAAGAAAAGAACGAAGAATCCGGAGAAAGTAGTGTATAGTTTCAGCAGGACAATTGCCCTGCGCGCACTTCGAGAATAGAAAACATTTTTAAACGAAACGTTCCTTAACCGCCTCATAAGCTTGATAGAATACAATGGCCTTCCAGGTCTTCAGATTTAATTCCTCTTAACTTTTTCTTGTGGAGTTATCTAAGGCAGACAGTGTACACACATGAGCATAACAGGGTTCATAATTTAGAAAAACTTCGAGAAATGATTATTGGCACCTGTAATAGCATTACACCTGATGTGGTACTTTCACGTGGCCGACAAGAATTATTTTACTGATTAGCGCACTGTCAAGAACAAATTAGCGGATTATTTTAATATCTGTTTATTAATATTTATTAAAATTTATTATTATTAATATAAAACATATTTCGCATTTAGAAAATTCATTTATTTTTAGAAAATCATATATGTATTTATTTATTCGGGTTTTATGGTGTGATGACGCATCCAATAACGCGTCGCGCGTCATACCTCTGGTGTTTTCTCGTGGCATACAGAACGCTCTAGAAGAGTATTCACCACGATATATAAAGCCGTCGAGGAAGGGATTGAAAGCATTCTATACCGAATCATCGCGGATTAAAGTTACATAAATATAAATACATAAATGTGCTTATTGTTAGTAGTTAGTTATTATATTGTTATTCGTTTTATTATTAATATAGTGTGTGTCTAAAGTTATCGATAGTTTTATTTAAGAACCCGGAAAGACAAACTTTACAGTATAATACTATTATTCTTTTACCTATATTTCTAATTAAACTGATTGTGAATATCTTTTATTTATGAAAACCAGTGCTACATTTAAGCAAAATATACATGCATAGTATACGTGTAATCATATTGATGTCAAGCACTCAACTACTTAAGGTTGTTCGGGAAACTGAGTGGAGCGCTATTACATGCGGCAACGGTATCGCTGGATCGTATGGAAAGATCGATCATCCATAAATTCTTACCAGGCCAGCGAACGAATTTTTTAAAAATGTTATTTTTGTTAAATCAAACTTATTTGCTCTTATTGTGCACATGGATTGTCTTTTAGGACTATAAAAAACTTAATTACTCCCTTGAATCACCTTGTATTTAGTTTTCCAATTAGTATACAATTAATATAGGTTGTTAAATATTTGCAACGTTTATTACTGCAATAAGCAGCAGAAATCGATAACTTTGGAAATTTCCCCAGTTATTTCGCCAGCGGATACGACCCACTTTTATTAAATATGCAATAGGGTTGAAGTAATAAATGCCTACTTGCAGTATGTTTGAGTATCAGCAGTAGAGTTTCATCTTGGCATCAAAAGACACGTTCAGCAACAGCAAAAGAATTTAAGGTGTTTAATATTAAATGATAATATTTGTGAACCCTAGATATTGATTTCAAGCACTTGGCTACTTCAGGTTGCTTAGGAAACTGAGTGGGGCGCTCATAGAAAGTATACGCATCTCATAGGTCCACATTAGTGATGTGTCGATCCGGACGGATTCGTTCCAAAAGAGCGAATCCATCCGTGGAACGAATTGGAACGAATCCGAAATTGTAACTGTATGTCGTTCCTTTATATTTCGTTCCATCGAGATCATTCAATCTATAACCACGATAGAATGGCACGTCGTCAAGCATTTGTCGGTCTTTTCACATACTTGCTTACTAAGATATAAATTATAAATGTATATATTGTCCATGTATTTTTTCATAATGTAAACAAATCATTAATACATGAGTCTCTCTATTTATGTTTATTTTAACTTTTGGCTTTTATCTACTCCATCAATTATCGCTTGTTTCAATAATATATGCATTCGATGTTATAAAGAATCTAAGGTTTCTTATTTATTTTATTGGCCGTATAAGAGCTGCTTTAATTGAAAAGAAAAATCCAAACCGCAGTGAGCCTATTGCAATAGAAAAAGTGTAGATACAGCAGACGATAACATATGGAGTAACTTTGATAATTTAGATTTCGGAAATAAAAACAACATTAAACCCTACTCCAGAAGCAATTAGTAAAATTGATAAATATGTTCAAGAATCCTTATTAACTAGGAATCAAAATCCTCTTAAATTGTGGGAAGACAGGAAAAATGTTTATATAAATTTATATACCTTTAGTAAAAAATTATATTTTTAAATTATAATCATAACTTGTATTAATGTAATTTTTGTACACCAGTACTATAAGTTTATATTTATTGTTTTGTATTTATTGTAAGATTCACATGAAAACATGTCAGTGTACAAGTAAATATAAAATGAGTACTTATACATTCTTTTCCTACATAAATATTATACATATACATACTCATGCAGCTTTTAAATAAATAAATAAAACAAACAGGCAATCACTCCGATACAATAAAGTTAGATCGAAATGAATGTGTCACTTGTCGGACTTTACAACTCCGATCGGCGTTTAACATCGAGGTTGTTATAATCGTTCCAAGGAACGAATCCTCTGGACTCGTTCCATCTGCAGAATGGAACGAGAAGGAACGAGTCCACAAAAGGAACGATTTCGCCCATCTCTAGTCCACATAGACCACGCATTACATGCGGCAACGGTGTCGCTGAATCGTATGGAAAGACCGATCATCCAAAAAAGAAGCCAGACCGGTGTATAAATTTTTAAAAAATATTATTTTTTTCAAATAAAACTTATTTGTTCTCATTGTGCACATGGATTGAATTTAGAAAACTTAATTATATGTTTTTCCTCGTCCGATGTCGTAGGAAATTAGCGATCAAATATTTTTTTTTACTTGAATGAAGTAATACCTAAATTATACTTTTTAATAAATGTATTTTTGGTTTAATATTTAATGCTGTGTATAGCCTTGCGTTCTTGGCTTTAAAATATCTGATGATTCAAATTTGATGTTTGTTTTTCACTCTCGTAATTATAAAAAAGAACTATAATTATATTAACTGACTGATGTGTTGAAACTTCATTACAAAAATTAATATCACATCATTTATTTTTCAAAAAGATATAATCTGGACACTATATATTGTTATGAGATTTCATGTCGATATAATATAAATGTAGCATATTTATTTAAACGTGGTTAAACGGATTGTGTTTTGAATACATCTTGTATAATTACTGGTAGAATATGTTATATAGTATTGAGTTCTATACCGGGTGTCTCAGTTATGTTGTTCCAATGGCATACCTCCGTTACCTAATAAAATAAAAACTTGAAAGTTGGGGCATCTAATATACATCTAATGTTATTTAAATTGAGCCTAATATTAATATTCTTTCACTTCCGGTTTAACCATAAACGATCTTAACTTTTTTATTTTAAATAGCACTCTGTATATTTTCCTCAAAATTGGAATTCTACGGAAAATTCTCTTTCCCATGAAGTATTATAGTTTGTATTTACACTTAAAAACAGAGGTAAAATAGTATTTTAAATATTCAAAAATTGAGATCATAGAAACCGAAGCGATCTATGGAAACTAAAGCAAAATTCGACAAGATTTGTTTGTTAACTTTGACATTTCATAAAGTGTTATTAAAATTTGTCTCAAAGTTGCTTAGAACAAAGTTGTATTTAAAATGAACAACTACGATTTTACAAATGAGGAGAAATTGAATATGATCCTCATTTATGGGGAATCTAGAAAAAACAGGCTTGTAGCCTTCCATGTTTACGGTATACTAACAACCGTATGCCAAGCGTTATGTATTTTACAAGCCTGGCTTCAAATTTGGAGACATGTGGTGCTTTTCCAAAGAAAATAACCTTTTCTAAAAGAAAGACTGCTTCTGATGATGTGTACAGTGTAGGTGTTTTGGGAAGTGTGCTTAATAAGCCGCTTATTTCAATTCGAGAAATTGAAACAGAATACGATATCTTTCGTGCTTTTATTCAACAAATCTTAAAATCCGCCAAATTCAGGCCTTTCAAAATTCACCTATATCAAAGATTAGAACCAGGAGAATATAACAGAAGACTGACGGTTCTTGCATGGCTAGCGACTGCCCGTGAAGATGGCATTGTTAGCTCAATATTATGGACAGATGAGAGCCGCTTTTATAATAATGGAACCGTAAATCGACACAATTGACATTACTGATCTGTAGAAAATCCTCATTGGATGAGAGAGACCAACTTTTAGAGAATTTGGGGAATTAATGTATGGTGCGGCATGATCGATGGGTACATTATTGGACCAAAGTTTTATGAAAGAACTGGTGAGGCATATTTAGAATTCCTTCAGGGTTTCTTGAAGATATACCACTGTATATATGTGCCAACAATTATTTTCAGCATGATGGGGCACCCGCTCACAATTCTAGAGTTGTGGCTGATTATGTTAATCAGATTTTCCCTAATAGTGGATAGCAACACATGGACCAATAAGATGGCCAGCAAGATCACCCGATCTAACGCCGTTAGATTATTTTGTATGGGAATATTTGAAGGATAGGGTATACCACACGCCTCTTGCAGATTTTGGAAGATTTAAAAAATAGGATTAGGAATGAATGCGCAGCTCTTATTGCCGAGTTACTAAGAAGTGTTACCTCTGGTGAACTTTTGCATCGAGCCGAATGTTGAATTGAAACAAATGGACAACATTTTTCTTTAGCATCTTTTCTGGCGCTCACGGTTCAAGTTTTATGTCTTTAAGAGATTCATAAATACCATTCTTGTATAAATAAAATTAATAAGTATAATATTTTTTGTGATTCATTTAACATTATTTTTCTGTTATTTGACTTAATAAAATGTTTGTAAATCACTCTTGTCCCAATGAATATTATTTCTAACAGAGCAAATGCATTTTTTAGAAGTGATTTTTGCTACATTAAATTCAAATACGAAATAATGAACATGCTTTTCATAATTTTCTATAATTCCCATTTTTTAATATTTAAAATGAAATTTCACTTCTGTTTTGAAGTCTAAATACAAAGTGTAATACTTCATGGAAAAGAGAATTTTCTGTAGAATTAAAATTTGAGGAAAATATACAGGGTGCTATTTAAAATAAAAAAGTTAGGGTCGTTTCCGGTTAAACCAAAAGTTAAAGAATATGAATATGAGGCTCAATTTTAAAAAAATTAGGCGTATATCAGATGCCCAAAATTTCAAATTTTTATTTTGTTAGATAACGGAGGTACGCCATTGGAACAACATAACTGAGACACCTGGTATATCATGTCAATAGATCATAGGTTATGTAATGATTTAATAATATTTATAATCTAATTATGTATAAAACACATGCTTACATACCTAAAATTTATAAAAAGGAAAATCTAATTATCATTCTTAACATATTAGTTCCGGTATTTATTATAGACCTGCTGCTATCTTATGTAAAAATCCAACGTTTACGATAGTTTTGGTAATGTATAGTTGATTAGGAAATGGGAATAAATCCACATACTCAAGGATCTGATATTAACAACAGTCATAGTGTAATCTGGAAATAATAATCATCTATAGCAAATGCGAATTGCGCTCGAGAAGGACTTTTTTAATAATAGTATTTACTTGCGTTCATAAATAAGAAGTAATGCATATAATTTGTAAACAATGTGAATGTTAAAATGCGCAGGAATGTGTGAGGTTAAGTATATATATATATATATATATCGGGTGTTTTTTTAGCTGCATGAGAACTATCGATATTTATAACTATGGTTTGACAGCTGAGAATGTCAAACTGTGTTAACATTTCTGTTCAGTAAGGTTTGGCAAGTTATCATGAATCGTTTAATGCCAGAACAACGCTTCCAAATCGTGGAAATTTACTTTGAAAAAAATAAATCTATTCGCGAAGTTCATAGAGCACTTCGTCCATTTTACGGTCATCATAATCGGCCTAGTGAACAAGAAATTCGTGCCGTTATTGATCGTTTTCGCACTAATTTTACTCTTCTCGATTCAAAACCATCAACAAGACAAAGAAATGTGCTTACCGAAGAGAATATTGCTGCTGTAGCGCGAAGTATTGAAGAAGACGCCGAAATGTCGATTCGTCGTCGTTCTCAACTTGTTGGCCTTTGTCGTTCGACTACGTGGAAAATTTTACGTAAGGATCTAAGGTTACGTGCCTATAAAATACAGCCCGTGCAAGAATTGAAGCCAAACGACCATCGCTTGCGTCCATTTTTGCTGATTGGGCTCATTTGAAACTGGCCGATGAGCATGTTTATCAAAGAATTGTGTTTAGTGACGAAGGTCATTTCTGGTTAAATGGCTACGTCAATAAGCAAAATTGCCGTATTTGGAGCGAAGACATTCCTCAAGCCGTTAACGAATCACCGTTACACCCATTAAATTGACTGTTTGGTGCGGTTTACACACTGGCGGCATCATCAGTCCTTATTTCTTTCGAAATGAGCAAGGAGCTGCCGTTACGGTGAATCGCGAGCGCTGTCGAGCCATGTTGACTGAATTTTTGTTTCCAAAAATTAATCAGCTAAACATCAACGACATTTGGTTCCAACAAGACGGCGCAACTTGCCATACAGCGCGCTTAACAATCGATTTATTGCAAAATCAATTTGGTGACAACTTTCTTTTCAGATGTGGTCCTGGTCACTGGCGCCCTCGTTCTTGCGATTTAACGCCTTTGGATTACTTTTTATAGGGCTATGCTAAGTCATTGGTTTATGCCGACTAACCAGCAACTCTTGAAACATTGGAAGCCAATATTCAAGCCACCAGTGACGCCATACGGCCAGATTTATTGAAAAAGTAGTCAAAAATTGGACTGATCGAATGCACCATGTAACTCGTAGCCGCGGCGGACATATGCCGGAAATCATATTTAAAAAATAAATGCCATGAAATTATCTACCAGATCATAAAAAAAATTTAATTCCAACAATATTTCTGTCTTGTATTATCATTTTAAGTTCTCAAGCTCTTAAAAAAACACACTATATATATATATATAGATAATTATTTCGTGAACTTTGTATGTTATGGTAGATTCAATTAGTTGGCGATTTAAGGTCTGGTTTTACTTAAAAATGTATATATTTAAAACAATCTTACATGTTTCGGCAAATGATGCCTTTCTCAAAGAATTTAAAATATAAATTATATTTTTAATTCTCTATATATAATATTTATATTCATAAAATATTTGATATATACGATATTCATAATTATTTATGTGCACTATTAATATTGAACCTATGATATACTGCATCGAAAGTACTAACACCTAATTAGCTTAAGAATGTTATGATATAGAAACAAAAACAAATTGTTTCCTATCAACAATGTATTTTAGTTGTGGGGATAATAATGTGGTAGTTCTTAAATTTATAAAATTTAAACAATCATTATTTATTTAGTTAGTAGTTAGTAACATATTTCAAAATTTAATTATTGAGCTGTCAAAACGACGTTTTATTAAAAAAATTTAATAATAAAAAACAGTTCTAAAGTGATATTAAATATAATACTAAATTGAGTTCTGGTACAGTATGTGATCTGTCACAATATATATATATACATATATATATATATATATATATATATATATATATATATATATATATACCGGGTGTATTATGAAAAACCTTTGGGGCTGTAGCTTCCTTATATTTTATCTGATTTTAATGAATGATATGTCAAACTAAATCGTTTTTAAAGCACTGTAACCTGTTTCTAAAAAAAAAAAAAATTTGACATTTCGTTTTTGACAGACAGTAGCAATTTTTTTTTTTAAATTGTACTTCATATTTTTTTTTACTTATTCTAATAAACATTTATTTCCTGAAGACACCTCCATTAAATTGAGTGACAAATTTATTATTATTAAAAAAAAAACTACGAAATTTACAGAAATCAAGCTATCATATATTTTAATGAATCAAATGTTTGAAATTGGCCCCATTTTGTTCCAGACACATTTGACACCTTCTATTAACTCCAACTGCTGCGTTTAATATAAGATTTGGTGGTATTTCATGACATACTTGTACTATCCTTCTTACTAAATCATCTCTGGTATCAGGTGGAGTCAAATAGACATGATCTTGAATGTAAGACCACAGAAAGAAATCCAGTGGATTCAGATCTGGCGATCTAGCAGGCCATCGAATAGGTCCGTAAGTGCCCATTCATCTTACGCCAAAATAATTATTTAGAAAATCAGTATTCATTCGTGCATTATGGGGTGTGGCACCGTCCTATTGGAACACCACCCTGTTTAACTCAGCAAGTGGCAACTCATCTAAATAATCGCCTAATTCATTGCGTAACAAATTATTATACTTTTCTTGGTTTATATTACCCTCCACAAAAAAGGCCCTACTACTCTATCGCCTAAAATGCCACACCATACATTTACACTGAACCGATTTTGAAAATTGTGTTGCATCACAACATGGTTATTTTCAGTGCTCCAATGGCGATGATTATTTCTGTTGAATACACCATTTTTCCCAAAAGTGCATTCATCTGACCACAACACACGACGATACAAAATTGGATCTTCCCTTAGTTTATTCATGAAAACCGTGCAGAATTGAACCCTTCGTTGAGGGTCGTTTTCACCGAGAGCATGCACCTTCCGTGGTTTATAAGGAAAGAACTTGTGCTTCTTCAGAATGTACTGAACTGTAGAATGTGATACCTGCATGTAGTGAGCAATTTCTCGCGTAGACGTATTAGGGTTTTCTTCCACATAGAGCAAGACACTTAATTCTAAATTTTGATCTTGAATTACACGTGCGTTTATTTTCGGTTTTTTGAATGATCCAAAATTTCGTATATTTCGCACGAGCCTTCCAAACTTATCGGCACTTGGACGCAGTCTGTCAGGAAAACGATTTCCATAAAGTCGCAAAGCAGCTGCAGAATTTGTTCCACATTCAAAATATGCTTGAATGGCATCCACGCATTCGCCATTATCCATTTCAATAACTAAATTTAGAAATAAATCGTTGAAAACGTTATAATGAATGTGTGACTGACAGATGTCACAGCTCTCTTCAAAAATTTGGAATGCACTTTTATCGTTCAATATGACTGATTGATTTTTAAATTTTTAAAATAAACACTGTAAATGTTGTTGACCCACCGCTCACTGATAGCATTGGTTTGTAATCCTTTATGGGCTATATAGTATTGAATGTAAGTGATTTTAAAAGGTACACACATTTGCTGGTAATAAAATGAAATAGAGTATTTAAAATGCATTTAAGAAATCGGAAAAAACAGAATAAATCGAACTAAAAAAAACCTACAATTTCTCGTTTTTTTTTTCATACAAGGATATCGTTGTTTACAGTTTCATATTCAGAAAAAGTAATATATTTGAATAAGGAAAAAAAAAAATATAGTGCAATTTAAAAAAACACAGTTTGCAGCTGTCAGTCAAAAACAAAGTGTAAAAAAAAATTCAAAGCGGATCACGTTACAGTGTTTTTAAAACGATTTAGTTCAACGTATAATTTATTACATTCGAATAAAAAATAAAAAAGTTACAGCACGAACGGTTTTCCGTAATACACCCGGTATATATATTGTTATAAAGGAAAGCTCTGTATATATATATATATATATATATATATATATATATATATATATATATATATGTATATATATATATATATATAACTTGCTCAATTTTGTAAACTTTGAATATGCTAATATTCAAACAAGAGCGCTTTTTAATCTCAGAGTTATAAGGTCGGTTCTTAGATACTATACAGCTCAACAAGCATACATAAAATAAAAACAATCCCATAAATTAATAAATAAATATATTCAAGACAATTATTGATTTCTGATACAAGATATAAACATGCACTGAATATACTATCTCAAAACATTAAAGAATATTAGGTTGCTCATTTAACTCCTTTTACTAATAATATAAATAGTTGCCTATACTATGTTCATATGACTATTGAAAACTGGTCGAGTAAAAAAAATGGAGGATATATTAGAAATGATTATACTAACAATGAAATTCTATGAATATATAGAGCTTAAAAATTGTATTTTGCCCCAAGATAACGTGAGTTTAATGATATACTAAATAATATGGTTTAACAAATGAAGTTGCTTTTAGAAATTATGCATATATAGTTCCACCTGGGAATACCTGTTGTTAATGGAGAGCATGAAGTTTTCAGGACAAATATATAAAAGGTTTCCTTTACGAAGGGCCACTTTCGGAATAAATTCTTGAATAAATGGACCAGGTTTAATTAATCTAGCACTTTCAAATGGTTCTTGGTTTTCTAAATATGGTTTATTTAATTCTTTTTAGCCAATACTTCCAAAATTAACTGGCTTTGAAACAGGAAAATTCTTTATATATATTATTATTGAAAATACATTACTTTTTCTTTCGGAGACAGTCTTCAATTAAGGTAATTTACTATATTTTTAAAACGACATTTATGATTAAATTAGGCTTATATATTGTGTTTTTATGAATTTTAAAAATGATGCGTCGAAAAAAACGTCGTTTCTATTTTACAAGTCGTGCAAAAATCTCCTCTAAACAACTTTTGTTTTTTTGTCATGACTACCACAGGCAGCTAGTGAAAATTAATTATATTTTTGTAAAATTCTGCTATAAATTCAAATAATATAAATAAAGTAATTTTATCCATCTTAATAAATTATTTTTCTGAATATTCCTGTGTGCTTTTTGTTCGTATGTCAATATTGGTTATTCCTATATGGACTTATTTTTATCCTACTATAATACCCTCACATATAAACTGCGTGTATATATTTGCATATATACACGCAGTATAGAAATGAAAGTCGTATCTATTTCTGGATAAGGTGCACTGATGATTAGTAAAAACTATGAAATGTCGGCATCTGCACATTCCAGATGGATATGGCTTTCACACATTTTTCATTTGCCCGAACAACCTGGACGGTTGGCGCCGTGACGCGTTGTGGCTATATTCTTTGGCAAATGTGATTTTGTAATTTGTAGAAATTAATACAACAAATTAGAGAGGCAATTGCATGTAATGTGGGAATTTAATAATTATTAATTCTCATTAACATTGCGTTTTTCATATATAAATATTGTGAAAGCAGCAAACCTCTCTCTCTGAACTATATTATATTTCCACTTCGTTCGTGTGCCTATAATGTATTATGAAAGAAAAACCACTGTTAACAGATTAAACTCTCTTTAATGTATTAAATCTTTAGAAATATGAACAATATTAAAGCATAACAATTTTGAATTCCCCCCCCCTTTTTACATACTTGAGTGCATATGTACCTAAAAGTGTAAACTGAAGCAACAATTAGTTATAAAATAGGTGATAAGCTCTTTCAGTATGATAATATAATTAAAAATACGAACAAGATAAGTAATTGATATACATAAGCTACAAACAATATGTCAATTTTATTAATGCCTTTAAGGTGGATTGGAAGGATTTATATTAAAAATCAATAGAAATCAATATGGTTTAACCTCAAAATGGAATCTGTTCTCTATAACAATAATATCGCAATCTCAGGGAAAATGAGGTGGGTTCGTCTTAATTATCGACCAATACGTTTATGAAAAATACTAGCTCAGTTATACTATATATAAATATTCAAAATAGGTGATATTAAACACAGTGAAGCTGCTCTAACTACGATTTATAATAATAATACACAGATAATCCTTTATTTATAGGGTAAATTCTACCTTGACTATGAGCACTAATTAACTTGTAACAGAAGGTATGCAGACTTTGGGATAAGGGTCCTTCGGGAACTCGGATTGGAAACAGGATATAATCTTCCGGTAAAAAGGCAGGAGATTGGTTGTACAGCACAATTAATTGGATGGCTTTTATATAATGAAATAAAATTAAGGATTAGAAGGTTTTATATAATAAGATGCTGGCTCGATACTTGTCCGTAGTGAATGTTCAAATTTCTTGAATAAGCATTTAGCAAACAAGGTAATTTGTAACTCCAACGTAGTATAGATATTTTAATAATACTATTCTTTATATTTCAGCTTTTTAATACGGATTATAACTTAAAAATCGCCTTATAAATCTTGATATGGTATTATTATTTTAAAAGGCGACGCTTCGCTTTTCCTCGTTGTCGATATTCTCGGTTACCTAAACGAAGCGATCCTCCTTTTTTTTTTGAACGCGTTGTCTACCTGGAAAAAAGCCGCCGAAAAGAGAAAGGCGTGGCCAATTTGAAATGTTGGTTTGAACTTCTAGTTAAAAGTAAATTTAAACAAATTGAAGGTAAATAAATAATAAAACAATTAGTTAGAAAATAAATTGACAATAAAAATTGTAAATAACTACATAATACATAACCCTACTTATGTCGTTCCTAAATAGATGGCGCGATCTGACAATGTCTAAGAATTATAAGATATTAATTTAAATTAGAACTTGTAATATTATCGAAAATTGTTTATATTAACGTAAATAGTATACTGAAGGCTGTACCAGCTTAATATATATGTATATATATATATATATATATATATATATATATAATAAAAAATTGTTGGGGAATCCGGCAATAAAAACCTTTAATTAGTCAATTAGAGTCCTTTATTTTATACCTTATATTTCGCTCTGTATATTTAGAGCTTCATCAGAGGTCACTTTAATCAAAAGAAAATACAACCTTAGCTAATTTAGTCTACTAATTACAAGAAAGATCAATACTTACAAAAGCGAACTATTTGTTGTGAGAGATATATACATTTTCAAAAAACAAAACCGTTAGAGAACAAGAACTCCACGTAATACAAACAAAACGTCATATTAATTAAAAATTGTTTCTTTAAAAGCTTATTGTTATTACATATTAAAACCATTTAAAAAATTCTTCTTTCAGCAAACACATTAAAAAAAAAGGAAACACGTACATAGTAAAGAAACTACTTGTCTTGATGTAAATTACATTTTAACAACTCAAGTGTTGACACGATAGTGTATTGAATTTTCAAAACCAATGTCATATTCGCATATAAAAAACCGATGAAAAAAGTACAGAGGTGAAAAACAACCAATGTCAAGGTTAACGATATATATATACAGATGTTCAAAAGTTGCGCGCTTAATTTCAATAATGTGTTGCCTTACAACAGGTTAAACTTAATTAAAAAGAATTGCAAAATTAAAATTATAATTATCTGAAAAAATTGCGGAAGGACAAATGTGTTAAATGACATCAATAGAGTTAATATTCTGTGTATTTTGGTGAATTGAGTTTTTGATATTAGAAAAGGAATTATTTGTCAGATCTGAAATTCATAGCGTTAGTATTATTTTTGATCTCAACCATCTCCAAAAACTCCCTACATTTTAAACTATTGACTGTCTGGAGGATTTTAACATTCTCAAAATTTGGGTTGTGGTTGTATTTGATCATATGTGAGGACAAAGCACATCTGCTCTTCCCAGTTCGAACGTCGCTTTTATGTGTGGTAAGTCTGGTTTTTAACCAAGTTGAGGTATGACCTATATAAACTTTGTTGCATTCATTGCAAGGAATGCTATATACAACGTTCGACCGGAAAGGCAAAGGTGTCAAGTCCTTAGTTTTACTAAAATAAGTGCGTAACGGATTGTAGTTATAGAAACCCAATTTAATATCGTGTGGCGAGGACGCTAGAGAGCCGCTCCGACACCCCCACAATGTAAGGAAATCTGTAATATTTCACAATTTTTGGCTGGTCTTTGTTGGTAAGGTCTGCGCTCTGACCGTAAGTAGCTGGTGTGGAAAAAATCAGTCTACTAATCAAACCCCGAGGGTAACCGTTGTTTACAAAAATTCCATCCAACAATCGAAGGTTTCGCTGTCTGAAAGAGGGGTGGCTCATCCTAGTCACTCTCCGTTTCATGCCCAAAATGAGGTTTATTTTTTGGCTTTTTGAATGATTGGAGTGGTAGTTTAATAATCTATTAGAATTACTAGGCTTTCTATACCAGTCTATTAATATTCTGTTGTTATCCCTAATGACTTTGGTGTCTAGGAAAGGCACACCACCGCCACACTCGCGTTCAAGGGTAAATTGTATGTCAGGATGGAAAGAGTTGAATATTCCCAAAACGTTGTCTATTTCAGATTTCGGCAAAGCGCAAATCAAATCATCTACATATTTATGTAAAAAGGCGAATGTAAATGGTAAAACTTTGAGTATATTATCTAAACAGAAATCCATCACTAGGCCGGCAAGGATCGGGCTGAGCGGTGAGCCCATAGGTAAACCTGAAATCTGCGTATAAGATTTATTATTAAAACTGAAATAACTATTGGTAAAAATAAATCTCAGTAGTGAAAAGAAAGAATCATAAGATAGATTTGTCACATCTGATATCTTATTCCAATTGGTGTTTAGTACATGTAAGACTAAACTAGTTGGTATACTGGTAAATAAGGATACAACGTCTAAAGATATTATCTGGAAGTCATTAGGTAATATATAGTCTTGGTATTTGTCAACAAAGGTAAACGTATCATCAATGTCATAAGGACTATTATTTTTGAAACAATTTGAGAGGATATCCGCAACAAACTTTGATATATTGTAACAAGGGGAGCCCGTGTATGATACTATAGGTCTATAGGGAACATCCACCTTATGGATTTTAGGTAACGTGTATAGTTTTGGGCTAACAGAGTTGGAAATTATGAGCTTTTTATAAAGTTGCTCATCCAGTTCTTTGTTATTCTTAAGATTGCGAAGTAGTGTGTTCATACGTTGTTGCACTCCGGAGGTGGGATCAGTATTTAATAGCTGATAGGTGGAAGTGTCAGATAGAAGTTCTTCCGTCTTACTTATGTATTCGGTTTTAAGAACAGATACTGTTACAGCCCCTTTATCAGCTCTGAGGATTTAGATGTCTGGGTTGTTTTTTAAAAAGGTGCGACATTTGTTACTTATCTCCCCCCAAAAAGCTTGTTTATTTAGAGAATATGTCATGAAATTGGTTAAAATGTTAGTAATTTGAGCTCTATGTATATCTTTATCAGTTGGGCATGTACTGTTTAATATGGTTTCACACTCAGCCAAAACCCCACCAATCCTAACATCCCTACTAGTGACCGGGATGCCAAATTTAGGTCCCAAAGAGAGAAAATCGGCGATATCTGAAGGTAACCTTCCCCCCGTCCTATCCACGAACCAACCCGTATTATTTTTATAGAATTTAGTGGTTTTTATACTCTTTACTATGTTTTCAAATTTATTGACATTATTTAATTTAATTTGTTTAAAAAGTCGTTCGTTTCTTTTCTTTAGTGTGTGTTCAAAGTCAAGTATTAAATGAATAGGTAAAAAGTTTTTGGCTGTATCCTTAATGTTTAACAATTGTTTATTGTAAAAATTCAAATCTGACAGCGTTATAGAAATTTCTAAATTCAACACATCATGTCCTAACCTGTTATTTAACTGCGTAGCTTTCTTCTGAAGTATTTTGCTTGAAGTCACTAATAGATTATTCATATTCGTGGAACCCTGTGATATGTGTTTTGGCAGGATGTTGTGTTTTCTACATTTCAGATGTTGACATCCATTTCTTTAACGTGATGGATTGGTTGTTTCCGTAGTTGTTTCGGATGTTTTCGAAATACCCCATTAAGGAATGTGTAAGTAGACAAAGAGTCTTTGCCGTTAAAACAAGTATGTAAAATAAAAAATTGTTGGGGAATCCGGCAATAAAAACCTTTAATTAGTCAATTAGAGTCCTTTATTTTATACCTTATATTTCGCTCTGTAGATTTAGAGCTTCATCAGAGGTCACTTTAATCAAAATAAAAGACAACCTTAGCTAATTTAGTCTACTAATTATAAGAAAGATCAATACTTACAAAAGCGAACTATTTGTTGTGAGAGAAATATACATTTTCAAAAAACAAAACCGTTAGAGAACAAGAACTCCACGTAATACAAACAAAAGTCATATTAATTAAAAATTGTTTCTTTAAACTTTATTGCAACACATTATTGCTTTGAAAATACTATGTTTTTCATGTATTGTTTCCAATTTATATTTTGTTTTTCTTGAATATTTCGCTGAATCTTAATTTTAGGCCACATGAGTTTTAGTACTTTTCTACTCGCAATTACATCCTTTTTCAGAATTTGTTAAAAAGTAATGCCATGTTCTATTTAAAAGAAAAAACTTGACCTTCGTATGACCTTCATACGTTCTCCTTGGTGTACGACTGCTTAACCATCAGATAGGACACTTCTTGTAGTAAAACTTTTACTTGAAACTTTTTTTCATAAAACTGACTGCTTCCACGATAAATGGACCACCCGGTATATAATATATATATATATATATATATATATATGTATATATATATATATATATATTGGTAAAACGGAATAAATCGATATTCACTAGCAATACTAGCAAAGGTTTGAATAGGCACAAAATCTATTTAGAAAAGTTAAGCATTTATTTTATATGGAACACAAACATGGAGATTGGCGTAAGTAAAACGACGCACAATAATTTTTAAATTAATTAATACTAAATACATTACGCATTACTGTGATTGAATGTTTATGCAAGATATCTACGCAAATGCGTCGGAACAGATTTCCACAAACGACCTTACGATATCTGCGTAAATGAATTTTATAATCGAAGATTCATTGATAACGAGTCAAATAAAACTATATACAGTGTGGAGGTAGACGTTTTGTTCTGTAGGAACTAGACTTCTACTAGACAAACGGTCAATACCACACTTTCTTAGAAATAAATATCAGTAAGATCAAGATATTCATAGAAGCTTATATTTTAAAGAGTCAAAACAAACACCTTGAGTCATAGCTTATCGTTTGGAGGGTTCAAACCCCCTAGGTTAAGTGAAATACTTGAGCGTGGTACTTTTAAAGATTTAATAAAAATCTAAGAAAGACTTGAAAACTAGATGTGTGTTTATCCAAGATCTTAGCTAAATTATTTATGCAATTTTTAGATTAAGATTTCTATTTAATTTAATTGCTTATCATTATTGGTCGAATCATTTCAATACGTTGACCTTATTGTTTTTATAAATCTATGAACTACTTTTAGAATTTATCTAAAACGCATGATTTTCTGTGCGTATATTTTAATTTCGCATATTATTCAGAAGCCGTTTTTAAAAACGTCCACCCCCACTACTCAAGTAATTGTCAGAATACATTTGTCATTGATGTTTGACGGAACATAATGTCTTTACTAGGATATCATACTCATACGTTAGAATTATCTGACATTTGATGTAAAACCAAATACAAATCTCCCCACTACTTTTAATCCTGCGCGAACTTACCCCTCCTCGCGCCAACTTAATTGGCGTTTGCTATACGTAGGCATAAGACTATTGCTCGTGGGGGCATATAGTAAGTATCTACATTATATCTTTTTTGAAACTTAAACGTTGTGTTATTAATTCTTGTTATTATATTTATCATTTATGTATCAAGATTGAACGTATCAATATTATGTTTTTAGAAAAAAATTAACAAAACAATGCTCACGTCATATTTTCGAAGTACTTCTCGTCGACATACAATGACATTAACTTCCGGACGTCTTTCAAATTAGAAAGTAGCCAACCATCTTCCGATATACTTTCTTTATCAATTTTTACAATCTTGTATGTCTTAACTGAATTTAAATTTGGTATGATTATAAAAACACAGGGGCTTCCAGTTTCGATATACGGAATAACTTCTTCCACAATTAAAATTCTATCTGCCAAATTTTTCGCAAAATTTCCATCGCAATATTTTATATTCCATCCTACGATTAAAAAATGTTTGCATATCAAATCTTCAATTTTCTTCTCTGTTAATAATTTACAACATTCTCGTGAATATTCATCATTCTCGTTATGCAGAAAGAAAATAAGTGGCTTCCTCTACAACAAAAGAATATATGACAATTATAAGATGTAAGCATTATAAACAAATTAATGGAATGTATGTATTGGAGATGATATATATTTATGATTTTGTAATAGCACGAGGAATGTTCTGAAAATTTTTAATAGTAGGCCACGAAACCTGACAAAAACAAAAATATTTGTGTCAATGGACAGTCTTTTCTTTTGATAATTTCCAGTTACAACTTTGCGTTATATGTTTTTCAATAAGCAATGCGAAAATTTTGCAGAACGTTTTTCGAGCTACAAGTTTTTACGATTTTAAACGATCCAGGAATTTCTGGATACTTTTGGGAACACCATTAGTAGTGTCGCTAATTATACTGTTAAGTGGAATTACTAATATGACTCGCAAGTAAAGATAGTATTACATATAGGTATAGTTAATTTTAATTTTTATAAATTAGTATTAATATGGTGGTACATGCTTTGGTTCTGTAAGGGTTAGTTCACACGGCAATACACTGCACGTTCTTGACGGTATTCTGTTTTAACCGAATAAACTAGGAGCAAAACGATTAGCTGCAGTTTGCACACAGCGACCAGTAGATGCATGTAATATAGATCCACGCGTTGTGCTACCTTTATATTGGCATCGAAAACGCCATCGGCATCATCGCAGACATAATAGTATAAGATTTTGGGTTCAGCCTATAAAACATTTAAAAAATTTTACGAAAAGCTGATAAACGATGAGCAATAGTTTTTTAATTACTGTCGGATGGCCATAGAAAGTTGTAACAAGTTATTCAAACGTGCGGAGTAGTATCATTATTATTTCTTTCCAAGCCGCTTTAGTTGCAATACGATTCTTGTACAACTCCATAGTACAGTACAAACAACATTTGAACAGTTCTATACTCAATATATGCGCCACTACTATACAAGTTGTCCCGTATCGTTATGTTCAAATTTTAGGAGTGTAAAGTAGACTTCATTTCAAGTAACAAAAACGCAAAACTTGTAAATCCATTTTTATTTGTTTCAAAGTTACAGATCTATGAATGTTATTGTCAGACCATGAAAAAAAATTTTATCCTAAAGTCAATAAAAACTGATTTTATTTAAAAAAGTTCAATTAATAATATTTTCGAAATCTCTACCTCCTTGTTGAATGCAGGCTTGCGCCAGAAGCCAACAGAAGAAGTACTTATCCGAATTTCATACTCGGCAGCCAGGTGAATACGATCCAACAACTCTTCTCTTGTGTTTGAAACTTGCGAATAGACTAAATTTTTCATGTACCCCATTAATAAATGTCAAGGGGATTTCGGGTGATCTGGGTGGCCATGCAACAGGACCACCTCGACCAATCCATCTTGGATAATTCACGTTAACCCAATTTCGGACAGCAATTCCGAAATGTGGTTGTGCCCCATCCACGTGAAACCACATGTCTCGTCGAAAATTCAGTGGGACATCCTCTAAAAGACCTGGCAGTTCGTCAATAAGAAATTGAAGGTAATTGTCCGCATTTAACCTCCCACCCAGGAAGAACGACAGGACCAATCAACAAGTCATCGATTAGGGCCGCCCAAACGTTAATAGAAAATTCATGTTGAAATTTAGATGGACGTATAGCTTTAGGATTTTCTGATGACCACCTGTGCAGGTTTCTCAGATTTGTAACAAACGTAGATTCATCTGTCCAGAGGACTGTTCTGCAGAAATTAAAATGAAGCCGTGACTGTCTTAATATCCAGGTAGAATAAACTAGACGAGTATAGTGGTCTGCCTCAAGCAAACCGTGTCCCCTGCGGTAGTGATATGGATATAAGCCCTCACGTTTTAAAATTCGCCAAACTGTCGTTCGTGGCACTCCTTGTTGTCTAGCGATTCGACATACACTGAGACTCGGATCCCTTGTGACAATAGCTACTGCTTCTTCTTCTAAGTCTGTTGGCAAATTTACTCCTCGGTCGAAAAGATAATCACGCAGTCCGCATTCCCGAAATTGTCTGTGTACTTCCAGAAACGTTTTGTAATGAGGAATGCGCCTATGGGGAAACTGATGTCGGTATTCAATAACTGCTTGACGTGCACTGCCGTTACAGTAGCCCTACACAAAATGCATATCCGCATACTCTTGAGAAGCAAATCGGTAAGGCATTTTGAATAAAGAAAACGTGTCCCCACTCACTAATAAGCTGTTGTATGAACTAAAACGTAATGTAATCCTTTATTAAAAAATGCAACGTTAACAGTCATCTGAACATTTGTTTATTGTATGATATTCATGGTTCAGCGGTTCAGCAAATCGGTAAGGCATTTTGAATAAAGAAAACGTGTCCCCACTCACTAATAAGCTGTTGTATGAACTAAAACGTAATGTAATCCTTTATTAAAAAATGCAACGTTAACAGTCATCTGAACATTTGTTTATTGTATGATATTCATGGTTCAGCACTTACGAAATAAGTAAGAACTTTCTTTATCATAATTCAATTTCCAGTACTATTTTTTGTAGATCTTCAAGTAATTACTCTATGCACTACGACACGTGTTTATTTATTTTAGGACAACATTTTATTATACGACGTTAACAATCACAGGCCTGAATCGTATAACTTTTTTTAAATAAAATCGGTTTGTATTGACTTTAGGAATACATTTTTTTTCATGATCTGACAATCACATTCATAGATCTGTAACTTTGGAACAAATAAAAATTGATATACAAGTTTTGCGTTTTTGTAACTTGAAATGAAGTTTGCTTTACACTCCTAAAATTTGAACATAACGACACGCGACACTTGTATATGTACTTGCACTTGTTTATTGTTGTCCTGTAACTGGGTTTGACCTGTTGAGCAATAATATACTTTACAACTAGTATACAATTAATATAGGCTGTTACACATTTACAACGATTATTACTGGATTAGGCAGCAGGAATCGATAACTTTTGAAATTTCCATCTACTTATACATGATACAGCCCACTTCTATTAAATGCAATATGCTTCTATAATATGCAAGTTTATTGAAGTAGTGGTAAATTTTACTTACTTGGACTATCTTTAAGGCCATGTCGCGCACTCTGAAGTATGTTTTATATTTTTAACAAAGAGCCCCGGTGTAGGAGATGTGAAAAACAATAGGAAACCAGTGTTCATATATTATGCACTTGTAAAATACTGAAAGGATTCAGACAGAAACATTTCGGAAGAAATCTATTGAATTCTACGAGAGTACTCAAATTTCCCCTAGGAGGATAATGATTTTCATCGAGGACACAAGACAGAGTGGAACTGAGAGACGACCTATTGGGGGTGGTACAGAGAGCAGTCTGTTCCTGGACTTACTGGCGTCAAACCTAAAGAATTAGATAGATAGACAGATATATTGAGAATTGAATTGATTCGGCATTTACTTGATGAAGATCCATAATTAAGAATAGAAATAAAACTACGGTTTTAATCTTCACTTTTAAAAGTGTAAGAGTGAAGAGTAAAAGTAAAGATTAAAACCGTAGTTTTATTTCTATTCTTATATATTGAGAAGTTGATTGTCTATCGCGATGTGATATTTAAACAAGAGTCTGCAAATTTGTCTAAAAAAAATCAATCATAACAAAGGTCGTTAAGAAATCACAAAATGATAAATGCACCAATGTGTTGATTTGTTTTATAGCATTATCGAATACTCAAATACAGTAAAAGACGAGAAATGTAAAGTAGAAATGCAGTAGAATCTAGTAGATTGTCAAGACAAAAGAAAACCAATAAATGGGTATTTACAGAGAACGACGTGTACTTAAAGAATGCAGTCAAATATACGATCAAAATTCTTCGTTCAGTTGCACTATGAATAAATCTGTCCGATTAGTTTTAGCGAGTGCTGTGGCATGTAATATAGAATTAGCACAATTTTATATGAAAACCTCAGAGGAAATCAACATGCAACGGCCAATAGAGTTTGAAGATGGAACTGGATACCTAACCAGTTAAAACTACATTCAGATGTCGAGACTAATAAAGCTGAAGGTGTAATAAATAGAGCTGGGGATGTTTGCGGTGTGCCAGGATAGTATTCAGTTAAACGCACGAATATAATGACCTTGTTTCGATCGGTGATGCATGCGTGATTTTATTGCTTTACATGCATTCGCTATTTATATCACTTAGGTATGTCAGTTATGTGTACTGTATATAAATAACACACTTACCTTATTTACGATTATTATAGCATAGCGCCAAGTGGATAAGACTTGCAGTAAGTTTGTAGCATTAGATACGTTTCCATATTAGTAGCGGTGAGCGATGTACGCAGTGATGAATAAATTTTTTTATATTTTGAGAAAAACCGTTCGACATCTACGGATGTAACACACGCACAATTAAAATAATCTTTATAGATAGAAACCGAATCTACACTTGCACCATTACTAATTTGTTTTAATCTGGTAAAATCAAAATCATTGTTTATCACACTCTCGAACTTTTCTATTACATTAACATTTTTGTTGTCATTTACTGCGCATAGCTGGGCGTGTACATCGTCCAGTATTTGCAGTGACTCCGCTAACGATAATGCAGTATTTTGAAATTTCTCGATTGCGTTAAACAATCCTATATGATTGTTATAAATAGTTTGTAAATCTGCATCAAGGGAAGGGTTTTGAAAGAATCTCTGGCTTTCCTTAATGGCTACAGCTTCGGCAGGATTGAATTGTAGAACCACAGATTTTATTTGTTGGAAATACTTGGCATAATAAAATGCCGCCTTTAACCAACTTCCCCAACGTGTAAGGATTGGCTCTGGTGGTTCGGGAATACCAGGGCGCCGACTGTGAAACTCTCGAATTCGTTTGGGAGATTTTAGAAACACTTTTTTTGTGGTTGCTATTAATGCATCCACCTCTGGATAACATTGCCGAATAGTTTGTGCCACAAGGTGTAAAGCATGAACTTTACATGTCACATGCAAAAGTCTCTCACAATCTGCTTTAAGAGAACGGCCTACAGAACGCATTGTCGCAGCACCATCGCTCATAAACATCAGGAGTTGATTAGTTGAAACTTGAAATTTTTGTAGCGTATCGAGCACTACCTTCGTAATTACTTCGCTAGTGCACTTTTCCAATCTTTTGCTGGCTAATAAAATGGGAAATGTTGATTTGACAGGATCTAGTACACGCACTATAATATTCACAATAGAATGTTTTTTTCGATCTGTCGTTTCGTCGACACATACCCATAACTGTTTATCATTTACTACTGCTTTCATTCTGTTTTCAATGTCCTCACGCACAATTGGTAAATAGGTGAGTAACGTTCTCCGTGACGGTAGCTTTATGTTGGAATTGTATTTATTCCAAAAGTCGTGAAAGGCTTTTTTATCTAGCAGGTGAACTGGCACATCGCAGACGAGTAGCATTGTCAATAAATCGAAACTGAATTGCGTTTTAGACAGCACATTATTTTTTTTGTCTTTGTGGTGTACACTTTCAACATGTCTTTTACAGTCGTATTTGTCCCAGCAAAGTAACTGTTTATCGCATAATTTACAAACCACTTTTGCTCCATTATAATACAAATCGGGAAAGTCTCGGATAAATTTCTTCACGTCGTTATACAATGGGCGCTTTCTTGGCTTGGGCACGTCCGTCATACTTATTAAATAGAGCTCAAGACAACACACGATCACGTTGCCAGTTCACGACTAACTAAAGTGTTTCGCTGCATCGTGTTTATACGCTGGTGGGGATGCACTACATACGGTCCTGCCGTACCGCAAACATCCTCAGCTCTAGTAATAAATTTAGACAGTCCTTGACAAATGAATTAGCCTCATGGTAAAACTGCACTAAATTCGATAAAATTAAATAAATAAATTCAAGTATTATTTTTTTTATTGGTAATATAATTGTTATATTTAATACAAATGAATATTGATATTGAGCTACCCTGCTCCTCGCTTTCACAACAGCGATAATTCTTGGTATGCTGTCTATACCGACCTTCATCGCTTCTTCAAATGCGGGAGTTGAGTCAAAATCTCTGAATATTATAACTTTTAACATAGCGTATGATCCTAAAGTTTTCGGAAAAATTTTAAAGTATTGATAGTGGGCCATTATTGTCGATGGTCCTCAGTTTTCTTCTGACTTATCCCATCATTCTCTGGACAACAGCAGGATTAATTTCTCGAATTTTTTGATAAATTTGATGTCGTAATTGGTCTTCGTTTGCAGCTTCCCATCCATTTTCATACACTTTTCTGGTCAATATTGACCAAAATTCCTCTACTGGGTGAGCCTGAGGTATATTGGGAGGATTGTCTAATTTAGGAACAAAGTTTATGTTGCTTGCGTTATATCAGTCTCTAGTAACTCTAGCATAATGGCATGAAGCTAAATCAGGCCAAAACATGATATTATCATTGCCATAATGTGGATTTAAAAACCGAAGCAGTTTGGAAAGGCATCTTTGAATGTAAGGTTGTGCAGTTAAGGCTTCTCCTCGAACACGACGACCAATGTACGGCTGCGAGATAAATCCGGCCTCAGAAATGGCACACCACACTAAAATTTTGTCCTCAAATTTCGATTTACCTTTGAATTTGACATTATCTGGTGTGTTTTCGATGTCGTCAGTATAAAAACCGTCATTTCCCCTAATCGTTCTCTTAGCGCACGACAATACCTAGGTATTCTTTCTAACTGGGCCGCGCTATATTTTGGTGCTTTCCTTCGTTTTCGAAACACCACGTTATTTTGCGAAATTGTTCGGGAAGCAGTGGTCTTCGAAACGCCGAATCTTCGACCTATTTTTCGCTGTGAAACTCCAATTCTATCCTTAACGGCTTCAATCATTCTTTGTTCCCTCACAAGTTAGGGAACAAAGAATGGAACAGTAGTCGGGCAAATTAACGCATGGTATTTCCTCTTCATATTCCTTTATAGTTTGATAAATTGTTGATAAAGAAATATCTTGTTCACGATACACGGCAACAATATCACGTTTGGGCTTTCGCCCAACTAGATTGTAAATTCCCTTACGAATATCTAGCGTATATAACATTTTGCTGAACCAGATCGCAAAAATTAAACTGCCATGATTAACACAAATCTATCTATGCCAGTGTTCTTCCGTTTCAAAAGTAAAGATTTCAGAGTGCTCCAGACATTCTTCATAGATTTAGCACGATGGCAAAGTGCATTATACTGCATAAATGTGCACGGGCATTTAGTAAGAGCCAAAGTTCCTGTATAAGCTAATCTCTAATATCTTCTAAGACTTTATATTGACTTGGGTTCATTATACATATTTTTAAAGGTGTAAAGACATCAACTCTTTCATGTACCACGCAGAACTAAATCCTCATATTAGGAAGACGTTTTAGGATTTTTATCACACTGCATTCATGAAAACGCTCAGTTGGCTTCCTTCTAACGCACTGAAGAATTTTTGTAACCGACTCTAAACGCTATTCATCGCCGAATGTTATATGTACAAAATAAGATAAAACTCGGTAAAAATGTTCATTAATATTTATAAAAATAAATGTAGTATAGACACAATTGGTTTACCTTTCTCCAATCTTCACCGGTAAAATGTTTAAGTAATTTTACCAATTCTAGCCGTGCTTTTTTCATTTTCATTGTCAATTATGTTTTGTTTTTTCCAGAACATTTGATAACGGTGGCATATAATCTGGACTGCAACATTGACTTCGATACTTCAATATTGTATGGTTGTAGTAAATTACGTAGTTCACTGTCTGTTTGCTTATGCGCTGTTAACTATCAATTTGTCTTGTCTTTCTGCAGTTTGTCTAAGGTTTCTACAATATTGATGAAGAGTTGACGTTGATATTATGTTTTCCTTTAGTAAGTGTGCAATTCTGTTGACTATTTTTTACGAAACAACCATGCTTGTTCTCTAGCATGTCGAGAATGTCGTCCAGTTTTCAATAAGGTATCTATTCTCACTTATGTATATCTCGGTAAGTTTTTTCGTTTATCCATTTTACGAAATTTATCTTACACAATCTTAGTTTATCGAAATGTAGAAATTAACGCAGCACATTAGCGACATTTACATGTAATGTGAGATTTAATACTCATTGATTCCCATTTAAGTAAGTTCATTATAGTAACTATACAGTGTGTTTAAAAAAGATGCGGCAATATTAAAGGGGGTTATTGCCCAGGTCATTTTATACAAAAAGTTCCTATAAACATAGGTCCGCATACGCTTCATTACCGATCTACAGCGTGTTGAAGTTTAATTTTAAAAAACAGTAAAAACTTAATTTTTCCAAAGCGGCTTGAGATATCATAATGAAATTTTAGGCGTGTTAATAGCTGTGGGAGACACATACTTTGCAATACAACACGATGTTTCAGTCGCACCTGTGGCGCGCGTATTGGCACGTCACAGGCTATTTTTCAAGAAAAAATAGGACCTCTGATTTCTCTAAAAATACAAATATGCTTTTATTTATTGTTCAATTATGAAGAAAGAAGCTCTCTTAACTTTTTATCGTACGACTTACCGTTGTTTAGTAAAAAAAACATTTGAGTGCATGTCCATTTATTACAGAAAAAAAAATTAAAAAAAAGGTTTTATTCAAGGGCAAAAACAAATATTTTACCAAACCACAGTCCTGTTTTATTCACTGACATATTGAATGACATATTGAATGAGTCTCGTTATTAATAATTTTGTATGTATCGAATTTGTTGAAGTTCCTTATCATGAATCGCTATACGAATGCCGAGATGACCGACATGCACTACATTTATGGGCGTGTTGATGGCAATGCATTAGAAGCTAGGCGGTTGTATACTGAAAGATTTCCTGACCGTATTGTACCTGATAGAAAAACTTTCGAAAGTATTCATCGGCGTCTTTATGAAACAGGCACATTAAGACGAAATGGAGGAGCAGGAAGGCGAAGGACAGCAAGAACGGTAGAGCTGGAAGAGGATGTGCTAGACATGATTGAAGAAGATCGAGGTACTTCTACTCGAAAAATTGCTGACGCTTTGGATGTAAGTAATGGGACTATTTGGAACATTCTGAAGGAAAATAAATTTGTTGTATCCATTCCATATACAACGCGTTCAAGCACTTCTTCCTGCTGATTTTCCTCCTCGCATTGCATTCTGTCAATGGCTTTTGCACAAAATGGTTCAAATCCCTCAACTCCTGATGTTGATTATGTTCACCGATGAAGCGAATTTTTCAAGAAATGCAATACGGAATTTCCATAATAACCATGTATGGTGTGACGAAAATCCACATGAAATTGTTGAAGATCGTTTTCAACATCAGTTTTCTTTGAACGTTTGGCTTGGGATTGTGGGTAACTGCATAATTGGACCGGTATTTTTACCAAGGAGACTTACCGGAGAGGTGTATCGCAACTTTTTGGAAAACACGCTCCCTGGATTTCTGGAGGACGTACCATTAGCAATTAGAGATGCAATGTGGTATATGCACGATGGCGCACCAGCCCACTTTAGTCAAGTAGCTCGTGATTTCTTAACACAAGCATACGGAAATCGCTGGTTAGGCCGAGGTGGACCTCACTCATGGCCTGCATGATCCCCGGACTTAAATCCCCTGGATTTTTTCATGTGGGGCCATTTGAAGTCCTTGGTGTACGCTACTCCATTGGAAAACGTAGAAGACTTAAGAAACCGAATCATTGCTGGGTGCAACTCAATTAACCGATCCTGGTGTTTTTCAGAGAGTTCGCCAGTCAATGAGGAGAAGATTGGATTCTTGCATCCGAGCTAGAGGTGGTCACTTTACACAGTTTTTGTAATTTTAGGTTGATAAAATTGTTGGTTTGGTAAAATATTTGTTTTTGCCCTTGAATAAAACCTTGTTCTTTAATATTTTTTTCTGTAATAAATGGACATACACTAAAATGTTTTTTGTTACTAAAAAACGGTACGTCGTACGATAAAAACTTAAGAGAGCTTTTTTCTTCATAATTGAACAATAAATAAAAGTATATTTGTATTTTTAGAGAAATCAGAGGCGTCCTATTTTTTCTTGAAAAATAGCCTGTGACGTGCCAATACGCGCGCCACAGGTACGACTGAAACATCGTGTTGTATTGCAAAGTATGTGTCTGCCACAGCTATTAACACGCCTAAAATTTCATTATGATATCTCAAGCCGCTTTGGAAAAATCAAGTTTTTACTGTTTCTTAAAATTAAACTTCAACACGCTGTAGATCGGTAACGAAGCGTATGCGGACCTATGATTATAGGAACTTTTTGTATAAAATGACCTGGGCAATCACCCCCTTTAATATTGCCGCATCTTTTTTTAACACACTGTATATACACGACGTATACGAGTGAGAAGTCATGTCTGCCCGGGATACTGTGTGTTGACAAGCTCCAATAAGAGCAAAATGCATCCACACATTCTACGATGGATATGAATTTTTCACTATCCTAACAACCAGGAAGGTCGCGTCGCGACATGAAACGTTGCTGCATACTGATTGGTACAAACTTGATTTCTCGAAATGAAGAAATTAACGCAGCACATTAGACATTTACATGTAATGTGAGATTTAATACTCATAGGTTCTCATTTACAGTTAGTTCATTACACAAAATGTAAAAATATTAAACCATTAAAAAATTCAATTAATAATACACGGAAGTATGTACTAAATACTACGTAACATTAAAAGTGAATGATGATGATGTAGATAAAAAAACTATATTTCTGTGGACAATAAAATAACAATTGTGTGATTAGTGTTCATCTTATTCGTACCCATAGTAAAAGCATTATATGCAGGCGTAGGAACAATAGCAGTTTACATAAAACAAATCGAAATTTCCAAACAAATACAATTATTTTCGTATATAGACAAAATATATTGTGAGTCTAACTCAAATATCAGATTGTAAAACAAGAAAATCATATTAGCAAGCTCTAAGCTACGAGGGCGGGTTGGCTTATTCGCGCGATGATCCTCGCAATGGACGGACGAAAACTGCTACGATTTCAGAAATGGTGTATAAAATCCATGATTTGTTGCTAAGTGAGCGACGACTGAAAACGTTAGAAATAGCAGAGGCAGTGGGTATTTCAAAGGAAAGGGTACTTTATATTTTGAACGAAGAACTTGATATGAAGAAGCTTCCGTCAAGTTGGGTGCCGCGTTTACTGACTTGTTCCGTCGTCAGTAAACGCGGCACCCAACTTGCCGAAAGCTTCTTCATATCAAATTCTTCGTACAAAATATAAAGTACCCGTTTCTTTGAAATACTCACTGCCTCTGCTATTGACGTGTTCACTGTGAAATATCGATGAATAATTTAGAAATTTTTAAACGCAACACTACAGATTTTTGGTCCGATTTGTTACTTGTGACGAAACATGGGTTCATTATTATACACCCGAATCTAAACAATAGTCGAAGATGTGGACCAAACGTGGAGAGTTTAATTCCAAAGAAGGCCAAGACAGTTTTGTCACCAAAAAAGGTGATGGCATATTTTGGGATACAAAAGGAATATTGTTAATAGACGAAGGACGAGACTGGAAACGGGAAATATTACACAAATCTTCTAGATCGTTTCAAGACAGTTATAGCTTAAAAGCATCTAGGAATTATTAAGAAGAAAGATAATGCACCTGTGCATTTCAGTATGGTTGCAGCAAAAAAATGAAGAATTAAGGTTCGAATTGGTAACGCACTCCTCGTATTTGCCAGACCTAGCACCATTTGACTTTCATCTATTCCCTAGATTTTCTGGAAGACAAAAAATTCTATTCTGCACAAATGAAGAACTAACAGTGACGATTATTTTGCAGGGTTAGAAGAAAATCACTTTCGAGACGGAATAAAGAAGCTTGAATACAGATGGACAAATGTATCGAATTAAGAAGCGATCGTGTAGAAAAATAAAGCTTGCTTTTTTAAATTATTCCTTTGTTTCTCTACAATTGCGCGAATTAATCAACCCATCTTCGTATATAATAAAACCATTTGTTGGAACAAAACTAATTACTTTATTAAATTTTTAAATTGGAAACAAAAATTAATAAATTCTCTTCAATTAAATTTAATCTATGGGATAATAATAATTGTTTATTTGCCCAACAGGTCCATACCCAGTAATAGGGCAAGAACTGTGTAACACATACATACATACATATGACAAAACAGAAAAAAAGAAAAATATGGTAAAAGTTAATTCACAGATAGACATAAATAAACAAAAAAGTGTACATTAATAAATTTTGTGACAGTCATGAAATACTTAGGAACACATACGTAAACTCATGTAATGATTTCACCAGTAAATATATCGCTGTAGATTGCATCAGCATTCCGCATCATATGGTAAAAAGGTGATCTCATTAGTAAGTTGGTGCTCGGGGTGCTCAATCAAGTTGAATGTACTCGTATAGCGAGTATTAACTGAAGGTACATTAAATCGAACAGCAGCCCAGATAGTCAATACTATTGGTGACAAGTTTAAATATAACGAGCATTTTGTTCAATCCTCCGATCAGTGAGTATCTGGCACCCAAATCGTAGCCGTAGTTCATCATAGGAAACATTTCTGTCTGGGTACAGTCCAGTATTTTTGAAAATCAAGAATTTCAAAAAGCGTCGCTGTACACGCTCAATAGGAAGTTGCTGCGATATATAATGAGGAACCAATGGGAACCAAACGACAGACCCATATTCCAATTTAGGAAGAACAAGAGCGAAATATAAAAACTCCAAAAACGCAACATCACTCAAATATTTACAAGTTCTGATAGTAAATCCCAACATTCTTGAGGCAGACGAACAAATATTTTGAATGTGACTATTAAACGATAAAGATGAATCAAATGACACACCAAGATCCTTAATTTCACTCATGCTGGTGAGTGGAACATTATAAATAATAGGAGGACAAGTATGGACGGTTTTTCCTAGTGAAAGTCATAGCATAACATTTGTTAACGTTCAAAACAAGCTTATTCCTTTCGGACTAATTGGCCAGTACACTCAAGTTATCCTGAAGCATGTCTACATCGTGTTGATTATGTGCATTGAAAGAGCTTAGCGTCATTTGCATATGCTAATACTTGACAAGACATTAATGGAAACAAATCATTGATGTATATATTAAAAAGCAAAGGTCCCAAACTCGATCCTTGTGGAACGCCAGATAATGCAACAAATTCCAATGACTTAAAACCATTATAGAAAATATATCCATATCTGTTGGACAGGTAAGAGTTGATTAGCTTACAAAAAGCAATATTCAGACCAAAACAATTAAGTTTCTGTATAAGAAGTTTATGATTAATTGTATCAAAAGTCTTGGAGAAATCTGTATAAATAACGCCAACCTGTCTCTGGCAATCCAACTCCCCACATTGGGTAAAACTCACAAGATTAGTAGTAGTCCAGCGTCCTGTCATAAACCATGTTGAACAGGTGGTATATGGGAACGAACAAAAGGATAAATTGAATTATATATAACTTGCTCAAAAATTTTGGCAAAATTGGAAAGTAAGGATATAGGTCTGTAATTACATACTTCCGTAGTTTTACCCTTTTTGAAGACGGGCACTATGCGCGCACGTTTCCATCTATCAGGAAAAGTTGACGTTCTGACAGCAAGGTTAATTATTTTGGTGAGCGGCTGTGAAAGAACGGAGCAAAAATTTCTAACCACGAAACTTGGAATTTGATCATTACCAGCAGTAAATTTGTTTGGAAATGTACACATAATACTTTCAATACTTTCCTGTGTTACAGGGTAGATGGCAAGCGACTCAAATAGGGTAAAAGTATCAGGTACAGTATAAATATCCGCACCCGAATACGCTACGGAGAAATGTAACGCAAAACAATCGACGATGTTTTGAGGTGAATCAGTCCAAGTTCCATTGTAAAGTAATTTGCCAGGAATCCGTGAAGTACCCTGCCTTGCACGTACAAAAGACCAAATTTCTTTAGTATTTTCTTTGATAGAAGTTTCTATGCCATTCAAATATTCTTTATAATTACTGGAAATTTGTAACTTCGCCAAGCTTCTCATTCTTTTGTACTCATTAAGATAAAAGGGGTTCTTATTTAATCTCCATTTACGCTGGTAATATTGTTTCGTTTTTAAATTGCGCTTAAGTTCCAAAGTAAACCAAGATGGGTAAGATGAAGGACGATTTAGGAACAGAGGACTCAATGTTATAGAAAATAGAAAATATGTAAAATGTTATAGAAACAGTTTAGAGAGTAGTTAACGTCATCCACATCATCCAAAAATGACCAGTCAAGTTGCTGCAAATCATCATAAAGCTGATGAAAGTTCGCCTTTCTGAAATTCTAAGAACTGCTCCCAGACGTAGGAAAGTTTACTGTGTCAGGAGATGATGCGATTTCCATATTAATCGATAAAGCCAGATGACGTGCATCTTCAGAAACCAAAGGCAATTTAAGTTAGAAAAAATAAGATCTAGAAGTCGATTGTCAATATTTAAGATTGCATTATATTGCCTCAGTTGTAGCAAGTTACAAAAATCAAAAAAAGAAGAAACTTCCGAGTGATGTAAATTAAGATTTGTATGCTGGTGAAAGTGTGATAAGTTGAAGTCTCCAATGAATAAAAGTGGTTTATCCATGAAAAAAATTGCAAAAGATTCAAGGAATAATTCAACGTCATCACTGGGCACATCAGGTGGAATATATATAACACATATGTATAGTATAAGTGACTGAATTCTACATTTGCAGGCTATTAAATCAATTAACGGAATCAATGTAGCAAATTCAGAAGTAACTATAATTTCGAATGTAATTGTATTAACCAGAGCAATAATCACACCGCCACCAGTAGACCTTCCCACAGTAGCAAACTTACGATCACATCTAATTACATTATAATGAGTTGAGAAGAACTTTAAGTTTTCAAAGGAATCATTTAACCAAGTTTCAGTGATAAGGACAATGTCGAATGACAAATCACAACAGTTAGGAAAAAATAAATGCGATTTTGAACGAAGACCTCGAGTGTTTTGATAGTATAATTTAAGAGAGTACGAATTACTGTCGGGCGAAGCTAGTTTTCCGAAGCTATAATTATGGGAATGCCATTTCTATATTTGATTTTCAGGTTTCGCTCTCCAGCCCCCACACGCGCTTGCTATTGAATTTTAACGCTTTTATACAGTTCACGTTGCATGATTGTTTGATCACGAGAAAAACCCAGGCGAGACCACTGATCGAAAGATCTTATCCGTGCCGATTTTTTTAATACTTCGAAAACTTTAGTTTCAGAAGGAAATCTAATTCTAATTGGACGACATCTAGCAGCACTACAGGAGTCAAATCGACCCAACCTCAGCACTTGAAATTCGGGCACATCATGCGAAATAAAACGGCGCAGAATAATTGAAAGCTCGAAAAGTAATAAAAATGCGAATGTTGCTATATGGTTGTTACGTCCATATAGATTTAATTTGTATTTTACTTTTATTTAAGTATAATCAAATAGATTTAGTTGTATTTATTTTACGTATTAAATTATAGATTTTAATTTTATACTATTTGTAAATGTTAGGTGTATAGAAAGGTCTTGGCGTTTCTCAAATATCTAATTTGTTAATTTCGTAAGTGGTCAGGTATTATATTGCTTATGCATTGTCTTGTTTCCTACGGTCATAAAACTCTTTACTCAATACAGGTAGAATCCTTTTTGTAAATTCATTCATTTTCAGATGTAAACCTATATAATAGCATAAGTTTTATTGTTATATTTATTACATATATTGAATGTTTCAATGTATTCATATTTTACGATAAGGTTTTGAGATTACGGTTTATTGCATTTTTCCTGTATTCTTCGAATACTGTTCTTTATCTCTAGCCCACTTGCTGTTTATTGTAATTTACGTACTCAGTACATTGCCATTCAATACTTGTAACAATTGTATTGTTTGTATCTAGTATTTATTTTACTTGACAGTATTATAATTAAGGGTTCATGAGTATATTGTTTATTTTAATCCGTTTATGACGTTGGTAAACTGCATCATCTACCTTTCCTTGAAGAAGAGTAAAAGCTTTGTAGCGCAATTTCATTATAATTATTTTAGTTGTTTTCTCCCTCCCTTGTAATTGGCGCGGACAAAATTTTTATTGCAATCATAAGTTAAAACAAAGTTCAGTTCCAACCCATATGCTCAGCAATCTCACCTCAAGAATATAAAGTATTAGCCAGTTTCTCAGTCTTTACTATTTAGACCAGATTCATACAACTATGTTAAGTTTAATGTAACTCCAAGATTCAATTTATTAATAATTATCTTGTAAATATATTAGTGTTATTTCAAACTAGTATATTGTTCAAAACATATTTCGAAAAGTCCTTCAAACCAGGAGGAAAACAATGGTAATTTCAATCAAGGTAAAATTGATAAAATATTTACCTGATCTACAGCTTGTTTTAAGCAATTTTGGAATGAGTCTTGCAGAAAATCTAGATTACTGTTTTCATATTTAGAATAAAATAGTTCTTGGAAATCTAAGTTGGCAGATTCATCTATAAAATCTGAAAATAAAAGAAAATAATAAAATATACTTCTTCAAAATAATAATAATTTGAATAAGAAAAACAGGAATGATTAAATCCACTTTTTTTACAAAGTAAGTTTTAGTCTAGTATATAAAAAACCACAATATTTCCAAAAAAAGTTTCAAATTGCACATTTAGCAGTATCTTCATAAAGTAATTTTATGCCTACAAAAAAAAATATCTTGGTCTTATGCCTTTAATTTTTACCTTTCAAATATTTTTTGGGTTTAGGGAATAAATAAGACCACTGGCCAACACGATTTTTGTAACACAGTCCAGCTATCATTTTCAAAATGCTAATACCTTTCTAATAATAGAAAAGATATTCATAAAGCCTTAATACGTCCAGTTTTCAATGTGCTCTTTAAACCCTTTTATAATTGGCAGGTAGTAAATTTCATGAGGGGTGATTTAAAAGAGGTGCATTTTAAAACAGAAAGATAACCTTATATAACATTAAACTTATTATCTTATTTAGTCTTCGTTTGATTTTCGAAATGAGTGGTTGTGTGTAGTTAAGAAAGTTTTTTCAACGACGAAAATGTCAAGTGAAACCTGATAAGTTTTGTTATATTTGTGGAGAATTTCTGATGAAATCACAAGCTAGACCATTTTCTGAAAATGCGAAGAAAGCTTATTTCATGTACTTTGGCGTTTCAATCGGATATCAAAACAAGCAGTGGGCTTCTCATGTATGCTGTTTCAACTGTAGCGTGTCATTGGTAACAATAATAATTATAGTCTTTATTGTACAACGATTAACAATTACAGAACAAATTGCAGAAATATACATAGATACATAAAATTGCAAAATACAAAAAATATAGCAAATATTATTTACAATAACAAAAAATAATTATTAAATTAAAAAGAAAAAAATCCACGAAAAAGAAACACTGCAATTGATTAATGGAATAAAAAAAATGTCACTATCAAGTGCATCAGCATTGTGGCACATTGTTGTCATAGGAGAACGATGGAACAGGAAATTGGTTCTGGGAAATGATAAGGCAAAGGTAGAACAGGACCGAGAGGAAAAGCGAGGAACCAAAAAATTAATACAGGAAAGTAACAGTGCGGAATCAATAGCTCCATGAATGAGTCTCTACAGAAATCTTGTTCCCTGAATTTCACGACGATATTGAAGGGACTGAACAACATGTCTTCTCAGCAGCGAATTATAGTCGATGTTAAGTTCCGGATAGACATGATCAACTTATAACATAAATACTTCAGAAAACGTCTCTGCACTTTTTCCACAAGCAATCGCAAGTAAATATAATGCGGTGACCATACGGATAAAGCATATTCCAGGTTGCTGACAACAAAACCAAAGTATAACGTCTTTAGGAAAGACACGTTTTGAAAGAATTTGCAGGTTCGCAGTACAAAACCTAAAGTTTTCGATGCAGCTATACAGATGTTAATATGTGCAGCAAAGCTTAGGCTGGAATCAAATAAAACCCCGAGATCCTTTACACTATCAATGCTCTCGAGATTGTAATCATTAATGTAATATACTGCGTCAATAGGATGAACCGTTTTCTTATAAGAAAAAAAACAGCATTTCTAATTGTTGAACCCCAACTTGTATCTAGAACACCATTGAGTAATTATATCAATATTAAATTGTAAGTGACGTACATCATCCCATGTCTTGATAGAGACATAGATTTTCAGTCAGGTATAAGACACGACCAAGACGTCATCAAGTCATTGATAAAGAGAACGAATGATCCCAGATGAGATCTTTGTGAGACACCCGATGGAGGAAAATATTCATAAGATTTATAGCCATTGTAATAAACATAATTAAATCTGTTAGTTGAGTATGACAACAGAAGCAGAAGAAATGAAGAACTCAAACCAAATGCTGAAAGTATAGCAAGTAAAATTCCATGATCAATTTTATCAAATGCACTATTGAAATCAGAACCACATCTATTTGCCATGTGCATGAAGATGTTCACTAATAAACTGACATAGAGTCACAAGATTTGTTACAGTAGATCGGCCACGGACAAAGCCGTGCTGGCACGATGAAATGTAGGATTTGGTATTCAGGTGTAGACAAAAATAAATAATGCTTTCGAAAATTTTAGCAAAATTTGATAGAATCGATATTGGTCTACAATTAATAACATATTATCACCTTTTTTGAAAACAGGACTTATTCTAGTGCACTTCCAAATCGTTGGAAAAGTAGAAGTCTTGAATTGCCATATTGATAACTAATGTCAAAAGTAAATCTAGCATCATGCACGAGAAAATCAGGATCTAAATCATCACCCGCAGTTTTCCTTTGAGGAAATTTAGCCAATATATCGATTACTTCCACTTCTGAAACCGGAAGCGATGTGACAGGCATATGGTTCGAATGTTCCGTAAGTGAAAAAATCATGCTTAGAAGGTGTGTGGAAGAGGACTTATTGGCAAAAGCGTCAACTATACTCTGAGGAGAGTCAAGAGAGGTCTCCTCATAGAATAACGTTTTAGGTATACGCATTGTACCCTATTTCGCATGAATATATTGGAATAGCTTCCCTGGATCAGCTTTAAGAGATTCCTCAACTCGCTTGAGGTATATAGAGTAATTAGTGACAATATCCTCTCTGCAGATTGTTCGAAGTCATTTGGACTGATTAAGAAAGAAAATATTGTGTGTACGTTTCCATCTGCATCGATAGTACTCCTTTAATTTCAAATTGTAAATTATATTACTTGTGAACCATGCCGGATATCTTGATCCAATCAACAGAGAAGGATACTTCAGAACGTGTTTGTCAAAAATATCATAAAGATATGAGTAAAAATTATCCACAACACAATCAACATCAGTAAAACGTTCCAAAAATGACCAATCTGCATCAAGTAAGTTGGTATATAGTTGATGGAGATCAGCTCGGTGGAAATTGTATGGAATATTTTTGTTAGATGGGAATGCAGGCTGATAGGTAGGAAATGCAGCAAACTCCAATGATATGCGCAAAGGTGGATGGTAAGCGTCAACCAGAACAAGTGGAAAATCATCAGCGTACTAGTACTACTAGAGTATTACAAACGAGATTGGAAGCAACAAGATCAAGAAGTCGGTTATCACAATTAACAATTGTATTAAATTGTTTAAGATTAAGTAGACTACATATGCAGTTAAATGAGCAACATTTAGCGCAAGAAAGGCAATCAAACACAAACTTGGGCGAGTTAAAATCGCCAAGTAAAAGAATTGGTTTATCAAGCAAAATATTTTCAAGAGCTTCAAAAAAAGGTCAAAATCGTGAAGAGAAATATTCGGTGGAATATAAACAGCCACAAGATAAAACGAAGTTTGTGTGTTCTGGTAATAAATCTCAATCTTGGTGCAGTGCAATCAACAACTTGTGAAAACGACCGTTGCAAAAAGAACACACCATTATTGGCTGGTCTCCGCGGTATTTTTTCACAATTTTCTTACGTACTTTAGTTGGCAACTCGGTATAATGCTCTCGTAATACTTCTACCCTTTTCGAGATAATATATAATTATGCCATCTTTGTTCCAAAAAATTAAAGCAAAAATCTTGGAACTTCATTTTTTAACATGGAGTTTTTTGGTCTTGGTAAACCAGAATGCTTCCACTCTCTGTATCGTAGTTATGATCGTTCATAGTGGCAAGCCGATTCGAAAAGCTTGAAGAATCTTCTTAAACAGCGGCGGATTTTCTGACGTTGTCAATCGAATGTGCTTCTGATTAACATTGAAGCATCTTGCAATCCATTTCGCCGAAAGCTTTCTCATATACACGTTCCCTCTGTTAAACCTAGTTAAAGTAATACATAATTTTTTGACATACTTATTTATAATTTGTCAAGTGTGTTAAGTATTCTCCTCCATGGTCAATATACTTTTGAATGCGTGAAAACCAACCTTCAAAACATTTTTTCCATCCTTTTTATGTTAGGTTGTTAATTTCATTTTTAAATGCATAAAATGCGTCTTCGATAGATGTAAAACGTAAATCCTTTACTCGTGGAAATAAAAAGAAATCATTGGGTGCTAGGTCTGGGCTATACAACGAATCACCCATCACCCATAATTATAGCTCTTGAGCCCCCATCTTCCTGGTTTAATGTCGGTCTTGCTGCATCGGATTGTTTTTTTTCCTAGTTCAGACATCTCCGCCTTGTAGCACGATGGTGGGTGGTGGGGTTGGACTCCTGAATCAGTTGTTCCTTTCGCGTTCGGTCGTTGGGCTTGGTCCCCGTTTTTCCGTCAAGAGAACTACGATGGCCACAGCATGTTCCTCAGTCTTCTCACCGTCACTCTGTGCTCCGGCCGCCCAGTCCAGTTTCCTGTCAAGTCCGTAACGATGAGATTTAGCGAAAATTCCGTCCTGTTCCAAGTACTCAAGGTCAGTTTTCACAGATGTTTGTTGAGTGTTTCTATTCCCAGATCTCTCCCTATCTGTTGGTTGCGGACGAACCAACGACAATGATGTTTTCGGCAATTGTATGGGGTTTGGACATCTTAACTACTCTTAATGCTACGAGATAAGATGCTTCAAGTACACTTTTATCAGTATTATTTGACTTACAAATAGAAGTTTGTTGATTTCGCGAAATATTAATTTTATTTACATTTACTATTTGCGGGGTCGCAGAGCTAATCGCTGAACTAAGTAAACACCGATCATCGGTGCAGTGCGGCCACATCGCTAAATCGGAGTAAATAAGTACCGGTACAATCCGGCCATACCGAAGTTTACTAGAGGTTACTTCAAATTCAGGAAATGTGTGTTTAATTCGAACGATAAGATAACTTATATTATATGTCGATCTAATCTATGCAACAGTAGAAAGTCAAAAGCCTTTAACATATCCAAAAACATACCACAGGCCTAGCTTTCTATCGACAGCAGTAGTAAATATCTGGTAAACTAAAATATATCATTAACGTATAACTTAGATAAATAACTGAAAAACAAAAGAATGAATGAACTAGAAACACTAAAAATAATATAATTCCAGAAGTACAAAATAAAGGAATAATAATGAATAATAATAAGTGCACTAGCTTGTTAAACAGAAATTTAGACACATTATAATTTCAAATTAATTACATTCTGTCTTCTAAGAAAATGAATTAATTATTTATATTGTTTTTGTACAAACGTATTTTTAATGATGAATAAAGCTACCAACACAAACAAGGTAGATTATCGGTATAATAAATAATCCCTATGAGTAGATAAAACTATTAAAATAATATTTTTTATCAAATAATACAGATAAATTAATTCCAAGTACTCTGGAAAATAGAATATATAATTAAATGCTCAAGTTTTTATATTGATTAATTAAATAGACAGCTACCCAGTTTTATCAATATTTACACTTTATTATTCAATAAAAATATTTTCATACATAGGATATTTAATAATAAAAGATATCTAACGTGCCTTCAAAAGCTTTCCTTATTAGACACGGCCATGCGTTTTGATAATGGTTGGTAACAGTCCACGTAATCTGTCACAAACGTATAATTTTGAATGAGCATGGCCGTCTCTAATAAGAAACGTTTTTGAACATTATTTGTCCAACAGAAAATTACTAAGCAAGCGATTAATTTTATTTGTAAAAAGTATATTCAGTCAAGTGTTTCTAAAATTTGTATTTTCAACTGTGGTAATTGTGGTAATATATCGTATTCTTTATTGTTCTAATAACACACGTCTGACAGTGTTAATATGAAAATACCATATGTACTAATATGCACTATGGAATTTTCAATCCCAAAATAGACTAAGAATTTAGCTGCCGTTTCGTAGTGTACGACGAAATATCAGAAAATAACGAGACTTGTGCTGTAGTTCAAAAATTCAAAATTTATTTAGAAAAGTTCAGCAACTAGGTAACCTTCAAAGTACTCTCCATTCTGTGCAATACACTTGTCCCATCGTTTTGTCTACTTGTCAAAAACATTTTAGAAACCAAATGGAAGTCACATGGAGCAAGGTCAGATGAGTAGGGTGGGTGAAACATAATTTCCACCCCCAATTTTTCGAGTGTTCGTTGACGAACCGCTGATCTGTGAGCCGGAGTATTGTCGTAATGCAGGACAGTGGCGGCTGGCGCATAAGCGCTGCAGTGCTGCAGAGCTCCCAAAAAATTGGGCGGGCGAACCTGTATTAGTTATATCTAGTTTTCTTTTACATAATTTTTCCGACATTTCTGATGTTTATAAAAGCGTAACATATTGTTGTGAAAATTCTCCCCCTGTATATCAAAAAATTTGCATATTTGTCTACACCATCCTGTAGAGGACATCAAACCCTACAATTTGACACCTCAATCATCAAAATCCGATCAGTAGAAGCCGAGATATTCGCTTCCGAAATTCCAACACTAACGCCGGTTATATATAGTATATTATCAAATAATATACAATAGGCGACCAGTGGAATAACCAACCTAATTCGCGCGATCGCTCACTTGTTCCTTATCTGGTCCACACGTACGTGCTCTCAGAGCACTTTAAAACACCCGCGCGCACCCCGCTACCCCCGCGACTGTCTAAAACCAATGCGTGATTTTACCAGGCATGTTCGCTGCATTCAGTCCAGCGCGGAGGTCATATGATTCGGTATAGGTATTTAATATTTTCGCGTGTTTTTTACTGTGCGGCGAGTTTAACGTAAAAACAATAATATTAGAGTGCGCGTGCTTCTGTTTTTCTGTATTGTTGACAATTTATATAAACTCTGTGTATTATGGAGGTGGTCTTTAATTTAATTAATGTGAAGAGATTCTTTAAATATTCATACGAAGAAAAGAAAAAATTAAAAGCAAATGGTAGGCCATTAGTAGATATCACTATTGAAAAAAACGGGTGTAAGTAGAGGGAAAAATTATACACGTAAATTTAGTAGCGATATTTATTCCAAAAACGATTGGATTTGTGGATGCAACAAAAAAAATGCTTTATATTGTTTTCCCTGTTTACTTTTTGGTGGCGATAAAGCTTGGACGGAAATAGGGGTCACGGATCTAGAGCACTTGAGTTTGAAAATAAAAAGACATGAGAATTCTAAAAGCCATCTTCATAATTGTATGGAATTTGCGTTACTAGGGTCAACTAATATTATGGCTCAACTAGATTCTGCTTATTGGGTAAATATACAGAGACATAATGAAAATGTGTCAAAGAATCGTTATATTTTATCAAAAATTATTAATTGTATAAAATTTTGTGGAGCTTTTGAATTGGTCCTTCGGGGACATGATGAGAGCGATACTTCCGAGAATCCGGGGATATTTCGTGGACTTATTAATTTTTTGGCTGAATTAGATGCAACTCTAAGTGAGCACCTAAAAAATTGTTCTATTCGGCGTACATTAAATGATCCGATCTTCAATTTTTGGCTGACTTTTTTCCATCATGTAATGCCCCATGTAGATATCCTGTTTAATCAATTGCAGCAAAGAAAAATTGAACCCACTCTAGTAAAAGACGCTATCGAAAATTTTGAACGCAGTATAGGCCACGTTCGAAATAATATTGACAACATCATAAGTGAAGCATCAGATTTAATAAGCGATGAGCCACCACCAGAAAAACGCAAACGTCCAAATAACAGCAGATTTAATCATCGAATTTCGGCTTTAGAGGTGTGTGATGTTATTCTAAATTGTGCAAAAGATCGATTTCATTTTAAAGAGCATCTAGTAGTGGCATCACTTTTTTTTCGGAATGCTTTGGAAAGTATTGCAGTAAATTTCCTGAGGACAAACTCACTTCCGCATGCTCCTATTATCCCACCCTTGATAAAGAAAGATTACGAACTGAATTGTCTGTTATTTACTCAAGAACTGATTGTAGATCCTTAAAAGGCGCACTACCTCTTCTAAAATTTTTAATAAAAAACAATCTGGGAGATACGTTGAAGGAGACTAGAAAATTATTAGAAATTGTAATAACAACTCCCATGACAACATCAGAGGCCGAACGATGCTTTTCAACACTAAATCGAATTAAGACGTTTCTCAGAAATTCAATGACCGAAGATCGTTTAACATCTCTTTCCATGCTATCTATCGAAAAAAAGTTTATTTCCGAAATAGACAATTTTAATGACAAAGTGATAACAAAATTTGCAAATCGAAAAGAACGTAGAATAGATTTAATTTATAAGAAATAATTTGTTAGTAAAGTAGTGCTCAGTGACTCTTATTTTTTTGTGTGACAATTGACAATCGTTCCAGAAATCCATTACTTCAGTGCGGAAGGCGAAGAAAGCACGATAAGATCGATGGGAGACAACCTCTTACTGCCCGTGCAAGGTAAATTTTTTTGTAAAACTTGCAGAACACCTTAAAATTTTTAGCACGAGCCGCCACTGATGCAGGATCCTACCGATGTCTTGATAAAGCGGCTTTTTTTTCTTTAATTTTGACTTTAGAGTTTCTCCAAGTACATTAGAATAGTACTCTCCAGTTACTGTATGTTCTCTAGGTACAATGTGATCATAAATAATGCCCCATTTATAAAAAAAAATAAGTGCATTACTTTACTGGCGCTTTCACAGTTTTCGCCTTCTGCTAATACGCTTTCCTTGGTTAAAATTGTGTTTACGCTTCAACTTTTCTTTAATTCAAAAGCAAGTTTTTAAATCAGCACATATCAAGCCAAAAAATCTGGATTCTAACAATTTTATATGAATAACTAGTTCCATTTAATCTTCATGGGAGAAAACTTGAACACTTCCGCCTAAGAAACCTTTTTTTCCACCACGTAATACTTTATTTTTATCTTCTATCTTTCGCATTAGAGTGCTTTTTTACGAACATTAAATGTTTTGGAGGCTAATAACGAACTCATTTCTTTAGTTCGAACACATTAGATTGTTTGGTTCATGTTTTTTCAGACCAGCTCTGTCTATCGGACTTTCGTTTATTGTTCCTTTTTTTAAGCGGTAACAGACTGTAATGCATTAGAAATATCCTTTTGTAAATTACTTCGTATGTAATTGTGAATTTTTGTGGTCTGGTTATGATGGCACATTGCCATTGTTTTTGTACAAACGCATGCCATTATACCTAACTATTGGTGTGCCATCATAGCCGAAATCCACATACTTAATAAAAATGAATTTAGTACAGCAACCATGCAAAGTAATGGCGCCCAAAACAGCCTCTTCATAGGTTAGATGCAACTCAATAATTTACTTGCTATATAATCGCTATACTTTTATATTTAAATGATTATCATTAATCTAAAGCATACAAATATAAACTTGGAGCTTACCAAAATATATTTTTAATTATACAAAGTTAATAAATTATTCCAGGATAACCGAAATTACATACATCACTAAAGTACAGCATAAGTCTTTATTTTTGTTGGTATAACTAGTGTTTCGATCATTAATGCATATGCGCCTACAGAGAATGATAATGATGACGAGAAACGAAAGTTCTATGAAAATATGGAAGAAATAATTGACAAAATAACAAGTAATGATATAAGAATCGTAATGGGGGATTTTAATGCTAAAATTGAGAAGGAACAATTTTGTAAAGATGTGGCAAATAGGCAAACAATACATGATGTAACAAATAATAATGGTGGGAGGTTGTGTAATATGGCGGCGGCTACTAGCATGTTTATTGTAAGCACAAGATTTGTACACAGGAGGATACACAAGATAACATGGATGATATCAGGCACTGTTGAGGGAAACCAGATAAACAATTTTTTAGTCGCGAGAAAGGACATAAAAGCAATCTATAACGCAAGATCTTATCGTGGGGCAAATATAGATTCAGACCATTTTATGATTGTGGCAATATGCAAATTTGCGGTAAGCAAACATAGAGGGAATATAGAAGTGAAGAAGCAATGGTATATGGAAAAGTTGGAACAGGAGGAATGGAGAGAGAAATATAGAAATAGCATCGCCAAAAAATTAAAACAAATAAACGAAGAATATAGCATAGAAGAGGAATAGAGGGCTATAAAGGGTTGTATTGTACGGTCAGCAGAAGAAACGATATCCTACAAGAAATGTAATAGAAAGAAGCAATGGTTTGATATAGAATGCGAAAATATGATAGCAGATAAAAACCAAAAAAGGCATACGTGGATAAAATCTAAAAAAAATGAGGATTATAATATATATATATATATAAAGAAACCAGAAAAATAACACGGAAGATGTGTTAAAAGAAAAAAAATAGATGGATGGGAGATATAATGGATGAAATAGAGAAAGAGACGGGGAAAGAAAACATGAATGCAATATACAAGCACATAACTAAACGGAAAGGAAAGACAGCAAACAACTACAATTAAAACAGAAATATTTGAAAATTACTTCAAGGCAATGTACGATAAAGAAGACAGCGAGGAAAGATAGAGGAGTTGGAAGAACAATAGGAAGAGACAGGGACTGAATGTAAGAGAATCCGACTACGAAGAAGTTATCGTAGCGATTAAAAAGCTCAAAAACAAGAAGGCTGCTGGAATGGATAAAATATGCGCAGAATTAATTAAATATGGAGAAGATGAAGTGCACCAAAAGATCTATGCATTTATAGTGCGGATATGGCGGGAAGGAAATATACCAGAGGACTGGAGAAGAGGTATTATCATACCAATACCGAAAAAAAGATGACCTGACACAATGTAGGAACTACAGAGGCATCACACTGCTAAATGCGGCATATTAAATATTAAAAAACATACTGCGAGATAGGCTGGAGAAGCACACAGAAAAAAGAATAGAAAGTTACCAGTGTGGTTTCAGGAAAGGGCAGTCAACGGTGGATGCCATACACATTTTAAGGCAAATTATGGAAAAGACATATGACCATAACCTGGCAACACACATCGTTTTCATAGACTTCAAGCAGGCCTTTGAAAAAATAAATAGAGAACAAATTATGGAAGACCTAAAAGACATCGAAGTGCAAATAAAGATTAGGAATTTGATAGAAATGACAATGAAGGATTTTAAAGTCAATGTAAGAACGGAACAAGGAATGGTGAAAGATATAAAAATAAGAATAGGAGTAAGACAGGGAGATTGCTTTATCGGCACTACTTTTCATAATCGCACTGGATGCCATAAGAAAAATTGACAACTATGGAATTTTAAATAAACATCTTGTGCAAGTAGTTGCATATGCGAACGATGTTGCAATAAGAGCCATGAAGAGAGAAGAACTGCAGCGGGTAGTAGGAATAATCGTGCACGAGGCGAGGAAAACATAAATGAATAAAAAACAAAATATATGTGTTGTAGCAGAAATGACAGAGAGATGAGGAATTGGAGCTGTGAAGGTTAGTTTTGAAGAGGTAAAAGAAGTCAACTATGTGGGAGTCATAATCAACAAGCGGAATGAGGCGGTTGACACAAAAGAAGAAATCCAGAAAGGATATAGAGCCTACTATTGTAATGAAAAGCTGCTGATGGACAAAAAATTAAGTATGAAGAACAAACTGAGATTATATAAGACACTCATTAGGCCAGTAGTAACATACGCCGCGGAGACGGCAATAGTAGGTGCAAAAAAGACGGAAAATAACGATGAACCATGAGATCGTTAAACTATTAGTACAGAAAAATATAGTGAGAGAAATCAAAGCTTTAAGAATAAGATGGTACGGTCACATAATGAGAAGAGAGAGTGGAGCACTGACAAGAGAAATAACAACTTGGCAACCAGCACAAAGTAGATTGAGAGGGCGACCTATAAGCAGATGGAAGCAACAGATAGAAGAAAACTTAAAAACGCTAAATGTAGAGGGATTGAGACAACAAGTGGCAGACAGGAAGAAGTGGACGAAAATAGTCGAGATGGCAAGAAGTCACCAAAGTCTATGAGAAAAAAAAGAGAATGTGGACTAATCTACCACATGGACTAGGATTCATAGAGTTTCGTAAAAGGAATAGCTACAATTTCACGTCGAAATGTTTTAGCTTTAATAATAATAATAACTGGTGGTAAATATCGTAGACGTGCCAACATAGCTGATGTACCATCATACGGCTATTATGCTTTTCCTACAAACTTAGTTTCGCGGATTGTAGAAATAAACGTAACACATTTGGCGGAGAATGCCGGAGAATGTGGAATGAGATTTTAATGATTATAAATTCTCATTTGCATTAAGTTCTACATGTATCATATAGCTATTATGATCTTAAATTGAAATATACAAAGTAAATATAGACACTATAAGAAATGTACCGCAAATAACAAAATAATAAAATCAGAGTTAATTCAAATAAAGCGACAAATTAATTGCCAAGATAATAGATCATACCAAAAGTAATTATATTTTTATAATATTAAATCAATTACGAAATTTCTAAACTTTGATATTAATTTTAATGCTCATTCAAGTAATACAAGGAACGAAATATGTATTTAAATTTCTTATTAAATTCACATCATTATCATTCCTAATTCCACCAAATAGTAGAATTAGGAAACAAATAACTTTAATCTTATCTTATAAGTTCACAAACACAATTTGGGAAAACCAACGCTCGATAAATAGATAAAGGAGTGATCTCAAGTGTTAAATTCTTATAATAACTAAATTATAAATGGGGATTATGAAGACTGATATGTAGTTATTGAAAAAGAATATTTAATCCTAAGAATTATTACTTATTTCGTAATATATGTAGTTATAAATTATAATAGATTATTGTTAACAAAATAAAAATGATCTCATTTTTATTTTGTTTCACATATATTATATTTTTTAACTAATTTTACATTCTCTAAACTAAACTTATGCCTAAACTAAACTTATGCCTAAACTTATGAATCTTATGATACTGTTATGTAGCCTTACATGAACAATGTATTATTTGTGTCTGGTTTGATTGAACATTTCTTAATTTTTGACCTATGTAAAATTTAGACAAGAATATCACCTTATTTTATAACTACTCGACTCTTCTAACGGATTACTGTTCTTAATTTTGGTTTTAAGACTATTTCAAAATATATTATTGTTGAAAAAGGCTGGGATCAAGATGGATTACATGACACTACTTTTTCAAATAACAAAATAAACTGTACGTCTATAACGAAAAATTGCCTACGCAAATTATGCCGAGGAAGGTTTAATGTGTATTAAAGCATGTTAAATTGTAATTCACGCCAGATATCCATATTCTGTAATCGCGAGAATGGGAAATTGTTGTATTTTACCAATAAAGTGGAAATTTAAGTTTTTTTTTTCGTTTTTATTTCATCAATTACAATAAGTTACATAAAATTTAATGTGTTTTTTCCACAATATTATGACCCAATTACAACACGAACCCCAACATTAAAAACCGCCCGAAAATTTAAGCATGTGCCACCTATGTACCGAAATGTCTATTAGAAATACCTCCTTTGAATTTACATATATGCTGCAATGTTTATATTTATAAAAATTGTAACAGATAACGTTGTTTAGACGGCTGTCGACATTATAAAAACTCTTCAACGGAACAGCTTTGTTTACTTAGGATTCCATAACCTCAATACAACTACGTATGGATATATCTGGTGTGAATCATTTGCGGATGAAAACTTTAAGAACTGACCTAAAACACCTTCCTTTCTCGTGTATTACTTGAATGTTTTTTTGTTAGAAGTACCAAATATAAAATACATATTAATATGGATTTAAAATACCAATATTGAATACAAACACTGTTTATATTTATACAAATTCTAGAAGATAACACTGAATAATCAGCTTTGTATAGTAAAGATCGAATTTGTATAAATATAAACAGTGTTTGTATTCAATATTGGTATTTTAAATCCATATTAATATGTATTTTATATTTGGTACTTCTAACAAGAAAACATTCAAGTAATACACGAGGAAGGAAGGTGTTTTAGGTCAGTTCTTAAAGTTTTCATCCGCAAATGATTCACACCAGATATATCCATACGTAGTTGTATTGAGGCTATTGAATCCTAAGTAAACAAAGCTGTTCCATTGAAGAGTTTTTATAATGTCGACAGCCGTCTAAACAACGTTATCTGTTACAATTTTTATAAATATAAACATTGCAGCATATATGTAAATTCAAAGGAGGTATTTCTAATAGACATTTCGGTACATAGGCGGCACATGCTTAAATTTTCGGGCGGTTTTTAATTTTGGGGTTCGTGTTGTAATTGGGTCATAATATTGTGGAAAAAACACATGGTACGAAAGTCAGCTGTTAAAAATTTATACTTTCTTGTGAATTTTTAAAGACGATGTATTCAAAGAACATATAAGATGTGTCCTTTACGGGCATTCGACGTCCTATTTGGTAACACTATATCATTAATCGAAAATTTTTTTGTTATTGTTAGTCAACTTTAAGATATCGTCTCTTAACTTTTTTATAATATAGTTATAATATAGTTTAAATGCACCCTGCATGCCAATTATCGATAGTACAAATTTAATGTTCTTACGTACAGATATTCTTAATTATACCTTTGTATTAGGCGGACCACGCTTTTAACTTTAGGCTATTAAGGGAATTTTTTCAGTAAAAAATTCGAATAATTAGTGTCGTATATGTAGAAAGCATTTATTTCATTCACATTACTTCGCGAAAATTCAATTGATTTGCTACAAATTTGCCAACTACGGGGACAATATAAATATCTGTTTCTTAATGCAATTTAAGACTTCCCGACGATTCGAACTTCTGTCCCTTAATAGCTTAATGGTAAAACCAATGAACGCAGGTTCGAATCCTGCATAAAGACGAATTTTTTTCAGTATAAAAAAATCGAATAATTAGCGTCGTATATGTAGACAGCAGTTATTTCATTCACATTATTTCGCGAAAATGCAATTTATTTGCTATGATATCTATTATTTATTAACAAATAAACTAATTTAAATTATTTATTCATAGATATATCATGTGGAAAGGAATCTATTAAAAAACAATAAACATGAACATCCATATTCAAACATGGTATTTTACCGTAATTAGGAGGCTTTACGAAGGTGAGCGCTCTTAAAGAAACACAAAATTTAATAGGACACCAGGTTCTGTATGTAAATCCCCCAACATTAGATATAAACTAAGTTATACAGTCATAATTTTGGTTTTAAATAGTAATATTTCCAATTTTCGTACCTTTATACAAATTAGTATCCATTATTTCTTAATTTTACAACACAAATTGTTACCTTCTAATGCACAGTTTTACCAAAGTAGGTATACACTAAAATTGTTAAACGTGCATACACAAACAAAACGGTGACTGGAATAAATGGGAAAAAAATACGAAAAAATGACTTTAATATAATACCTTACGCATGTGCATTGGGTATAAGTGATTAGTGATAACAGAAACAGTATTGTAAAATCAACGTGTGATGCTCATGATTAGGAAAACCCAAAAATACGCGCATAAATATGCAAATCATTTAGTCAAAATATGCACAAAAATGTTGAAAATATGCAAATAAAAAAATACTTATAATACATAAATTTACTGATTCACTTAAAAATAAACAGACATTTTAATTTTTCTACATACTGAATTAAACCTAAATATGCTTTTATTACACAAAGCAGGTTGTCGTTAGTTGTAAAAACAGTAAACCACTAATTGTTTCTCGAAGTTCTCAATTAAAAAATTTTGTCTCTTGTCTGAATATAAAAATTTATAAATGGAGAAACTCCTTTCCACATCAACCAATGTAATAGGGGCGTTTTTAAAATTGCTTAATATTACAGGATCCAAATCAATGGATTAAATAAATTCTCCCCCTAAAATATTAGCTACTTGGCTAAGAAACTGAAATCCACAATTTTTTTCCATTACATTTTGAAATTTTTGAAAAATTTTGTCCCCCATCTTGCCTCCGACATTTTGAAAAGCTGCCTCAGATTGTTTTACTAGTTCTACACTTCAGGTTAATGACAAATTATATTTCTCCATTTGTGTTATTGTTTTAGAAGCAAAGCTATAATTGGTTTTTATAAACAAAAGTTGTTGTTTTATTGTTTCTGAATAGTTGCTTAACATCAGTGGGAAGATTCGTTAGACAATTCTGAAATTAGATCTTTTAGTTGACAGAAATTCTCGCAATAAAAACAAGTAGCTTCCAACCAAGTGTCCCATCTTGTAATAACAGGTTGAGGTGGAAGAGGAGTGTTTGGTAGTTTTTCTTTATAGAACTTGAACCCTTATAGGCGCTTTAATGAAGTTTTTTTCATGTTGGAAAGTAAACTATTTACAAGAGGAAACTGTTTCTTCAACAACCCTATTTAAAGCACGAGCAAGTTTGAATAAAAGATTTTCAAATTTTGCCCAGCCTTTATCATGTACGCTGCATCTGACAAAATGAGCAAAACATTATCTCCAGGAACAGGCGTAGGAAGAAAAAATGTTAATAGTTTTACTTGAACAAACCTGGCCACTGTGAGTGCGTTTGCTTTTTCTAACTTTTTAGAGGCAATGAGGTAAGATTTTAGAAGAATCTCGTCGCTAAGAATACCAATCAATAAATCAACAATACAACGTCCTCTTGAATTTGTGGTTTCATCAATACATACTGCCATGGATTTTTTCTAATATAATATTAAAAATATTTAAAATAAATGTACAATTATTGTGAGATAAAGTGTATATTCAAGATGTTATTTAAATGTATTTAAATGTGCGAATATAAAAACTTGTTTTACCGAGGTCGATAGGATGTGAAAGTTAAGGCCTATAGAGGGAGAGACGTATTTCAGATAGCGTAGTAGAAGGTTGCTTTGTATGAAATATAATTAAATATATTTAATTAAACCGGTAAATTGATTGAAAAGTATTTGATTGTTGTAGTAGAGTTGTAGTGTTATATTCTCGTTATTGTTTTTGATATTTAATAAGCACCTTATTTGTCTCCAGTAATTTTGTAAGTTGATATTTTTTTATGAATTCATAAAATTTCACAAAAAGCTTTTAAAAGTGTATTTCCATTGTATTAAAATAATTAGTTAAGAGTCTTAATTATTAGAAATAAATAATAAAGATTATTATTAACATTTCTTAGTAATAATTATAAATTGAAAAGTTTGTTTGACGGGGTTCAAGGTTATAGTTTTTTGTACATGTTATCTTGCGTATGTGTAGATTTTGATCGTGTATCAAATTTGAGTATACAGTGTGGTTCTCTGGGGAGAAATTAAAAATAAACTTTATTATTTTTAGATAAGTTTGATCGGAGTTAATAAAGAGGAAGTTTTTTCATTCACTTAGCTGTCAATTGTACAGTGAATATATTTTACCTCATGTATTATTGTAAAATACATAATCTTTATACTTTATAAAGATAGTTTTTTTTTCTTTTTTTATTTTTTGATTTTATCCTGTGTTTAATTTTTGTGTTCTGGCCTTTACTGCTGATTAATTAAAAATATAAGTAACTCATTTAAAAATAAGTATATATAATGTGAATTTTTCACTGGTGCCTAGTATATTTCGTAGAAACAGTCACGACTTTCCGATTGGAACCCGAGAAGATAGAAGTCTCATATTTGGAAATCAACCGGCTGAGTAACCTAGTTGGGAAGATTAGTTGTGGATGGTGGCACATTAAATCTACAAACCACTATTCATAGCAATATGTAAAAAGGTTTGTTTCGAATTTTAGCTTTAATTTCCTCAATTACCTCCGAATACAAGGAACTTACGTCGTTTCTTCCTAGTGTTGTTTCACCTGGGACATTGAATTTGCAATACTTCTGGAGAATAGAAGTGAAATTTTAATTACATAGCTTTGACAAGGGAATATTTGACGTCATCATTGCATGACATAGGTCTCGATTAAAGATGTCTTGTTTGTTTAGCTTTTTGGACATTGGTTGGAAACATTGCGTTAATGTGGGTTGTGACACGCCTCCAGATTTCATCTTACCCAATTTAGTAATATGAACAGAAGTTTTCACGTTTTGGTCTTATTGATATTTTTTATCGCATGGTATCTGCATTGAAAAAAAACAAAAATCGAAATATCAAATTGAAAAGCAATAATATCAATACTTAGATCTAAATCCTTAATAAATAAGTTCAAAACAAAAGCGCCCAGAGTATCCAAATGGTGCTAAATCGGTCAACATACCTAGGATTCCGTATAAAAACTTAAGTTAATACTGACATTTTCATTGTGTATGTCCCTCAAAAAACTTCCTTTTATTTTTTTTTGTATCTAAAAAAATAACAGATATCGACCGATTTCGCACCATACTCTACATTGAATATTCAAAAATTATAGTTACAATTTTAACCCACGCAGAACAGTAGACTTTTCTCATATCTATACGTAGTTCTTTGTATGGCTTAACCCATACTGACGCTCTACTGACTTTGGGCATTTTACTAATAAAAATAAATAAAATACCACAACACTATAAAACACAAATCGATGTTATCTCTTCAAACGCACAATTAGAAATAAAATTCAGAAATCGATTTATTATTTACCTACTTATGTAAATATAGGTACAATAAAACCCCTGTTAACGGTTTAAAGCCACCTATTTTGAATTCTCGGAATTTAAGATTGGGATACCCATACTCTTGTACCTCATAATTTTTTTTTCTTGAGAACTGCAAACATAATAAAATAAATTACTTCACAATAGAAGATTTATAAAATTGCCTATCTTGAGCTCTTGAAACGCCTGCCAAAGATCTACATCATTCAAAATTGTTTCAATTATGCACACTATGCTATTTATTAAGGATATATGCATATATTTAAAAAAATGTATATAATATGCAAAAGATACAAAATATGCACTTTGCATATTTGGGTTACATTTCTCATGACTAAACATCGCCATTCTCAAGAGATACACTATATCGGCGCTTCGCAAGCTATATATTTGTAGTCCATAAATATCTATGGTAGTGTGAAGTTGTTTGTAAACGTATTGCTACGTGCTTTATCAAGCACTAGTACATGCGCCTTCCTATACAACGTACTACCTAAGGGTTAACTTACTAACTTATCCAACAAACACGGCTGCCCCGGAGATGTTTGGTTGAGATGTTAACTCAGTTAAGAGGCGAGATAGGGAGAGCTGGTTTTTAAATATAGGCGCTACCGTGTTTATAATCTCTAACCGGTACAGCTAACACGGACGCTGCCGAAAGTGAGCTATATAATTCACAGGTAGTACGTGGACAAAATCTCATACAACAATAAAACGCCAAATAGGATACAGCAATAAACAGAAGAAATATAATATTGAGAAATAACAGCAAAAATAATGCAAAGATCTGAACAAGGCTCACTTGCTTAATGAATACAAAAGTTATATAAATAAAGTTGAAATAAAAGGCCAGAAATTGATACTGAGTTAATGACTCATCCCGTATGGTAATTTTTGACTTATAGAATAATAATGCACATTTAATATGCATAAGCAAATAAATACGGGATTTTAAACTGAACTAAATTACCCTAATAAAAAATCAGAGTAATTTAAGTAACAAGCAGCAACATGATCGCATTGATTAAATGATTAAGCCATAAATGAATAATTTGCATACTTAATCTAGACAATAACAAAAATAAAGTTGGTAATTTATCCAAAGATCTTTTGATAAATCTCGCATCGAGATTCTACACATTCAGTATATGTAATTAGGTTATTAATTTATCCAATAAAACAAATTATCATTTAAAATTGTAATGAAGGAAATTAAACATTGAAAAATATAATGTGAAACTTAGCAATACGTTCGTCTATATCAACACATAGAATCATAATCAATATTTGAAATTAAAAAAAAACGTTTACGATAGCAACAATTAAGTGAAGAATATCTTGGGCATAACCCTAGTGCGTTAATGTAAATTTCGACTACCCTGTGCAAAATTAAAGGTTTCGATTGACTCCAAATCACAATACTCTAAACTTGACTATAACTATCTTTAAGCATTATACTTCGGACATGGACAGATTCTACAGAGTGAGTTTAAATCAAATGTCTGTAGTTCTCAGAAGAATATAAACATGTGTAATCCCACCTTACTTAAAAAACATTGTCAGCGTCACGCAATCGTGTCGCTTTAACTGTGAATCCTATTTAGCGGTATTTTCTCATGTCAATGGGATACGACTCGCCTTCGTAAAATGGTGTACTCCCAGTTCGGATCCTACCAGGAATTATCCAACAAAAACAGTACAATTTACATGGGACAACGAGAACTTAATTTTTTCACCCTAGTGAATATATTTCTCCATACGTGTGTATTTTATGCCTCACTAGGAATTTATGCCCCGCACGTGTACCCTTTTAAATTCAAGAAAAACACAATGTAGCAAAAATAAATTATAATTAAAAATAACAATGCCATAAATATGGACATCAAAAGATAGACTCACCTACGAGAGGGTAATGGTCTTGCTTCGAAAAGAAAATGAATAATTCACGAACACGTGCTCCACTGGAAACTATAACCGCTAACCTAGCAAAAACGACACTTTTGATATCTAAATATACCAGTTCTGTCGCTTATATTAATTAAAATGACCGCAAAAACCACATAGGCGAAGCAACATGTGCTTTACTGAGCCATTAAAATTTTATTCCAAATGACTTACGTCCTCGGAAATTCTCCAATTTCCCAGTTGACGACTAAATTGCAAGAGAGCGAGATTTCGCAAACTCGATGCTTTTATACGATAAGTTACATAGTTCTTAAAACAAGCGATAGATGGAGCCACTGTAGAGAAGAACTTAAATTAATTACATATTACATAAAAATTAAGGCAATAAAACACGAACCCAACTGGAAAAGAATTTCAATTAAGTACATTTTATTATAAAGAATTTTTTAATGAAAGATAATTGTCCAGAAAATAATCACAAGATGTCGCTCAATTACAACGACTGGAAGGAAATTAAAAGCAAAAGTTATACGACAATTCTAAGGAAATTCATACAAGACAGCGCCACGCCGTATTTTTAGCCGCCTGGATGCATAAATTTGCCGCCCCTGATTTTTTATTATTTTAACATAGAATTAGATTTATGTGTTAGGAGTGCATTTAAAGGCAAATTTAAGATATTACGCGCAGGGCCCGGAATCCATATATTCAAAATTTCAAATCGCTCATGTGTCAAAGTTCACGAGATTAAACGTATGTACTTATTGCGTATATATTGCTTACTCTGGGAAATTTGTATTTACGTTTGTCTATATATTATATTTTCATTCACATCTTACATACATATTATAGAGACACAAACTAAGAATAAAACATTAACAATCATAATAACCATTCTATGATCTGTCACATTTAACTCGATGTGGGCAAAATGTTGTTAGTTGTTATGGATTGTTATTGTTATGGGTTACCGAAAAATAATTAGTAATTGAAGCGCAAGTAAAACAGACCGTAATATAATAACATTTTCAACACTAACAAGTTTAGAGTCTTACACATGGTTGCTGATGCATTTTAAAATTCTAAACACATGCAAAAATATATTAGGGTAAACCAAACAGTGTTATATTTTTTATCGCAACCATAAATTTTCCAGTCACTGATAAGTGATAAAAAGCCGCGTAATATAAATAACGGTCAAAACACTAACAAGTTTAATGCTTGATACCCTTTAAATTCTATACACGCAAAAAATATAACGATTAGAAGAAGTGTGTTATCGAAGGTATGGTTGTTTAAAGTAAACATAACTGGTCACCCACTTCAATTCTTTCTCTCGATAGGCCAGCGCGTTTTTTAAATTACACGTTAGTATTATCTTAACCTATTGACCAGTGTCTCTAGTAATGTCGAATAATTTTCGCGTCCTTTAATTTGGCCGCCTGTGCAACGCCTGTGCCTGTGGCCGCGTCTGCAACTACGTTTTCCGAACCCTTAATGTAGTTGATGATGAAATCATATTCTTCTAATATTAATCTGAATTTCGGAAGTCGACTAGATGGATTAGTCATTCCAAATAAATATATAAGTGGCCTGTGGTCTGTAAAGATCTTAAATTTTCGACCATATAAATAAGGCCTGAAATGCTTTACTGCCCAAACTACAGCTAGTAATTCCTTCTCAATTGTACAGTAATTCCTTTCTGCTTTGTTTAAGGACCGACTGGCGTAAGCTATTGGCCTGTCGTTGCTGTTTGATAGTACTGCTCCAATTGAATAGCCAGATGCATCCGTTTTCAAAACAAACATGTTGTCTGCATCGAAATTTGGATATTGTAAAATTGGTGGTGTCTGAAGGGCTAGCTTAAGTTTTTCGAATGCCTTTTGTTCCACATCGGACCAAGAAAAAGGTATGTTTTTCTTTGAAAGGTTGTTCAAAGGTGTCGCGATGTTGGCAAAATTTGGAATGAAACGCCTATAGTAATTAGCGAAAGCGACGAACCGTTTGACGTCCTTCGCGTTTTTGGGAACTGTATATTCCAATAAGGCTTTTACATTGGACGGGTCTGGTGAGACGCCGTCGGCAGAAATGACGTGTCCCAGATATAATATCTCTTTCCTTAAAAAGTCGCATTTGCTTGGGTTAAGTTTAAGATTAACGCTTCTTAGTTGTTCTAATGCTCTAACTAAATTCAGATTATGTTGGCTAAGATTGTTGCCGAAAACTATGAGGTCGTCCAGGTATATGAAACATTGTTCGTAATTTAGTCCTGACATTGCTATTGTCATGGCTCGAGAAAAAGCACTACTACTTGTCTTTTGTCCCATTGGAAGTCGGCACATTTGGTATTGATCTTTGCCGGTTGTGAATGCTGTATAAGGACGGCTTTTGGGATCTAACTCGATTTGATGATATCCTTGTGCTAGATCCAAATGAGAAAAATAGACTGCACCTGAAAGTGAGTCTAAGATCTCGTTGATCGAAGGCAGTGGGAATTTGTCATCGACTATTAGGCGGTAGTTGATCACTATTCTCCATTTCTGGTTTCCGTCTTTATCTTTCTTTTTGGGTACTAATAACAAAGGTGATGACCATGGTGATTTTGCTTTTTCTATAATACCGTCGGACAAAAGTTTGTCTACTTGTTTGTCGATCTCATGTTTTTGAGCGTGTGGCAACCGATGGGGCTTAGAATATATTGGATTTATTTGTGAGCTAACCTGTATGTCTCCCCTGTATATATTTGTGTGCGTAAGTTTGTCTGATTCAAGGTAAAAAATGTCGCAATATTTAGCAAGTATCTTTTGCATTGCGATATTTTCCTCCTTGTTTAAATGTGACGTATTTACAGTTTGTAGAACTTTGTTGACGCGCTCGACAGACTTGGGGCCGTTATTGTAAAAAGTGCAAACGTTGTAATTATCAAGGTCTGTGAACGTCGGGGAAAACTTTTTCAATGTCGCGTCGCTATCTCTTGTATTTAATACGCGTACGGGCACTATTCCTTTCTTAGGGGAAACAACAGAGCCGGCAACAAATAATCCTGGTGCTACCTCTTCTTGTAATATGACACAGTCGCTACATGTATTTATTTTAAAATATCTGATTACTTCGCATCGAGCTGGAATGCTCGAAACCGCGTTTTCGTCTGAATAAAAAGGTAAGGTTATTCGCCGACCTTCTATAAAAAATGCAAGATTGGATTCTTCATAATTCAATATCGCGTTGTATTTGTTTAGCATGTCTGAACCGATAATACAGATGAGTGTATTGTTTACATTGTTCAATATTGCGAACTTATGCTCGACCTTGGCCTCGCCTAATTCTAACGTAACAACTGCTGACCCGATTGTTTTTGCTTGACCGTTTATTCCTACTATGTTTAATTTGTCGGCTTTGTTAATATTTATGTTTGGACGTTTATTATTTACAAATATTACGCTTATTGAAGCGCCGCTGTCAACTAGAAATAGATGCCCTTTATTATTAAAACGTACTTTAATGTAATTTAGGCCGCCGAGGTTGAAGCTGCACGGGGCAGTATCCGTTTTTAGTTGACTGCCTTTTGAAAAAACTGACATTCGCGTTTTCCCTCATTCTCAAGGGTAGCCGCATTTGCCGATGCTGAGAAAACTTTACTGTGATTGTCGCGATTATCGTGTCTTGGGAATCTTTTCTTATATCCGTAATTGTGATTGATATTACTGGACCGAAAGTTCCTTTGTCTATTATCGTGACTCTGGTGCCTGTATTTCCTGTACCGATTTTCCCTAACGTACGAATTTGTATGTGGTACTTTCTTTGAAAAATGCAAGACAGAGTTACTGTTATTACTAGGATTGATTATTTGTTCGTCCGTAGCTTCTTGAATAGCTTCGGACAGTGTATTTGGGTTACGGGCCTTTATTAACGTTCTTATGTTCGCGTCGCGAAGTCCGTTTGCGAACATATTGACCGCAATTTTCTCATTGACGATGCGAAACTTGTCGACTAATATTTCGTCGTCGCCTGCCTGTGCAATAGTTAAATGGGAGAGAAGTTCTTCCACTGTTTCCCCGTATTCTCTAATTGACTTCGCGCCTTGCTTTACGTTGTGTAGTTGCGTTGTCAAAGCCGTAATTGATTTCTTTGTAACAAAATGACTTTTCAGATCCGCGATTAGGGCGGCATTATTGGTATAGGATTTACGTAGCCTTAATTTCGCTTTTGCCGATAACCGAGTTTTGAGGATATAATTCGTTAAGTTCTCTTTTCCCGCGTCATCTAGTAATGAATCGTATAATTCAATTGAATCTATGAGTTGCAGTGTGATTTCCTCTTTACCATTCATTACAGGTAATAAGCTCGAGGCAGTGCGTAAATCGAATTTTTCAGCCATGTTACAAGATTTTACACTTAAACTACTTAATCTAAATTTTAAAATTTCCACAGCTTCATTTAATGTAACTGTAACACTCTTGATACAACTTTTGGTTGATTCTAGTATACTTGAGCTATGTGCTGTTTTGTTAAAATTGTTTTTAAGTCGTTTAATCTATGTCTAAAATTGTCTGTTTGCGCTTAATAATGTTCTTATCACTCTTAATACTAGCATTGTCCTTTTTTAAATTACTAAAAAATACCTTGACTTCGTCCTGTAGTTGAAGGAATTGATCCGGGGCGGACATGGGGGTGACCTAGACCTTTTCTTGGGTTCGGTTAAACTCCATCTGGACCTGGGCGGAGAGTCCCTTCGTCATCCTCCGGTTTATGTGTTTGTACACACCGTAGCAGCAGCAGGAGGTTATGATGATGATGACTCCCACGAATGCCACTATGCCGAGGATGTCGACCGTGTCTGCGCCGTTCTTCACGCTGGCATCGTTGCCCGCTATAATCACTTCTTCTTTCGTCGCATAATTACCCATTTCGGTTTATGAGTTTGCCATATTTCCGGTGAATCTTTCTGCGGTTCGTTCCGGTTATTCCACTTAGTTTTCTTCGGCCTTAAGTGGTTGGCAGGATCGCCATGTAATGTAGCCGGGTCCTGCGGGGGCTACATCGTTGCATTGGTACGCAGATACGTATAAGAATTTAAATAATACGCAGATAAGGTTGTTTTAACATAGTATAATTAGTTAACACTTATTTAAGAAGTAACATTGATTATATACATAACAACAAATAGAATCCTTCAAGGAGAGATCTATCTCGCACTCGCTATGTCTTACTGACTATCTAGCTATGTATGATCCCTTGTTCTCTGGTAGAACGTCTTATATACTTTAGAGTGCCCTCCTTTGACTATGTCCTTACTTAACTATAAACAAGATGTGCAAGCGTGTAACCTTTAACTAAGAATGCTTGTGTTTAATAAAACAGGTGGACCGAGGTCGTCTTTTCGAGTACAATACAAATAAGACCAGGGCCACACCTTGACTATATCGAGTAATACAAACATTACCTAATTAGGTTATCACATGTGCCTTGCACACGTGCACACAATTACGGCGCGGGATTGATAAAAGACAAAGCTGTAGATCAATCTAATTAACGTTAAATAAAGATTCGCACAAGAACTGTTACAATTTAACCAAACTAACTGTTTACAATACAAACTCTGCCATCTTAATTGAAAATTCAAACGCCATCCACAGCAAAACATATTAATGATACTAAATCCAAACTACGATGTAAACAAGGTTGCATACACATCCTTATTAATATATCTTCAATTTAATAAAATTTAAATAATACTTCAAAATGACTACAAGGAAATTTTCAATATCATCTAATGATAGAATAAATATCTGCAAAAGACAAACATTCTAGGAATTTTTAAATATCGAAATTACCAAATATAAGATATACAGATCCGTTCATAAATTATTGACCAAACGACCAAAAATGGAAAAGAGGCAGAGAGAAACAGTATTTACGAGTACGCGTGGGTGTAATTCGAACGGAAATCATTTTTCTAAATAACGCGCACTTTTATTCCAGTAAAGACAACGCAGTGACGCCGCTGCTTGCCTACCTAAGTGGCAGTGTTTACTCATGACCGATCCTTTATGTACGCGTGCCCTTCTCCTTATTCTTTTGGCTTTTTGAGAGCCTTCAGACGGTACAAAAGTTCGCGTTTTCCAACGATAAAGAGATTCCCGTCTCTGGTATCTTCTGGTGGCCACTAAGTGCTGACGAGGATACCTTCTGACACCTCTACACGTAGGTACTCTGTCAGATTTCTCTCGTCACTTGTAATATTTCCCTTTTTTATATTGTTTTATTTTTAGCCAATACTGTATTTAAAGTTTGGGAATACAATTCATATTTATCCTGTGTCCGAACAGGTTGTTTCTTTTTTCTTAAAATATTTAATGTACAAATATGTAGTTCATGAAAATCATGAAGAAATGAAACCACGTGCATGTGTTTTCTTTTCCCGCACTTTTTATTTTCATTTTGCACTTGAAGACAACAAAGAAATCACTGTTCTTAAGTTCAAAATCTAAATTATTTGATGCAACAAAGGTAGAAGTGGTACTTTCACGATAACTATACTAAGTCACATTTTAAGAAAACTCACATACCGAACCTAGCTTGATTAAAAAGTAGATTAAAATTAAAGCTACCCTGAATTCTGATGAAGCTAACTAATGAGGTTCAAAAAATTACATGTTTATTTTGAATTATTTCAAGAGTCGCGTGCACCTGTTATAATTGCCAACCGTTAGGGATTGCACTAGGCCCATAGTGCAATGCTGCCCTCTAATCACAATTTAAAGGCTGAGGTATACGATTAAATTGAGAATTATATAATATTAATTAATTTAATTAATATATTCTCCGTAAAAAATCGAATTGTCTCGTATTGAGGTTCGTACATCCCGATGTACGAACTTACACAGAACCGTATTCAGTCATTTCTATTAGTACCTAAATTTATTAGAGTAAAGATCAAGTCTTGAGAAACGTTTCTCCAGTGCTTTGACGCTCGCATCCCGTCACGGTAATTGTTAACAAGCATTTAATAAGTAATTATAACTTAGGTAGCCCTTATGAGAATGATTTTTAATTACTCCTGAACAAACATGATTTTGTTTTTTATTCCTTTTTGCAAAATTTAAACTGTAGCTAATAAAATAAACACTTTGTTCATTAAAGGATTTTAATAAAATTAGATTTGAATAGTCTTTGCTAAAATATTTGCTAATTTCAATAAACCCTGTGATATAAGTACTTTGCGCCACATTGTTTTTTAGTTTGATACCGTAAAACGGGGATACTTTGCATTAGTTCTTGAGGTAGTTGGCAAATAATGATGTTTTATTTTTTAACCGTTAAGATAATTACCCTAAATATGCTACTGAATGTGAAACCAGATATAAGGAATTCATTAATGGGTCGCATTAGCGTTATTATAAAGTTATTTATATTTTGTTAAAAAGTGATGCAAAATTACCTATAGGAATGGGCAACTTTGCATCACTACATAAAAACCATAATATTTAATGAATAAACAGCGGATATGCAAAGTTAGCGCCTTTACTAGGATTCTTAGCATCTCTAAACATTCTAGAACAATTAGACCTAGGTATGTGAAATGGAAATAATAAGAAGATGGGTTTTAGCAAACTTTATTTACAAAGATATAAAAAACAAGTTTTACAACATTATGTAATAGTTAATTTTAATCAGAATTATCGTTTAATTCCGGAACCGAATAACATCCCCTCTTATTTATTGGAATAGTGGGGTTTAATGCCCCCTAAAACGTCTTCCCACTTATAGAAAACTTCATCCTTGCGTTCTGACCATTTTTAACTCTTTTTGGACTTCTTCATAGCGCTAATAGTGGCCCCTTTTTGTCAAGAGAAGTAATAACTCCTGGATATAGACAGCTTTCATACAAAACGACAACATTGGAGTCAATTTGCTTAATTAGTGATGAAAAACACATAACAGGCTTGTCAAAAATGCTATTTGATGACCCAGCATCTGATTTTTCTGAAATCTCCTCATCTTCATCAGTTATCTCCATATGAGTATCTTGTCGACTTACGTGAAGTTGTGCAGATGTTGGTGATGCACCTTTTTGAACTACCTCAGACCCTGACTGTTCCTGACAGGCTTCATTTTGGTGAGCAACACTCTTACCAGGAGCAAGATTAATTTTTTTCTTTTTTCAGCTGTCTCTTATCACTACCTGTACATGTATTTCTTGTAGTTGCTAAAGTATTTAGGAAAGCCTCACCCACAACACTACTGCCTACAGCTTTGTGATGAATGCGATCAAGCAATGGTTGTATATCACATGGTACAATGCCACATTTTCGGAAGCCACTTGTAAGATTCGTAGAGATATTTGGTGCCACAATATCTAAAGTCTTTTGCAGTAATGCATTAGGTGTTTGTTTCCATTCCAACAAAGCACTACGCCAAGCAATTTTCAGGGGGCGAAAGGCTACATCCAGTGGCTGAGTGAGGTGAGTGCTGTTGGGTGGAAGGCAGATGAAGTGGAGTCTTCGTTGCAACAGCGTTCAAAAATGGCAAGAGACAAATGAGTTTGGGTAATAATATAGTATCAAACCAATCAGCAAATGTAGCCTCAAACCACCCAGATGATGAGCGATGATATCGGCACCCTTCTGGTCCGCTATCTGTCCATGTGGTCCATAAACTGGTAGATTTATGGACCACATATGGAGGTAAAAGTTGGCCCCCCGCACTTCCACAAAACATTATGGAAGTAGAACTTTTTGAAAAGTTACAAATTCTTTCGGGATATTTTGTGCCTCGTCGAACTATTACTTTTTTTTTTACCTGGATTGCCTGTAAGATTTTGTCTTATCAAAATTAAAGATGTTTTCTGGGGGAACACCTTCAATTCTACTTTTCAAATTTTCGATGCATTCTACCACAGTTGTTCATTAACACCGGCTCGATTTCTTTTGATGTTAGCAGCAATTTTTTCAGAAAGTCTCTTGTTCCGTTTCAAAAAACTTCTAGTCCAATCTTTTCCAGGAATATTATTAGAAAACCTAGTTTCTTTACGACCAAGACGATCCAAGTATAATTTAATGATGTGCTGGAGATCTTGAGATGTAAGAAGAAATCCTGAATCACTCAAAGCTTCAAGACGTAAAGCAAAGGTTTCCTCTTCTTGCCTGCTGAATACTGGAGGCCTACCGGTAGCCTTCTGATGCCATTGCTTGATTAAGTTGGCTATTGTCCGAAAAGGAATTTTATATTTTTCATAAGCACCTCTCCATTTCGGATACTATTCAGACATTCCTCTAAACGTTCCTGACTATAGTCAGCATAGCGACGTGCGCCAAGTTTTCGTCTATGAGTTCGTGGCATAGGTATCTAAAAAAGTTTAAAAAATTCTATTTTGATAGGCACCCAAAAAACGAAATTTTAGAAGGGGTTACTTTGCATTACCTTTGCACGCGATGCAAAGTTACCCCATATTTCAAAAATTCTAACCTATCTCACTAAAATCTTAAAATTCACAAAAATGAATATTTTGTAAAAACATCATCGCAGGAGTGTATATAAATGAAGTATATATAAGATAAGAATATACTTAGCTGTAGATGAGTCTTATAACCGGAATAACAGATCTAATTTTACTACGAATCATCGACACGTTGATTCTTTTATTTGTAGGCATATATGTTTTATTTTAGCGACATCTATAAACTTGCGTAGCGATTTATTAAAATTGCTCACTAAATAGTACGAAATGCCACCTTCGCAGTTTCGTTAAAATTTCGCATATCAACAGATGTCCGACTACCCATCATCTCGCAGTTTCTTTAAATATTGAAAGTTCATCGGGTGTTTCAACAATTGAACGAAAAAAATCGCATGAAGTATATGAGATAGAAAATCAAAGTGTCACCCAAGATTTTGCTCAACCGTCAACATCTGCCTTTCCAGAGTCAATTTTGATATCGACAAAAAGTTAAAAAACAGCTTCTACTCCAAATGTTCAATCAACAGTTCAGGAATATTTAACTAAACCAGTGCCAATCAAAAATTGTAAAGTTTAGATTTGCAATTAGTTAAGATGGATGTAAAAGAATCATCCTATCTACATAGATGAAGACATCGAGTTCAAAAAGTTCGTGAGAATGATATGTCCAGGATATTCTCTGCCAACAGGAAGAACAGCTTCAAATACATTAATACCACAACTAAATATATCTATCACATTTTGAAAAAGTAAAAAATAAAATAAAACATACTGAATGAAGCTGTATGGATCACTACGGATTCATGGACATGAAAGCTTTGTTGATATTACAGTTCTTTACTTGGATGATGATTTTGAATTAAATTCAGCATTGTTGGATTGCGCGTATTTTGCAAGAAGACATACCGATGAAAAAATTGGAACTCATTTAGTTAATATCGCAAAAAATTACAATATAAGCAATAAAATCCTTGTTTGTAGTACAGAAAATGCAGCCAATGAACTAGCATCCGCATATCAATGCAATTGGAGGCACTTATCTTGTGTCGCATACTTTTTTAGTCTTGTAGTTTAAGTATTCCAAGAGATTTACGGAACTAATAAGTTAAAATCAATTGTCGAATACTTCAAAAAAAGTTCCCAAGTATTGTTTAAATTGTACATAATTGAAGCGCAGATGAATTTACCAAAATTGAAATTTTACAACTAAATGGAATTTCACAAATGAAATGCTAAATCGTAATCTACAAGTCAAAGAGGCTATAATTTTTACTATAGCAATTTTGAATTGAAATCAACATTAATATCTTACGAATGGGAAATTACCAAAAAGGTCGTTGATGTACCAAAAATGTTTTTTGACGTAACAAATTCAGTATCAATTTCAAAAATGGCACCACTAATAAAAATAATGAGAAGAAAAATAAATAATTATAAATTAGATGAAACTCAACCAAAACAAATTATTAATACTGTTAAAAAATTAAAAGAAAAACACTTTCAAATTATAGAAGTTGCTTATGGAACATTAGATCGTAGAAGAATAAACTATAGTTAAAGAAGAAATGGTATCCATACCTTCATATACCTGCCGATTTTTCAATGAAGTGAAAAATAAATACGCTGTAAATAATCGAACAGCGGCTGCAATAATTGAATTAGACAGATACCATAATAAACCACTTTTACCTTGTAAAGGTAATCCTTTGCAGTAGTGAAAAGAGAGGTCTAAAATTTATCCCCAATCGTGTGACATGATAAAGAAAAGATAATATATGTCTAGTTGTTACTTCAGCTCAGTGGCGGCTCTTGATGACGTACGATGTGCGCTGCTGCACGGATGAGACTGCTTCGTTTAAGCTTTCATATATACAGAGAAGCAAGTAACCGTACCGAAATCTTCCGAAATAGTTCGAAGTAGTCTCATCCGTGCAGCAGCGCACATCGTACGTCATCAGGAGCCGCCACTGCTTCAGCTCCTTGGGAACAAATTTTTTCAAAACCAGCAGTGGCGTGTTCAGAACCTCACAAAAGGAGAAGCTAGAGAGTGAAATATCGCCCAAGTAGAAACATTTTTGGCGAGAATTTTCTTGCACTAATTCCTTTTCAATTGATATAAATTCCAAAGCAGAGTCTTCCTTGTCTTGTAGAATTCTTAACAAAATTTTTTTATTCGTTTAAACGCAGAAAAGGAACGTTCTGCGGACGCACTTGTGGCGGGGATAGTGAGTGTTAATTCACATAGTTTAAGAATTTCAGGGCAAGCACGATCTAGTCCGCAGTCTTTAAGATATAAAATATTTCCATAAGTTACTAGCACTCGTTTGATTTAAACCTTTTGAGGTGTTGTAAATCACTGAGTTCGGAACCTAATGCAGGAAAGTCAAAATATTGTGGATAATTTTGTTTCAGCGATTCAAAGGGCCCTTCAGAAACTGTGGGTTTATTGCAAAAATTAACTACTAATTCTAGAGATTTAAAGTTGTTAAAGTTCTTAAATCTGCTGTCTATGTGGGCAGAAATATTGTCAATTATTTCAAAGCTCAAATTTATTCCACCAGTGATCGAATTGTTCTCTTTTAGAAAAAACGATGGATTTGAATTTCTGAATTTTTTTATACAAAAATTAATCTTGCTAGTTTTATTTTGTAAAACGGCAAATAAGTTGTCCCAAAATGGAAATATCTCGGAAAAATAAGTAACAAAATATTAAAATTAGTTTCATTTTCCCTGGTTATACATAATATTGTGAAAAAAATTAATAAGTGGTTGTCGATATTCAAATACATAGGTTGGTACAGTTTGTATGTAATTCCATTGGGTGGGGGCTACATTTGGTAATCTTTTATGAACCACCAGATCTAAAGCACTAGTTCTTTTTGAAGATTTGGAATAAAATGCTGCCAAACCGTTCAAAATTTGAAAAAAATATGTAGAGACTGTTGTAAAACCAAACACTTGACCTAAATGTAATTTCAAAAGTAATTGAAAATTTGCGGAATGAGTTGGAGAATCGCATTAGAAGACACCATATTTCAAACAAAAATCACTTAAAAACAGCACTAATGGAAAAATGGCATAAAATCAGCTCTGACTACACAGAAAAATTAGTAAAACCTATTTCAGAGAAATTAAGGGCTGAAAATTCTCGTGGTTTTCCAACCAAATATTAATATTTTAATAATTTATCCATTTTTAACAATTTCTTACGAATGTTCTTATACAGTGTAATCTTTATTATGTCATCAATTTTGTATACATAATTGTATATCCGACGTACGCTAATATACCGGGTGTTCTTGAAATAAAAAGACAACGTATGAAAAATTGAAAGATAAATTATATAGAATATATACCCAAAATTTCCTCTCATAAACGAGATAAAAAATTACGGACATTTCAAAAAATTGTGTTACACTATTTAATGTATCATAAATACTATCATACACGAAATTTAAAGCTGACCCACAATAACAAAATGAAAAATCTTGTTATTGTATATCTCGCTTCAAGTTCATTCTGTTGTCGAATGTTACAATTTTTCTATTCAAGGTAATAGATTGTAACTTAAATGTACATAAAGCATACATTTTGCATGTTCTTTCAATATATCAGCTTTAGGAATTTATAAATATAAATTTATATAAATAAACAGCCGACTCATGTTACATAAGAAAACTTATCGCTTGTGTTTACACACATTGCTGCCTTTGAATAGAATGGGGTATTCTGATTCCGACATTCCTCTTTAAATTCTCTAACAAAAAAAACATTCTCGTAACACACATGAAATTTTAGTATGATTTTTAAAATGGGTTTGTAACTAAATCTAACTCACACCTTAATTTTTAATTACAAATTTACTTGAGTGTATTAAAAACCTGATTTTGTACGAGATATTGACTTTAGCATACAATATATTATACCTTTTATAACATCTACAGCTGTTAGTATGTAAACATAAGTGTGTGTCACTTCAATATAGGTACATATTTACATTCTGAATATCTTGAATTCATTGACGGCACATTTTTTAATTTTCGGAGGGTTTTTAATTTTGGGGTTTGCATCGTAATTGACTCAATATTTTGGATTCATATTCTATATAAATACATCTTCCCATTTTTCATACGTTGTCTGTTTATTTAAATGACACCCTATATATAGATACATAAGACAGCAATACAAATCTACAAAAAAATGATTCTATCGAAACTTTAATTTTTGCGGAAATTTAGGAACACAAACTTTTCAAATACGGTCCTGTATTCAGGTTGAAACTAAATAGAAATTATATGTTGAAGATTCAACAAACTAATAGGCATTTATTTGTTCAAGTTCACCAAAAAATCCTTTTCACATTTCAATAATGTAAACACTTTATGTGAAAAGTTTTGTAAACATGTTATTCATTCATTTCCTAGATCTAAATTTTCTTATGCATCAGCTGTTCTATTGTTATTTATAAGTAGGTCGATGGCTTGGCTTGACCTTTGTAATATCCCGAAAAAAAATACAATATTGAGTTTCTTTAAAAATTTTAAATGGTAAATGAGTTTTGTGGTGATATGGAATTTGTAATTAATATTAAATTCACGCCTATAAATAATAAATTACATTTGTAATACTTGTTTGTTGTGTGTTTAATACTAATTTGTAATATTTGTAATAATATTAATTGAATGTTCATTTTTTTTAAAAGAGATATTCAATGTGGCTGCCATTTACGTAAATACAAGCTTTTAAACTTTCGAAGTATGTACACGATTTAACACAGCTCGCCTTCGTTGACATCAGTGCCGTTATAAACTGAACCTTTCGTGGAGTACCATAATAAGAAATCTTATTTATGGATTTAAATCGGGACTACGCGAAGGCCATAGGATACGACCACCTTGCCCTAGCCATCGAGGATTTAAAAAGTTGCGCACTTCACGAGAATAATGGGCAGATGCGCCATCATGTATAAACCACATACGAGCTCGTGTTTCTAGAGGAACATCGTCTAGATAATCAGGTAGCGAATTCTTCAAGAAAGCCAAGTAGCTTAGTCCGCTAAGACGTGTAGGTAGTACGTGCGACCCTAGCAATTAATCACCTACAATTCCGGCCCACACATTGATTGAAAAACGGTGTTGAAAACGACCTTGATATATGTGGGGGTTTGCATCGGCCCAGTAATAAAGATTGTGGAAATTTAGAATACCGTCCCTCGTAAAAGTACACTAATCGGTAAATAACACCCTTGAAGAAAGTGCGGCTGTTGTGCAAGTTTCCAACTGAACCATCTACAAAAGTTAATTCCATTTTATGCTTAATATTATTACAGCTATTACATATTAAAGTACGTCGCCGTATTTCGTTTATACCCTGTATAATTTATTGAATGATTTTTTTTGTCTTAGGTAGGACTTTTGAAGCCAGAGATCTAACACCAAAAGAAGACACTTTTTATGGGGAAAATTTTTCCTTAAAAAATAATAAAACTAATGCATAGAAAATTTAGCTATTTGTTTATTAAATACTTTATACATGACAAAAAAAATTCATGATGGATTAGTTTATATTTTACATACATTTAACAATAATTTTTATTCTTCTTTTTATAGAGAATAAATAGAGTAAATGAAAAAAATGTTTACACAAAAAATTCAGAATATAAGTTAAACTAGGTCACTATTTAGGTCTATTTTAGTTGTGCGTAAAGCAACGTGCTCAGAGCTGAATGGCCACTGGGGTATATATGGTCTCGAACGTTCCACTGAAGCACTAGGCAACACCCCCTTGTATTTACGTCTTGTGCCCGTAATAGAAGCTTTGCGGGTATTGACTCCATATTTCTCCCACACTCGTGGGAACATAATGAAACGAGAAAAAAAAAAAAAATCTACATTTTTTGTTTTATTTTTCTCCCTTGGTAATGGAGACTGATAGGACAGAAACAAAAACCGAAACGCAACGGACTGAATCTCAGAACGTTGTGAAAACAGAGGGTGCACCCAAAGAGAAAATATATCTCTCCAGGACACAAAGAGAAGATGAGGAAACAGGAGGTAGATACGAGTGAGATAGGGTTCCCCTTCCCCAAAAAGAACCGCAGGGAGAACCTCTTGAAGGAGCTTGAAGAAGGCTATCCTCAATAAATATGAGAAAATCAAAGAGAGCAACAGAAAGGCCTGGAGAAATTTCTGTGAGGACATTGCAGGTGTCCATGACATGGTCATAATTAACAGAATTTCCAAAAAAGGTCCTTCCAACGCAATTAGATCTGTACACAAACCGAATGGGAGGTGTACCAGACCATGGAAGAGACTTTAGAATATCTTCTTAGGGTACACTTTCCAGGTTCAGAGCGTATGGATGACTGTGATACCAATCAGCTTTGTCACCTCTTAGAGGGCGACTAGAAATGTTTGGGAACTATCGAACGAGGTCTTCAAGCCTCATTTAATTAGATGGGGTCGTTCGAATCATATAAATCCGCAGGTGCAGACAGAGTATTTCCCAAGCTCCTTCAAGAGGTGTTCCCTGGTTGTATAGAAATGTTCAGCTTAACTGTAAACATAATTTCAGGTGTCATACTATCAGCCGCCATTTGAAATATCAGTTCTCCCAGTATAGTTCCTGTAATATCTATATCCCCCCTACAACCTTATTAGGGCACCATACGCCATTGGCTTTCAGCCTCAGAATTACAGCCATGGTCTCCGCTTTCACAAATAGTTTCATCGGAGGGAGACCTACGATGGCCTTCATGTTCCCCTGCTGTTTATAGCTCCCGTGAATCCGCTAGAAGGGAGATCTTGTTATGGCTAGGAAGAGAACATTAGAAGAAATGGAGGCTAACGGAAGGTCGATTCCATACTAAAACACTATTAAGGGAGCTGGACGTTAGGCTTTCAGCCAACCTAATTTGTAGTAGCAAAAAATAAATTAAAATGATTACCGGCTTAATAACCGAAGATTGTCCTTTAAGGAAGCATTTGTACAGCATGGGCTTGATTAGTGAGCCCTGGTGTAGGAGATGTGAAGAACAGGAGGAAACTAGCCTTCATGTAATATGCACTTGTGAGGAACTGAAAGGACCAAGTCCTTTCAGTTCCTCACATTTCGGAAGAGATCTATTCGATCCTACGAGGGCATCCAAATTTCCCTGAGGTAGATTGTGGCTTTTATCAAAGAGACAAGACTAACAGAGTAGAACTGAGATGTATATTGGATGTGGTACAAAGAGCACTGTGCTAGAAGAAGATGCTACCATCTTCTTGGGAATTCGTCAATGGTATTTATAGTTTTGCTACGCCCTATACAGGCTGTCCCGTAAAAAACGCCAACATTCATAATTCCGTTATTTATTGTCCGGTTTTATTTAAACAAAAAGTAAATTTAATAGCATCAAAAACACTATAAGATAGCAGTGTTTTATTTGTTTTCAATTGTTTTCATTAATGTCAAACGACAGTCAAGTTTTTTATTTTAAATGGCAACATATATATTTTTAGCTATATTCGGATTGGTTTTTTTTTCTGAATTCAACGATGTATAACATGTTTATTTTTGATAAACGTTTATTGCAAAAAAAAACTTTATAAATTTCATCTTTGTCTTCCATTATTTATAAATATTCGAATGTGTCATGAAACATTGGAAATGTAAGTATTATAAATATTATTATAAGAAACAAAACACTTTACAATAAATGTTGAAATTACCCGCCACCTTGTTCAACACATATCGCACATCTCCTAATTACTCCAAAGGTCGCATTTAAAAGACAAGCGGCAGGTACTTCTTGACAAGTGTTAATAATTCTTTGTCTTAAAATGTCAACATTTTCTGGAGTTGTTAAATAAACTAGATCTTGTAGATAAGCCTACAACCAAAAATCGAGGGGCGTAAGATCCGGTGAACGCGCAGGCCACTCGATAGGACCGGTTGTTCCTATCCACCTATTTCCAAATTGGGTGTTCAACAAATCAGTATTTACTCTGGCGCTGTGCGCGGGAGCCCCATCTTGTTGAAAAAATATTCTATTTAAATTTGCCAAAGGTAATTCATCTAAAAAGTTTTGGAGATTTTCGTGTAATAAAGTGTAGTATTTTTCTTGATTTAAGCAACCATCTTTGAAAAATGGCCCAATTAATTGATCACCTAAAATGCCACACCAAACATTTACGTTGAAATGTCTTTGAAAATTATTTTCAATTACAAATCTCGGATTGTCTGCACTCCACTGTCGATGTATGTTTCTATTAAAAATACCGTTGTTGCTAAAAGTGACCAAATTATCCTTCTGTAAAAATTCGGGTCTTGTTCTAATGCATTTAAATAAAAACGACAAAACTGGATTCTTCGGCCAGGATCATTTTGTTCTAATGCATGAACTTGTCGAGCTATGTACGGTTTAAGTTTGTGTTTTCTTAAAATACCATGAACTGTAGTTTTTGATACCCCAATATTATGTGCAATTTCGCGAATCGAAGTTCGTGAATTTTGCTGTACTGTAAGAAGAACATATAATTCCTTATCTTCGGAGAATTTCCGTTTTTGTGTTTTTAGTTTGGTAAATGATCCATAATTTCTTAAATTCTTTTCAATTCTCTGAAATATTTTCGAACCTGGAACTTCTCTGTCCGGAAAACGAGCACTGCACCGACGAACTGCTTGAAGGCGATTTTTATTACATTCAAAGAACACTTGTAACATGTCCGTTAATTCATTATTCATTTTTAACGAAAATACGCTTTTTGTTGCGGCAAAACGTTCAAACAGGATAATACAGAAAACTTAATAAAGTCAAACTGACACTTAAGGCACATTGACAAAATGCTAGTGGACTGGGCCAAGTCTACTATAATGAAAGATGAAATTTATAAAGTTTTTTTTTTATTTTTTATTATTAGGAGATGTGCGATATGTGTTAAACAAGGTGGCGGGCAATTTCAACATTTATTGTAAAGTGTTTTGTTTCTTATAATAATATTTATAATACTTACATTTCAAATGTTTCATGACACATTCGAATATTTATAAATAATGGAAGACAAAGATGAAATTTATAAAGTTTTTTTTTTGCAATAAACGTTTATCAAAAATAAACATGTTATACCTACATCGTTGAATTCAGAAAAAAAAATACAATCCGAATATAGCCAAAAATATATATGTTGCCATTTAAAATAAAAATCTTGACTGTCGTTTGACATTAATGAAAACAATTGAAAACAAATAAAACACTGCTATCTTATAGTGTTTTTGATGCTATTAAATTTACTTTTTGTTTAAATAAAACCCAACAATAAATAACGGAATTATGAATGTTGGCGTTTTTTACGGGACAGTCTGTATATTGAAACAAGAGAAAAGAAAGGAACTCAAGTTTCGGGCGACGAGGATTGCCTCACCTACCCGTCCCTGCCAACGTCTAGCGACCCACCCGGCTATAGAGACAACCTCAGCCCAAGGGTGGGGAGACCCAAAGGTACTTTAAGAAACGAATTATGGTGGTATAGGGCGCCACCGAATTTAGAACCGCTAGACGTCGCAAATTCGGAAACTGTGATAACCAAAAGTAGGCAAGCCGCGCAGCGAGCAGAGGACGCAACCAGCCCGTCCTTACCGTAAAAAAAAAGAAAGAAAAAGGGCGGATTTCAGCCAAGTGTAATCAAACTTTATTTTCGAAACAAAATTAAAATTAAAAAAAAGAATCAAACTTGCTAGTTACTTAACAAAAAAAAGACAAATTAAATTCGTTAATTATCCACAGACCGTTTATGCACAGATAGCTAACACCCCATCAAAATATGTATTCCGCTTGTTCACAGTTAATTAAAACAAAATTGAAAGCCCGATCTTTTGAACGGACCCAGTATATATTGAGAAATTTTTAGTTACATACAAATATTTTTAAGAAATAAATTAGTACAAATTTGCAAAGTCGTGGTCTGAAGATATAATAAATTAAAGTTGACGGTTAGATATAATTAGGAACAAATGATTAATGAATGCTTAAAAATTTAATGATCAAAATTAATGAGGAATATGCAATACTTAAATTATAGTTCACAGATTAGCAAATCTAGAAAACAAGTTTTATTCTAACGTGTTTAATACATACAAAATAATACACACGTTTTCTACGCTAAAGAAAACGCAGCAAAAAAAAATTCTTTCAATATTTTAGAAGCAAAAATAAGTTTTTGTCCCCATGAGGAACAGATGTGTAATTTAAATATAAAACTCTCTCGAAATAAATTTAATGAACAAAAAAAAGTATAGCAATTTCAAATGATATACTAATTAAAAAGGCAATAAATTAACTAAATAAAATGGAAAATGATATCTGTAACAACGCAATTACTAAGATAAATAACAAACAAAGAAAAATTGAATCTAAAAATTTCAACAAAGTAAACTAATTGAAAACATTACAGGCTAAATTAATAAAGAAATATTTTTAAAGTCTTAGCTGTGTGTCCGTCTCTTTCCAGCAATCAGGGTGGATGCTCTTTAGCGTCGTCGGCTTCGTTCCTGTGGGCGACGTTTACGTCGGTAGGAAAAAAAAACCACGAGGATGTCTGATGGTTAACAGCGCAATATAGTATATCGTTGAGAAGGAATAAGTCGGCTCTTATCGTCACAAAGAAATCCCCTGTGAGATAATTGTAGCTACAATTAAAATTGTAGCGACTTAATTATAACCTCGCTCAAACGAGAGGGTTGACAAAAAAACAGAATACTACTTAAAGTAATAAAGCCCTTCAATAGGGTGCTACGAAACAATAATGAAGACAACCATCGACCTTCTCTCTACCGATCTCAGTCTCCTTTCCTCTAGAAGTCATCGCCACTCGAGAATCGAGAGGGGAGGAAGACCACGAAGAAAAACTAATACGTAATTACTGTATACACACGCATGCGAAAGTACTACAGTTTGGTTCAAAATAAACATAACGGAATAAAATAAAAGAAGACGCTAATTCACGACCAAGACGAGGACGTATCTACGAACAGGTACCAATTTCTTCTTATAAATAAGACCTGTTACTATTTTTGAGTTAATTTTAATAAACGTATAGCCGTTAAGCCTTACTAGAGAAGCGGTAGATTCGTTTTTGATATTAACTAAATTTCTTATATGCGCAAGCCAGTTGATGCCACCTTCTTAAATTGTTAACACATCATACTTCGTACGTACATTAATTTTTTTTCCATTCAATTTATTAACTTGAATATTTTCATTGTTTTATTTATAAATAGCATCAACTCATGCATCATATCATAACAATTAATATCAAATTTGAATTTATTATGCCAAATAACCTATATGAGGAGTTCAATAGTCTTTACGAGACAGAGATTCGTATATTATATTTAAATCACCTTTTTGAGTCTGAAATGATAATAATAAGGATGACGTTAAGTAAACTCAAACATTTTTATTAGTAATATAATTACGTAGTAAGTTGTAAGCAATCGACGGAGGTGAAAAGAGATCCCATCGTGTTTACCAGCCTATGACGAATTTTATTAAACATAAAAAGTAAATTTTATAATTATTTTGTCAGTTTTGCATATGAAAATAGCGGCAATCGTTCTCCGAGGGCGATACGAGATCCGAGAAAATGATTTGTGAACTAAGCACTAAGAAAAACTACTACAAAGTTTTAAAACGTCTAGAAAATATTTTGTGTCCTCTGTACAATGCTATAATTCAGTTTAAGGAATTATTTGTAGATTCAACTAGAAAAAAAGTGCAAAATTAAAACACAAAGTTTATAAAATTCCATTATTCGACAATCAATGCTAGGCGACAGGCGAGAGTAATGTACACTCCACTGCATTTGCATACAAAAATTATTTACTGAGTAGTTTAACACTATATTAAATTGTTACTGTATACTTAATTACTACTCACATGATAAAATTATATGAATACTCATTTGTTATAATTCACACGAAACTTTTACAATAAAACTTTTATTTTATACATAAATTCGTTTTTAATTCTCCGACCTCAAAATATACCTTGCCTTGTATCGAGAGCCCAATAAACGCCCTGAGGTAACTTACATAAACAGAGTCTAAGAAAAATATATATTTGTGTAATTTTCAATAATCAATTTTACATTTCCCCTACCAAGCAGAATACACGGCAATATGTTGTACATTAAAATGATATACATACGCGTATCCAATTAAACGGGTTAGAATATCATTTGTAGAGATGTTTATTAGAGTATCATCATAAGGGTGCGCGTATATAGAGTTAGGCAAATGTATAGCTTCCATTTGAATATCTTTGATATGGCTACTTAAATTTTAATAAGACTTTCCAAAATTAATTAAATGCAAATCGGTAATTCGATTAGTATATTTATATCCGAATCAGACTTCCCGGTTAGCCGGAAACGATGTTAACTTTTTTATTTTAAATAATAATAAACACCACGTATATTTTTACGATAAAAAGGTTGACACCCTATTGTTCAACGATAAATATATTTAATTAAAACTGATATTTTAAAATCATGTTTATGTTTAGTAAGCCATGGAATTAAAATTCAATATAGCAAGCGCCAATTAAGTTGGCGCGAGGAGGGGTTGCGCAGAAGCCATTTTTAAAAACGTCCACCCCCACTACTCAAGTAATTGTCAGAATACATTTGTCATTGACGTTTCACGGAACATAATGTCTACTAGGGGATCATAAAGTGATACACGCCCAGAGGTTAGAATTATCTGACATTTGATGTAAAACCAAATACAAATCTCCCCACTACTTTTAATCCTGCGCGAACTTACCCCTCCTCGCGCCAACTTAATTGGCGTTTGCTATACTTGACTTAAACTGTCACAATAAACTTTGTAGATGTCCAAATATTAATAATGGTTCAATTAACTGAAAAATAACGTATTTAAATTCTGATTGATTTTGTGATCGCGTCAGAACTCATAAAGAAGGATGCGATTTATTTAACAATTTGCATCAAGATCGGCATCCAATACGAACTGTCGTTGGTAAAACTTTGGGAAAGTATAACTTGGCTGGAAATGTTACAAATTTACCGAAAAGCAGACCACCAAAAGTCGCATTAATCATTGAATTGAATAGCGGGGTCATGACACAGTTGAGAAGACACCACTAGCAAAATTGTGTTGCATTTATTAAATATTTTGTTTACAGTTTATTTATAAGATATAAAATTATACATAAACAATTTCATATCACAATATATTTAGAATTTTACAAATAAAACTAGTTACTTTGTTACATAATAATAACCTCCACATACAGGACAATCCTTCTTATCCTTTTCACGACCTTGGTGTCTCTTTTCCTTTCGTTCAATTTTCTTTTCATCATCATCGATAAGACCGGCAAGCCATATTTGAAATTCACACACTAATTCATCCATCATGTTATCAATTTCAAATCTTTTAATAATGTAATCCATAAAGTCACTTATTAATACGTGGTGATTTTTAAATCCAAATTCGTTGCAAATATTAATTACATTTTCTACTAGCAATCTACTTTCAAAATTGCTTTTGAGTTCAATAGCATGGCCATATATAAATTTTCCAATATATTCTATTATTCTGGTTTTAACATCTCCATCAAGTAATGTTTGTAACTTCAAAATAGAAATAACATCAATTTGTCTCATGAAATGTTCACATATTCTTATTATTTCCTGTTGAATGTTTGATTTGAAACGGATTAAAATTTCAGTGCTTTCCAAACAATCTGCGACTCTAAAAATGCTAGTGATATTCTCATTAAAACTCATGTTTTTAATTATTGTTTCTGTACGATTCAGACTGTTAGGAGTAAGATTTTCTGGAATCGGTGGTAGTGTTTCTAAGTGCAAGTTTTGCTGAAGTCTGGCCATATTGCCATATTCCAAAATGTCAACCTTGACTCCGTTCAGGCTGATGCCACCGCCCTCGGCAGTGAATCTAATCCCATTTTTGTTGAAATTTTTGTTAGACCGTGTTAAAATAGCTAATACATCATCTCTTGTGTTAGTATTGCTCATTGTTGTAATAACTTCAGCTTTTCCTTTGGTGTTTCCTTGAACACGTGTTGATTCTTTCAGTAATTTATTAAAAGTTTTTCTACAAAAAAATATAAATAATCAAAAATAAAATTGAGATAAGTGTAAGTAATTTTTAGTATAATTAAATATACAGTGCATTCGTAAAGTAGCGAATAAATTCAATAAAAATTAAAACGGAGGTTTTTCAAATCCGTCGATTTTTATTTTTCATTTAGAATTTTCTTACGTGAAACTGAAATATACAAGCTCTCCAAAAATCGATATGACGTCATAATGTTTTAATATAAACAGCAATTTTTTTATTACATAATTAGAAAGGGCCTCAACGCCGAGAAGGGTGGTTACCATAAAGGCGATCGGGTTTGGCTATACCGGGTGCGGCAATAGTGTGTCGGCGGAGCTTAGCATGAAAACTAATAAAGTTGTAACAATGAAATTTTACGTACACATGTAGTATGCTACAGTGCATTTTCTAATTTTATTTATATATTTACAGGGTCTTCCAAATTGTCGCAACCACTTTCAATTTTTTTTTAAAATAGATTGCTATACTTTCTTGTTATTATGATGATAGCCACCCAAATTATCTTTGCAATGATATATGACAATGTGCACTTACAACTGTTAGTTTTGGTTTTATTGCAAATTTTGTTAAAATCTTGACAGTTGCAGCGTCTAACATTTTAAATCTTAGCCTGAAAATGGGTGCAGTGCCTCACGTAACTTTTTTGTTACCAATTTATGGACTAACACGTTATATGTTTTGAGGGTGAACAACGTGACAACATATACAGAGTGTTAAATATGTCGTGCCAAAGTTATCGAAGTTTAAAGGCTATTTTCTCTTTTTTTTTTAAATTGAACCTATAATTTTTTTATTAGTCAGCAAATTCCTTGTAAAATTGCCGTTAAAATGGTACTAATAACATAGTACTTATTTCTAGTATTTTCGAAGTTATAACCCTTTAATGGGATATACCTATGTTTATAATATTCAATATGCGGTGCATCTAATAGTTGGTTGGCCATGAAATGATATCAAACAAAGTAACTTTTACAAACACCTGTTTCTTAATTCTTTATTATTAGTTTTAGAATTACATTTTGTAATTTTTCAATAATAAAACAAAATTAATTTGAAATGTGTTCAAATATATTTCCATTCTGCTCTACACATGCTCTTAATCGCCTCTGCATCGACAGACTTACATTTTGAGCCATGTTGTTTTCACTTACTTGAAGAAAAGCGTTTCTGATTCGTTGCTGCATGTTCTCTGCCGTTGTAGGAGGTGTTTCGTAAACTATATTTTTTACAGTAGGCCACAGAAAAAAATCACAAGGGGTTAGATCTAGTGACCGCGGTGGCCAGCTTATAAAGCTTCCTCTCCCAATCCACCTATTGGTGAATACCCTATCTAAATGTGTTCTTGCAGCAGCACCGTAATGTGCAGGTGCACCATCATGTTGGTACCACAATCTCCTTATGACGTTATCTGGTAGGTCTTCTAACAGCAATGGTAAATTATTTTGTAGGAAATTTGTGTAGATTTCACAATTTAAAGTATTATTAAAAAAGAATGGACCTACAATAGTGTTTCCTATGATGCCTCCCCAGGTGTTAACACTCCATTTTTGTTGGTATAAAATGGGTTGCACAAAATGAGGGTTTCTAGTGTCATAATAATGAGAATTTTTTCTGTTTATTATTCCACAATTAGCAAATGTTGCTTCATCTGTGAAAAGCACATGATCTAGAAAAGTTAGATCTTGTCGTAATTGGAAAAGTAGCCAGTCACAGTAAACAAGTCTCCTTTCAAAATCCGTTTGTAATAAGCCTTGATGATTTTGAATTTTGTAAGAGTGAAATTTATGTTTTTTTAAAATCCTTCTTACAGCAGTGACTTCTATCCCGTGTTCTTTCGAAATTATCCTTGTAGATACGCGCGGATTTTCCACAACGGACTGGACAACTGTCACTTCATTATCTTCTGTAACCATAGACTTAGTTCTTTCATGTTTGACATAATTCACTGAACCCGTCCGAAGAAACCTTGTCAACAAATTTTCAAACGTCTTAATATCTGGTGCTCTTCGGTGAGGATACTCCATAGCATATGTTCTTGATGCTAAAAGTGGATTTCTATTGCTAGCGCCAAGAACAAATGCCATGTCTATTAGCTCTTCCTTCGAAAAATTCATTCTAAAGAAACACAACTATAAACTATTACGGCATGGAAATAAAAAATAATGACAACAAAACGATATAACTGACAACAAGATAACAACTAATAACGAACAAACGGAAATTGATAATTAACTAGCCGAACTTAAATTATAACAATTAAACGCGATTACAGTAAAGAGAAACTATTGAAAAACACTTTATATGGAAATTTTAAGTAGATATTTGACGTTTGGTTACACAGCAATTTTTGCTTAATATCATTTCATGGCCAACCACCCAACTATTAGATGCAGCACCGCATATTGAATATTATAAACATAGGTATATCCCATTAAAGGGTTATAACTTCGAAAATACTAGAAATAAGTACTGTGTTATTGGTACCATTTTAACGGCAATTTTACAAGGAATTTGCTGACTAATAAAAAAATTATAGGTTCAATTTAAAAAAAAAGAGAAAATAGCCTTTAAACTTCGATAACTTTGGCACGACATATTTAGCACTCTGTATATGTTGTCACGTTGTTCACCCTCAAAACATATAACGTGTTAGTCCATAAATTGGTAACAAAAGAGTTACGTGAGGCACTGCACCCATTTTCAGGCTAAGACTTAAAATGTTAGACGCTGCAACTGTCAAGATTTTAACAAAATTTGCAATAAAACCAAAACTAACAGTTGTAAGTGCACATTGTCATATATCATTGCAAAGATCATTTGGGTGGCTATCATCATAATAACAAGAAAGTATATCAATCTATTTAAAAAAAAAAATTGAAAGTGGTTGCGGAAATTTGGAACACCCTGTAAATATATAAATAAAATTAGAAAATGCACTGTAGCATACTACATGTTTACGTAAAATTTCATTGTTACAACTTTATTAGTTTTCATGCTAAGCTCCGCCGACACACTATTGCCGCACCCGGTATAATCCACAACGTCGACGGGGCCTATCACCAAAACTTCAAAAGTATTGGGAGGGGCCATACGAGGTGTTGAAGCGGATTAACGATGCAATATACCGAATAAGGCTTGAGCTTTTGGGCATTCGAAAGGCAAGAACAACTCCCCTGCATCCATAATCAGATGGGATGGTAGAGCGAATGAAGACCATGATCAGATATTTATGCAAAGACATAATATCCAAGATGCCAGTGACAGAATGAAGGCGAGCTATATCAACGCCGAGAAGGGTGGTTGCCATGAAGGGGATCGGGTTTAGTTATATAATCCACAACGTCGTCGGGGCCTGTCTCCACAACTTCAAAAGAATTGGGAGAGGCCATACGAGGTGTTGAAGTAGATCAACGATGTAATATACCGCATAAGGCTAACACCTCACACTAAGCCAAGGGTCGTACATTTTAATCGATTAAGCCCATAGTCTGGAGACAATAATGAGGAAGCCGCTGACTTGCGCCGACTGGATAGCCACTACAAGGAACTAACCTTCGAAGATTTTATGGAGGAGTATTCTGGTTCGAGAAAAGCTCGATTTGGGGTGACCATCGATTAACAGCAAGATTTGTTTACCGTGCCGCCAGACTACGCGCTCGCTCATTGCGTAGCCCGAGATCTGCGAATGTCCAAAGGAATTGCCAAAGCATTTAAAGAAGGATTTGCCAGAATCGAAGAATTAAGGCAGCAGGGACCGGCAATTGGGAAGAGTCTCAAAATAATAAATAAAGAACAGCCCATATTTAATTTGGTCACGAAAGATGGATTGGAGAATTGTAAGAAGCATGTTAGAAGTAATATTCCAACATACTGGTATAGAAATTCTGGTATGCAGTTATCGGCCTGAATATTCCCTTACACCCAGGCAAGATAAGACCGTGGACTGTTAGTTCGATATGACGTCGCAATGTAGAAAAGGCCCTACCTGTAGATTTCGTCATCGCTTGAGGGAACAAAAGCATGACATGTATCGGGGCGAAGCTTTTTCTTTAAGAGGGGGCAATGTGATATGAGTCATCCGCAATACGTTAGGTGACGGTCTGGCGATGACTCACATACGCTGAACATACCAACTGCCGAGGAAAAAGTCTAGAGCCTCCGAAATAATTCTCGAAGTTGTATAGCCCTATATAAAAAACTGGAAATGGAGGGAGACGGCAATCAACGAGTATACGCCGTCGTGTGATTACTATATAAATGTAGATAAATACTTATTGTGAAATAAATGCTCTTATTGTTTGTTACTAGTTTTAAGTGTTATACAGTGTATTTTGTTTTATTGTTAATATAGTGTGTGTTTAAATTACCGTTAGTTTTATTTAAAAAATACCCAGAAAGACAAATATTTTACAATACGTTATATATACAAAAAAATTATTCTACTAATCTTATACGTAAAAACTATGGATAATGCATTATTTAATCATCTATCTTCATAATTAGTTAATAAGTGCGAAAAAAATAAAAACTCATTTACCTGTGTCTGTTACTGCGAAGAGCATCATTAATTTCATTTAGTGTACTACTTTGAACTTCATTGATTATAGTCCCTGCTGTTCGGAAATTGTAAATTGAATTTCCGAAGAAAAATAAAGACGATCCTATTTGAAGCAAAGTAAGTGTTGAAGGCATCTGTTTTTCTTCAATACACTGTTGGTAAACATCATAGCAAGAATTTACTGTAGCTGTGCCACTAATTGCAATATTAACACCATTAATAGCATTTACCGCATATATTGTTCCCTAAAAGTAATTCGATATTGCATAACTATTGTCTACATATCGTTTTTGGTTAATTTTACTTTTCCCACATTAACACCATCTCTCACAAGGCCTGTTAATAAATTAGTTGCTCCTGCACCCATAGCGCCAAATGTACCAGCAGCGATACTCAAATAGGCTCCACGACTTTCAGAATTCGTGACACTAATGCTCTTAAACAAGAAATAAAAATTTACTAGATTTAAATGCGCTTAATGATTTGATTGGTTATAAAGTTCCCATATAATGAGTTGATTGTCATTTAAGAGTTTCATATAGATGTTTTAAATATATTCATTATGTATTGTATTTAAGTAATCGTCTTAATAATAATCTGGAAACTTTAAAATGTTAAGAATGCATAATAGTGTAACGTCACACTTTGTGACAAAAAATGCGACTTACTAATTAATCTGCCTTGGAGCGGACATTCTAAATAACAAGTATGGACAAGTATATTTGCAAATATATTTTACACTATGAATAACTTTCAAATTAAAATATTTTAAATTTCTTTATACTAAGATGAGTGATGATAATATACACCAAACATTAAAACAAAATTAAATTGTTTTAAGTCTGATATTTATTGACAAAATTAAAATCTGCCTAAACAATACCGTTAAAATTGTGTGCTTCCATTATATCTTCTAACAGACTTTACAGTTTCTGTATAAGATATAAAATTATACATAAACAGTTTCATATCACAATATATTGAGCATTTTACAAATAAAACCAATTACTTTGTTACATAGTACCCTTCGCATATAGGACAATCCTTCTTACTCTTTTCAGGGCCTTTCTTACCGTTTTTTCTTTGATTCAATTTTCTTTTCATCATCATCGATAAGACAAGCAAGCCATATTTTAAATTCACACACAATTTAATCTATTATGTTGTCAATTTCAAATCTTTTAATAATGTATCAATAAAGTCACTTATTAATACGTGGTAATTTTTAAATCCAAATTCCTGCGATAACTAAATCAGGTCATGTATTTACAAAACATCTATTTCGTCAACACGGCCTCGGTGAGTTATGATCTTTCACCACATTGTGTTTACCTTGTAACCAGGTCACTAGGCAAAGGGGGCACACTCTAATATATAACGAGACACTCAGAGGTCTCAACAGACAGAGTCACAGCCATAGTCAGTCAGAGAGTTAGAGTCCCTGCAAGACTAGTGCCTCATAATTATAATGTAGTGTTTGGTATTATTATCATTGTTATTATCTTTATTAAATTATATGTTGTTATTTAATCGTTGTCCTGCCTATTATTTATCACACTGGTAAACCTGCGGTATAAAGGCAACAATGTGACCTCCGGGACCAGGTGACATTACATGGCGATCCTGCCCACGTCTGATATTACATGGCGATCCTACCTTTAATTAGATCATCAGATATTACATGGTGATTCTGCAATCTCATCATCTGACATTACATTCCTTGCAAAATTGCTTTGAGTTCAATAGCATAGCTTACTATAAATTTTCAAATATATTCTCTTATGGAGCATGACCGGCACCCGTTGGTGGATGAGGATATTTATCATCCATCTCTCTCTATGTCGGTTACTTTTCCTGCAACTACGTCTTCACCGGTATTTCCTGTCAATGACAATATTAGATATAATTTCCGTAGGGCAGACTACATAACTCTGTACAGAGATTTGCAGCTGGTCGATTGGTCTGAGTTGGACGGCTGTCTTGATGTGGATGAGTGTGTCGATATGTTCTACAATAAACTTTTTCAGGTTGTGAGTGTATCGGTTCCGTGCTATCGCGTTTCCGGGCAGAATAAGTATCCGCCCTGGTTTACGAGGGAAATAAGGAATGGGTTGAATATGAAAGCGTACTACCATCGTAAATGGCGATCTACTGGTCGATTCTGTTTCTACAGTGAATTTAGTAGGCTTCGTAGATCTATGAAGGGTCTTATTGAATCGACGTATAGTGTGTTTCTTCGGTATGCTGAAACTAACCTTAAAAGGGATCCTCGTGCGCTGTGGGAGTACGTTCGCCTGCGCCAGGGAACGTCTCGTTTGCCTTCACTAACGTGTGACGGGGCGGCAGAATTAAGTGATCCCTCGGATATTGTCGATGGTTTTGCTCATGTTTTTTCTGAGGTTTACCGTCCTACTAATGTTGATCGCCACGGATCGGATGCAGCATATTCGAATGATTTCTTCGGCATGACTTGTGTCTCTGACGATGACATATCTTGCGCCATCAGTCGGCTGAAGTCGGGGTTCACTGCTGGTGAGGATCAGATTCCCGCGTTTTTTGTGAAGGACTGCCGCGTGATTCTCTCTACTCCATTAAAACCGATATTTTATTTATCCATAAGGAAAACTTATTTTACCAAAAGGTGGAGGAGAGCTAGAGTTTGTCCTGTTTATAAGAAGGGTGACAGAAACAATATCAAGAATTATAGACCTATTTCCATTCTGTGTAATTTTTCGAAGGTTTTTGAGCAGATCATATACGACACCATTTTCAGAAATGTAAATGTTAAAATATCGGATGCACAGCATGGTTTTGTACGACGTCGGTCTACTGTTACGAATTTGTTGAATATTACGCAGGATTTAAGTAACTGCTTGGATGGCGGGGGCCAGACTGATGTTATATATACAGATTTTTCTGAAGCCTTCGACACCATTGATCATGGCTTGTTGTTGAGGAAACTAGATATGGTGGGATTTGATGTGCCTTTTCCTGCATTCATGCAGTCTTACTTGGATGGCAGGGTCAACTATGTCTACTACAATGGATATAAATCCTTTGAATTCGTATCGACATCTGGTGTATCGCAGGGTTCAAAGCTTGGACCGCTTCTATTCGTGATTTTTATCAATGATCTCTTCGATGGACTTACGTGCTCGCATCTTTCCTATGCCGATGATGTAAAAGTCTATGCGGTAGTTAATACTCATCAGGATGCTTTGCGGCTGCAGGGGGACGTTGATGCTATCGTTCGTTGGTGTGGAGATAATCTATTGCACCTGAATATTGCCAAGTGTTTCGTGGTACGTTATACAAGGAGAAGGAATCCAGTGATGTTCGATTATAGTGTGCGGGGTGAGGTGCTTGGGGCTGCTACTACGATCAGGGACCTTGGTGTGTTGTTTGATGACCAACTCTCCTTTTCTGAGCATATTACTGCTACTTGTCGGTCAGCACTTGGCTTGCTGGGTTTTGTAATGCGTAGCTCTAAGTACTTCACTGATCCTGGCGTAATAAAGACTCTGTACGTCTCACTTGTGAGGTCTAGACTGGAATACGCTTCAACTGTGTGGTCTCCTACTTGTCACATGTTGCAGCTGGAACGAGTACAAAGACGATTCCTAAAGTATATGAACTTTAAGAGGGACGGTTTCTACCCACCTAGAAATACTGACCACATGCAGCTCCTGGCTGAACATGGTCTGTCGCCCCTAACTACCCGTAGGGAGATTTGTGGGGCCAATTTCTTGCATGGCTTGGTGTCTGGGGGGATCGATTGCCCCGCTCTGTTGGCGCAGGTTGGGTTTCGTGTGCCGAGGTTGTCGTCTAGGAGCAGTACTACTCTTTCACTTCCTCGCTGCAGGACCAATGTTGGAATGCGCAGTCCCATTTATCGGATGTGTCGAGATGCTGATAGGATCTTTGCTGACGTCTTCCTGGAGCGAACCGTCAGGCGGTAGCGTGGACAGGGGCAGTGTATTTGTGGTTGGTGTGTATGAGTGTATTTTACTTTATATATGAGTACTTAATATGCCTTATATATGTATACTATTGTTTTATGTGCGTTATTGTATATTGTTGAAGCGCCCATTTTGGCTTTGCTGCTGTTGGGCTCTAATAAATATTATTATTATTATCGCTTTAAATCAGGAAATGTTTTAAAATAAAATTGTCAATTTATCTTATGAAACGTTCAGATATTCCTATTATTCAATCAACGATCAACGTTCATTTTAATGCAATAAATTGGCGTACACGTCTTATTGCTCATTCTCTGGCATTATTTTATCACTGTGAAAACATTAGTTGTCAAAATGCTTGATTCTATTCATCTTCTATACAACTATCAAGGTTAGTAATTTTTGGTATGATCTTATGTAGGTATGCGTATAAAGAAAATTTACTACATTACATAATTGTTTAATATTTAACACGAAAAATAAAATACAAATAAAAATAAATATAAAACCATCACAAGAAAACATTAATATTTCGTCATACTACCATTTACTTCAATGACTATTCAATCGATGGGGCATTGAGTTTGCTAATTGCTGCATGTAATTTTCATCTGTCGCTAATTCTTCCCAAGCATTTTCTATAGGGTCCCAAAGGTGATTCACGTTAAGAAAATTAATATTTTGAGAATATAAATTTTTAGTTAATAAACCCCAGATATTCTCAATGGGCTGTTAGCGGGCCACGGTAACGTTTCAATGTTTTGTTATATAGCCATGTTCTAGCAACATTAGCCGTATGTACAGGACAATTATCATGTTGGTAAATCAAATTTTAGCATTACATTTTCTAATATATAGCTATAGTTGTCAGCATTGAACCGCCCGTCTACTTTGTAACAAACTCCTAGCCGCTTATAACTGCACCAACCCCATACATTTACGATGAACCGTCCACTCCTTTGTACTGGATACATATAACTGTTCATTAAATCGTGCATGCGGCGGTCTATACACACGTATACGACCATTATCCGTAGATTGAAATAGCTTTTCTCGGTGAATATGACTTTTGCTAAAAAGGCAATTCCCTATAAACATGATTTAAGGAAAATAATAATCGAGCTTGTTTGTGAATAATTCCTTGTGTGAATAATCCTTAAATCATGTTTATAGGGAATTGCCTTTTTGGCAAAATGTCATATTCACCGAGAAAAGCTATTTCAATCTACGGATAATTTCAGCGTAATTTGTCAGCGATAATTTACCGCCAAATTTTTCAACTCTGATTCTTGAATTCTCCGAATAGCTGTGGATCGTGATCCAAAAAAATTTACTGCAATTTTAAAATTATTAACGGTATTAAAAGAGTTTTCCCTCAAATGCCTGAAAAGCAGCGCGTCTTTTTCGTGTGTCGATATTCGTGGGCGAGCAGAACTACGTCTTCTCGAAACTGTTTCTTCCTGCTTCCACCGTTTCTTAATTTTTAGCACAGCAGATTTCTTGACGCCAAATTGTTGTGCTACTGCTTTAATTGACCAGTTATTTTCAAATTTTCCTATAATGCGAGCGTTATTTAACAAATCTAAATCCGCGGCATATTTCGATCTATATCTGTCAGACAAGTATGACAAATTGATTTGACGCGATATGACAAATGGAAATGTCAAAGCCTATACACATTTATAACGAGCCATTGAAAAAATTCATAATTGGAGTAGACTGTGAAATTAGGTTGATACTTTAACCACTTCCACATAATGACATTTATTATTTGACATTGAAACTATAAGTTTGTGTTAAATTTTTCAAAACTCTTATTAAGAAAATTGTTTGTGTTTAGATGTAAATGACAACATTTTCAACAACTTCTGTAGCTATATGTAAATTTTGATTATGATTTCGATATTAAATAAATTATTTGTTTTCTTTTTTGTTGTAGTATCATTTCAATGCCATAACCTTTTTTTACAATAAAACTGTCAAGCATCAAGTAATGTGCCATTATGTGGAAGTGGTTAAAGTACCAACACAATTTCACAGTCTACTCCAATTACGAATTTTTTCGATGGCTCGTTATTTATCCCGTAATTATGGAAACCAAAAGCCTGATTTAAATTATCGTATATTAAGTGTACACCAATTTATTGCACAGAACTGTACATTAAAAAACGTACATTAAAATTGATACGACGTAGGATTATTTATAGCAAATATCACATATAATGCGCATTATATTTGAATTGAATGAATTGTTATTTTTTGTTTAAGAGCGTTATTGTCACTAATTCTAAAGCCCAGTGACAACAACGCTCTTAAACAAAAAATAACAATTTATAGAATAAAATGCGTTTAATGATTTGATAGTTTATAAATATAAAGTTCCCATGTGGCGAGTTGGTTTTCCCTTTGAGTGAGTTTCACATTGATGCTTTAAATACACTCATTACTGTATTAAAGTAATCATCTTAATATTGCACACAAATAATCTGGAAACTTTAAAATCTTAAGAATACATAACAGTTAAGCGTTATAATATATTATACGAGCATTAGAAATAAACAATAAACTTTTACCTTACCTGACGTCTAAATAAACGCTAGTGATATTGTATTGTATTTTAAATACTTGAAGTAAATACGATTTTTTACATACGTATATGGCCGACGAATATGTACGGAAAAAATAAAATGCTAATTACACGATTAATACGAGGCAATGTAGCTGAAAAAGAAAACTAAATATATTTAAAATTATTTTATATATTACCTGTTCATGTTTTCCACGATCCACTAATGTTCCAGCTCCTCTTCCCGTCGCATATGCTCCAACCGCTGTACCAGCAACTACCGCAGCCGGCAGCGCAACTACCGCTAAAGGTGTAAACATAGCAGCTACAAACGTGGCTCCAGATAAGAAACCAGTAATGCCAGAGCCAATATCAGCTACCTTCAACAATCTGGTAGTTTTACTACAGCTTGGTGTGTATTCTTCTTTCAACCATACTGTATCTGGATCAGATGGTTCACCTTGATATTTAGCTTCTGCTGGAAATATCATTTTCTTAGGCGGTAGTACATTGTTTTCCAAATATTTTTCCCAATTATCATAAACACGGCCAACGTTATCAATGAATATACGACAAGGTTTGGTTTTACGCTCTGGTCCTTCTTTCTTTTCTTTTTTTCTCTTGCACTTTCTTAATATAAAGACAGGAACGGGACAGACTTCGGGCTTGTAATCTTTATCTAAATTTTCCTTTGCCTGTTTTTCTTCTGCCAATGGTTCAAGGCAGTTGTAAATAAATGAAATTACAATTTTGTCATCCCATTTAGAATATTCATCTGCAATAAATTTATGGGATTATTTATAAACTTTGAATATAAAACCAATTCCTGTTAGACAGAAAATATATTTCAAAATACAGTAATCCCTTAACATTCGAGGGTTACGTTCCAGAAAAGCTTCGCGAATGCTGAGTCCATCTTTCTGTGTAAACGGGGGGGGGGGGGGGGGGGGGGAGGGGGGGGGGGGTTCTGTTCGATAATGGTAGATAAAGGTACAAAATATATGTGATTTGTTTTACGGTTTAATAATAATATGTAATATATATTATACAGTGCTTCTCAAAAGTCCCCTCCCCCCCCCCCCTCTTATATTTGGAACGATTATACATACAGAAGTGAAATTTGGAAACTGAATATTATAGGTTATAAACTTCCTTACTAGTGATGATAGATGACGAAATCGTCATAGATGACGTCACAAGGCCATTGTGACCAATAATTTTAAATGGAACGCTACGGCAAGCGACACCTCTTTTAAAAGGTACCGAAAAAACCGATTCAATGATATTAATTTTGTTTGTGTTTGAGGCAGTTTTAATGGCTCATTAGTAAACATGAAAATTTAAATTCCATTCAGTACAAATTTAAGAAACAGTATGTACTTAAAGAAATTGCTTGAAGTGACCTTCATTTACTTCCTGACAGTAAAATATCCTATTTTTAAACTCTTCTCGTACTTATTCAAATGTGTCTGCGAAAACAGCCTCACATTCTGCAACAATACGTTGTTTTAAAACGTCAAATTGTCAAGTTAATACTAAAATTCCAAATTCAAGCTCCGCCTATGGTTAGTTGTCAAATAATCTGACGTTTTTGTTAGTCTCCAATATTCGACGTTTTTGTAATTGTCCAAGTTTTTGTACATTTAATAATTTGTGTATTGTTGATCGAACGTCTCACTGTTTTTACAGCTTATGGTACTTTTAATATTTTTGGACATTTTAATAATTTGTTAAACTGTTGTGAGTCGAAAGTTTAAGTACTTCAAGAAGCGAAATGGTACGTGCTTTAGGTGATAAAGTAGCAGCGGTCCTAATTCTTGGTGAAACTAGACAAAATATTCATGCAGCAGAACGCATTTTTAATGAGAGGTTTCCCGATCGCCCCATTTCGAGGACTTATTTAAGGGAGCTTCTTCGTAAGTTTGAAACAACGGGTAGTATTAATGATGCGAAACGATCTGGCAGACCACAAATTTCTGATGAGAAAAAAATTGATATACTGGCAGAAGTAAGAGTTAATCCTACTTCTTCAACAACTCAAGTTGCATCTACCTGTGAAGTTACTCGAAGTACAGTACACAGGGTGTTGAAAAAATACAAATTTCACCCATACAATTTAAAAATGGTTCATCAACTCTCAGACGACGACCCAGACCGAAGACTAGAATTTTGTCAAAATATGGAAACTAAAATTAACCAACAGCCAGACTACGTCAAAACAATTTGTTTTAGTGACGAAAGTACTTTCTATCTAAACGGAAATGTAAATACACAGAATGTGAGGTATT